>JAPEVW010000084.1:0-600000 GCA_027921565.1 Artemia sinica
CCCTGCCTGTCACGCGGAATACCGGGGTTCGATTCCCCGTCGGAGAAAATTTTTAATATATTAAGTTTAAAGAAATATTTCTTAAATTGAAAATTAAAAAGATACTCAGTTTAGCTACCTCCTAACCAAAACTTTAATATAAATTAGTATAGGCAAGAGGTCGTTCTTTATTATAATTTCAGAAAGTAATTATGGTTTAAAATCTAATCACTGCTCTTTTACCCCAAACAAGATTTTAATTTATGTCTAATATTAATCATTAAGGAAAATGCATTATCTATATAATGATTTCTTATAATACTTCAATTACTATGGATGAAAGTTCGTTCTTTAATGTAATAATCTTAACTATAGTGAAGTTGCGTATGCAAGTTAGTATAGGGAAGAGTTCGATCTTTATTATAACTATAATCTTCGAACATTTGAACCTTTTATAATTTATAATGATGTATAATATAAATACTGTAATCTTAACTATAGTGAAGTTGCCTATGCAAGTTAGTATAGGGAAGAGTTCGATCTTTATTATAAATTCCAATGATCGTCTTTTAATGTAACATATTAGTTACTATGGGCGAGAGATCGTTCTTTACTGTAAATTTTTTAACTGTAAATACAAACAGGAAAAAGCCTACGGCTTTTTCTTCTTTTAAGTAGTAAGAGACGAAACTCAAACAATCAATTAGCTAACTAAGTCCAATGTATGGAATGGTTTGTTATTTTAGAGATCGTCTTTTAATGTAATTAGATGTATTCGTTGGTGCGGTAGCAGGTGTAATAGCAGGTGCCGTAGTAGAAGGTGTAGGTATAGTAGTTGTAGCTTTAGTAGTTGGTGTAGGTGGAATAGTTTTAGCTGAATTGGAGGTAGCTGTAGTAGTAGGTGTAATAATAGGTGTAGGGGAAGTTGAGGGGGAAGAGTTCGATCTTTATTATAATTATATAGTAATTATGACGTCACTGCATCAAAAATACAGTTTTTATTGGAAAAATTTATTCTCTTTTAGAAATAATTTATTTTAGTTACAATAGATTTTTAACCCAATTAATTTCCTTTAAAATGAGCTATTGAACAACCCTCTACGATGTTCCAGTGCCAAGCTATCTCTGGATACAAAAAAAAAGAAAAAAAGAAAAAAATATCCCGTTTGGGGAGAATAACGTGGTTAAAGTCAATTTTCTTGATTTTCAAGCCAATATATTTTCTTTGTTATTCAAGCCAAAGGGCGGTAAGTTTCCTTTATAGAGGATTCGGACAAGGCGGTTCTAATGGTGTACTTTTTGTTTTGTTCTGACTCTTTTTTTAGGAGCTACGGGTTTTTATATTTCTTAACATTGGAGGTGATCGTCTCTTACTAGGTTGCTAGCTACCGCTGCAACCCGGATCTCTTACTACGTTGCTAGCTACCGCTGCAACCCGGATAGTGAAATGTTATTCCAATGATCGTATTTTAATGTAGAATCAATTGTAACCTTTTATGACGTCATATATACCACAGACCTCTTTTCTTTTTCCCGTTGCATTAGTTACTATGAGATAGACTTCGGTCCTTACTGTAACTCTCAAAGAATAAGGGAGCTAACTAAGTCCAATGTATGCAATGGTTTGTTCTTCTAATGATCGTCGTTTAATATAATATTTTTTACTCCATTAATTTCCTTTAGAATGAGCCTTTGAACAACGCTCTACGATAATCCAGTGTCAAGCTATTTGTGGAATTACTAACCTATTCTATATCTAAGTGGCGTATAAAATTTAGTATAGGCAAGAGGTCGTTCTTTATTAAAAGGTTTTTGACCCAATTAATTTCCTTTAAAATGAGTCATTGAACAACTCTCTACGATGTTCCAGTGCCATGCTATCTGTTGAATTACTAACCTATACTATAATTAAGTGGCGTATAAAATTTAGTATAGGCAAGAGGTCGTTCTTTATTATATCGTCTCTTACTAGGTTGCTAGCTACCGCTGCAACCCGGATTGGGGAGAATAACGTGGTTAAAGTCAATTTTCTTGATTTTCAAGCCAATATATTTCCCTTGCTGTTCAAGCCAAGGGACAGAAAGTTTCCTATACAGGGGTTTCGGACAAGGCGGTTCTAATGGTGTACTTTTTGTTTTGATCTGACTCCTTTGTTAGGAACTATGGGTTTTTATATTTCTTAACATTGGACGTGATCGTCTCTTACTAGGTTACTAGCTATCGCTGCAACCCGGATCTACGATGTTCCAGTGCCATGCTATCTGTTGAATTACTAACCTATACTATAATTAAGTGGCGTATAAAATTTAGTATAGGCAAGAGGTCGTTCTTTATTATAATCTTTTAATGTAAAAAAAAATATAAATACTGTAATCTTAACTATAGTAAAGTTGCGTATGCAAGTTAGTATAGGGAAGAGTTTGATCTTTATTATACTGGAAACAAAGAAAAGAGAAAAAAATATCCCGTTTAGGCAGAATGTTGTAGTAGCTGCCACTTTTCTTGATTTTTTAGTACTGATTTTTTAACTTGCGTGTAGCTTGCTTTGATCTAGCCATTATGTATTCATGAATGAGACCATTTACAGTTTTGACGTTTCTTATATAGTAATTATGACGTCACTGCATCAAAAATACAGTTTTTATTGGAAAATTTTATTCTCTTTTAGAAATAATTTATTTTAGTTACTATAGATTTTTAACCCAATTAATTTCCTTTAAAATGAGCTATTGAACAACCCTCTACGATGTTCCAGTGCCAAGCTATCTGTGGAAAAGAAAAAAAAAAGAAAAAAGAAAAAAATATCCCGTTTGGGGAGAATAACGTGGTTAAAGTCAATTTTCTTGATTTTCAAGCCAATATATTTCCCTTGCTGTTCAAGCCAAGGGACAGAAAGTTTCCTATAAAGGGGTTTCGGACAAGGCGGTTCTAATGGTGTACTTTTTGTTTTGATCTGACTCCTTTTTTAGGAGCTATGGGTTTTTTTATTTCTTAACATTGGACGTGATCGTCTCTTACTAGGTTGCTAGCTACCGCTGCAACCCGGATTGCTAGCTACCGCTGCAACCCGGATAGTTCTAATAAAACTATGACCACACTCATCATTTATCGAGTAGGTTTTCAGACAAGGTGGTTATAATGAGTTATTTTTGTTTTGATCTATTTTTAGGAGTTCTGGGTTTTTATATTTCTTAGCATTGGGCGTGATCGTCTCTTACTAGGTGGCTAGCTACTGCTGCAACCCGGATTCACATAGATAGTTATGAGAGGCAGCGTGGCCGAGTGGTCCAAGGCGCTGGTATTAGCCACCAGTCTCTTCGGAGGCGCGAGTTCAAATCCCACCACTGGTATACGATTATGACGTCATTGATCAATCTTTAATATGAAAAATGCAGTTTTTCGTAAAAAAGCTGATTCTATTTTAAAGATAATTTATTTTAATTACAACACACTTTTAACCCCATTAATTTCATTTAAACGAGCCATTGAACAACTCTCTACGATGTTCCAGTGCCAAGCTATCTGTGGAATTACTAACCTATACTATAATTAAGTGGCGTATAACATTTAGTATTCTTTATTATAATATCATTACAAACAGGAAAAAGCCTACGGCTTTTTCTTCTTTGAAATAGTAAGAGACGAACCACAAGTAACTACCCCTGGAACCACCATATATCAGTTACTATGCATGAGCGATCGTTCTTTACTTTAAATTTTCAAGCCAAGGGACACAAAGTTTCCTATACAGGGGTTTCGGACAAGGCGGCTCTAATGGTGTACTTTTTGTTTTGATCTGACTCCTTTTTTAGGAACTATGGGTTTTTATATTTCTTAACATTGGACGTGATCGTCTCTTACTAGGTTGCTAGCTACCGCTGCAACCCGGATTATGTAACCATTAGTTGAATGTTTAAGTCAAGTATCAAGCATCATGAACCTAACAAAAAATTAAACTAATTTTAAATTTTCAGGTATTTTTCTAGTCTAAATTAAAAGATTAAAACTATTGTTCAGACACCATAAATATTTTTGCAGTTTATAACTTTAGCGATTCTGAACTAAAAACGTAAATAAAATAAAAATTGATTTTTTCAATTTTTACGTCACGTCGCTCATTAAGTCATATATGGTTATTAGTACACAATAGGTTTTAGATATTACGTCATGTCACTTATTACGTCATATATGGTTATTAGTAGATAATCGGTAAAATGTTCGTTCTTTATTATAATCTTCTAATGATCGTCTTTTAATATAATATTTTTAACCCCATTAATTTCCTTTAAAATGAGCCATTGAACAACTCTCTACGATGTTCCAGTGCCAAGCTATCTGTGGAATTACTAACCTATACTATAATTCAATAGTGGTGTATAAAATTTAGTATAGGCATGAGGTCGTTCTTTATTATAAGATACAATAATAAATTTGAACTGAGATGAAAAAAAATTTCTTCCAGGAGACAAAAAGCAAAACTAATTTTAGAATTTTCATGTATTTTTGTTGTTTAAATTAAAAAATTACTATTACTGATTAGGCATCATAAATATTTTTGCAGTTTACATAATAATTTTAGCGATTAAGCCAAAAAAGAAAATTTTGGTTCCAGGAGTTTCGGTTACTATTGAGACAAGTAGCTATTATTACTATAGAGTTCATTACATGGACTGTTTTATTGCTTCAAAATTCAAATATCTTTGAAAAGACTGCAGTATGAAAATACATCAAAAATGCAATTTTTTTGACAAAATTGATTCTACTTTAAAAAGTATTTTATTTTTAAATACAAAAGTGACTAGATGTTGCAATTTCCTTTAAAATGAGCTATTATACAGCTCTCTATGATTTTCCAGTGCCCAGCTAGCTGAGCAGAAAGAAAAAGCGGAAAGAAAAAAATATCCCGTTTGTGGAGAATAACGTGGTAAAAGTCAATTTTCTTGATTTTCAAGCCAATATATTTTCTTTGTTATTCAAGCCAAAGGGAGGTAAGTTTCCTTTATAGAGGATTCGGACAAGGCGGTTCTAATGGTGTACTTTTTGTTTTGATCTGACTCTTTTTTTAGGAGTTGGGGGGTTTTATATTTCTTGACATTGGACGTGATCGTCTCTTACTAGGTTGCTAGCTACCGCTGCAACCCGGATAACATTGGACGTGATCGTCTCTTACTAGGTTGCTAGCTACCGCTGCAACCCGGACTAGCAAAAGATTTTTTAAGTCTGATGAAGATTATCTAATGTGTCAAAAGTAAGGTTGCAAGTTGACGATTTGGTTTTGGCCTTATTATACTTGGTATGGTGAAATAATAATATGCATATGGTTCTTAAATCATACTTCTTTATGGTCCCATATGGTCTAGTGGCTAGGATAGTTAACTTTCACTCAACAGGCCCGGGTTCGATTCCCGGTGTGGAAATTTTTTAACTCTATAATCTTCGAACAATTTGAACCTTTTATAATTTATAATGATGTATAATATAAATACTGTAATCTTAACTATAGTGAAGTTGCCTACGCAAGTTAGTATAGGGAAGAGTTCGATCTTTATTATAAATAATTGATTTCACAATAATCCAAGCCGCCAAGGTAGAAATTAACCACTTTGTCAGTTGAAAATTTTAATGCTATATTATTTTCAAGGATATCAAAAAGAATTTGACATAATTCAATATCCGTCGGATAGAGCTTGCAGATATCAGGGTGACATTGCCAAGTAACCTGCTGCCCAATTTTTGGTTTTGAATGTTTACTCAGATTGTTATAGGTGACTTCAGCCATCATAATTTCCTGGTCAGATCTAGATTCAGAGCATTCTTCAATAGTTGTCTCGTACTTTTCAGGACAGTTTGTTCTACTACACAGAGAATTTTTTGCCAAATATTCAGTAGAACTAAAAGAACTGTTTAAAACACAGTTAGAAATGCTTTTTTCTTGAGTCGGTGTTCCAGGAATTTGTTCTAAATCATTAGTCTTACAAACACATTTACTAATAACCCTAACAGGCTCGTTTTCGCCATAATTGAAAAACATTGCTTTTCCTTCGCTGTTGATAGGTATGCTTGTATATATGTTTTTATTGCTGCTACATAAACTGCAATTGCTCCTTCCAAAATTAATATACGAATTTTCAAAGAAGTACGCCTCCGTATATTCACTGTGTTGTCGAACATTTTCCATTGCATCTGTAAACTGTTCCGCAGTTGCCAATCCTTACCTTGGAAGCTTTTCATTAAACTGACAACATTTCTTTTGGATATTACTATGAAGCTTTGCCAAGGAATTTCTAGCCGACTTTTCAACAGCATCCGCTCTTTCAAAGAGAATTTTAATCTGTAATTTTGAATACTTTTCGTGATCCTGGTAAAACATGCGTAAAATGTTTCTCAATTTACGAAGATCAGCCTGCATTTTTGCCATCTTCTTATATTTCTGAATGTAATTTTTCCCTTTGTCCTTATGCGTTCTTCGGTACAACCCCGCAGAGAATTTAATTTTTTCATTATAGCTTTTGTCACCCCAGTATCTACCCACTATTCTGGTAGCAACTTTTTTCTTATGTTTGTTTCGGTAATCTTCATCATTATCATACCGTTCCCTGCTCTTTTGTCTAGCCTGCTCAATTGTTGCTTCTCTATAAAGTTTATCATTGTGATAACGCTCCTTGATCTTTTGTTTAGCCTGCTCAATTCTTGCTTCTCTGTAATGTTCATCATTACCATACCGTTCCTTGATCTTTTGTTTGGCTGTCTGAATTTTTGCATGTCTATAATCTTCATCATTGTGATAACACATCTTGCTGTTTTGTTTGATTACTTCTCGATACGCCTGGTCGGTTGAATACCTTTGTTTTGCTCTCTCAATTATTACTTCTCGATACACCTGGTCGGTTGAATACCTTTGCTTTTTTCTTTTCAAGTTACTATCTCTGTTGTTTGTGTAGTACTCTTTCTTCAACTTGCGTATAGCCTGCTTTGATCTAACCATTATTCTAATCAAGAATGAGAGAATTTTCAGTTTTTTCTTTCCTTATATACTAATTATGACGTCACTCTATTCACGTCATAGCTCTAATATAAAACTATGATGACGTTCATTATTTATCTAGTAGGGTTTCAGACAAGGTATTTCTAATGATGTACTTTTGTTTTGATCTGACTCTATTTTTAGGAGTTTTGGGTTTTTATATTTCTTAGCATTGGACTGATCGTCTATTACTAGGTTGCTAGCTACTGCTGCAACCCAAATTCACATATATATTTATTTATGAGAGGCAGCCTGGCCGAGTGGTCCAAGGCACTGGTGTTAGCCACCAGTCTCTTCGGAGGCGTGGGTTCAATTCTTACCGCTGGTATACGACTATGTTTGAAAGACTGCAGTCTGAAAAGACATCAAAATGCAGTTTTTGGTGGAAAAATCCCGTTTAGTATACTGGAAACAAAGAAAAGAGAAAAAAAATACCCCGTTTAGGCAGAATGTTGTAGTAGCTGCCACTTTTCTTGATTTTTTAGTACTGATTTTTTAACTTGTGTGTAGCTTGCTTTGATCTAACCATTATGTATTCATGAATGAGACCATTTACAGTTTTGACGTTTCTTATATAGTAATTATGACGTCACTGCATTAAAAATACAGTTTTTATTGGAAAAATTTATTCTCTTTTAGAAATAATTTATTTTAGTTACTATAGATTTTTAACCCAATTAATTTACTTTAAAATGAGCTATTGAACAACCCTCTACGATGTTCCAGTGCCAAGCTATCTCTGGATACAAAAAAGAAAAAAAAAAGAAAAAAATATCTCGTTTGGGGAGAATAACGTGGTTAAAGTCAATTTTCTCGATTTTCAAGCCAATATATTTCCCTTGCTGTTCAAGCCAAGGGACAGAAAGTTTCCTATACAGGGGTTTCGGACAAGGCGGTTCTAATGGTGTACTTTTTGTTTTGATCTGACTCCTGCTTTAGGAGCTATGGGTTTTTATATTTCTTAACATTGGACGTGATCGTCTCTTACTAGGTTGCTAGCTACCGCTGCAACCCGGATTGTTTTGATCTGACTCCTTTTTTAGGAGCTATGGGTTTTTATATTTCTTAACATTGGACGTGATCGTCTCTTACTAGGTTGCTAGCTACCGCTGCAACCTGGATTAGCATTAGACTGATCATCTCTTACTAGGTTGCTAGCTACCGCTGCAATTTAGATACCGCTGCAATCTGGATACCTTGCAGCTACCCCTGGAACCACCATATATCAGTTACTATGGGCGAGAGATCGGTCTTTACTGTAATCTAAACTGAAAAATAAAATATATAAAAAATGGAATTTTTTGGTCTGAAAATACATAGTCAATCCCACATCGGGTAGTTAGAACCTAACCAAAAATAAAACTAATTTTAACATTTTAAGGTATTTTTCTAGCTTGTATTGAAATATTCAAACTATTGCCCGGATACCATGGATATTTTTGCAGTTTACACAAGCTGCAAAGAACGCACAGGCTGATCTTTGTAAATTGAGAAAAATTTTACGAATGTTTTACCGGGATTACAAAAAATATTCAAAATTAAAGATGAAAATTATCTCTGAAAGAATAGATTTTGTTGAAAAGTCAGCTAGAGATGCTTTCGCAAAACTTCATAGTAATATCCAAAAGAAATGTTGCATGTTTATTGAAAAGCTTCCAAGGTATGGACCGGCAACTGTGGAACAGTTTACAGATGTAATGGGAAATCTTGTACATCACTGTGAATATATGGAGGTATAATTGTTCTTTACTTAGTTTCAGCTTAAATTCGATGATCGAGCCTTTATGTAATACCGCTGGTATACGATTATGATTTATGTACGAAAATCAAACATCTTTGAAAGACTGCAGCATGAAAAGACATCAAAAATGCAGTTTTTAATTGAAAAGTTTATTCTCTCTTAGAAATAATTTATTTTAGTTACAAAATATTTTTAACCCAATTAATTTCCTTTAAAATGAGCCATTGAACAAATTTCTACGATGTTCCAGTGCCAAGCTATCTCTGGAAAACAAGAAAAAAAAATATCCCGTTTAGGCAGAATGTTGTAGTAGCTGCCACTTTTCTTGATTTTCAAACCGATATATTTCCCTTGCTGTTAAAGCCAAGGGACAGAAAGTTTACTATACAGGGTTTTCGGACAAGGCGGTTCTAATGGTGTACCTTTAGTTTTGATCTGACTTCTTTTTTAGGAGCTATGGGTTTTTATATTTCTTAACACTGGACGTGATCGTCTCTTACTAGGTTGCTAGCTACCGCTGCAACCCGGATTAATATAAATTAATATAGGCAAGAAGTCGTTCTTCATTATACTTACTAGGTTGCTAGCTACCGCTGCAACCCGGATACATAAATTAGATTACAGCTAAAGCTGCAATCATGATACTATAATCACTCCACATATTAACTTTAAATAAAACTTTACCAGCCTATAATATAATTAAGTTGCCTGTGGAAGCTAGTATAGGCAAGAGTTCGTTCTTTATTGTAAACTAGGTTGCTAGCTACCGCTGCAATTCAGATACTACATGAGATCCTTTTGACTGACACCTTTTATGATGAACTATGTCTATCCTTTATGTAAATTACACACAGGAAAAAGCCTACGGCTTTTTCTTCTTTTAAATAGTAAGAGACGAGTCTCAAATAATAAAGTAGCTAGGTAATTCCAAATTTATGCAATTTTTTGTTATTCCAATGCTCGTTCTTTATTGTAACTAGGTTTCAGCCATCTCTACAGCCATGATACTATTGGAAATTACATAATCCCTATTTATGTTTCAGTTAACATGGGCAAGGTGTCGTTCTTTATTGTAACGTTCTTCGGTACAACCTCGCAGAGAATTTAAGTTTTTCATTATAGATTTTTTCACCCCAGTATCTACCCATTATTCTGGTAGCAACTTTTTCTTATATATTTTTCGGTAATCTTCGTCATTGTGATAACGCTCCTTGATCTTTTGTCTAGCCTGCTCAATTGTTGCTTCTCTATAAAATTTATCATTGTGATAACGCTCCTTGATCTTTTGTCTAGCCTGCTCAATTCTTGCTTCTCTGTAATCTTCATCATTATCATACCGTTCCTTGCTCTTTTGTCTAGCCTGCTCAATTGTTGCTTCTCTGTAATCTTCATCATTACCATACCGTTCCTTGATCTTTTGTTTGGCTGTCTCAATTTTTGCATGTCAATAATCTTCATCATTGTGATAACACATCTTGCTGTTTTGTTTTGCTCTCTCAATTTTTACTTCTCGATACGCCTGGTCGGTTGAATACCTTTGCTTTTCTCTTTTCAAGATACTATCTCTGTTGTCTGTGTAGTACTGTTTTTTTAACTTGCGTGCTGCTTGCTTGATTGGAACCATTATGTATTCACGAATGAGAACATTTACAGTTTTCAACTTTCTTATATAGTAATTATGACGTCATGGCGTAATGATTTTATTTCAAGACGTCATAGCGCAATGGTATTATTTCATGACGTCTTCAGAAACAACAATATAATTTCGTGTTTTTCTATTCACGTCATAGCTCTAATATAAAACTATGATGACATTCATTATTTATTTAGTAGGGTTTCAGACAAGGTAGTTCTAATGATGTACTTTTGTTTTGATTTGACTCTATTTTTGGAGTTTTGTTATATTTCTTAGCATTGGACTGATCGTCTCTTACTAGGTTGCTAGCTACTGCTGCAACCCAAATTCACATATATATTTATTTATGAGAGGCAGCCTTGCCGAGTGGTCCAAGGCACTGGTGTTCGCCACCAGTCTCTTTGGAGGCGTGGGTTCAAATCTTACCGCTGGTATACGATTATGTTTGACAGACTGCAGTGTGAAAAGACATCAAAAATGCAGTTTTTGGTGGAAAAATTTATTCTCTTTTAGAAATAATTTATTTTAGTTACAAAAGGTTTTTAACCCAATTAATTTCCTTTAAAATGAGCCATTGAACAGCTCTCTACGATGTTCCAGTGCAAAGCTATCTCTGAAAAAGAAAGAAAAAAAGAAAAAAAAAATATCCCGTTTAGGCAGAATGTTGTAGTAGCTGCCACTTTTCTTGATTTTCAAGCCAATATATTTCCCTTGCTGTTCAAGCCAAGGGACAGAAATTTTAATATACAGGGGTTTCGGAAAAGGCGGTTCTAATGGCGTACTTTTTGTTTTGATCTGACTCTTTTTTTAGGATCAATTGGTTTTTATATTTCTTAACATTGGTCGTGATCGTCTCTTAGTAGGACTCTTGCTAGCTACCGCTGCAACCCGGATTGCTAGCTACCGCTGCAACCCGGATAAAAGTGGCGTATAAAATTTAGTATAGGCAAGAGGTCGTTCTTTATTATAATCTCTTACTAGGTTGCTAGCTATCGCTGCAACCCGGATCTCTTTTCAAGATACTATCTCTGTTGTTTGTGTAGTACTGTTTTTTCAAATTGCGTATAGCTTGCTTCGATCTAACCATTATTCTAATCAAGAATGACAGAATTTACATCTTTGTCGTTCTTAAGTAGTAATTATGACGTCACGACGTAATGATTTTATTGACGTCATGGCGCAATGATATTATTTCATGACGTCATCAGAAACAACAATATAATTTCGTGTTTTTCTATTCACGTCATAGCTCTAATATAAAACTTTGATGACATTCATTATTTATTTAGTAGGGTTTCAGACAAGGTAGTTCTAATGATGTACTTTTGTTTTGATTTGACTCTATTTTTGGAGTTTTGTTATATTTCTTAGCATTGGACTGATCGTCTCTTACTAGGTTGCTAGCTACTGCTGCAACCCAAATTCACATATATATTTATTTATGAGAGGCAGCCTTGCCGAGTGGTCCAAGGCACTGGTGTTCGCCACCAGTCTCTTTGGAGGCGTGGGTTCAAATCTTACCGCTGGTATACGATTATGTTTGACAGACTGCAGTGTGAAAAGACATCAAAAATGCAGTTTTTGGTGGAAAAATTTATTCTCTTTTAGAAATAATTTATTTTAGTTACAAAAGGTTTTTAACCCAATTAATTTCCTTTAAAATGAGCCATTGAACAGCTCTCTACGATGTTCCAGTGCAAAGCTATCTCTGAAAAAGAAAGAAAAAAAGAAAAAAAAAATATCCCGTTTAGGCAGAATGTTGTAGTAGCTGCCACTTTTCTTGATTTTCAAGCCAATATATTTCCCTTGCTGTTCAAGCCAAGGGACAGAAATTTTAATATACAGGGGTTTCGGAAAAGGCGGTTCTAATGGCGTACTTTTTGTTTTGATCTGACTCTTTTTTTAGGATCAATTGGTTTTTATATTTCTTAACATTGGTCGTGATCGTCTCTTAGTAGGACTCTTGCTAGCTACCGCTGCAACCCGGATTGCTAGCTACCGTTGCAACCCGGATAAAAGTGGCGTATAAAATTTAGTATAGGCAAGAGGTCGTTCTTTATTATAATCTCTTACTAGGTTGCTAGCTATCGCTGCAACCCGGATCTCTTTTCAAGATACTATCTCTGTTGTTTGTGTAGTACTGTTTTTTCAAATTGCGTATAGCTTGCTTCGATCTAACCATTATTCTAATCAAGAATGACAGAATTTACATCTTTGTCGTTCTTAAGTAGTAATTATGACGTCACGACGTAATGATTTTATTGACGTCATGGCGCAATGATATTATTTCATGACGTCATCAGAAACAACAATATAATTTCGTGTTTTTCTATTCACGTCATAGCTCTAATATAAAGCTATGACGACATTCATTATTTATCTAGTAGGGTTTCAGACAAGGTAGTTCTAATGATGTACTTTTGTTTTGATCTTACTCTATTTTTAGGAGTTTTGGGTTTTTATATTTCTTAGCATGGGACTGATCGTCTCTTACTAGGTTGCTAGCTACTGCTGCAACCCAAATTATAAGAGGCAGCCTGGCCGAGTGGTCCAAGACACTGGTGTTAGCCACCAGTCTCTTCGGAGGCGTGGGTTCAAATCTTACCGCTGGTATACGATTATGTTTGAAAGACTGCAGTGTGAAAAGACATCAAAAATGCAGTTTTTGGTGGAAAAATTTATTCTCTTTTAGAAATAATTTATTTTAGTTACTATAAATTTTTAACCCAATTAATTTCCTTTAAAATGAGCTATTGAACAACCCTCTACGATGTTCCAGTGCCAAGCTATCTGTGGAAAAGAAAAAAGAAAAGAGAAAAAAATATCCCGTTTGGGGAGAATAACGTGGTTAAAGTCAATTTTCTTGATTTTCAAGCCAATATATTTCCCTTGCTGTTCAAGCCAAGGGACCGAAAGTTTCCTATACAGGGGTTTCGGAAAAGGTGGTTCTAATGGTGTACTTTTTGTTTTGATCTGAATCCTTTGTTAGGAACTATGGGTTTTTATATTTCTGAACATTGGACGTGATCGTCTCTTACTAGGTTGCTAGCTACCGCTGCAACCCGGATGATAGGCTTAACAATATGGCTATATCAAAATTTCTATTGGCGGAAATGATAGGCGCTGAGGGAGACATTTGCCCTCTGATCACTTCGACTAATAAAAAAGGCATTAGTCCTCTCAATTTCCAGGAAATAAGGCGTAGACAACAATTCCACCAAAGACTATTATGAAAAAAATTCAATGCTTTGGTCAAGGCCGTATCCAGGGGGAAACGTTAAACTTTAAAAACACATCAAAAATTCGTTTACATGCATTTTGTTACGTTTTCAAAAGTCGGACGATTTTTTCTTCTTTTTTTTTTGGGGGGGGGGCAATTTCCCGTACCTGCCCCCTAGATACAGCCTTGATCAAAGCATTGAATTTTTTTTCATAATAGTCTTTGGTGGAATTGTTGTCTACGCCTTATTTCCTTCTGTTTAGTCATCCAACGAATTATCGTTTATAACGCTTGTAAATATTCGCTTTTGGGACTTGTCTCATTTGATCGTCCAGGTTGTTGATTTTCATTCATTGTGAATCTAATACCAATGCCCTTTGCTTTAGCTGCCCTTATTGGTCTAGTCTTACATGATGGTCCAGCTTGTAGATTTATTAATTGTTCAGGCGTTGGGACAAAACATGTTTTCTTCCTACGAATTATCATCTATAATGCTTGTAAGTCTTATTTTTTTGGGTCTGCCCCTAGATAAGTTTTTCATACTGATATATCTTTTCATACTGGTGTATTTTCAAAGATACTTAATCATTAAAAGAAGTCCGATTTCTAACACTGATTGTCTACTAAGCTTCAAACTTTTGGTTTTCTTTTTTAACGTTTTTGAATTGTTGCAATCCTTAGTTAAAATATATACAAATATATTTTCTTTTTAAGCAGTTTTTTTCTTTTTAAGCAATTTAATACAAACTTCTCCATGCATGCAAATCTTCAATTTTTCCACACTAGTGTGGCAACGTCATTGCAACACTGATGTGACGTCACTGACATGAATCTTTTTTTCAAACATTAAGGCTCTTAACGAAGTTTCTCTAACTTCTGACCTATCTAGATCGCTTTTTAAGGTCAGAATATCCCAGAATACAAATTTTCCTGAAAAAATTTGGAGCTCTTTTCGAGAAACAATAAATACATACATACACAATTATTGCTCGCTTCTAAAGACTTATCATAACTAGCTACCGCTGCAACCCGGATTACAAGCAGGAAAAAGCCTATGGCTTTTTCTTAGTTGGAAAAGTAAGAGACGATCCTTGCTGTGGTACTATACACCAGACAAGTAACTTTTCAATATATGCTTGAATTATCCTAACTTTTATTTACTATGTACCCTGGTATGTCGTTTACTAGATTTAAGCTATATCCAATGAAACTTGCATAGTCCCCATTTGTAATCAATTATATCGATCCTTTATAGAATTTTTAGGAGTTATGGGTTTTTATATTTCTTAACATTGGACGTTATCGTCTCTTACGAGGTTACTAGCTATCGCTGCAACCGAGATTATAAACTGCAAAACATTTATGGTACCTGAGCAATAACTTTAACCTTCTAATTTAAACTGGAAAACTACCCGAAAATTTTTAAATTAGTTTAATTTTTTGTTGAAATGACAAACAGGAAAAAGCCTACGGGTTTTTCTTAGTTTGAGTAGTAAGAGACGAATTTCAGAGAATAAAGCATGTAAGTGAGTCAATTATTGCACCATACTCTAGAAAAGTTTACCGATGATAATACTGCCACTAAAGCTAGAGCTACTACTTTTGATTAATTTTTCAGTTACTATGAGCAAGCGTTCGTTCTTTATTCTAATAAAACTATGACGACATTCATTATTTATCTAGTAGGATATCAGGCAAGATGGTTCTAATGAGGTACTTTTGTTTTGATCTATTTTTAGGAGTTCTGGGTTTTTATATTTCTTATCATTGGGCGTGATCGTCTCTTAGTAGGTAGCTAGTAAGTGACGCACCTCCGAAGAGACCACCAGTCTCTTTGGAGGCGCGGGTTCAAATCCCACCACTGGTATACGATTATGACGTCATTGATCAATCTTTAATATGAAATATGCAGTTTTCGTAAAAAAGCTGATTCGATTTTAGAGATAATATTTTTTAATTACAAAAGACTTTTAACCCAATTAATTTTTTTCAAAATGAGCCATTGAACAACCCTCTACGATGTTCCAGTGCCAAGCTATCTTTTGAATTACTAACCCTAGCTATAATTAAGTGGCGTATAAAATTTAGTATAGGCAAGAGGTCGTTCTTTATTATATTTTTGTTTTGATCTGACTCCTTTGTTAGGAACTATGGGTTTTTATATTTCTTAACATTGGACGTGATCGTCTCTTACTAGGTTGCTAGCTACCGCTGCAACCCGGATGTATTCAATTGTTTGTTATTCCAATGATCGTCCTTTAATGTAATGTTACTCAAATGATCGTCCTTCAATGTAACTACGTAACTCATTTTAAAGGTAGAACTCTTTCTAATTGATTACAAACAGGAAAAAGCCTACGGCTTTTTCTTCTTTGAAATAGTAAGAGACTAGCCTCAAACAATCAAGTATCTAACTAAATCAAATGTATGTATTGGGTTTTTTATTCCAATGACCGCCTTTTAGTGGAAATTTTTAATATATTGACCTTAAATATAATAACTGTACTAGCCTATACTATAATTAAGTGGCCTATAAAATTTAGTATAGGAAAGAGGTCGTTCTTTATTATATAAGTGCAAAAGGCGCTAGATCTACAGATTTCCTTTAAAATGAGCCATTGAACAACTTTCTACGATGTTCCAGTGCCAAGCTATCTCTGGAAACAAAAGAAAGAAAAAAATGTCCCGTTTGTGCAGAATAACGTGGTTAAAGTCAATTTTCTTTATTTTCAAGCCAATATATTTTCTTTGTTATTCAAGCCAAAGGGTGGTAAGTTTCCTTTATAGGGGTTTCGGACAAGGCGGTTCTAATGGTGTACTTTTTGTTTTGATCTGACTATTTTTCTAGGAGTTAGGGGTTTTTATATTTCTTAACATTGGACGTGATCGTCTCTTACTAGGTTGCTAGCTACCGCTGCAACCCGGATTTTTGTTTTGATCTGACTCCTTTGTTAGGAACTATGGGTTTTTATATTTCTTAACATTGGACGTGATCGTCTCTTACTAGGTTGCTAGCTACCGCTGCAACCCGGATTATAAACACGCATTACAAACAGGAAAAAGCCGACGGCTTTTTCTTCTTTGAAATAGTAAGAGACGAACCTTAAAAAATCAAATAGCTAGCTACATTCAGTGTATACAATGGTTTGTTATTGTAATGATCTTCTGTTAATGTAATTTCGTAAGACAAATGATACTATTTTAAAAATAATTTGTTTTATAAATACAAAAGGTTTTTAACCCCATTAATTTCCTTTAAAATGAGCCATTAAACAGCTCTCTACGATGTTCCAGTGCCCAGCTATCTGTGGAATGACTAACCTCTGCTATAATTAAGTAGCGTACAAAATTTAGTATAGGCAAGAGGTCGTTCTTTATTAAAAAATTTTAAAATTAAAATGCTGGAATTCTTTACCAATTGTTTTTTTGTTTCCTTAGTTAATTCGGTATCAACAGCAGTTTTAGCAGAATTGACGACCATAAGAAATATTACCATAATTAGAATCAACTTAATTGTAATGATGAATTACGATTATAATTATAATTCAAATTATGGTGAATTTATTATTCGGTTTAAGCCAATTAGTCAGATTAATTGTTTTAATAAATTTATGTTTCATTATCACTTTAAACCTGTTAATTAAATTAATTATTGTCTACAGTGTAACATTTTTTCCCATTTCACTTAAAACACTTATAGTTTTAAATTTTAATTCTCAACAAAACTTGCAGCTTATATTCCAGAGTTCAACGATTCGATTGCTTTGTTCTCAGAAGGGAGCGGGGAAGATTTTCCAGGGGTATTTTTTCGAAGGAAAAGTTTTCCGGAGTAACTTTCCACGGGAGATAATATTCTAGGGGGGGGGGCTGGCTAATACGCCTGACCCTCTTGCCATAGCTACAAGTAATGTAATTGTAATGATGAATTGTGAACATAACTACAATGAAAATTATAATGCTGAAATTCTTAGCCAAATTAATTATTTAATTGAATTTATGTTTCAAACATAGTTATCTTCACTTTAATATGTTAATTAAACTGATTATCGTCAACAGTGTGATACTTTTTTTCATTTCATTTAAAACAAGTACATAAATAGTGGACAATGTAGCCTACTTAGCAAACAATTTTGTTTCAAACAGTTCGTGGTAACGAACTGTTTTACACTTCTACAATTCAGACTAACGCTTATATTTCAAAATTCATCAATCCTTGGCATTTGCTTTAATGAGAACTTACTTTCAGATGTAAAACAGTTTCGTTTGTCCTTATTGCATTTAGTAAACTACAAAAACAGGTGTTTACATTATTCTCTGAAAAATAGCTGGAAATTTTGCTAGGTTTTTGTTTACAAGCAAAAGATATTTTATAAGCAATAGGCCCCCCCCTTAACAAGCAAAATTTCTCATCCATTTCATAATCCTCAAACGTCTTAACGTTACTAACGTACAAACTACGGATCATGATACACAAAAACACACACACAAAAAAAAACAAGGAGCAGTATGGCTCCCCAACACAATTATGGGTATGTCAGTGAAAAACAGGTTTTACAAAACCGGAAGGATTGAATGGAATGCGCCCCGGGGGCTTTGGAGATATGGCATTCCTAGGTACACAATTGTTAGACATATTATCTATTTTGAATAACATGGTTTTTCATTGAAAAAAAACTGGCAGTGTTGAGGGGGAGGAGCATCTAAGAAGTGCAAAAGGAGCTGGTCACCCTCCGATCATTCTTTAATAGAAGAAGCCTCAAAGTTTAATTGGACATTTATTCACCCACTAATCCACTCTTTGAGAAAAGCTTAGCAAACAGCTTTTAGTACTTGTGTCACAAGTGTAAAAATGTCAGATACGACCTTTAGGTGAGACAACAAAGAAATACAGAAGTAAAGATATATTGATTCAACTAGACATTTTCTTATTTTCACTTTGTTATTTAATTCTAAGAAACTTTACTTTCATTTTCTTTGGACTAAAACATTTAAACGAAGAACGGGAAGAAGACGTTAATAAATCAAAAACAAACCCAGGAGTTTGGCGGCGGTAGGCGCAAAACTAACCTGTGACATATTAGGTGAAATAAATTATATTCATTTTCTTTACTTTTCAGCTTATCACCTTTTAAACGAATAACGGGAATAAACATTAATAAATAAAAACACAAAAAACAGAAGTTTGTCGGCGGTAGGCTGACCAATAATTTGTGACACCTGAGCTGCAATAAATGTAATTCAGGTTTTAACCTTTCAACTTTTAAAGGAGGGACTAAAAAAAGTTAATAAATTCAAAATATACCCAGAAGTTTGGCAGTGGAAGGCTGACCAATAGTTTGTGATATCTTAGGTGCAATAAGTGTAATTCAGGTTTTTACGTTTCAGCTTTTAAAGAACGTTTACGTTTCAGCTCTCACTTCTTACTTCGTAATATGCAGAAATAAATAAAAAAACAAAAAACAGAAGTTTGTCGGCGGTAGGCTGACCAATAATTTGTGACACCTGAGCTGCAATAAATGTAATTCAGGTTTTAACGTTTCAGATTTTAAAGGAGGGACTAACAAAAAATAATAAATTCAAAATATACCCAGAAGTTTGGCAGCAGAAGGCTGACAAATAATTTGTGATATCTTAGGTGCCATTAAGTGTAATTAACGTTTCAGATTTTAAAGGAGGGACTAACAAAAAATAATAAATTCAAAATATACCCAGAAGTTTGGCAGCGGTAAGCTGATCAATAATTGGTGACACCTGAGCTGCAATAAATGTAATTCAGGTTTTAACGTTTCAGATTTTAAAGGAGGGACTAACAAAAAATAGTAAATTCAAAATATACCCAGAAGTTTGGCAGCGGAAGGCTGACCAATAATTTGTGATATCTTAGGTGCCATTAAGTGTAATTAACGTTTCAGATTTTAAAGGAGGGACTAACAAAAAATAATAAATTCAAAATATACCCAGAAGTTTGGCAGCGGAAGGCTGACCAATAATTTGTGATATCAAAGGTGCCATTAAGTGTAATTAACGTTTTAGATTTTAAAGGAGGGACTAACAAAAAATAATAAATTCAAAATATACCCAGAAGTTTGGCAGCGGTAGGCTGATCAATAATTGGTGACACCTGAGCTGCAATAAATGTAATTCAGGTTTTAACGTTTCAGATTTTAAAGGAGGGACTAACAAAAAATAATAAATTCAAAATATACCCAGAAGTTTGGCAGCGGAAGGCTGACCAATAATTTGTGATATCTTAGGTGCCATTAAGTGTAATTAACGTTTCAGATTTTAAAGGAGGGACTAACAAAAAATAATAAATTCAAAATATACCCAGAAGTTTGGCAGCGGAAGGCTGACCAATAATTTGTGATATCAAAGGTGCCATTAAGTGTAATTAACGTTTCAGATTTTAAAGGAGGGACTAACAAAAAATAATAAATTCAAAATATATCCAGAAGTTTGGCAGCGGCAGGCTGATCAATAATTTGTGACACCTGAGCTGCAATAAATGTAATTCAGGTTTTAACGTTTCAGATTTTAAAGGAGGGACTAACAAAAAATAATAAATTCAAAATATGCCCAGAAGTTTGGCAGCGGAAGGCTGACCAATAATTTGTGATATCTTAGGTGCCATTAAGTGTAATTAACGTTTCAGATTTTAAAGGAGGGACTAACAAAAAATAATAAATTCAAAATATACCCAGAAGTTTGGCAGCGGTAGGCTGATCAATAATTTGTGACACCTGAGCTGCAATAAATGTAATTCAGGTTTTAACGTTTCAGATTTTAAAGGAGGGACTAACAAAAAATAATAAATTCAAAATATACCCAGAAGTTTGGCAGCGGAAGGCTGACCAATAATTTGTGATATCTTAAGTGCCATTAAGTGTAATTAACGTTTCAGATTTTAAAGGAGGGACTAACAAAAAATAATAAATTCAAAATATACCCAGAAGTTTGGCAGCGGAAGGCTGACCAATAATTTGTGATATCTTAGGTGCAATAAGTGTAATTCAGGTTTTTACCTTTCAGCTTTTAAAGAACGTTTACGTTTCAGGTCTCACTTCTTACTTCGTAATATGCAGAAAAATCATAGTTAACACATTTTACATGGGAAGAACTTTTATTTTCACTTCTTTCGTTTTTTTACACTTTTTCTATAAAATTTTTGAAAAAAAGCATACATTGAATAAGCATTTTAAAGTTTTTTTTTTAAATCATGTCTATGAAGTTGTTTTATAGACGGCATCGATCCAGGCCATTTTTTGTTTTAATGCCACTGCATTTTATATGTGGTGGAATCTTAAGACAAATTTTCTAGACCCCCTTTTTTCAGCACGAGTTTGAAAACTTAAAAAAAGGCTTATTGAGTGCATGCTTTATTTAAAAATGCTCTGTAATATTCTTAACATGTTCCCTTCTGTGGAGTGAGTCATCTAGAGTTACACCTAATTAGCATTTATTTTTTAGCGCTACGATTTTTAGACCTTAGAGGGGTTTAGACCTTTAGAGGGATATAAACAAATTACTTCTTACTGTATATCCTGGTTTTATTGGTTGGGCCTCTGCACCCTACACTACGGGGGAACTAATTTGCACCTTTACCTCGAACAGAAATACACTGACGAGACTATTTACATAAGCAACTTAAATGAGGCTTTAACCTCCCTCACAATTTGGCCAGTTTCTTAAGGCAGGTCAGACAGGAGCAGGGTTATATCTGCAGAATATAAATAATGATGGTTGCATTTAGATCCAAAAGCTCTGAAAAATAAACAATATGGTGTTATCAGCTATCATTGTCTTTTACACTTACCCTAGGAAACCGGTTCTCATGAGCAGTGGATCACCAGCAGCCAGTAAGAATGCATTGACCAATGGGAATGTCCAGGTCCAGCACTCTATTAATATTTTCAGCAGCAGTGAGCAAAGAATTAGACCAACAAAGAAAAGCCCCTCTAACTAAAAAACATGTCTAGGTTAAAGCAAAGTTATTCATGTTTATTTCAGGCCTGCTTTAAGTAATTCAAATAATCCAGCCCATTTTGAAATGTTTATCTGAACCAGTAGCACAGCAGGAACCCTGTTCCCCTATCTGGTTAACATCAAATTATATATATATATATATATATATATATATATATATATATATATATATATATATATATATATATATATATATTATATATATATATATATATATATATATATATATATATATATATATATATATATATATATGTATATATATATATATATATATATATATATATATATATATATATATATATATATATATATATATATATATATATATATATATATATATATATATACACATTTTTTTTTACGTCAAACCATGGAATCAATCCTTCCAGCTATAATTACACTTGTCACTAAGCTTCTAGAAAGTTCATCTGATGAATCAGATGACAGTGATAGTGAAATTTTATGAACTTTGTCTATGAACTTCTGCTTCTGTGGCTTAGAATCACATCACAGCCAGCAAAACTATATTAGTGATGTCATACCAAAATACTCCAATGAGGACTTTAGAAAACATTTCAGAATGGATAAAAAAACCTTTGAATGCCTGATAGACTATATAAACTTGCCTGTACAGAACTACTGTGGAGGAAACAAACCAGTTGAATCCAGAGAAATGTTATACATCATTTTATGGTACCTTGCTAATCATGCCTGTTCACTCCAACAGATAAGTGATAAATTCAATCGGTCTATGAAATGTGTCTGGTTCATTATCCAGTCAGTCATAACATATTTTCAGAAGGAAGGAAAACAGTTCATCAAATGGCCAGTTCAAGCTGAAATGGACAGGGTGATTTCTGCATTTGCTGCAAGAAGTGGATTTCCAGGAGTCATAGGAGCAATTGATGGGTGTCATATAAGAATTGTTGCACCAGCTGCACAGCAAGTATCTTATTTCAATAGGAAATCATTCCATTCCATCATACTTTTAGCAGTTTGCTTACCGAACAGAGAATTTTCTTATATTTACACTGGATTTCCTGGAAGTGCTCATGATTATAGAGTTCTAAAAAACTCGGGTATATATTTGAAAGCAACACAGAACAACTTATCTCTCTTTCCCTCTCAGGATCATCACATTCTTGGTGATAGTGCTTTACCTCCATTTACATGGTTAGTCCCAGCCTTTAAAGAAACAGAGGCAAATACTCCTCAAAAAAGGCGGTTTAAAAAAAAAACTTTTAAAAACCCGTGTTGTGGTTGAAAATACCTTTGGGGACCTCCTAAACAGATGGAGAAGGCTACGATTTATATATGCCAATGTAGATCGTTCTGTTAAGATTGTGGTAACAGCAAGCTGCCTGCACAATTTCTGTATTCAGCAAAATGATTCTTCACTTTTTGAGGGTGGAGAGCGTGAAGATACTCTCAATCAGGAGTCTGACATTAGAAGTGATAGCCTGTCAGTGAGTGGCTCTGGAGATGCTTACTCTTCCTATTCTGCTGGACGAGCTAAAAGAAGCAGATTGATCAATATGTTAGCTTAAAATTGTTTCATAAATTTTTGTCCCGAATATTCAACTATCAAGTGATTTCCCCTCATTTTGTGTTAATACACTTATCTAATTGGAATATGCAGTAACTTCAATATGGGTTATTTGGTTTAGAACTGTAAGAAAACTAAATTAGAGACGCTAGGAGTGAACCAGCAATCCTTTAAATGTACTGTAGAATCAAAGGCAAATATTCATATGAAGTGCAATTTAATATTAAGCAAAGGTACCATCCTAGTCATTGGTAAAGAGTGACATACCGTCTATAGTAAGCAAAATTGAAAATAAAAGTATTTTGATTAAGTTGAAGAAGCTATGGTTCCACCATAACTTTTGATTTATTTCAAACCGCTGGAAGTATTCTCAGCCCTGAAACATAAAGAGTAGTTTAGTTACATAATCTATTATCTTTAAATTCATTCCCCAGATACACAAATCTAAGTACTTTCTTCCATTGAGTAACATATATATTTTTTTTGTTAAAGTAAAAACTTGTAAAAAACTTCAAATACAATCCTAACCCCCTTTTAGGACCCTCTCTGGGGATTAGATTTTCCGCTGCATCATGGAGTTTGGCTGAGCTTACAGAGTCACATCCCTGATCCCTATCCCAAACCAAACAAACTAGCAGTGCCAGGAATTAAACCTGTGCCCCTTGGACAAACGATTCCCAACCCAGAGTGTCAACCACTTGCCAGGACGACCAATGTGACCAGAGAACAACAATTATTTGAAAAAAAAGAAAATATTGAAAAAAATAACTACTCAAATCTCAGTTGCTGCCATTTCCACTACTACCCCATAAACTATATATTTAATTTAGATAAATTAATTTTAAGACAGGTATCAACAAAACTCCATCAGGGATTGTATTTACTTAAGATACAATCAAACACTGTGAATGTTTAGCTTTGTGATATTCTGGTCTTGAAATAATAAAAAAGAAAATTTATATTTTATATTTGTTTTCCACCAGCTCATTTGAGCAAAATCATTTGTGACAGCAATATGTCCATGGTTGGCTTAGAATCTCCCTAAAATGACTTAAACCAGAAGAAACAACAGTACAGTACAGTATAGTGTTATAGTACAGTAACAGTGAGATTTTGTTCTCACTGTCCTTGTGACTTTAATAGTAACAGCACACTATCATTAACTTTAAGATTTTGATTTTGCTGTCCTTGGTACTTTAATAGTAACAGTACATTTCAGTAATAGTACAGCAACAGTGAGATTTTGTTCTCACTGTCCTTGTTACTTTAACAACAACATTAAGCTTTTGTTTTTGCTGTCCTTTTTACTTTAACAGTAACAGTACACTAACAGTAAGATTTTATTTTCTAATACTAACAGTAACAGTTAGATTTTGTTTTTGCTGTCCCGGGAATATAATAAAAAAAAATCAAATAAAATTCCTATGCTGAGATTTTTTACTATTCCCTGTTCAGATAATATTGAAAATTTTAATCTATTTAAGTTGATTTCTTCTTTATGTTCAGTAAGAAAAAACTAAAATAACTAATTAAAATTTTTCAATGATCTTTTGAAGCAATTAAATAAAAAAAAACAAGTTTTTTAAACTGAAAGTAAGGAGCGACATTAAAACTTAAAACGAACAGAAATTATTCCGTATATGAAAGGGGCTGTCACCTCCTCAACGCCTCGCACTTTACGCTAAAGTTTTTTATTGTTTAAAAAAAATAGAGTTGTGAGACAGAGTCAAACTTTAGCGTAAAGAGCGATGCGTTGAGGAGGGGACAGCCCCTTTCATATACGGAATAATTTCTGTTGGTTTTAAGTTTTAATGTCGCTCCTTACTTTCAGTTTAAAAAACTTCTTTTGCTAAATGGATGTCTCTAAATTTGGTTATGACGTAATTTACAAATTAACTTACGTAACTAACTTCTATATTCGTATATTTTTCTTCTGGCAAAAAATACAAAATTTCAGATTTTTGCAGATATGAGCTTGAAACCTATGTAATAGGGTTTTCTGATACGCTGAATCTGACGGTGTGATTTTCATTAAAATTCTTTCACTTGTAGGGGATGTTTCCCCCCTCTTTAAAAGATCGGGTAAATTTTCTCAGGCTCGTAGCCTTTGATGAGTAATACTAAACTTAATAAAATTTATATATTTAGAATCAGCATTATAAACACATTCTTTTGATACATTTATTGACATCAAATTCCGTTTTTAAAAGTTTCGATTACTATTGAGCCGTATCGCTTGTTTTTTTTATTGTTTTTTTTTATTACGTATATGTTATTACGTATATGAGGGGGTTCTCCCCTAAGTCAATACCACGCTCTTCACGTAAAAAGTTAAAAACAAATTTGATTCACAAACCCCTGAATCACAAAGGCCGTTTAATTAGAATAGATAGCTCTTTTGAAAGCACTAAAAAAAACTGTAGCGTAAACACCGAGGTATTGACTTGGGGGAGAACCCCCTCACATACGTTATAATTTCTGTTCGTTTTAAGTTCTAATGTTGCTTCTGTATACTTCCCAATAACCAATACTTTATGTTAACATTGGGTAAAGATCATAACTTTTAGCCCTCCCCCTGGGGACTTCGGGGGATTAAGTCATCCTAAAAGACATATTTATCATATTTCCGACCATGTTGAACAAAATGGCTATCTCAAAATTTTGATCGGGTGACTTTGGGAAAAAAATGAGCGTGGGATGGGGCCTAGTTGCCCTCCATTTTTTTTGGTCACTTAAAAAGGGCACTAGAACTTTTAATTTCCGTTCCAATGAGCCTTCCCACGATATTCTAGGACCACTGGGTCGATACGATCACCCCTGGGAAAAAAAAACAAACAAAAAACAAATAAACACGCATCCGTGATCTTTCTTCTGGGAAAAAATGGAAAATTCCACATTTTTGTAGATAGGAGCTTGAAACCTCTACAGCAGGGTTCTCTGATACGCTGAATATGATGGTGTGATTTTCATTAAGGTTCTATAACTTTTAAGGGGTCTTTCCCCCTTTTTTCGAAAATCAGCCAAATTTTCTCAGGCGCGTAACTTTTGATAGGTAAGATTAAACTTGATGAAACTTATATATTTGAAATCAGAATTAAAATCTGATTCTTTTGATGTATCTATTGGTATCAAAATTCCGTTTTTTAGAGTTTCGGTTACCATTGAGCCGGGTCGCTCCTTACTTACAGCTCGTTACCACGAACTGTTTGATTCAAGTGCAGTTTTTTTTTTTTCAATGCTATGTCCTGTTACAAAATACATTGCTTGTGATGCTTATTGGCATCTGTGTTCATTTGCAAGATTGTGCCACAGTAGATTTTTATATACATTTTCATACTCTTTCTGAATGCAGTAACTGATTTTCTTACGAATTCAATTTCAACCCCTTTTAGGACACTTGAAAATAATAATTTCAGTCTATGTTTCTTGGAAATAAAAATGGTTTATAACATTTGTTTCAAACTTACTATTTCATTACAAATCCATTTTGTTAAAGTTGTATAATTCAAAAACATTGATTTGTCAAGATTAAGTTGAATAAAAAAAAAAAAAATCAAAACAAATCTGCCAAATTTTCATCTTATTCTGTTAGGCCACTTAAAAAATGCTGTTGCACCAATATGTAAAAAAATATCGAAGCTGATAGAAGAAACATGGCAGATTGAAAAATGAAGAAATTGTTTTGAATTTTTTATCCAAATTAATTGAGACAAATCATTGGTTGCCAAAAGTAGGCTATAACTTAAACAAAATGGATTTATACTGAAAAAGTAAGTTTGAATTAAATGTTTTTAATCTTTTTAAACCAAAAAACACAGAAATAAATTATCACTTTGAAGGGTCCAAAAAAGGCTTAAAACTGAATTTACAAGAAAGTCAATTATTATGTTCAGAAGGAGCATAACAAATGGCATCTAGTGGTATATTTACTTTATTTGTAGGTCAATTTTATGAACTGCTTATATTTACCAACAATTCACCAAATTAGGCTAGCCTACTTAATTGAGACAAATCATTACTTGCAAAAAGTATAACTTTAACAAAATGGATTTATACTGAAAAAGTATAAAAAGTACTACTAACAACTCACCGTAGCACCAAGCCGCCTGAGGCCAACACAGCTACGCACGATCCTCCTCCACCCCAATCTATTCAAAGCCTCCCTTTTTACACCCGCCCACGAAGTTCCCATTTCCTTTAAATCTTTCTTTGTGACGTCCTCCCACCCCAGACGGGGACGATCTGCTTTCCGTTTAGCCCTAAATGGTTGGGCGAAAAGAACAATCTTCGGCAATCTGTCATCCTTCATCCGTACAACGTGCCCTAACCACCTCAACCTTTCTTTCATTATAGCCCTAGAGAGCGGTATTGAACCACATTTTTCGTATAGCCTATTGTTTGAAATACGGTCAGTCAGCCGGGTACCCAGAACAATTGGATTTTTTTTGTTCTCAGCTTAAATTTGAAGTTTAGAATATTCGTTATTACAAATTGTTCTTGCAACTATCTGCTGGTAAGTCAACACTGTAATCGAAAGTAGGGAAGTCAATTTTAATAACTGACTCAATTGAGTGATTGAGTTGAGTGTTTATGCGTTATCTATGTGATTCGAGTGTTTATATCTTGAAAGTTACCTGTCTCTATTGTCTGACTTATATATTGAATATGTTCTACAAATTTCTTTGTGATAAGAGAAGCTTTGTTTTTTGGACCTTTTTGATAGTTTTTAGCTCTTCAATCCTATTTTACTGTGAAACTAGTTAGGCAGCTTTAAGTGGCTTATGAATGACTGGAGAACCTTCATAACGCCTTGAGATAGCTTCATACCCCTTTTTGGCAGTATGAGCCGTGGGTACTTAACCACTCCGCTGGGCAACCTTCAGTTTAGGATTCCCTCCTGCACATGCGTTTGACTAGAGGCAGTTATATTTATTAGATTGGCACCAACAGGGACAGAACCATTCCTCTGAAGAACTTTCTGTTTTGGGTCCTCGTCTCAAAACTCACCTTAAGAACAAAACTGTTCACAAAGGAGTTCAAATTCATCCAAAAGGCCGGCTCTGTCCTTCAGAAACGCAAAAATTCTGAGATTCAGTCATTTGCACTTAAGATTTTTGACATATCTATGATCCCTTGCCTCCAAAATTTTTGGCTCTTTACACTTGTACCAAAGAAACTGAATTAGGTCTTTCATTTAGAAGGTAAATTATGGTACTACCTTGAACAGTATATGATAAAGTTTGTGCTTTTCATCTTTTTGCCTTAATCCATTTTCCTCTTCTATTTTCTTCTTTTTTCTTTAATTTATGACTAAGAAATATTGGCTTTTTTTAGCTGCAATCCATAAATATGTTCGTGACTTGTATGCAAAGAGATTCCCTGAATTGGAATCACTCATTACAGCAGCGCCTACTTATTTGACTACGGTGAAGGAACTTGGCAACGATATTGACGGAATAAAAAATAATGCAGATCTTCAACAGTATTTACCCCAAGCCACTATAATGGTTGTGTCCGTTACAGCTTCCACCACTCAAGGGTACGCCATTGTGATAACTATTTGAGCACTGTCGTTCATATAAAACTATGTACCAGCTAAAACCTACCCTTCCCCCCCCTAGACTAGTCTAAAGGGCACCTCTCTATGCATAATGATAAAAATATAAGATAGCAAATTGTTTTTTTTTCATCCCCTAGAAAAAATTACTTAGCAATCCCCCCCCCTTCTCCAAAGATTGGACGGACTTGTTTGTCTGCCGCTTGGGGAAATTCAAGATGCGTAAATGTACCATCTTTCTCTACAACTCGTATTTATATCCTTCCCCTTAAACGTAGTCAATAAATCTATTCCGTCCCTCTTATATTGGTCTGAAAACTCCCCTCCTTCAGAAATTGAACAATAATTTTCGAAAATCGATTTTTTTGCAAATTTAACTCTCCAATTTAAATATGGCTCTGAAGCATGGACGCTCCGAAAAGCGGATGAAGATTTGCTAGATGTTTTCCAGAGAAATTGCTTAAGGATTGTTCTGGGTACCCGGCTGACTGACCGTATTTCAAACAATAGGCTATACGAAAAATGTGGTTCAATACCGCTCTCTATGGCTATAATGAAAGAAAGGTTGAGGTGGTTAGGGCACGTTGTGCGGATGAAGGATGACAGATTGCCGAAGATTGTTCTTTTCGGCCAACCATTTAGAGCTAAACGGAAAGCAGGTCGTCCCCATCTGGGGTGGGAGGACGTCATAAAGAAAGATTTAAAGGAAATGGGAACTTCGTGGGCGGGTGTAAAAAGGGAGGCTTTGAATAGATTGGGGTGGAGGAGGATCGTGCGTAGCTGTGTTGGCGTCAAATATCTTAAGTGCAAATGACTGAATCTCAGAATTTTTGCGTTTCTTAAGGACAGATCAGGCCTTTTGGATGAATTGAACTCCTTTGCGAACAGTTTTGTTCTTAAGGTGAGTTTTGAGACGAGGACCCAAAACAGAAAGTTCTCCAGAGGAATGGTTCTGTCCCTGTTGGTGCCAATCTAATAAATATAACTGCCTCTAGTCAAACCCGTGTGCAGGAGGGAATCCTAAACTGAAGGTTGCCCAGCGGAGTGGTTAAGTACCCACGGCTCATACTGCCAAAAAGGGGTATGAAGCTATCTCAAGGCGTTATGAAGGTTCTCCAGTCATTCATAAGCCACTTAAAGCTGCCTAACTAGTTTCACAGTAAAAGAGGATTGAAGAGCTAAAAACTATCAAAAAGGTCCAAAAAACAAAGCTTCTCTTATCACAAAGAAATTTGTAGAACATATTCAATATATAAGTCAGACAATAGAGACAGGTAACTTTCAAGATATAAACACTCGAATCACATAGATAACGCATAAACACTCAACTCAAACACTCAATTGAGTCAGTTATTAAAATTGACTCCCCTACTTTCGATTACAGTGTTGACTTACCAGCAGATAGTTGCAAGAACAATTTGTAATAACGAATATACCAAACTTCAATTTAAGCTGAGAACAAAAAAAAAATCCAAAGTTTCTAGGGAGGATTTACAGTTCTTGTTGGATAGAACTAAGGAATATATAAATATTAAACAACTTAGCCTGAATGTAAAGAAGTCGGTAGTTGTAGTTTTTAGAAAAGGGGGTAAGATTACAAGTAGGAATAGAGTAAAATGGGAGGGAATAGATTTAGAAAGTAGAAAGGAGTTACGTATTTAGGATGTAAATATTCGTCAAATGGTAAGTTAGGAAAGCAACTGAAGCTAAGTCTTGCTAAAGGACAGTCCTATGCCTATGCTGTGACTGCTAGCCAACTGGCGAACATACTGAACTTGAAGATGCATAAGCAGATATTTCAGGTAAAGATTGTATCCGCTATGCATCATGGATCTGAAGTGTGGGGATACATAGCTGGTGAGAGGTCTGAGGAGATTCAGCTTCAGTGTTTTAAAAGAGTTTAGGTCTACATTTTTCAACAAATAGTTTAGTATTGAGAGGAGATCTAGGTTTAATTTCTTTAAGAAGTGATAGGCTAGTAGGGAATATAAGATTATGGGAGAAAATCCTGAGTACGTCCAGAGTAAGGATAAAAAAAAACAGCATATTTAGAAGCTCTGAGGATCCCAAAGAGTGATACGTGACCATCTGAAATAAAGATGATATTGGATGATTGTGGATTTTCAGAGCTATGGAATGGTGGGCTAGGGATTGGATTAAAGGAAGGATAAGTTGCAAGTAGGGTCAGGGAGAGGTTAAGGGACCATGAAATCCAGATGTGGCATGCACGAGTGAATGAGACCCGGTCACTGGAGTTATATGCAAAGGCTAAGGAGCAGTGGGGAGAAGAATTGTATTTTAAGGCGGGGCTTCAAAAGAGGCAGCTAAAGTTTATTATTTGTGTTAGGTCAGATGGGTTGCAAGTAGGTGAGAGAAGGAAGTATCTGGTAGGGGTTAGGCAAGTTTCTGGTCCTTACTTCTGTCCCATGTGCGGGAAAGAGGAAGATTTGGTTCATTTTGTGTGGAAGTGTAGTGAATTAATAGATTTAAGAAAAGAATTGTTTGGGGTTGAGGTTAGGGGGAGAGATGAGACAATAAATTTATTAGCAAGGAAAGATATGGGAGGCATAAAGAGATTCGGAAGGTTCCTGACGGTGGGCATAGAACACAGAGAGAGGTTTTTTGAAGATTAGGGATGAATGTGATGGTTCGTTAGCCTAGATTATACTTTTGTGCCAATTTACGTTTGTATGAAAGTGTCTTTGTTTTTGTGACCAAGGCCCTTTGGGCTTTTGTGTCAATAAATTCTATTCTATTCTATCCTAATTACATTAACACATATTAACAATTTCTTGTATGAATATACTAAATTAAAAAAAAAAAAACTAGATTTCCAATTACAGCTTAGAACAAAAGCAAAGCAACGTTGATATAATATACGTAGGTTCACTGCATTTATAAATAAACATCAGAAAATATAACATGTAAAAAAAATATATCAACAATAAATAAATATCAAAAATAAACAAATATTTCCACTTCACAAACTCCATGGCAAATTTTGCCACATGGCCACTTCAAAAATGTTATATAATGACAGCTATGTCGGTGTCCTAAAAGAATATGCTTAACCCTCCTTCTTAGAAAGTTTCCTACAATATCCCTCCTAAAGGAAGCCCTAGACGGTCAATCATTTTGATCAAGCAGTTCCATCAATGGATAGACGTGTGCTTCAATCAACCCTTCAATCTCGACCAAAGCGGTTCTGTCAATCGCCTTGTACTCCTAGTTAAAATGTGTTCTTAAAACATTAACTTTATTTCTTAGTTCGGAAACTATTTAATCCGGTTTCAATGTACTTACCGCCCCCAATATTCTGTCAAATGCCACACTTTTTTTTATGTCGGTTATACCAGTCTTTACTTTTAACTTTTAACCTTGGATAACTCAGGGTGATCCCGATATAACTCTATTAATAAATAGATAAAGTCGCGTTCCTCGTGTTTTTTTTTTACGCTAAAGTTTTTTTTTAGTACTTTCAAAAGAGCTATTTATTCTAATTAAACGGCCTTTGTGATTCAGGGGTTATTTTTAAAGAATTATAACAAAACTCAAACTTTTGCGTAAAGAGCGAGGTATTAATGAGGGGGCTAACCCACTCATATACGTAATAATTTCTGTCCGTTTTAAGTTTTAATGTTGCTCTTTACTTTCAGTGGAAAAAACTGTTTTTTTTATTTAATTAGAATATTTAGCCCACTAAAAGGTCTTAAATTGTGCTGCTAGGAAAGGCAATTTAGAGATTTGTCAACAACTAGTTTCAAAATGTGCCACTATATATGGCTTAAATTTGGAGAATAGAACAGTCTTATCCTACACTGTGGCTAGGAATCAAACAGAGCTGACTAGATATCTATTGGAGAATGGAGCAAACCCAAATGCAAATGTATTTTGTACACAAAAAAGGAGCTTTTCGTAAAAAATGAATTTGCTTAAATATTGTTTTTGTTAATTACAAAAGGCACTAGATGCAGCAAATCCCTTTAAAACGAGCCCTTAAATAGCCCCTTGTTCTTCAAGGTGGGAGACTATAATTTCCTGTTCAAGGTTTTCGACCATGCTATTTCCAATGATCTGCTTTTCGTTTCGGTCTGACGGCATTTTGATGGGTTTCAGGCTATTTTTTTAAATCACCATAAATTTCGTTTCGTTATAAGCTTTTAACTTTAAGATGAACAGCAATAATAGCTACCATTCCTGAACCAGTGTCAACTGGCAATTTTTTTCTCTTGAGGCCGTTTTTTTCAGAACGCATTTTTTTTCTTTTAATTATTATGGGCAGCATATTACAGTATCTTCACTGTCTTGAATTTCATCTTTGACCTAGTTTGGACCTTCACTGCAGCATCTTTCAGCATCTTCATTGTCTTGAATTTCAAATTTGACCTGGTTTGGACCTTCACTGCAGCATCTTCATTGTATTGAATTTCAAATTTGACCTGGTTTGGACCTTCACTGCAGCATCTTTCAGCATCTTAATTGTCTTGAATTTTAAATTTGACCTGGTTTGGACCGTCACTGCAGCATCTTTTAGTAAGATTTGATGCTACTAAGATGTGGCGAGCAACGTTTTCCCAAGATATTATTAAGTGGTCACGTCTATCTTGTAATGATTCAAGCCTCAGGTTTTCAATTGTTTAGACATAATCTACTTCTTTACCTCCAATTATGGTTGATGCTGCTCTTTTCTGAATAGCTTCTATTTCGCCATATAAGTAGCCCGTTTTCTGAATGAACAGGCCCCAAACAAGCGCAGCATTTTCGAGTTGCGGGCGCTATCACGCTCAAATTGACGCATTGCAGTAAGAGCTTAGATTGATGCCAGTTAGAAATCATCCTTATGTAGAGTTTAAATGACTGCTGGGAAGAAGAAAACAAAACAAGTATATTATATTCAGTAAGTAAGTAATCGGATTAACGATGCTTTTTGACTACTAAGGTCCCTGCATTGAACCTGCAGTGTTTTGTTACAGCAAGATTCGATCTCTGGGTCACGTATTGCCAAGCTAACGTCAAACCCTCTACGCCACTACAGAAAAATTAAAATTTTGTCAGATGTGGGATCTGAACACATGGCTATACCGTGTTAGACCCGGATCTTGTGTGGGTTTCACAAGATTATTTTGTGCCTGGCACTGCTGCCATTCTGCCACTCAGAAATTATTATATTCAGTTGTAAATATTGTTCTAGATTTCAAACAAAAAATCAAAACAGATTTCAATTCAAATTTCAAAGTCTAAAACCAAAGATTAGCAAATTTAGAAGGTGAATAACACCTTTTAAATTTGTTAATCTTTGGTTTTTAGTTCCGAAATCCACCACCATTAGCACTACAATCAATAGTATTTAATTCTCGTTGCATTTCTGTCCATCCATTTTATAAAATTATATTTTTTGAATTATTTGGTATACTTGGCATAATATTTTGATACTTGAAATTATTTCGGAATTAATTTTAAGTTCTAGTCACAGGCCCTGACAGAAACATTAAATGTCAGCAATAGCTGAACATTCCATTGGCCTCTTCGACACTTGCTTAATTCAACGTAACTGACAACATGACAAATTAAAATATTTTAATTAATTTAGGGTGCTAATTTTAAGGTGAAAGAACAAATTTCTATCAAATAAAAACTAGTGAACTTTGTGTCAAAACTCTTTTGCAACACTTGCAAGTTACTGAGATTACCTTTATTTGAATGGAATGAGTTTTGTGTGAACTGAATGAGTTTGAACTTAAATTCGTATAAACATAATATTTCTTGGATCCCAAGAAGCGTATTTCATAGGCCAACTGACCAACGAATTAAGCTAATGGTAAATAGTCTCCAATTACAAGATTTATGATGATGGTTATCAGTATAAGCAATATTAGGATGAAATGGCTCTTTAGGAGGAATATTGTAGGACACTTTCTCTTTTAGAACATCGACATAGCTGTCTTACACCATTTTTATGAGTTATTGGCTGTTACTTTTGTTCCATGGACGTGTGTGTCTCTTACTAGGTTGCAGCAACTACTGCAACTACAATTCCCATAAAATTCTGACTTCCCCTTAAGTGTTTCGATAACAGAATTGCCAACGTTTTTTTTTCGTTCTGTTTTTATTCAACAATAGCAGGGCACTGGAACAACACAGAGAGGAAGCTGCAATATCTAGTGTCTTTTGTGATTACCAAATTGTGGCTAAGACGCCAAATATAGACACGAATCACTACTTACTTGGGTTTACGCCTATTGCGTGGAAAATATTATCACAAAACTGAATTTAAAAAAATTAAGTATCTTTAATTTAAGCAGAATTTTTTAATCCAACAGCAATTGCAAAAATAACTTGTTTCCAAAAGCTTCATAGAATTTTTATCTGAGAGGAAGTACCTTTGCTGAGTTTTTACTTTTTAAGAAACTAAAAAAAAGGAAGACTTAGACTTCTAAAAGTATAAAACTGACTTTATCCAAGAGCTTTTTTTTTCAATTTGTTGGACAACATTCATATGACCTCAACAATTACGGAACTTCTTTTTATTGTATCAGTTGCTCCCTGGACTCCTTTATCATTATGAGCTTCCGCTCAAGACTACAAAGTTCTAGATAGCATTAAAGTTCTTTGGGATAAAGTTGTGGAAGGCTTCGATGCCTCCCGGGCTCATCTACTAAAGTTAACGGAGAATAAGGAGGACCTACGAAGACCTAACTTGTTAGAGTTAGACTAATAATGCAAGCCAAAGGCAGGGTCAAAATATTACTTAATTAAAGAACTGAGACCAGAAAATCTAAAGCTGCAGATGAGCCTAAGCCCCGTCGACCAACTATTAAGATCTTTATTTCTGTTCTGACTCATGATACAAAATTTTATGGTATCGACCACGCAATATAAGCAAAAGTTTTGGTCCAAAATCTCTGCTGATGTTCCTGAATTCCTATGATGTTCCTTAGTTCTGATGACGATCTTGAATTGTTATGTGGAAAAGAAGAAGAAGAAAAAAATATCCCCTTTGTGGAGAATAACGTGGTAAAAGTCTATTTTCTTGATTTTCAAGCCAATATATTTTCTTTGTTATTCAAGCCAAAGGGCGGTAAGTTTCCCTTATAGGAATTTTGGACAAGGCGATACTAATGGTGTACTTTTTGTTTTGATCTGACTCTTTTTTTAGGAGTTATGGGTTTTTATATTTCTTAACATTGGACGTGATCGTCTCTTACTAGGTTGCTAGCTACCACTGCGACCCGGATTACCGCTGGTATACGATTATGTTTGAAAGACTGCAGTGTGAAAAGACATCAAAAATGCAGTTTTTGGTGGAAAAATTTATTCTCTTTTAGAAATAATTTATTTTAGTTACTATAGATTTTTAACCTAATTAATTTCCTTTAAAATGAGCTATTGAACAACCCTCTACGATGTTCAAGTGCCAAGCTATCTGTGGAAAAGAAAAAAAAAAGAAAAAAGAAAAAAATATCCCGTTTGGGGAGAATAACGTGGTTAAAGTCAATTTTCTTGATTTTCAAGCCAATATATTTCCCTTGCTGTTCAAGCCAAGGGACAGAAAGTTTCCTATACAGGGGTTTCGGACAAGGCGGTTCTAATGGTGTACTTTTTGTTTTGATCTGACTCCTTTGTTAGGAAACTATGGGTTTTTATATTTCTTAACATTGGACGTGATCGTCTCTTACTAGGTTGCTAGCTACCGCTGCAACCCGGATACTATGAACTATGTAATGCAATCCAGATTGACCACCCAGATTATGTAAACCTGATTACAAACAGGAAATATCCCACGGCTTTTTCTTCTTTGGAGTAGTAAGAGACGACTCTCAAAGAATCAGGCAGCTAAGTAAGTCCATTGTATGCAACAGTTTGTTCTTCTAATGATAACCTATACTATAATTAAGTGGCGTATAAAATTTAGTATAGGCAAGAGGTCGTTCTTTATTATAAAAATTTCGGCGCGCCTGGCGGCGCGCCGCCGCCGATACTGAATCACACATTCGCCGCCGTCATCTCGGCGTGGCGCGGCTTCGGGGACTAATATGGAGGCATAATTGTCCTTTACTTAGTTCAGCTTAAATTCGATGATCGAGCCTTTATGTACTACATCCAACGACTATGACGTCATTGATCATATTGTATATACAAAATTAAGTTTTTCGTGAAAAATAATTAATAAAAAAAAATTAAGTGCAAAAGGCGCGAGACCTAGAGATTTCCTTTAAAATGAGCCATTGAACAACTCTCTACGATGTTCCAGTGCCAAGCTATCTCTGGAAACAAAAGAAAGAAAAAAATATCCCGTTTGTGCAGAATAACGTGGTTAAAGTCAATTTTCTTGATTTTCAAGCCAATATATTTTCTTTAATATTCAAGCCAAAGGATGGTAAGTTTCCTTTATAGGGGTTTCGGACAAGGCGGTTCTAATGGTGTACTTTTTGTTTTGATCTGACTATTTTTCTAGGAGTTAGGGGTTTTTATATTTCTTAACATTGGACGTGATCGTCTCTTACTTGGTTGCTAGCTACCGCTGCAACCCGGAAAACAGGAAAAAGCCTATGGATTTTTCTTCTTTTAAATAGTAAGAGACGAAACTTAAACAATCAAGTAGCAAACTAAGTCTAACGTATGGAATGGTTTCTGATTTAAGGGATCGTCTTTTAATGTAATTTTATTCCTTATAGCACTTAAGTTATAACGGACTACAGTTCGTTCTTAAATGTAGAAACAATCAAGTAGCTAACTGATTCCAATGTATGCAATTGTTTGTTATTCCAATGATCGTCTTTTAGTGTAACTATACTATAATTAAGTGGCGTATAAAATTTAGTATAGGAAAGAGGTCGTTCTTTATTGTAAACCCGGATTACGACTTGGGTTTCGTTTTATGCTATATCATTACAAACAGGAAAAAGCCTACGGCTTTTTCTTCTTTGAAGTAGTAAGAGACGAACCTCGAGCAATCAAGTAGCTAACTAAGTCCAATGTATGCAGTGGTATGTTATTCCAATGCTCGTCTTTTAATGTAATTTTTTTAGAAGAAAAATCCAATTTTTTTATGTATCTATTGATATTTAAATTCTGTTCTTTAGAGTTTCGGTTACTATTGAGATGTTTCGCTCTTACTGTACAGTTTGTTACCACGAGCTGTTTGACAAAATTCCCATTTACAGTATCGATTCTTTATGTAACTCGATTGTCTCTTACTAGGTTGCTAGCTACCGCTGCAACCCGGATCTTACTAAGTTGCTAGCTAACGCTGTAGCCGGGATACAGACAGGAAAAAGCCTACGGCTTTTTCTTCTTTGAAATAGTAAGAGACGAACCTCAAAGAATAAAGTAGCCAATTAAGTACAATGTATGCAATGGTTTGTTTCAGTTACTATGGGCAAGAGATCGTTCTTTATTGTGATTTCATTTTTAATGGGCTAGGTGTCGTTCTTTATTGTGAAAAAATATAGTATAGGCAAAAGGTCGTTCTTTATTATAATTATCATATCTTATATGTAACTTTTATTTTATAAGTCTTCGATAGTCTAATGGTAAGAATGCCAACTTGTTACCTGGGAGAAGGGGGTTCGATTCCCCGTCGGGCATAAATTTTAATATGTTGAATTAAAAGCACTATCTTTTCAATTTAAAATTTAAAAAAGAAACTTGTTTATTTACATTCTAGCTAAAATAATGAAGATAATATGAATGAACCACAGTGTTCAGTTTCTTTGGACTTGAGTTCGTTTTTTAACTATAAATACAAACAGGAAAAAGCCTACGGCTTTTTCTTCTTTTAAATAGTAAGAGACGAAACTCAAACAATCAAGTAGCTAACTAAGTCCAATGTATGGAATGGTTTGTTATTTCAGTGATCGTCTTTTAATGTAAATTAATTACAAAATATTTTAACCCCTTTAATTTTATTTAAAATGAGCCATTGAACAACTCTCTATGATGTTCCAGTGCTAAGCTATCTGTTGAACTACTAACCTGTACTATAATTAAGTGGCGTATAAAATTTAGTATAGGCAAGAGGTCGTTCTTTATTATATTTCTTTGGACTTGAGTTCGTTTTTTAACTATAAATACAAACAGGAAAAAGCTTACGGCTTTTTCTTCTTTTAAATAGTAAGAGACGAAACTCAAACAATCAAGTAGCTAACTAAGTCCAATGTATGGAATGGTTTGTTATTTCAGTGATCCTCTTTTAATGTAAAAAAAATATAAATACTGTAATCTTAACTATAGTGAAGTTGCGTATGCAAGTTAGTATAGGGAAGAGTTCGATCTTTATTATACCCAATTAATTTCCTTTAAAATGAGCTATTGAACAACCCTCTACGATGTTCCAGTGCCAAGCTATCTGTGGAAAAGAAAAAAAAAAAGAAAAAAGAAAAAAATATCCCGTTTGGGGAGAATAACGTGGTTAAAGTCAATTTTCTTGATTTTCAAGCCAATATATTTCCCTTGCTGTTCAAGCCAAGGGACAGAAAGTTTCCTATAAAGGGGTTTCGGACAAGGCGGTTCTAATGGTGTACTTTTTGTTTTGATCTGACTCCTTTGTTAGGAACTAAGGGTTTTTATATTTCTTAACATTGGACGTGATCGTCTCTTACTAGGTTGCTAGCTACCGCTGCAACCCGGATAACTATAGTGAAGTTGCGTATGCAAGTTAGTATAGGGAAGAGTTCGATCTTTATTATAACAAAAGATTTCTATATACAGCAATTTCCTTTAAAATGAGCCATTACACAGCTCTTTACTATGACAACGAACCGTTTGATATAATACTTAAGTTACTATGGGTTAAAGTTCGTTCCTTATTGTAATTTAAAATTAACTATACCGATCGTTTATATAACTGAACAGTTAGTACAGGCAAGAGTATGTTCTTTATTATAAATTCCTTTAAAATGAGCTATTGAACAACCCTCTACGATGTTCCAGTGCCAAGCTATCTGTGGAAAAGAAAAAAAAAGAAAAAAAGAAAAAAATATCCCGTTTGGGAGAATAACGTGGTTAAAGTCAATTTTCTTGATTTTCAAGCCAATATATTTCCCTTGCTGTTCAAGCCAAGGGACAGAAAGTTTCCTATACAGGGGTTTCGGACAAGGCGGTTCTAATGGTGTACTTTTTGTTTTGATCTGACTCCTTACTTAGGAACTATGGGTTTTTATATTTCTTAACATTGGACGTGATCGTCTCTTACTAGGTTGCTAGCTACCGCTGCAACCCGGAAAAAATCTTACCGCTGGTATACGATTATGTTTGAAAGACTGCAGTGTGAAAAGACATCAAAAATGCAGTTTTTGGTGGAAAAATTTATTCTCTTTTAGAAATAATTTATTTTAGTTACTATAGATTTTTAACCCAATTAATTTCCTTTAAAATGAGCTATTGAACAACCCTCTACGATGTTCCAGTGCCAAGCTATCTGTGGAAAAGAAAAAAAAGAAAAAAAGAAAAAAATATCCCGTTTGGGGAGAATAACGTGGTTAAAGTCAATTTTCTTGATTTTCAAGCCAATATATTTCCCTTGCTGTTCAAGCCAAGGGACAGAAAGTTTCCTATACAGGGGTTTCGGACAAGGCGGTTCTAATGGTGTACTTTTTGTTTTGATCTGACTCCTTTGTTAGGAACTATGGGTTTTTATATTTCTTAACATTGGACGTGATCGTCTCTTACTAGGTTGCTAGCTACCGCTGCAACCCGGAAAAGCTCGTTCTTTATTATAAAAACATCAAAAATGCAGTTTTTGGTGGAAAAATTTATTCTCTTTTAGAAATAATTTATTTTAGTTACTATAGATTTTTAACCCAATTAATTTCCTTTAAAATGAGCTATTGAACAACCCTCTACGATGTTCCAGTGCCAAGCTATCTGTGGAAAAGAAAAAAAAAAAAGAAAAAAGAAAAAAGAAAAAAATATCCCGTTTGGGGAGAATAACGTGGTTAAAGTCAATTTTCTTGATTTTCAAGCCAATATATTTCCCTTGCTGTTCAAGCCAAGGGACAGAAAGTTTCCTATACAGGGGTTTCGGACAAGGCGGTTCTAATGGTCTACTTTTTGTTTTGATCTGACTCCTTTGTTAGGAACTATGGGTTTTTATATTTCTTAACATTGGACGTGATCGTCTCTTACTAGGTTGCTAGCTACCGCTGCAACCCGGATATGTTGTATAATCTTACATTTTGATACTGCCTTATATACGCTATTAATGAAACAGTTCAAGACAGGAAAATGTGGAGCTAGTGCCCTTAGAGAACGCAAATAGCTCTGACATCCCTCATTTGGGCTACAGTATAACGAATGCCCATGCTTTCTTGTGTCCCTGTAATTGATTTCACAATAATCCAAGCCGCCAAGGTAGAAATTAACCACTTTGTCAGTTGAAAATTTTAATGCTATATTGTTTTCAAGGATATCAAAAAGAATTTGACATAATTCAATATCCGTCGGATAGAGCTTGCAGATATCAGGGTAACATTGCCAAGTAACCTGCTGCCCAATTTTTGGTTTTGAATTTTTACTCAGATTGTTATAGGTGACTTCAGCCATCATAATTTCCTTGTCAGATCTAGTTTTAGAGCATTTTTTCAATAGTTGTCTCGTACTTTTCAGGACAGTGTGTTCTACTACACAGAGAATTTTTTGCCAAATATTCAGTAGAACTAAACGAACTGTTTAAAACACAGTTAGAAATGCTTTTTTCTTGAGTCGGTGTTCCAGGAATTTGTTCTAAATCATTAGTCTTACAAACACATTTACTAATAACCCTAACAGGCTCGTTTTCGCCATAATTGAAAAACATTGCTTTTCCTTCGCTGTTGATAGGTATGCTTGTATATATATTTTTATTGCTGCTACATAAACTGCAATTGCTCCTTCCAAAATTAATATACGAATTTTCTAAGAAGTACGCCTCCGTATATTCACTGTGTTGTCGAACATTTTCCATTGCATCTATAAACTGTTCCGCAGTTGCCAATCCATACCTTGGAAGCTTTTCGTTAAACTGACAACATTTCTTTTGGATATTGCCATGAAGCTTTGCCAAAGCATTTCTAGCCGACTTTTCAACAGCATCCGCTCTTTCAAAGAGAATTTTAATCTGTAATTTCGAATACTTTTCGTGATCCCGATAAAACATGCGTAAAATGTTTCTCAATTTACAAAGATCAGCCTGCATTTTTGCCATCTTCTTGTATTTCTGAATGTAATTTTTCCCTTTGTCCTTATGCGTTCTTCGGTACAACCTCGCAGAGAATTTAATTTTTTCATTATAGCTTTTGTCACCCCAGTATCTACCCATTATTCTGGTAGCAACTTTTTTCTTATGTTTGTTTCGGTAATCTATATCGTTATCATACCGTTCCTTGCTCTTTTGTTTCGCTGTCTCAATTTTCCCTTCTCGATACCCCTGATCCGTAAGATACCTCTGTTTTGCTCTGTCATATTTCATTTTCTTAAATCCTGGATCACAAGACATCTTAGTAGCAATCCTTACGCGTGCTCGAGCTTTATTGCGTTTGGTGGCATTTTTATCTCTTTTAAATAAACTTTTCTTATATTTCAGGATGTTAGCTTTATTTTTTGTGTAGTAAAGTTTTCTATTAGTAGAAATTTGAATTGTTCTATTTTGATATTGTTTTTGGTTATTCTTTCTTTTTTTCCACTCGCGTGAGACCATATTTTTTCAAGATTTAAAATTATTAAGCACACAAAATCCCGTGTCGAGTATCTAAAACCTAGCATAAAACAAAACTAATTTTAAAATTTTCAGGTATTTATCTTGTTTGAATTACAAAATTAGTATTATTGGTTAGACACCATAAATATTTTTGCAGTTTAAATAATAAGTTTAGTGATTCTGGACTGAAAACTAAAATAATTGCAATTATGAGACAATAATATGGAGATATGTACTTTACGGGTTACAGGATACAATAATAAATTTGAACTGAGATGAAAAAAAAATTTCTTCCAGGAGACAAAAAGCAAAACTAATTTTAGAATTTTCATGTATTTTTGTTGTTTAAATTAAAAAATTAATATTACTGATTAGGCATCATAAATATTTTTGCAGTTTACATAATAATTTTAGCGATTAAGCCAAAAAAGAAAATTTTGGTTCCAGGAGTTTCGGTTACTATTGAGACAAGTAGCTATTATTACTATAGAGTTCATTACATGGACTGTTTTATTGCTTCAAAATTCAAATATCTTTGAAAAGACTGCAGTATGAAAATACATCAAAAATGTAATTTTTTTGACAAAATTGATTCTACTTTAAAAAGTATTTTATTTTTAAATACAAAAGTGACTAGATGTTGCAATTTCCTTTAAAATGAGCTATTATACAGCTCTCTATGATTTTCCAGTGCCCAGCTAGCTGAGCAGAAAGAAAAAGCGGAAAGAAAAAAATATCCCGTTTGTGGAGAATAACGTGGTAAAAGTCAATTTTCTTGATTTTCAAGCCAATATATTTTCTTTGTTATTCAAGCCAAAGGGAGGTAAGTTTCCTTTATAGAGGATTCGGACAAGGCGGTTCTAATGGTGTACTTTTTGTTTTGATCTGACTCTTTTTTTTAGGAGTTGGGGGGTTTTATATTTCTTGACATTGGAGGTGATCGTCTCTTACTAGGTTGCTAGCTACCGCTGCAACCCGGATTAAAATTGCTAGCTACCGCTGCAACCCGGATTAAAATGAGCTATTAAACAACTCTCTACGATGTTCAAGTGCCAAGCTATCTGTAGAATTACTAACCTATACTATCATTAATTGGCGTATAAAATTTAGTATAGGCAAGAGGGCGTTCTTTATTTACTTTCAAAGAATCAGGCAGCTAACTAAGTCCAATGTATGCAATGGTTTGTTCTTCTAATGATCGTCTTTTAATATAAAACATGTACAAAGATGTATTAACCAATTTAATATCATGACTTATATATTATTTATATATTATAAGTCTCTGATAGTACAGTGGTCACTATGCCTGTTTGTCATGCGGAAGACCTGGGTTCGATTCTCCGTCAGGACTTTTTTAATATATTGAATTTAAAGTAGTATCTCTTAAATTTAAAATTTAAAAAAGAAACTCAGTTTCCCTACCTCTTAGCTAAATATATTAACTTTAATATAAATTAACAAAGGCAAGAGGTCGTTCTTTATTATAATTTTATCCGACTCTTTTTTAGGAGTTAGGGTCTTTTATATTTCTTAACATTGAACGTGATCGTCTCTTAATAGGTTGCTAGTTACCGCTGCAACCCGGATCTCTTACTAGGTTGCTAGCTACCGCTGCAATCCGGATAATACACGAACCTCAAACAATCAAGTAGCTAACTAAGCCCAATGTTTTCAATGGTTTGTTATTCCAATGATCGTATTATAATGTAATAATTGACAAATATTATTTATGATGAACTATATCGGTCTTTTATATAATATCAGAAAACCTTACTGCAGAGGTTTCGAGTTCCTGTCTACAAAAATGTGGAATTTGGTATTTTTTGGCAAAATTACTTAATAAATCAAATATCTTTGAGAAGACAATTGATAAAAGTATCATGTGTAACATATTGTTAATTTTTAAACTTTTATTAATGACGCAATAGTCCAAGTGGCAAGCACGATCCGCCTTTAACCGAAAGGATGGTGGTTCAAGCCAACCGGGATCATTTTCTTTAATTTGTCATTCGGCTATGAATAAAATCATATCATTACTATATCATTAATAAGTACAGATTTATTTAGTATAGGAAAGACCTCGTTCTTTATTATAATTCCTTTCAAGGGTTTTCGGACAAGGCAGTTCTAATGGTGTACTTTTTGTTTTGATCTGACTCCTTTCTTAGGAACTATGATGGTTTTACATTTCTTAACATTGGACGTGATCGTCTCTTACTAGGTTGCTAGCTACCGCTGCAACCCGGATTACTAACCTATACTATACTTAAGTGGCGTATAAAATTTATTATAGGCAAAAGGTCGTTCTTTATTATAAAATTTTTAACTCTATAATCTTCGAACATTTGAACCTTTTATAATCTATAATGATGTATAATATAAATACTGTAATCTTAACTATAGTGAAGTTGCGTATGCAAGTTAGTATAGGGAAGAGTTCGATCTTTATTATAGCATAAAAATTCATTTCTATTGAGGAATATATGGATATTAAACTCCGTTTTTTTAGAGTGTTGGTTACTATTGAGACGATTTGCTCCTACTACTATGCTACTATACAGTTCGTCACCACTAACTGTTTGATTCAGTCCTTGAAATCCTTCGTGGCGCAGTGGATAGCGTTTTCAAGTTCTACTCCCAAGTCTGCAGGTTCAAATCCTGTCAGAGACAATTTTTACACATTTATCTATTTAAAGTCTAAATAAAACTTCTATTAATTACTTCTACATTAAATCCTCTTGATTGACATCGATCTTTTATATATATATTGAACAACCCTCTACGATGTTCCAGTGCCAAGCTATCTGTGGAAAAGAAAAAAAAAAGAAAAGAGAAAAAAATATCCCGTTTGGGGAGAATAACGTGGTTAAAGTCAATTTTCTTGATTTTCAAGCCAATATATTTCCCTTGCTGTTCAAGCCAAGGGACAAAAAGTTTCCTATACAGGGGTTTCGGACAAGGCGGTTCTAATGGTGTACTTTTTGTTTTGATCTTACTCCTTTGTTAGGAACTATGGGTTTTTATATTTCTTAACATTGGACGTGATCGTCTCTTACTAGGTTGCTAGCTACCGCTGCAACCCGTTTTTTTTATATATATCAATCTTTTATGACGTCATTGATCAATCTTGAACATGAAATATGCAGTTTTTCGTAAAAAAACTGATTCTATTTTAAAAATAATTTGTTTTAATTACAAAAGGTGTGTAACCCCATTAATTTCCTTTAAAATGAGCCATTGAACAACTTTCTACGATGTTCCAGTGCCAAGCTATCTAAGAAATATACAGTTTTAATATAGCTTTACCACGAACTGTTTGATTGCTTCAAAAATCAAATATCTTTGAAAAGTATGCAGTATGAAAAAACATAAAAAATGCAGGTTTTAGTGGAAAAATTAATTCTGTTTTAAAAATAATTTGTTTTAGTTACAAAACGTCTTTAACCCAAACAATTTCCATTAAAATGAGCCATTGAACAACTCTACGATATTCCAGTGCCAGGCTATCTGTGGAAAAGAAAGAAAAAATAGATACCGTTTAGGCAAAATGCTGTAGTAGCTGCCACTTTTCTTGATTTTCAAGCCAGTATATTTCCCTTGCTGTTCAAGCCAAGGGACACAAAGTTCCCTATACAGGGGTTTCGAACAACGCAGTTCTAATGGTGTACTTTTTGTTTTGATCTAACTCTTTTGTTAGGAGTTAAGGGTTTTTATATTTCTTAATATTGGACGTGATCGTCTCTTACCGGTTTGCTAGCTACCGCTGTAACCCAGAAAAACACACATACACACACACACACACACACAAAACCACACACATACGTCAACACATACACACGCCAACAAACAAAAACACACGTCAAGAGAAAATGCTCATGGTAACGCTGCCTAATAGTATAATATCAGGCTTCTTTCTTTTTATGCTGCAGTGTTCTTTGAAAGGGTCACTTAGCTAGGTAGTCTGGTGTACTTTTTTGTATAATATTCATTATAACACTTATATAATATATCACTTATATAATAATCATAAGGTCATGGTATAATTATATTATTTCATGACGTTTTTGTGTCGAAAGATATTAGTAAAATGTTAGATTTTTACCTAAACTTACTTACCCTGCTGGAAAACTGCCTTGATCATGAAGTAGGCACCCCATGGCGAGGCCTTAACACTGTACGTCGGATTGGTTAACCCCTGTGATTACCCCAAAGGAGGGTAACTCAACAGCGTAATATAATGACTATGTAATGATCGTATATAATGATTCCTTTTATTACTTTAGTTACTATGGGGTACAGTTCGTTTCTTAGTCTAATTTTGATAGGCAAAACAAATAATCTAAATTTGATAGGCATGAAACTTAAATATTTTAAAATCAGCATAAAAGTCTGATTTTTTATGTATCTCTTTAGCTATGATACCGCTGAAGCCAACAACATCGCCATTTATAATTAACCAGGCCGATTCCTCATATAATTTTTTGGTGTATTAACTCAATCATTGTCATGTCTTATATGTAACATAGATTTACTAAGTCTTCGATAGTCTAATGGTAAGCGGACGCACTAATCACGCAGGAGAACTGGGTTCGATTCCCCGACGGGAAGAACTTTTAATATGTTGAAGTAAAATCTTTTAATTTAAAATTTAAATAGGCTAGAAGTCCAATATGTGCCATGGTTTTTTCCTTATTAGGTTACTGCCATTTCTACAACCGTGATACCGATGAAGTTTACATAATCTCAATTTATTATTGATGATCCTTTATATAAAATACCTTATAGAAACAACTTTCAAAAGCTATTTGTTTCAAGTTATCTTATGAATAGATTTTTTCCATTAACATGGGTTAGAGGTCGTTCTTTACTATAATATCCTGCAACGAATGGTCCCCTTGATTGTTGGTCTCTTCTATTACTTCCTGCTTTCGAAGGTTGTTTCATTGACTTTTTCCAAATGAAAAGGGGTTGATTGAAGGCTCTTGGCAAAGTCGGTCCAGCGTTTCACTTCTAGTCTCGGTTACATATTTTCTAAGGTCGTCTCTCTCTTCTTCTGTAGGAAGAACAGGTTAGTGTTCTGGGATAAACACTTTGTTCCCAAGTTCTTACTTCTTTTATGCTCTGAATGTATTCTTTTGCAGCTTTGTTTATAGACATCATGGCTGCATTCCCATCATCACATTCATCGCGCATTTTTTTAATTATATCAAGCAGAAGCCTTGCGGATTCAGGATTTAGTTCTTTTGGTATAGATCCGGTTGAACAGTCTGCTAGGTAACGATAAATAGCAGCAAAATCTACACCCTCACTTTCTTCTGGTGAGGCATGGCCTTCAAATTCAGCGATGAAGTTAAGGGCCTGTGGCAAAGCCATTGCTTTTAATGCTTCGTAGCCAGAGAAGAAAGGTTTTTCCAACCAGTGTTCGAGAATTAGCATCTCTAACTTTGTGTCACGTGGACTCTTGGACTTGTCTTTGTGACGAGATGCTGCTGTGACATGGGCTAACAAATTTCTGATGTCTTGTTCACTCTTGTTTGGCATCATGTTCTCCGAAGTAACTTTGTTGGAACCATGCTCTTTCAGTAGCTTTAAGAAAGTTTGCATGTCTTCGTTGCTCCATTCAAATCTACTGGGCTTTTTCGAAAGCTCCTTTTCAGTTGAGCTTTCCACGTCATTCTCAAGTTTTTTTTTCCGTGGAGAAATAGTTTTCTTTACTTCATCAATATGATGGCGCTTGGCTTTTGGCTTTACTGGTTTACTGCATTCATTTTGAAGAATTTCGTTTTGATCTTTACTCTCTGAAAATGATGTAGAACCTCATACTTGAAAAACAGTAGTCACTAGACGTATTCAGCCCCCCAACTTGAAAAGGAATGTCACTTTCCCTACTTTCAGTGCTTGTGTAAGATCTGCGGGAAGTAAATTGCTCGGCGGGCTCTTTCGGAAGCTCCTTTTCAGTTGAGCTTTCCACGTCATTCTCAAGTTTTCTTTCTCGTTCAGAAATATTTTTCTTTCCTTTAACAATATGACGACGCTTGGCTTTTCGCTTTACTGGTTTACTGCACTCATTTTCAAAAATTTCGTTACTCCCTGAAAACGAGGTAGAGCTCATACCTGAAACACAGTAATCACTAGACGTATTCAGCCCCCTAAATTGAAAAGGAAAGTCACTTTCCCTATTTTCAGTGCTTGTATAAGATGTGTGGGAAGTAAATTGCTCGGCTGACTCTTTCCCATACGGAAACATATCATTGCTTGAGATAGATTGTTCTTCATATAAACTGGTGTTAGCCACCAGTGTCTTCAGAGGCGTGGGTCCAAATCTTACCGCTGGTATACAATTATGATTTATGTACAAAAATCAAATATCTTTGAAAAGACTGCAGCATGAAAAGACATCAAAAATGCAGTTTTTGGTGGAAAAATTTATTCTCTTTTAGGAATAATTTACTTTAGTTACTAATAATTTTTAACCCAATTAATTTTCTTTTAAAATGAGGTATTGAACAACTCTCTACGATGTTCCAGTGCCAAGCTATCTCTGGATACAAAAGAAAAAAAAATATCCCGTTTAGGCAGAATGTTGTAGTAGCTGCAACTTTTCTTGATTTTCAAGCCAATATATTTCCCTTGCTGTTCAAGCCCAAGGGACAGGAAGTTTACTATACAGGGGTTTCGGATAAGGCGGTTCTAATGGTGTACTTTTTGTTTTGATCTGACTCCTTTGTTAGGAGTTTATGGGAGCATAGTATGAGACGAACCTCAAACGATCAAGTAGCTAACTAAGTCCAATGCATGCAATAACTTTTTATTCCAATGATCGTCTTTTAATGTAACACATCAGTTACTATGGGAGAGAGATCGTTCTTTAGTGTAACCCCTTGAACCACTATATATCAGTTACTATGGGCGAGAGATCGTTCTTTACTGTAATTCAAGCCAATATATTTCCCTTAATGTTCAAGCCAAGAGACAAAAAGTTTCCTCTACAGGGGTTTCGGACAAGGCGGTTTCTAATGCTGTACTTTTTGCTTTGATCTGACTCCTTTTTTAAGAACTATGGGTTTTTATATTTCTTAACATTGGACTTGATCGTCTCTTACTAGGTTGCTAGCTTACTTATACTACCATTTAGGATTCTGCAGTAATTCATTCTTTCAAAATAAATTAGTTACTATCGCCTAGAGTTAGTTCTTTACCACATCGTAATAATTTGTTTTATAATAATAATTAACTTTGTTAATTACAAAAGGTTTCTATATACAGCAGTTTCCTTTAAAATGAGCCATTACACAGCTCTTTACTATGACAACGAACCGTTTGATTTAATACTTAAGTTACTATGGGTTAAAGTTCGTTCCTTATTGTAACTACCACTTAAACCCGGATTATGTAATAGGTTGCTAGTTACCGCTGCAACCTAGATATTCTTATTTCTGCTACTATGGGCTAAGGTTCGTTCTTTCATGTAAAACTAGCAAAACATTTTTTAAGTCTGATGAATATTTAACTAATGTGTCAAAAATAAGGTTCCAAGTCGACGATTTTGTTTTGGCCTTATTATAATTGGTATGGTGAAATAATAATATGCATATGGCTCTTAAATCATACTTCTTTAAGGTCCCATATGGTCTAGTGGCTAGGATAGTTAACTTTCACTTAACAGGCCCTGGTTCGATTCCCGGTGTGGTAAAATTTTTAACTCTATAATCTTCGAACATTTGAACCTTTTATAATTTATAATGATGTATAATATAAATACTGTAATCTTAACTATAGTGAAGTTGCCTATGCAAGTTAGTAAAGGGAAGAGTTCGATCTTTATTAAACTCTATAATCTTCGAACATTCGAACCTTTTAATAATTTATAATGATGTATAATATAAATACTGGAATCTTCACTATATTAAAGTTGCCTATGCAAGTTAGTATAGGGAAGAGTTCGATCTTTATTATAAATTGTATGGGAAATTTTAAACTTATGATGATTTATTAAGAAACATAATTAAAATTTCTCAAGGTACTAAAAACGATTTATTTTAATTAGAAGAAGTTTTAACCCCATGAATTTCCTTTAAAATGAGCCATTGAATAATTCTCTACGATGTTCCAGTACCAATCTATCTGTTGAATTACTAACCTATACTATAAATAAGTGGCGTATAAAATTTAGTATAGGCAAGAGGTCGTTCTTTATTATAAAAACTCAAACAATCAAATAGCTAACTAAGTCAAATGTATGGAATGGTTTGTTATGTCAGTGATCGTCTTTTTAATGTAACTGTGGAAAAGAAAAAAGAAAAAAATATCCCGTTTGGGGAGAATAACGTGGTTAAAGTCAATTTTCTTGATTTTCAAGCCAATATATTTCCCTTGCTGTTCAAGCCAAGTGACAGAAAGTTTCCTATACAGGGGTTTCGGACAAGGCGGTTCTAATGGTGTACTTTTTGTTTTGATCTGACTCCTTTGTTAGGAACTATGGGTTTTTATATTTCTTAACATTGGACGTGATCGTCTCTTACTAGGTTGCTAGCTACCGCTGCAACCCGGATTGGACGTGATCGTCTCTTACTAGGTTGCTAGCTACCGCTGCAACCCGGATCATTTAACGTGAAATTATAGTCTTATTTTAGTTACTATGGGCTGGATGTTTGTTCTTTACTGTAAAAAATACAGCTGCAACCCTGATAACAAACAGGAAAAAGCCTACGGCTTTTTCTTCTTTGAAATAGTAAGAGACGAGCAACCCGGAAGCAACCCGGATTGACAACCCAGATTTAGGAGTTATGGGTTTTTATATTTCTTAACATTAGACGTGATCGTCTCTTACTAGGTTGATAGCTACCGCTGCAACCCGGCTGCCTATGCAAGTTAATATAGGCAAGAGTTCGTTGTTTATTGTAATTTTTAGGAGTTTTGGGTTTTTATGTTTCATAGCATTGGACTGATCGTCTCCTACTAGGTTGCTAGCTACTGCTGCAACCCAAATTCATATGTATATTTATTTATGAGAGGCAGCCTGGCCGAGTGGTCCAAGGCGCTGGTGTTAGCCACCAGTCTCTTCGGAGGCGTGGGTTCAAATCTTACCGCTGGTATACGATTATGTTTGAAAGACTGCATTGTGAAAAGACATCAAAAATGCAGTTTTTGGGGGGAAAATTTATTCTCTTTTAGAAAAATTTATTTTAGTTACAATAGATTTTTAACCCAATTAATTTCCTTTAAAATGAACCATTGAACAACTATCTACGATGTTCCAGTGCCAAGCTATCTCTGGATACAAAAAAAAAATATTCCGTTTAGGCAGAATGTTGTAGTAGCTGCCACTTTTCTTGATTTTCAAGCCAATATATTTCCCTTGTTGTTCAAGCCAAGAGACAGAAAGTTTACTATACAGGGGTTTCGGACAAGGCGGTTCTAATGGTGGACTTTTTGTTTTGATTTGACTCCTTTGTTAGGAACTATGGGTTTTTATATTTTTTAACATTGGACGTGATCGTCTCTTACTAGGTTGCTAGCTACCGCTGCAACCCAGATAACTCTTACTAGGTTGCTAGCTACCGCTGTAACCCGGATGTAGCTACCCCTGGAGCCACCGTATATCAGTTACTATTGGCAAGAGATCGTTCTTTACTGTAATGTATTGTTAGGTTAGGTTAGATTATGTTAGGTTAGGTTAATTTAGGTTAGACTAGCTTAGCCTACATAGCCCCACCCTCCCCCCCCCCACCCCCCCCCCCACCCCCCCCCCTCCCCCACCGCCTCAACCATCGCTCTTGAAATCCCTTGAATTAGGTTAGAGACAGACAAAAAGTTAGGTGTATGGTTAGGTTAGGTTAGATTATGTTAGGTTAGGTTAATTTAGGTTAGACTAGCTTAGCCTACGTACGCGCGTTTTTATATTCTTAACATTGGACGTGATCGTCTCTTACTAGGTTGCTAGCTACCACTGCAACCCGGACTTGCTTCGATCTAACCATTATCTAATCAAGAATGAGAGAATTTACATCTTTGTCGTTCTTAAGTAGTAATTATGACGTCACGGTGTAATGATTTTATTGACGTCATGGCGCAATGATATTATTTCATGACGTCATCAGAAACAACAATATAATTTCGTGTTTTTCTATTCACGTCATAGCTCTAATATAAAAACTACGATGACATTCACTATTTATCTCTCTTTCTTTCACATTTCCATACCTTTAGGGGGGGCCTCCTCAAAACGTCATTTCAGCCAGTTTTGGACTGCCAAATCCAATTCATTTTCCTTTTACTAGTCATTATTTATTCTTTTGTTTACGTACACCCCTCTAACTCCTTTATTTTACTATTTTTTCGAACATCTCATGTCTTTTCATTAACATATCCAGACCTACAGGTTGCTTTCTCTGTGATATTTGCGCAGAACAATATCTCTCTTTCTTTAACATTTCTATACCTTTAGCGGGGGCTCCTCAAAACGTCATTTCAGCCAGTTTTGGACTGCAAAATCCAATTCCTTTTTCTTTTACTAGTCATTAAAATTCTTTTCTTTACAAATTTGTACACCCCTCTAACTCCTTTATTTTATTATTTTATCGAGCATCTCATGGCTTTTTTAACATTATGATTCCCCGTTGGAGAGAACTTTTATTATGTTGAATTAAAATCGTTTAATTTAAAATTTAAATAGGCTAGAGGTTGATCGTTACTATACTTTAATAGATAAAATTGAACAACTATCGAGCTATTGAGCTATTGAAACACTATACAGGGGTTTCAAAAGCCGTAGGCTTTTTCCTGTTTGTAATGATATAGCATAAAAGGAAAACCCAAGTTGTAACTGACGTCATCCTGTTTGTTATAGTAAAGAACGAACTCTTGCCCTTAGTTATCTACTATTTCTTGTCAAATTATCTAATTAATTTCATCTAATTTTGTTTTAAAAATAATACAAAAAAACAGAGATAGTATCTTGAAAAGAGAAAAGCAAAGGTATTCAACCTACAAGGCGTATCGAGATGCAAAAATTGATAGTGATAAGCAGCGTTATTATAATGATGAAGTTTATAGACATGCAAAAAATTGAGACAGCAAAAACAAAAGAGCAAGGAAAGGTATGATAATGATAAAGATTACTGAAACAAACATAAGGAAAAAGTTACTAATAGAATAATAGGTAGTCCGGGTTGCAGCGGTAGCTTGAAACCTAGTAAGAGACGATCACGTCCAATGTTAAGAAATATAAAAACCCATAGTTCTTAAAAAAAGAGTCAGATCAAAACAAAAAGTACACCATTAGAAACGCCTTGTCCGAAACCCCTGTATAGGATAAACATTAAGGAACGAACTGTAGCCCATAGTAAATGAAATAATAGAAGGTTACATAAAGGACCGATATAGCTCATCATAAATGGTGTTTGTCAATTATTATGATAAAAAAGTCTTATCTATACTCTAATTTGAAACGATTCAATTGAAAAGTGTCAAAGATTGTTACAATAAAGAACAACTTCTAGCTTAACTGAAACATAAATAGGGATTATGTAATATCCATCAGTATCATGGCTGTAGAGATGGCTGAAACCTAGCAACTAACTTTACTAACTTTAACTATTGAGCTATTGAACAACTATCTACGATGTTCCAGTGCCAAGCTATCTCTGGATACAAAAAAAGAAAAGAGAAAAAAAATATCCCGTTTGGGGAGAATAACGTGGTTAAAGTCAATTTTTCTTGATTTTCAAGCCAATATATTTCCCTTGCTGTTCAAGCGAAGGGACAGAAAGTTTCCTATACAGGGGTTTCGGACAAGGCGGTTCTTATGGTGTACTTTTTGTTTTGATCTGACTCCTTTGTTAGGAACTATGGGTTTTTATATTTCTTAACATTGGACGTGATCGTCTCTTACTAGGTTGCTAGCTACCGCTGCAACCCGGACTAGCTACCGCTGCAACTCGGATAAGATACATCCAGCGACTATGAGGTTATTGATCAATATTGTATCTAAAACATTAAGTTTTTCGTAAAAAATAATTAATTAAAAAAAAAATAAGTACAAATAGCACCAGATATAGAGATTTCCTTTAATATGAGCTATTGAACAACTCTCTACGATGTTCCAGTGCCAAGCTATCTCTGGAAACAAAAAGAAAAAAAAAATATCCCGTTTGTGGAGAATAACGTGGTTAAAGTAAATTTTTTTGATTTTTAAGCCAATATATTTTCTTTGTTATTCAAGTCAAAGGGCGGTAAATTTCCTTTATACGGGTTTCGGATAAGGCGGTTCTAATGGTGTACTTTTTGTTTGGATCTGACTCCTTTTTTAAGGAGCTATGGGTTTTTATATTTCTTAACATTGGATCGTGATCGTCTCTTACTAGTTGCTAGCTACCGCTGCAACCGGACTAGTTACCGCTGCAACCCGGATCAAGCCATCAAGTAGCTAACTAGGTCCAATGTATGCAGTGTTATGTTATTCCAATGATCGTCTTTTAATGTAAATAAAAAAACTTCAAAAATGTAGTTTTTTAGTAAAAATTGATTCTATTTTAATTTTTTTATTATTATTAAAAAACACAATAGAACTTTTAATTTCCGTTCGAATGAACCATGCCGCAACATTCTAGGACCACTGGGTCCATACGATCACCCCTGGAAATAAAAGAAAATAGAAAACACGCATCCGTGATCTTTCTTCTGGCAAAAAATACCAAATTCCACATTTTTGCAGATAGGACCTTGAGACCTTAACAGTAAGGTTCTCTGATACGCTGAATCTGATGGTGTGATTTTCATTACGATTCTATGACTCTTAGGGGGGGGGTTTCCCCCCTAAACTTATACATTTAAAATCAGCATGAAATTTCAATTCTTTTGATGTATCTATTGGTATAAAAATTCCGTTTTTTAGAGTTTTGGTTAGTATTGAGACGAGTCGCTTTTTCAATACAGTTCGTAACGAGATGTATAGTAAGAACCGTTTGATTCTAAACTGAAAACTGAAATAACAAAATTGATTTTTTTTTTTGGAAATACAGAACAAACTCTATAGAGATGTATACTATATGGGTTAAGCAAAAAACATTGGCTTCAGGAGACAAAAAGCAAAATTAATTTTAAAATTTTCAGGTATTTTTCTGGCTTGAATTAAAAAATTAGTATTATTTGTTAGACACCATAAATATTTTTACAGTTTACATAATACCTTTAGCGAATCTGAACTGAAAAATGAAACAAAAAAAATTATTTTGTTCTTTGGTAATACACGACAACACTAAAGAGATACGTACTTTATGGGTTAAGCCAAGAAAACTTTGATTCCAGGAGACAAAAAACAAAACTAATTTTAAAATTTTCAGGTATTTTTTTAGTTTGAATAAAAAAATTAGTATCATTGGTTTGACAGCATAAATATTTTTGCAGTTTACATAATAGTCTTAGCGACTCTGAACTAAAAACTGAAAAAAAATCTCATTCTTTTTTCTTTGGAAATATAGGACTATAATATAAAGATTCGTACACTATGGATTAAGCCAAAGTTTGGTTCCAGGATCGTCTTTTAATGAAATCAAGCCAATATATTTCCCTTGCTGTTCAAGCCAAGGGACTGAAAGTTTCCTATACAGGGGTTTCGGACAAGGCGGTTCTAATGAAGTACTTTTGAATTTGATCTGACTCCTTTTTTAGGAACTATGGGTTTTTATACTTCTTAACATTGGACGTGATCGTCTCTTATTAGGTTGCTAGCTACCGGTGCAACCCGGGTATAGCTCGTTGTTTAATGCAATACTTGTCGAAAGATGAACGTGTATAAATATTGCATTCACTTATTACGTCACATATGGTTATCTTTTAATGTATTATTACAAACAGGAAAAAGCCTACGGCTTTTTCTTCTTTGGAATAGTAAGAGACGAACCTCAAAGAATCAGGCAGCTAACTAAGTCCAATATAAGTAATTGTTTGCTCTTCTAATGATCATCTTTTAATTTGGCGTTTCTTACGAGGTTGCTAGCTACCACTTAAACCCGGATTATGTAATAGGTTGCTAGCTACCGCTGCAACCTAGATATTCTTATTTCTGCTACTATGGGCTAAGGTTCGTTCTCTCATGTAAAACTAGCAAAAAATTTTTTAAGCCTGATGAAGATTTAACTAATGTGTCAAAAGTAAGGATGCAAGTCGACGATTTTGTTTTGGCCTTATTATAATTGGTATGGTGAAATAATAATATGCATATGGCTCTTAAATCATACTTCTTTATGGTTCCATATGGTCTAGTGGCTAGGATAGTTAACTTTCACTTAACAGGCTCGGGTTCGATTCCCGGTGTGGGAAAATTTTTAACTCTATAATCTTCGAACATTTGAACCTTTTATAATTTATAATGATGTATAATATAAATACTGTAATCTTAACTATAGTGAAGTTGCGTATGCAAGTTAGTATAGGGAAGAGTTCGATCTTTATTATATAAACTACCAATGCAAACCGGATTTCGTAACATTGGACTGATCGTCTCTTACTAGGTTGCTAGCTACCGCTGCAACCCAGATTCTATGCTGTATGATTACAAACAGGAAAAAGCCTACGGCTTTTTCTTCTTTGAAATAGTAAGAGACGCACCTCAAACAATCAAGTAGCTAACTAAGTCCAAATTATGCAATAGTTTGTTATTCCAATGATCGTCTCTTAATGTAATCTTCTTTTAAAGAAGGAAAAGCCAATCGTTTAATATTGATCCCTTACTACAGGTGGATTTGAACCCGCAAACCTCGAATCATGAGGCACACTTTCATCCATTGTGCTGTAGTAAGGTATTCATTGATTTGATTTTTCCACAAATCTGTGTATATACGGATAAATAGATTTTGATAAACGTATTCTAACGGCTATACTAACTTGACTATGCCAGTTAGTATAGCCAAGAGTTATTTTATCATTATAATGACGTCATATACACTATACCTCTTTTTCTTTTCTCTGTTGTACTATGAGATAGACTTCGTTCCTTACTGTAATTCCGATAAAACATGCGTAAAATGTTTCTCAATTTACGAAGATCAGCCTGCATTTTTGCCATCTTCTTATATTTCTGAATGTAATTTTTCCCTCTGTCCTTATGCGTTCTTCGGTACAACCTCGCAGAGAATTTAATTTTTTCATTATAGATTTTGTCACCCCAGTAACGCTCCTTGATCTTTTGTTTTGGCTGTCTCAATTTTTGCTTCTCGATACACACTGGACGGTTGAATACCTTTGCTTTTGGTTTTTCTTATATTTGATGCGGTAATCTTCATCATTGTGATAACTCTCCTTGATCTTTTGTTTGGCTGTCTGAATTTTTGCATGTCTATAATCTTCATCATTGTGATAACACATCTTGCTGTTTTGTTTGATTACTTCTCGATATGCCTGGTCGGTTGAATACCTTTGTTTTTTTCTTTTCAAGATACTATCTCTGTTGTTTGTGTAGTACTGTTTTTTCAATATCCGTGCAGCTTGCTTGATTGAAACCATTATGTAATTATGAATGTGAACTTTTACAGTTCTGAAGCTTCTTATATAGTAATTATGACGTCACAAGGTAATGATTTTATTGACGTCATAGCGCAATGATATTATTTCATGACGTCTTCAGAAACAACAATATAATTTCGTGTTTGTCTATTCACATCATAGCTCTAACAAAATTTAATTAGAGTTCGTTCTTTATTGTTATGTTGCATTGGACGTGATCGTCTCTTATTGTGATTCTTATATAGTAATTATGACGTCACTGCATCAAAAATACAGTTTTTGGTGGAAAAATTTATTCTCTTTTAGAAATAATTTATTTTAGTTACAAAAGGTTTTTAACCCAATTAATTTCCTTTAAAATGAGCTATTGAACAACCCTCTACGATGTTCCAGTGCCAAGCTATCTCTGGAAACAAAGAAAAAAGAAAAAAATATCCCGTTTGGGGAGAATAACGTGGTAAAAGTCAATTTGCTTGATTTTCAAGCCAATATATTTCCCTTTCTGTTCAAGCCAAGGGACAGAAAGTTTCCTATACAGGGGTTTCGGACAAGGCGGTTCTAATGGTGTACTTTTTGTTTTGATCTGACTCCTTTGTTAGGAACTATGGGTTTTTATATTTCTTAACATTGGACGTGATCGTCTCTTACTAGGTTGCTAGCTACCGCTGCAACCCGGATGCTAGCTACCGCTGCAACCCAGTTGTTTTGATCTTAATCTTTTTTTCAGGAGTTATGGGTTACTTTAACTTTTACTATGGGGCGTGATTGTCTCTTACGAGGTTGCTAACTACCGCTGCATCCCGGATATAGAGGTACTGTACAATGTGGTTCTAATAGTGTACATTGATCTGATTTTAGTTTTAGAAGTTACGGGTTCTTTATTTTTTACTATAGGGCCTTATCTTCTCTTACTAGGTGTCGTCTTTTAATGTAAAAATAGTTAGAGACGAACCTCAAGCAATCAAGTAGCTAACTTAAGTCAATTTATGCAGTGTTATGTTATTCCAATGATCGTCTTTTAATGTAATTTTGATATATTGACTTGAAATATAACTGTACAAGTCTATACCATAGTTAAGTGGCCTATAAAAGTTTATATAGGCAAAAGGTCGTTCTTTATTATAATAAATTTTCTTCTCCTTGGATTTAGTCAGCGTTGCCAGTCAACTTTTTGAATTTAGTGCAAGGTTTGATGATGACAGGTTAGGTTAGATTGGGTTCGGCTATTTCAGGGTTTAAACCCATTTCTGATAGTTATTTTAGGAGCTTTTTTTAGGAGCTAGGGGTTTTTATATTTCTTAAGATTGGACGTGATCGTCTCTTACTAGGTTGTTAGCTATCGCTGCAACCCGGATTATACTATATCATTACAAACAGGAAAAAGCCTACGGCTTTTTCTTCTTTGAAATAGTAAGAGACGAACCTCAAGTAACTACCCCTGGAACCACCATTTATCAGTTACTATGGATGAGAGATCGTTCTTTACTGTAAAAAAATTTTTAACTCTATAATCTTCGAACATTTGAACCTTTTATAATCTATAATGATGTATAATATAAATACTGTAATCTTAACTATAGTGAAGTTGCGTATGCAAGTTAGTATAGGGAAGAGTTCGATCTTTATTATAATAATAACAAAATTTAATTAGAGTTCGTTCTTTATTGTTATGTTAGCATTGGACGTGATCGTCTCTTATTGTGATATTCATGAATGAGACCATTTACAGTTTTGACGTTTCTTATATAGTAATTATGACGTCACTCCATCAAAAATACAGTTTTTATTGGAAAAATTTATTCTCTTTTAGAAATAATTTATTTTAGTTACAAAAGGTTTTCAACCCAATTAATTTCCTTTAAAATGAGCTATTGAACAACCCTCTACGATGTTCCAGTGCCAAGCTATCTCTGGAAAAGAAAGAAAAAAAAAAAGAAAAAAATATCCCGTTTGGGGAGAATAACGTGGTAAAAGTCTATTTTCTTGATTTTCAAGCCAATATATTTTCTTTGTTATTCAAGCCAAAGGGCGGTAAGTTTCCTTTATGGAGGATTTGGACAAGGCGGTTCTAATGGTGTACTTTTTGTTTTGATCTGACTCCTCTGTTAGGAACTACGGGTTTTTATATTTCTTAACATTGGACGTGATCGTCTCTTACTAGGTTGCTAGCTACCGCTGCAACCCGGATGTTTTCATCTCTACTATTTCATTTTTCAAGATGTTGTCTCTGTTTTTTGTACTAACTCGCTTCTTATGACTCGTCATAATACTTTATTTAAACTCATAACACTTCTTATGATTCGTATCAAATATCCATAACCTAACAAAAAGTAAAACTAATTTTTAAATTTTCAGGTATTTTGTTAGTTTGAATGAAAAGATTAAAATTATTGCTCAGATATCATAAATATTTTTGCAGTTTACATAATAACTTTAGCGATTCTAAACTGAAAAATAAGATATATTAAAAAGTGGAATTTTTTGGTCTGAAACTACATAGTCAATCCCACATCGGGTAGTTAGAACCTAACCAAAAATAAAACTAATTTTAACATTTTAAGGTATTTTTCTAGCTTGTATTGAAATATTCAAACTACTGCTCAGATACCATGGATATTTTTGCAGTTTACACGAGCTAATAAGAATATTAATTTATATAATTTATAAAGAATATAAATTAATATAGGTAAGAGGTCGTTCTTTATTATATTTTCTTATGTTTGTTTCGGTAATCTTCATCATTATCATACCGTTCCCTGCTCTTTTGTCTAGCCTGCTCAATTCTTGCTTCTCTGTAATGTTCATCATTACCATACCGTTCTTTTGCTCTCTCAATTATTACTTCTCGATACGCCTGGTCGGTTGAATACCTTTTTTTTGCTCTCTCAATTATTACTTCTCGATACACCTGGTCGGTTGAATACCTTTGCTTTTTTCTTTTCAAGTTACTATCTCTGTTGTTTGTGTAGTACTCTTTCTTCAACTTGCGTATAGCCTGCTTTGATCTAACCATTATTCTAATCAAGAATGAGAGAATTTTCAGTTTTGACTTTCCTTATATACTAATTATGACGTCACTCTATTCACGTCATAGCTCTAATATAAAACTATGATGATCTTATATAGTAATTATGACGTCACTGCATCAAAAATACAGTTTTTATTGGAAAAATTTATTCTCTTTTAGAAATAATTTATTTTAGTTACTATAGATTTTTAACCCAATTGATTTCCTTTAAAATGAGCTATTGAACAACCCTCTACGATGTTCCAGTGCCAAGCTATCTCTGGATACAAAAAAAAAAGAAAAAAATATCCCTTTTGACGAGAATAACGTGGTTAAAGTCAATTTTCTTGATTTTCAAGCCAATATATTTCCATTGCTGTTCAAGCCAAGGGACAGAAAGTTTCCTATACAGGGGTTTCGGACAAGGCGGTTCTAATGGTGTACTTTTTGTTTTGATCTGACTCCTTTTTTAGGAGCTATGGGTTTTTATATTTCTTAACATTGGACGTGATCGTCTCTTACTAGGTTGCTAGCTACCGCTGCAACCCGGATCTTAGCACTGGGCGTGATCGTCTCTTACTAGGTGGCTAGTTAGTGAAGCGCCTCTGAAGAGACCACCAGTCTCTTCGGAAGCGCGGGTTCAAATTCCACTGCTGGTATACGATTATGACGTCATTGATCAATCTTTAATATGAAATAAGCAGTTTTCGTAAAAAAGCTGATTCTATTTTAAAGATAATATCTTTTAATTACAAAAGACTTTTAACCCAATTAAATTCCTTTAAAATGAGCCATTGAACAACTCTCTACGATGTTCCAGTGCCAAGCTATCTCTGGAATTACTAACCTTAACTATAGCTAAGTGGCGTATAAAATTTAGTATAGGCAAGAGGTCGTTCTTTATTATAAACCCAGACTACTCCAATGAGCATCTTTTAATGAATCTTTATTATAATTCTTTACTTTAACAACCAGAATGACGTCAGTTACAACTTGGGTTTCTTTTTATGCCATATCATTACAAACAGGAAAAAGCCTACGGCTTTTTCTTCTTTGAAATAGTAAGAGACGATCTTAAAGCAATCAAGTAGCTATCTAAGTCCAATGTATGCAGTGGTATGTTATTCCAATGATCGTATTTTAATGTATTTTTCTTGATTTTCAAGCCAATATATTTCCCTTGCTCTTCAAGCCAAGGGAATGAAAGTTTCCTATACAGGGTTTTGGACAAGACGGTTCTAATGGTGTAATGTTTGTTTTGATCTGACTCCATTTTTAGGAGCTATGGGTTTTTCTATTTCTTAACATTTGACGTGATCGTCTCTTACTAGGTTGCTAGCTACCGCTGCAACCCGGATAACTGATGTGTCAAAAGTAAGGTTGCAAGTCGAAGATTTTGTTTTGGCCTTATTATAATTGATATGGTTAAATAATAATATGCATATGGTTCTTAAATCATACTTCTTCATGGTCCCATATGGTCTAGTGGCTAGGATAGTTAACTTTCACTTAACAGGCCCGGGTTCGATTCCTGGTGTGGGAAAATTTTAACTCTATAATCTTCGAAAATTCGAACCTTTGATAATTTATAATGATCTTATAATCTGTAATCTTTAATCTTAACTATATTGAAGCTGCCTATGCAAGTTAGTATAGGGAAGAGATCGGTCTTTATTATACTATCTTACGTGTCAAGTACCAGGAATGAGTATTAATTTTTTTCGGTCTAAAAAATTTATTTTTTGTCTTAAACTGTAAATTCAATATTCTATTTCATTGTTAAACTTACAAAAACATTTTTGCGTTTGCTATTTTTGTGAAATAGTTTAGTGCATGAAAGTAACCATACAATAAAAATATTTTATCAAGAAGTCACATTGCTTTTCCCCTTTTTTTTCTTAAAAGTTCTGTGTGTAAATAATACAGTATTAAGTTTTATATATAAATGTACCAATGTTCATTTCCTTTCTTCTGCATTCAGAAAAAGCAACAGCTTCTTTGGTTTTGCGGCTCACAGTGGTTTGAAAGGTATGATAATTTTATCACTTTCCTAGAGCTTTTTCGTGCTGTCGTTGGAGGACTTGAGAGTTTTGTTGCTTATAAGTTAAAGGCACGTGGTTGGCCTCTATATATAATTTTTTAGTACTGATTTTTTAACTTGCGTGTAGCTTGCTTTGATCTAACCATTATGTATTCATGAATGAGACCATTTACAGTTTTGACGTTTCTTATATAGTAATTATGACGTCACTGCATCAAAAATGCAGTTTTTGGTGGAAAAATTTATTCTCTTTTAGAAATAATTTATTTTAGTTACTATAGATTTTTAACCCAATTAATTTCCTTTAAAATGCGCTATTGAACAACCCTTTACGATGTTCCAGTGCCAAGCTATCTGTGGAAAAGAAAAAAGAAAAAAAAAGAAAAAAATATCCCGTTTGGGGAGAATAACGTGGTAAAAGTCTATTTTCTTGATTTTCAAGCCAATATATTTTCTTTGTTATTCAAGCCAAAGGGCGGTAAGTTTCCTTTATGGAGGATTTGGACAAGGCGGTTCTAATGGTGTACTTTTTGTTTTGATCTGACTCTTTTTTTAGGAGCTACGGGTTTTTATATTTCTTAACATTGGACGTGATCGTCTCTTACTAGGTTGCTAGCTACCGCTGCAACCCGGATGAGCATAAACACTTATCACACGGGAGAATGGGGTTCGATTCCCCGTCGGGGAGTACTTTTATTATGTTGAATTAAAATCGTTTAATTTAAAATTTAAACAGGCTAGAGGTCGATCCTTACTTTACTACTTCAGTTACTATGGACTAAAGTTCGTTCTTTAATGTAATTATTGGTTAGACACCATAAATATTTTTGCAGTTTACATAATAAGTTTAGCGATTCTGGACTGAAAACTAAAATAATTGCAATTATAAGACAATAATATGGAGATACGTACTTTACGGGTTACAAACCAAAAAAAGTTTGGTTCCAGGATACAATAATAACTTTGAACTGAGATGAAAAAAATTCTTTGAAATGGTAAGAGACGAACTTCAAACAATCAAGTACGCACTAAGTCCAATGTATGCTATGGTTTGCCATTCCAATGATCGGCTTTTAATGTAATAACCATTATGTATTCATGAATGAGACCATTTGCAGTTTTGACGTTTCTTATATAGTAATTATGACGTCACTGCATCAAAAATACAGTTTTTATTGGAAAAATTTATTCTCTTTTAGAAATAATTTATTTTAGTTACTATAGATTTTTAACCCAATTAATTTCCTTTAAAATGAGCTATTGAACAACCCTCTACGATGTTCCAGTGCCAAGCTATCTGTGGAAAAGAAAAAAGAAAAAAAAAAAGAAAAAAATATCTCGTTTGGGGAGAATAACGTGGTAAAAGTCAATTTGCTTGATTTTCAAGCCAATATATTTCCCTTGCTATTCAAGCCAAAGGGCGGTAAGTTTCCTTTATGGAGGATTTGGACAAGGCGGTTCTAATGGTGTACTTTTTGTTTTGATCTGACTCTTTTTTTAGGAGCTACGGGTTTTTATATTTCTTAAAATTGGAGGTGATCGTCTCTTACTAGGTTGCTAGCTACCGCTGCAACCCGGACTAGCTACCGCTGCAACCCGGATTTTGGAATACTTATGTGAAGTGCTATAATACTTCAGTTACTATGGACTACAGTTTGTTCTTTAATGTATTATCTGTGGAATTACTAACCTATACTATAATTAAGTGGCGTATAAAAATTAGTAGTGGCAAGAGGTCGTTCTTTATTATACAAATAGCTAACTAAATCAAATGTATGTAATGGGTTTTTATTCCAATGGTCGTCTTTTAATGGAAAATTTTAATATATTGGCCTTAAATATAACTGTACAAGCCTACACTATAGTTAAGTGGCCTATAAAATTTAGTAGAGGCAAGTGGTCGTTCTTTATTATAAAAAATAACTATCTTGTCTTATATGTAACTTTTATTTCATAAGTGTTCGATAGTCTAATGGTAAGGATACCAACTTGTAACGTGGGAGAACGGGGTTCGATTCCCCGTCGGGTAGAACTTTTAGTGTGTTGAATTAAAAGCAATATCTTTAAGATTTAAAATTTAAAAAGGAAACTCGTTTTATATACAGCCTAGCTAAAATAATCAAGATAATATGAATGAACCACAGGGTTCAGTTTCTTTGGGCTTTAGTTCGTTCTTTACTATAAAACAGGAAAAAGCCTACGGCTTTTTCTTCTTTGGAATAGTAAGAGACGAACCTCAAAGAATCAGGCAGCTAACTAAGTCCAATATAAGCAATGGTTTGTTCTTCTAATGATCATCTTTTAATTTGGCGTTTCTTACTAGGTTGCTAGCTACCACTGCAACCTAGATATTCTTATTTTTGCTACTATGGGCTAAGGCTCGTTCTTTACTGTATTAACATTGGATATGATCGTCTCTTACTAGGTTGCTAGCTACCGCTGCAACCCGGACTAGCATAACATTTTTTAAGTCTGATGAAGATTTAGCTGATGTGTCAAAAGTAAGGTTGTAAGTCGACGATTTTGTTTTGGCCATATTATAATTGGTATGGTGAAATAATAATATGCATATGGTTCTTAAATCATACTTCTTTATGGTCGCATATGGTCTAGTGGCTAGGATAGTTAACTTTCACTTAACAGGAACGGGTTCGATTCCCGGTGTGGGAAAATTTTTAACTCTATTATCTCCGAACATTCGAACCTTTTATAATTTATAATGATGTATAATATAAATACTGTAATCTTAACTATAGTGAAGTTGTCTATGCAAGTTAGTATAGGGAAGATTTCAATCTTTATTATAAATTTCCTATACATGGGTTTCGGACAAGGCGGTTCTAATGGTGTACTTTTTGTTTTGATCTGACTCCTTTGTTAGGAACTATGGGTTTTTATATTTCTTAACAAGGACGTGATCGTCTCTTACTAGGTTGCTAGCTACCGCTGCAACCCACACTAGGTTGCTAGCTACCGCTGCAACCCGAATAATTGAAAAACAACATTTATGATGAGCTATATTTGTCCTTTATGTAACTACAACTGGAACCACCAAATATCAGTTAGTATGGGAGAGAGATCGTTCTTTACTGTAAAATATCCGAAGCTAGCTCACTGCGTAAACATGTAAAAAAAAAGAAATATGTAAATCGGCTTCTTCATATTACAAATGGAAAGTCCAGGATTTATGTTCTACAAAGACAAAATAATGGTATAATAGAATAAAAAAATTTGTGGGAAAGCACATAATATTATAGATTTTCATTTCCAAGAAAACCCTTCAGTTACAGCCAATGATCTGAACAAATTTCTTTCTTCCATAGTTCAGAACCTCCCTCCCCTTTCTTTTGACACTCCTTATGATTTGTGCTCTCTCAATTCTCCCATTATTTCGCCCTCGGATGTAGAGGCAAAAATTAAGAACATTAAAAAGTGTAGTATTTGTCCACTAGACATCCTGATTGTAATAATTAAAGCCTTTGCCGACAATCTCTCAGAGCCTTTGTCCTGACTTTTTAATGAAATTACCTATACTGGTAAATTTCCAAATTGTTGGAAATTAAGTTTTATTACTCCCGTAAAAAAGAAAGGTAACAATCAAGATTTTAATGGTTTTACCATTAAAACCAATTAATGGTTTTACCAAGATTTTACTGTTCATTTATGATGAACTATATCACTCCTTTATGTAGGTTTCTAGCTACCACTGCAACCCGGATAATAAACTGATTACAAACAGGAAAAAGCCTACGGCTTTTTCTTCTTTGAAATAGTAAGAGACGAACCTCAAACAATCAAGTTGCTAACTAATTCCAATGTATGCAATTGTTTGTTATTCCAATGATCGTCTTTTAATGTAAACGTAGAAAATGGAGTCTATTTAATTTTTTTTTAATTACAAAACCTTTTTAACCCCATTGATTTCCTTTAAAATGAGCCATTGAACAACTGTCTATGATGTTCCAGTGCCAAGCTATCTGTGGAATTACTAATCTATGCTATAATTAAGTGGCGTATAAAATTTACTATAGGCAAGAGGTCGTTCTTTATTATAAATTCGGACAAGGCGGTTCTAATGGTGTACTTTTTGTTTTGATCTGACTCTTTTTTTAGGATCTATGGGTTTTTATATTTCTTAACATTGGACGTGATCGTCTCTTACTAGGTTGCTAGCTACCGCTGCAACCCGGATAATAACAAAATTTAATTAGAGTTCGTTCTTTATTGTTATGTTAGCATTGGACGTGATCGTCTCTTATTGTGAAAAAAAACACATTGTGCCCACATCGTTCTTTACTCAGGCAGTGCTAGCGCGCTGCCTATGATAATAAACTGATTACACACAGGAAAAAGCCTACGGCTTTTTCTTCTTTTAAATAGTAAGAGACGAGTCTCAAATAATCAAGTAGCTAGCTAATTCCAAAGGTATTCAATTTTTGTTATTCCAATGATCGTTTCTTATTGTAATTTCAACAGCATCCGCTCTTTCAAAGAGAATTTTAATCTGTAATTTCGAATACTTTTCGTGATCCCGATAAAACATGCGTAAAATGTTTCTCAATTTACAAAGATCAGCCTGCATTTTTGCCATCTTCTTGTATTTCTGAATGTAATTTTTCCCTTTGTCCTTATGCGTTCTTCGGTACAACCTCGCAGAGAATTTAATTTTTTCATTATAGCTTTTGTCACCCCAGTATCTACCCATTATTCTGGTAGCAACTTTTTTCTTATGTTTGTTTCGGTAATCTATATCGTTATCATACCGTTCCTTGCTCTTTTGTTTCGCTGTCTCAATTTTCCCTTCTCGATACCCCTGATCCGTAAGATACCTCTGTTTTGCTCTGTCATATTTCATTTTCTTAAATCCTGGATCACAAGACATCTTAGTAGCAATCCTTACGCGTGCTCGAGCTTTATTGCGTTTGGTGGCATTTTTATCTCTTTTAAATAAACTTTTCTTATATTTCAGGATGTTAGCTTTATTTTTTGTGTAGTAAAGTTTTCTATTAGTAGAAATTTGGATTGTTCTATTTTGATATTGTTTTTGGTTATTCTTTCTTTTTTTCCACTCGCGTGAGACCATATTTTTTCAAGATTTAAAATTATTAAGCACACAAAATCCCGTGTCGAGTATCTAAAACCTAGCATAAAACAAAACTAATTTTAAAATTTTCAGGTATTTATCTTGTTTGAATTACAAAATTAGTATTATTGGTTAGACACCATAAATATTTTTGCAGTTTAAATAATAAGTTTAGTGATTCTGGACTGAAAACTAAAATAATTGCAATTATGAGACAATAATATGGAGATATGTACTTTACGGGTTACAGGATACAATAATAAATTTGAACTGAGATGAAAAAAAAATTTCTTCCAGGAGACAAAAAGCAAAACTAATTTTAGAATTTTCATGTATTTTTGTTGTTTAAATTAAAAAATTACTATTACTGATTAGGCATCATAAATATTTTTGCAGTTTACATAATAATTTTAGCGATTAAGCCAAAAAAGAAAATTTTGGTTCCAGGAGTTTCGGTTACTATTGAGACAAGTAGCTATTATTACTATAGAGTTCATTACATGGACTGTTTTATTGCTTCAAAATTCAAATATCTTTGAAAAGACTGCAGTATGAAAATACATCAAAAATGCAATTTTTTTGACAAAATTGATTCTACTTTAAAAAGTATTTTATTTTTAAATACAAAAGTGACTAGATGTTGCAATTTCCTTTAAAATGAGCTATTATACAGCTCTCTATGATTTTCCAGTGCCCAGCTAGCTGAGCAGAAAGAAAAAGCGGAAAGAAAAAAATATCCCGTTTGTGGAGAATAACGTGGTAAAAGTCAATTTTCTTGATTTTCAAGCCAATATATTTTCTTTGTTATTCAAGCCAAAGGGAGGTAAGTTTCCTTTATAGAGGATTCGGACAAGGCGGTTCTAATGGTGTACTTTTTGTTTTGATCTGACTCTTTTTTTAGGAGTTGGGGGGTTTTATATTTCTTGACATTGGAGGTGATCGTCTCTTACTAGGTTGCTAGCTATCGCTGCAACCCGGATGAGACCATTTACAGTTTTGACGTTTCTTATATAGTAATTATGACGTCACTGCATCAAAAATACAGTTTTTATTGGAAAAATTTATTCTCTTTTAGAAATAATTTATTTTAGTTACAAAAGGTTTTTAACCCAATTAATTTCCTTTAAAATGAGCTATTGAACAACCCTCTACGATGTTCCAAAGCCAAGCTATCTCTGGATACAAAGAAAAAAAGAAAAAAATATCCCGTTTGGGGAGAATAACGTGGTAAAAGTCAATTTGCTTGATTTTCAAGCCAATATATTTCCCTTGCTGTTCAAGCCAAGGGACAGAAAGTTTCCTATACAGGGGTTTCGGACAAGGCGATTCTAATGGTGTACTTTTTGTTTTGATCTGACTCCTTTTTTAGGAACTATGGGTTTTTATATTTCTTAACATTGGACGTGATCGTCTCTTACTAGGTTGCTAGCTACCGCTGCAACCCGGATAAAAAGAAAAGAGAAAATAAAAGAAAAAATATCCCGTTTGGGGAGAATAACGTGGTTAAAGTCAATTTTCTTGATTTTCAAGCCAATATATTTCCCTTGCCTTTCAAGCCAAGGGACAGAAAGTTTCCTTTAAAGGGGTTTCGGACAAGGCGGTTCTAATGGTGTACTTTTTGTTTTGATCTGACTCCTTTTTTAGGAACTATGGGTTTTTATATTTCTTAACATTGGACGTGATCGTCTCTTACTAGGTTGCTAGCTACCGCTGCAACCCGGATCAAGTAACTTATCTTGTTTTTCAAGCTAATAGATTTTCCTTGATGTTCAAGCAAAGGGATGGTAAGTTTCCTACATAGTGGTTTCAGATAAGGTGGTTCTAATAGCGTACTTTTGTTTTGAACTGACACTATTTTAAGGAGTTATGGGCTAATACATTTCTCAGTTTTGGACGTGATGGTCTCTTACTAGGTTGCTAGCTACCGCTGCAACCCGGATTAATTCTTTCCAATATTCTTTCTCCCTTTTTAAATCTTTAAAATTTTCAATTTCCTCACATTTAGCTTGCTCAGAAGAAATCATTTTACTGTCTAAGCTATGTATTTTAACACCCACTTTATATAATAGAAATACCCACGCATCGAGTAGTTAGAACCTAAGAAAAACAAGACTAATTTAAAAATTTTCAGGTATGTTTCTGGTTTGAATTAAAAACTTAAAATTATTGCTCAGACACCATATATGTTTGTGCAGTCTGCAGCTAAATAAAATTAATTTATTCAAATTTTCAGGAATTATTCTAGTTTCGGTTGACAAATCAGATTTTTTTTTAAAACCTCCCAGAAAACACGGCATTTTACTTAACCATGTCTACATGTTTTTTATAAAAGTAAAAGTTCTTTGTAAAAACATTGATTTTATTTCAAACTAAGGCTACTACTATTAATGAATATTTCAGTTACTATGAGCAAAAGTTCGTTCTTTATTATAACTGTTTGGAATTTTTTTTCGAAAATTATTTTTTCTCTTTTTCAAGCCAACACGGTGGTTTAAGTTTCCTGAACAGATTATTGGCAATAATGATAACAAAAAGGAAAAAGCCTACGGCTTTTTCTTCTTTGAAATAGTAAAAGATTAGCCTCAAAAAATCAAGTAACTAACTAAGTCCAATGTATGCTATGGTCCAATTCCTTATATAATTTTTTGTGTATTAACGAAATTCTTATTATGTCTTATATTTAACTTTTATATCATAACAATTTGATAGTCTAATGGTAAGCGTACCTACCTTCACGTAGGAGACCAGGGTTCAATTTCCCGTCCCAAGAGACGATGCTTTCTTAGCTTTTATTTACTATGTGCCTTGGTTTGTGCTTTACTAGGTTTCAGTCGTATTCGGTGAAACTTACATAGTGCAAACTTATATGCTGTTTTTCTCTTTTAATTTGCAATTCAGCTATAAATAAAACCATATCATAACTATATCCTTAACTATGTTATTGACCTTATATATAACTGTACTAGCAAATACTATAGTTAAGTGGTCGTTAAAATTTAGAATAGACAAGAGGTCGTTCTTTATTATAAATTCGATGAAACTTACATAGTGCAAACTTATAAGGAACGGCATCGATCCTTTACGTATCACATTGTTAAGTTTACAACTTTGATCAATGACATCATAGTCCAAGTGGCTAGGACGATTGGCCGTTAAGCGAAAGGTTGGTGGTTCAAACCCATCCTGGGTCGCTTTTCTCTTTTAATTTGTAATTCAGCTATAAATAAAACCATATCATAACTATATGCATAACTATATTATTGACCTTAAATATAACTGTAGTAGCAAATACTATAGTTAAGTGTCGTTCTTTATTATAAAACAGGAAAAAGCCTACGGCTTTTTCTTCTTTTAAATAGTAAAAGACGAAACTCAAACAATCAAGTAGCTAACTAAGTCCAATGTATGGAATGGTTTGTTATTTCAGTGATTTACTAACCTATACTATAGTTAAGTGGCCTATATAATTTAGTATAGGCAAGAGGTCGTTCTTGATTATAACATATCTCTGTAGTGTTGGCCTATATTTCCAAAGAAAAAATTCTATTGTTTTTTAGTTTTCAGTTCAGATTTGCTAAGGTTATAATGCAAACTACAAAAATATCTATATAAGTTTTCAAGTGACTCAAAACACTACGTAACTCATTTTAAAGATAGAACTCTTTCTAATTGATTACAAACAGGAAAAAGCCTACGGCTTTTTCTTCTTTGAAATAGTAAGAGACTAGCTTCAAACAATCAAGTAGCTAACTAAATCAAATGCATTTAATGGGTTTTTATTCCAATGATCGTCTTTTAATGGAAAATTTTAATATATTCACCCTAAATATAACTGTACTAGCTTATACTCAATAGTTAAGTGGCCTATAAAATTTAGTATAGGCAAGATGTCGTTCTTTACTATAATTTAAAAAAGAAACTTGTTTATTTACATTCTAGCTAAAATATTGAAGATAATATGAATGAACCACAGGGTTCAGTTTCTTTGGACTTGAGTTCGTTTTTTAACTATAAATACAAACAGGAAAAAGCCTACGGCTTTTTCTTCTTTTAATAAATAGTAAGATACGAAACTCAAACAATCAAGTAGCTAACTAAGTCCAATGTATGGAATGGTTTGTTATTTCAGTGATCGTCTTTTAATGTAAATTTACTAACCTATACTATAGTTAAGTGGCCTATATAATTTAGTATAGACAAGAGGTCGTTCTTTATTATAATCAAGATACTATCTCTGTTGTTTGTGTAGTACTGTTTTTTCAATTTGCGTGCAGCTTGCTTCATTGAAACCATTATGTAATTATGAATGTGAACATTTACAGTTCTGACGCTTCTTATATAGTAATTATGACGTCACAGCGTAATGATTTTATTGACGTCATAGCGCAATGATATTACTTCATGACGTCTTCAGAAACAACAATATAATTTCGTGTTTTTCTATTCACGTCATAGCTCTAATATAAAACTATGACGACATTCAATATTTATCTAGTAGGGTTTCAGACAAGGTAATTCTAATGATGTACTTTTGTTTTGATCTGACTCTATTTTTAGGAGTTTTGTTATATTTCTTAGCATTGGACTGATCGTCTCTTACTAGATTGCTAGCTACTGCTGCAACCCGGATTCACATATATATTATTTATGAGAGGCAACCTGGCCGAGTGGTCCAAGGCACTGGTGTTAGCCACCAGTCTCTTCGGAGGCGTGGGTTCAAATCTTACCGCTGGTAAACGATTATGTTTGAAAGACTGCAGTGTGAAAAGACATCGAAAATGCAGTTTTTGGTGGAAAAATTTATTCTCTTTTAGAAATAATTTATTTTAGCTACAAAAGGTTTTTAACCCAATTAATTTCCTTTAAAATGAGCTATTGAACAACCCTCTACGATGTTCCAGTGCCAAGCTATCTCTGGAAACAAAGAAAAAAAAAAAGAAAAAAATATCCCGTTTAGGAAGAATGTTGTAGTAGCTGCCACTTTTCTTGATTTTCAAGCCAATATATTTCCCTTGCTGTTCAAGCCAAGGGACAGAAAGTTTCCTATACAGGGGTTTCGGACAAGGCGGTTCTAATGGTGTACTTTTTGTTTTGATCTGACTCCTTTTTTAGGAACTATGGGTTTTTATATTTCTTAACATTGGACGTGATCGTCTCTTACTAGGTTGCTAGCTACCGCTGCAACCCGGATTAAACACTTTATACATTCCGGTTTACAGTCTATATGAAGGTTATTTAATACTGATCGGACATTCTCCTGACTTTTCAACATTTTCCCAGCACAGTAATCACAGACAAAGAATGAATCTATGACATCCTCTTTCCAACCTGTACATTGAATTAGTTGTTCTCTGTCATCTTTGGGTATGTCCTGTTGTAGGTGTTCTAAAATCGTGGCCATCATTACATCAAAACCTTTCTTATTTGAAAGGGATCTTAGACTCTTCAATTGGTATTTTGTCTTTATCTGCTCACAACTGTCACAATGCATTGTGGGGTATACATCCCTGATGTTAGCTACCTTATCAAGGCTCTCACCAAATAATTTTATTATTGTATTTTCATCCACAGAAACTCTAATATTGCTATCACCCTAAATGAAGTCTTGACTATTATTACGACAGAGTCTACTTGACACTTCTTCTATGTAATGACTTAGTTCCTTGTACGAGCCCTCGACTTTTAGTAGATTAATATGTTGTATAATCTTACATTTTGATACTGCCTTATATACGCTATTAATGAAACAGTTCAAGACAGGAAAATGTGGAACTAGTGCCCTTAGAGAACGCAAATAGCTCTGACATCCCTCATTTTGGCTACAGTATAACGAATGCCCATGCTTTCTTGTGTCCCTGTAATTGATTTCACAATAATCCAAGCCGCCAAGGAAAAAATTAACCACTTTGTCAGTTGAAAATTTTAATGCTATATTATTTTCAAGGATATCATAAAGAATTTGACATAATTTAATATCCGTCGGATAGAGCTTGCAGATATCAGGGTGACATTGCCAAGTAACCTGCTGCCCAATTTTTGGTTTTGAATGTTTACTCATATTGTTATAGGTGACTTCAGCCATCATAATTTCCTTGTCAGATCTAAATTTAGAGCATTTTTCAATTGTTGTCTCGTACTTTTCAGGACATTTTGTTCTACCACACAGAGAATTTTTTGCCAAATATTCAGTAGAACTAAACGAACTGTTTAAAACACAGTTAGAAATGCTTTTTTCTTGAGTCGGTGTTCCAGGAATTTGTTCTAAATCATTAGTCTTACAAACACATTTACTAATAACCCTAACAGGCTCGTTTTCGCCATAATTGAAAAACATTGCTTTTCCTTCCCTGTTGATAGGTATGCTTGTATATATATTTTTATTACTGCTACATAAACTGCAATTGCTCCTTCCAAAATTAATATACGAATTTTCTAAGAAGTACGCCTCCGTATATTCACTGTGTTGTCGAACATTTTCCATTGCATCTATAAACTGTTCCGCAGTTGCCAATCCATACCTTGGAAGCTTTTCGTTAAACTGACAACATTTCTTTTGGATATTACTATGAAGCTTTGCCAAAGAATTTCTAGCCGACTTTTCCACAGCATCCGCTCTTTCAAAGAGAATTTTAATCTGTAATTTTGAATACTTTTCGTGATCCCGATAAAACATACGTAAAATGTTTCTCAATTTACAAAGATCAGCCTGCATTTTTGCCATCTTCTTGTATTTCTGAATGTAATTTTTCCCTTTTTCCTTATGCGTTCTTCGGTACAACCTCGCAGAGAATTTAATTTTTTCATTATAGATTTTGTCACCCCAGTAACGCTCCTTGATCTTTTGTTTGGCTGTCTCAATTTTTACTTCTCGATACACCTGGACGGTTGAATACCTTTGCTTTTGGTTTTTCTTATATTTGATGCGGTAATCTTCATCATTGTGATAACTCTCCTTGAATTTTTGTTTGGCTGTCTCAATTTTTACTTCTCGATACACCTGGACGGTTGAATACCTTTGCTTTTGGTTTTTCTTATATTTGATGCGGTAATCTTCATCATTGTGATAACTCTCCTTGAACTTTTGTTTGGCTGTCTCAATTTTTGCATGTCTATAATCTTCATCATTGTGATAACATATCTTGCTGTTTTGTTTGATTACTTCTCGATACGCCTGGTCGGTTGAATACCTTTGCTTTTTTTTCAAGATACTATCTCTGTTGTTTGTGTAGTACTGTTTTTTTCAATTTGCGTGCAGCTTGCTTGATTGAAACCATTATGTAATTATGAATGAGAACATTTACAGTTCTGACGCTTCTTATATAGTAATTATGTCGTCACGGCGTAATGATTTTATTGACGTCATAGCGCAATGATATTATTTCATGACGTCTTCAGAAACAACAATATAATTTCGTGTTTTTCTATTCACGTCATAGCTCTAATATAAAACTATGACGACATTCAATATTTATCTAGTAGGGTTTCAGACAAGGTAATTCTAATGATGTACTTTTGTTTTGATCTGACTCTATTTTTAGGAGTTTTGTTATATTTCTTAGCATTGGACTGATCGTCTCTTACTAGATTGCTAGCTACTGCTGCAACCCAGATTCACATATATAGTTATTTATGAGAGGCAACCTGGCCGAGTGGTCCAAGGCACTGGTGTTAGCCACCAGTCTCTTCGGAGGCGTGGGTTCAAATCTTACCGCTGGTATACGATTATGTTTGAAAGACTGCTGTGTGAAAAGACATCGAAAATGCAGTTTTTGGTGGAAAAATTTATTCTCTTTTAGAAATAATTTATTTTAGTTACAAAAGTTTTTTAACCCAATTAATTTCCTTTAAAATGAGCTATTGAACAACCCTCTACGATGTTCCAGTGCCAAGCTATCTCTGGAAACAAAGAAAAGAGAAAAGAGAAAAAAATATCCCGTTTAGGCAGAATGTTGTAGTAGCTGCCACTTTTCTTGATTTTCAAGCCAATATATTTCCCTTGCTGTTCAAGCCAAGGGACAGAAAGTTTCGTATACAGGGGTTTCGGACAAGGCGGTTCTAATGGTGTACTTTTTGTTTTGATCTGACTCCTTTGTTAGGAACTATGGGTTTTTATATTTCTTAATCTCTTACTAGGTTGCTAGCTACCGCTGCAACCCGGATCTTCGAAAATTTGAACCTTTTATAATTTATATGTAAGTTTAGCGATTCTGGACTGAAAACTAAAATAATTGCAATTATAAGACAATAATATGGAGATACGTACTTTACGGGTTACAAACCAAAAAAAGTTTGGTTCCAGGATACAATAATAACTTTGAACTGAGATGAAAAAAATTTTCTTCCAGGAGACAAAAAAGTAAAACTAATTATAAAATATATTCATGAATGAGACCATTTACAGTTTTGACGTTTCTTATATAGTAATTATGACGTCACTCCATCAAAAATACAGTTTTTATTGGAAAAATTTATTCTCTTTTAGAAATAATTTATTTTAGTTACAAAAGGTTTTCAACCCAATTAATTTCCTTTAAAATGAGCTATTGAACAACCCTCTACGATGTTCCAGTGCCAAGCTATCTCTGGAAAAGAAAGAAAAAAAAAAGAAAAAAATATCCCGTTTGGGGAGAATAACGTGGTAAAAGTCAATTTGCTTGATTTTCAAGCCAATATATTTCCCTTGCTGTTCAAGCCAAAGGGCGGTAAGTTTCCTTTATAGAGGTTTCGGACAAGGCGGTTCTAATGGTGTACTTTTTGTTTTGATCTGACTCCTTTTTTAGGAACTATGGGTTTTTATATTTCTTAACATTGGACGTGATCGTCTCTTACTAGGTTGCTAGCTACCGCTGCAACCCGGATATTTCTTAACATTGGACGTGATGGTCTCTTACTAGGTTGCTAGCTACCGCTGCAACCCGGATTCCCGGTGTGGGAAAATTTTTAACTCTATAATCTTCGAAAATTCGAACCTTTTCTAATTTATAATGATGTATAATATAAATACTGTAATCTTAACTATAGTGAAGTTGCCTATGCAAGTTAGTATAGGGAAGAGTTCGTTCTTTATTATAAAACGGTTCAATTGAAAATTGCCATTAGAATACGTTTATCAAAATCTATTTATTCGTATAATACAGAGTTTTGTGGAAAAATCAAATAAATGAATACCTTACTACAGCACAATGGATAAAACTGTGCCTCATGATAAGAGGTTTGCGGGTTCAAATCCGCCTGTAGTGAGGGATCAATATCGAATAAAATAATGATTTAATAAGCTTCAGTTGAGAAATTTGTCGCACTGAAAACAACATCGTTATGATTCTTAATCAAAATGACTGTTTTCCTACAGCCTGGGGATTTTGATATTTTCATCAAGAGGGTCAAATTACTATTGTGCGTTACCGTGCAGTGATTCGAACCTACACCTTTTATATTTGAAAGAAAGTCTCTGAGTCACCGTGCTGCCGGTGACCAAAAAGGCACCAATGATTAACACCATTTATGATCGATCCTTATTTCCCACTATACAAGTTTGTATAGGCAAGAGTTCGTTCTTTATTGTAATTATTTGAAAGGGATCTTAGACTCTTCAATTGGTATTTTGTCTTTATCTGCTCACAACTGTCACAATGCATTGTGGGGTATACATCCCTAATGTTCGCTACCTTATCAAGGCTCTCACCAAATAATTTTATTATTGTATTTTCATCCACAGAAACTCTAATATTGCCATCACCGTAAATGAAGTCTTGACTATTATTACGACAGAGTCTACTTGACACTTCTTCTATGTAATGACTTAGTTCCTTGTACGAGCCCTCGACTTTTAGTAGATTAATATGTTGTATAATCTTACATTTTGATACTGCCTTATATACGCTATTAATGAAACAGTTCAAGACAGGAAAATGTGGAGCTAGTGCCCTTAGAGAACGCAAATAGCTCTGACATCCCTCATTTGGGCTACAGTATAACGAATGCCCATGCTTTCTTGTGTCCCTGTAATTGATTTCACAATAATCCAAGCCGCCAAGGTAGAAATTAACCACTTTGTCAGTTGAAAATTTTAATGCTATATTATTTTCAAGGATATCAAAAAGAATTTGACATAATTCAATATCCGTCGGATAGAGCTTGCAGATATCAGGGTGACATTGCCAAGTAACCTGCTGCCCAATTTTTGGTTTTGAATGTTTACTCAGATTGTTATAGGTGACTTCAGCCATCATAATTTCCTTGTCAGATCTAGATTCAGAGCATTCTTCAATAGTTGTCTCGTACTTTTCAGGACAGTTTGTTCTACTACACAGAGAATTTTTTGCCAAATATTCAGTAGAACTAAAAGAACTGTTTAAAACACAGTTAGAAATGCTTTTTTCTTGAGTCGGTGTTCCAGGAATTTGTTCTAAATCATTAGTCTTACAAACACATTTACTAATAACCCTAACAGGCTCGTTTTCGCCATAATTGAAAAACATTGCTTTTCCTTCGCTGTTGATAGGTATGCTTGTATATATGTTTTTATTGCTGCTACATAAACTGCAATTGCTCCTTCCAAAATTAATATACGAATTTTCAAAGAAGTACGCCTCCGTATATTCACTGTGTTGTCGAACATTTTCCATTGCATCTGTAAACTGTTCCGCAGTTGCCAATCCATACCTTGGAAGCTTTTCATTAAACTGACAACATTTCTTTTGGATATTACTATGAAGCTTTGCCAAGGAATTTCTAGCCGACTTTTCAACAGCATCCGCTCTTTCAAAGAGAATTTTAATCTGTAATTTTGAATACTTTTCGTGATCCTGGTAAAACATGCGTAAAATGTTTCTCAATTTACGAAGATCAGCCTGCATTTTTGCCATCTTCTTATATTTCTGAATGTAATTTTTCCCTTTGTCCTTATGCGTTCTTCGGTACAACCCCGCAGAGAATTTAATTTTTTCATTATAGCTTTTGTCACCCCAGTATCTACCCATTATTCTGGTAGCAACTTTTTTCTTATGTTTGTTTCGGTAATCTTCATCATTATCATACCGTTCCCTGCTCTTTTGTCTAGCCTGCTCAATTGTTGCTTCTCTATAAAGTTTATCATTGTGATAACGCTCCTTGATCTTTTGTTTAGCCTGCTCAATTCTTGCTTCTCTGTAATGTTCATCATTACCATACCGTTCCTTGATCTTTTGTTTGGCTGTCTGAATTTTTGCATGTCTATAATCTTCATCATTGTGATAACACATCTTGCTGTTTTGTTTGATTACTTCTCGATATGCCTGGTCGGTTGAATACCTTTGTTTTTTTCTTTTCAAGATACTATCTCTGTTGTTTGTGTAGTACTGTTTTTTCAATATCCGTGCAGCTTGCTTGATTGAAACCATTATGTAATTATGAATGTGAACTTTTACAGTTCTGAAGCTTCTTATATAGTAATTATGACGTCACAAGGTAATGATTTTATTGACGTCATAGCGCAATGATATTATTTCATGACGTCTTCAGAAACAACAATATAATTTCGTGTTTGTCTATTCACATCATAGCTCTAACAAAATTTAATTAGAGTTCGTTCTTTATTGTTACTGGAGTCTTCTGAAAATAAATTTGTATCTGCTGTTTCCTTAGAGCACATCTTAATTAATTATTATACTCCTAAGCAAGAAGGGAGCGGGTTTGATTCTCCTTTGGAAGTACATGGAACATGCCTCTTTACAGTTATTTTTAACCCCATTAATTTCCTTTAAAATGAGCCATTGAACAGCTCCTTACGATGTTCCAGTGCCTAGCTATCTGTGGAATTACTAACTTATACTATAATTAAGTGGCGTATAAAAATTAGTATAGGCAAGAGGTCGTTCTTTATTATAAAAAAAAAAATATCCCGTTTAGGCAGAATGTTGTAGTAGCTGCCACTTTTCTTGACTTTTAAGCCAATATATTTCCCTTGCTGTTCAAGCCAAGGGACAGAAATTTTACTATACAGGGGTTTCGAACAAGGCGGTTCTAGTGGTGTGCTTTTTGTTTTGATCTGACTCTTTTTTAGGAGCTATGGGTTTTTATATTTCTTTATATTGCTAGCTACCGCTGCAACCCGGATCTATGCTATATGATTACAAACAGGAAAAAGCCTACGGCTTTTTCTTCTTTGAAATAGTAAGAGACGAACCTCAAACAATCAAGTAGCTAACTAAGTCCAAAGTCTGCAATGGTTTGTTATTGCAATGATCGTCCCTTAATGTAATGTTCTTTAACATAAACTTCATTAATCGAATATTTTAATATATCTTATAAGGTCTAGAGGTTGGGATAGCTCTCACCCAGTAGGCTTGAGTTCAATTTATGTATGGGAAATTTTATCTTATGATGATTTCTTAAGGAACATAATTAAAATTTCTTAATTTAATAAAAATAATTTGTTTTAATTACAAAAGGTTTTTAACCCCATTAATTTCCCTTAAAATGAGCCATTGAACAACTCTCTACAATGTTTCAGTGCCATGCTATCTGTTGAATTACTAACCTATACTATAATTAGGTGGCGTATAAAATGTAGTATAGGCAAGAGGTCGTTCTTTATTATAATAAGATTCCAATTATTGTGAGCTAGCGTTCGTTCTTAATTATATCAAGCCAATATATTTCCCATTTTCGTAAAAAACCGGTTCTATTTTAAAGATAATTTGTTTTAGTTATAAAAAATTTTCAACCTCATTAATTTCCTTTAAAATGAGCCATTGAACAACTCTCTACGATGTTACAGTGCCAAGCTATCTGTGTAATTACTAACCTATACTATAATTAAGTAGCGTATAAAATTTAGTATAGGCAAGAGGTCGTTCTTTATTATAATTTGGTCTTTAAGTTATCATATACTGTTAAAATTCTTTCTTATATGAACATTTCTTGGTGTAGTGGTTAGCACTTAAGACTTTGAATCCTGCGATCCGAGTTCAAATCCTGGCGGAAGGTCGTTATTAAATGTAGCTTACTTATACTACCATTTAGGTTTCTGCTGTAATTCTTTCTTTTCAAAATTAAATTAGTTACTATCGCCTAGAGTTAGTTCTTTACCACATCGTAATAATTTGTTTTATAATAATAATTAATTTTTTTAATTACAAAAGGTTTCTATATACAGCAGTTTCCTTTAAAATGAGCCATTACACAGCTCTTTACTATGACAACGAACCGTTTAATTTAATACTTAAGTTACTATGGGTTAAAGTTCGTTCCTTATAGTAAAAATTACATAATCCCTATTTATGTTTTAGTTAACATGGACAAGGTGTCGTTCTTTATTGTATTTTTTTTTAGGAGTTATGGGTTTTATATTTCTTAACATTGGACGTGATCGTTTCTTACTAGGTTGCTAGCTACCGCTGCAACCCGGATATAATGAACTGTTTCGATCCTTTATGTAAAAACCCAATTAATTTCCTTTAAAATGAGCCATTGAACAACTTTCTATGATGTTCCAGTGCCAAGCTATCTCTGGAAACAAAGAAAAAAGAAAAAAATATCCCGTTTCGGCAGAATGTTGTAATAGCTGCCACTTTTCTTGATTTTCAAGCAGATATATTTCCCTTGCTGTTCAAGTCAAGGGACAGAAATTTTACTATGCAGGGGTTTCGGACAAGGCGGTTCTAATGGTGTACTTTTTGTTTTGATCTGACTCCTTTGTTAGGAGTTAGGGGTTTTTATATTTCTTAACATTGGACGTGATCGTCTCTTACTAGGTTGCTAGCTACCGCTGCAACCCGGATATTATGTAAACCCTGATTACAATTTAGTGGAAAATTTTAATATATTGACCTTAAATATAATAACTGTACTAGCCTATACTATAATTAAGTGGCCTATAAAATTTAGTATAGGCAAGAGGTCGTTCTTTATTATAAAACTCTTTCTAATTGATTACAAACAGGAAAAAACCTACGGCTTTTTCTTCTTTGAAATAGTAAGAGACTAGCCTCAAACAATCAAGTAGCTAACTAAATCAAATGTATATATTGGGTTTTTATTCCAGTGACCGCCTTTTAGTGGAAAATTTTAATATATTGACCTTAAATATAATAACTGTACTAGCCTATACTATAGTTAAGTGGCCTATAAAATTTAGTATAGGAAAGAGGTCGTTCTTTTATTATAAAAAATGAGCTATTGAACAACCCTCTACGATGTTCCAGTGCCAAGCTATCTCTGGATACAAAAAAAGAAAAAAAGAAAAAAAGAAAAAAATATCCCTTTTGACGAGAATAACGTGGTTAAAGTCAATTTTCTTGATTTTCAAGCCAATATATTTCCATTGCTGTTCCATTGCTGTTAACATTGGACGTGATCGTCTCTTACTAGGTTGCTAGCTACCGCTGCAACCCGGATCTCTACGATGTTCCAGTGCCATGCTATCTGTTGAATTACTAACCTATACTATAATTAAGTGGCGTATAAAATTTAGTATAGGCAAGAGGTCGTTCTTTATTATAATTTAGTATAGGCAAGAGGTCGTTCTTTATTGTACTTACCGCTGGTATACGATTATGTTTGAAAGACTGCAGTGTGAAAAGACTGCAGTGTGTGTCGACGATTTTGTTTTGGCCTTATTATAATTGGTATGGTGAAATAATAATATGCATATGGCTCTTAAATCATACTTCTTTATGGTTCCATATGGTCTAGTGGCTAGGATAGTTAACTTTCACTTAACAGGCTCGGGTTCGATTCCCGGTGTGGGAAAATTTTTAACTCTATAATCTTCGAACATTTGAACCTTTTATAATCTATAATTAGTTATAATCATATGCATATGGCTCTTAATCATACTTCTTTATGGTTCCATATGGTCTAGTGGCTAGGATAGTTAACTTTCACTTAACAGGCTCGGGTTCGATTCCCGGTGTGGGAAAATTTTTAACTCTATAATCTTCGAACATTTGAACCTTTTATAATCTATTAATAATAACAAAATTTAATTAGAGTTCGTTCTTTATTGTTATGTTAGCATTGGACGTGATCGTCTCTTATTGTGATGAACTACACCTGGAACCACCATATATCAGTTAGTATGGGAGAGAGATCGTTCTTTACTGTAAATTTTGTTTTGATCTGACTCTATTTTTAGGAGTTTTGTTATATTTCTTAGCATTGGACTGATCGTCTCTTACTAGATTGCTAGCTACTGCTGCAACCCGGATTCACATATATATTATTTATGAGAGGCAACCTGGCCGAGTGGTCCAAGGCACTGGTGTTAACCACCAGTCTCTTCGGAGGCGTGGGTTCAAATCTTACCGCTGGTATACGATTATGTTTGAAAGACTGCAGTGTGAAAAGACATGGAAAATGCAGTTTTTGGTGGAAAAATTTATTCTCTTTTAGAAATAATTTATTTTAGTTACAAAAGGTTTTTAACCCAATTAATTTCCTTTAAAATGAGCTATTGAACAACCCTCTACGATGTTCCAGTGCCAAGCTATCTCTGGAAACAAAGAAAAAAAAAAAGAAAAAAATATCCCGTTTGGGGAGAATAACGCGGTAAAAGTCTATTTTCTTGATTTTCAAGCCAATATATTTTCTTTGTTATCCAAGCCAAAGGGCGGTAAGTTTCATTTATGGAGGATTTGGACAAGGCGGTTCTAATGGTGTACTTTTTGTTTTGATCTGACTCCTCTGTTAGGAACTACGGGTTTTTATATTTCTTAACATTGGACGTGATCGTCTCTTACTAGGTTGCTAGCTACCGCTGCAACCCGGATATTGTAAATCTTAATGTAATAAAAATAATTTATTTTAATTACAAGAAGTTAAGTGGAGTATAAAATTTAGTATAGGCAAGAGGTCGTTCTTTATTATAAGCATGTTTCTATAACTATTATGGATCTTAATAAAGATTAGTCATATTAAAAATACGCTATTTTGGTAGTCTGGTTCTTAACTGTGATTTATGATGAATTATATCGATCCTTTATGTAATATTACGTCACATATGGTTATCTTTTAATGTATTATTACAAACAGGAAAAAGCCTACGGCTTTTTCTTCTTTGGAATAGTAAGAGACGAACCTCAAAGAATCAGGCAGCTAACTAAGTTCAATATAAGCAATGGTTTTGTTCTTCTAATGTTCATCTTTTAATTTGGCGTTTCTTACTAGGTTGCTAGCTACCACTGCAACCTAGATATTCTTATTTCTGCTACTATGGGCTAAGGCTTGTTCTTTACTGTATCTTTTAAGAAGAATAGTAGGCGTCTTTATTATCTTCTTTGCGTAAGCATTTATCTAGTATAGGCAAAAGGTCGTTGTGTTTTCATCTCTACTATTTCATTTTTCAAGATGTTGTCTCTGTTTTTTGTACTAACTCGCTTCTTATGACTCGTCATAATACTTTATTTAAACTCATAACACTTCTTATGATTCGTATCAAATATCCATAACCTAACAAAAAGTAAAACTAATTTTTAAATTTTCAGGTATTTTGTTAGTTTGAATGAAAAGATTAAAATTATTGCTCAGATATCATAAATATTTTTGCAGTTTACATAATAACTTTAGCGATTCTAAACTGAAAAATAAGATATATTTAAAAATGGAATTTTTTGGTCTGAAACTACATAGTCAATCCCACATCGGGTAGTTAGAACCTAACCAAAAATAAAACTAATTTTAACATTTTAAGGTATTTTTCTAGCTTGTATTGAAATATTCAAACTACTGCTCAGATACCATGGATATTTTTTGCAGTTTACACAAGCTAATAAGAATATTAATTTATATAATTTATAAAGAATATAAATTAATATAGGTAAGAGGTCGTTCTTTATTATATTTTCTTATGTTTGTTTCGGTAATCTTCATCATTATCATACCGTTCCCTGCTCTTTTGTCTAGCCTGCTCAATTCTTGCTTCTCTGTAATGTTCATCATTACCATACCGTTCTTTTGCTCTCTCAATTATTACTTCTCGATACGCCTGGTCGGTTGAATACCTTTGCTTTTTTCTTTTCAAGTTACTATCTCTGTTGTTTGTGTAGTACTCTTTCTTCAACTTGCGTATAGCCTGCTTTGATCTAACCATTATTCTAATCAAGAATGAGAGAATTTTCAGTTTTGACTTCCTTATATACTAATTATGACGTCACTCTATTCACGTCATAGCTCTAATATAAAACTATGATGATCTTATATAGTAATTATGACGTCACTGCATCAAAAATACAGTTTTTATTGGAAAAATTTATTCTCTTTTAGAAATAATTTATTTTAGTTACAAAAGGTTTTTAACCCAATTAATTTCCTTTAAAATGAGCTATATAACAACCCTCTACGATGTTCCAGTGCCAAGCTATCTCTGGAAACAAAGAAAAAAAAAAGAAAAAAATATCCCGTTTGTCGAGAATAACGTGGTAAAAGTCAATTTTCTTGATTTTCAAGCCAATATATTTTCTTTGTTATCCAAGCCAAAGGGCGGTAAGTTTCCTTTATGGAGGATTTGGACAAGGCGGTTCTAATGGTGTACTTTTTGTTTTGATCTGACTCCTCTGTTAGGAACTACGGGTTTTTATATTTCTTAACATTGGACGTGATCGTCTCTTACTAGGTTGCTAGCTACCGCTGCAACCCGGATTTCTTGATTTTTAGTACTGATTTTTTAACTTGCGTGTAGCTTGCTTTGATCTAACCATTATGTATTCATGAATGAGACCATTTACAGTTTTGACGTTTCTTATATAGTAATTATGACGTCACTGCATCAAAAATACAGTTTTTATTGGAAAAATTTATTCTCTTTTAGAAATAATTTATTTTAGTTACAAAAGGTTTTTAACCCAATTAATTTCCTTTAAAATGAGCTATTGAACAACCCTCTACGATGTTCCAGTGCCAAGCTATCTCTGGATACAAAAGAAAAAAAAAAAGAAAAAAATATCCCGTTTGGGGAGAATAACGTGGTAAAAGTCTATTTTCTTGATTTTCAAGCCAATATATTTTCTTTGTTATTCAAGCCAAAGGGCGGTAAGTTTCCTTTATGGAGGATTTGGACAAGGCGGTTCTAATGGTGTACTTTTTGTTTTGATCTGACTCTTTTTTTAGGAGCTATGGGTTTTTATATTTCTTAACATTGGAGGTGATCGTCTCTTACTAGGTTGCTAGCTACCGCTGCAACCCGGAAAAGACATCAAAAATGCAGTTTTTGGGGGAAAAATTTATTCTCTTTTAGAAATAATTTATTTTAGTTACTATAGATTTTTAACCCATTAATTTCCTTTAAAAAAGGTTCGTTCTTTCATGTAAAACTAGCAAAACATTTTTTAAGTCTGATGAAGATTTAACTAATGTGTCAAAAGTAAGGTTGCAAGTCGACGATTTTGTTTTGGCCTTATTATAATTGGTATGGTGAAATAATAATATGCATATGGTTCTTAAATCATACTTATTTATGGTCCCATATGGTCTAGTGGCTAGGATAGTTAACTTCACTCAACAGGCCTGGGTTCGATTCCCGGTGTGGAAAATTTTTAACTCTATAATCTTCGAACAATTTGAACCTTTTATAATTTATAATAATGTATAATATAAATACTGTAATCTTAACTATAGTGAAGTTGCCTATGCAAGTTAGTATAGGGAAGAGTTCGATCTTTATTATAAAATAATAATTAATTTTTTTAATTACAAAAGGTTTCTATATACAGCAGTTTCCTTTAAAATGAGCCATTACACAGCTCTTTACTATGACAACGAACCGTTTGATTTAATACTTAAGTTACTATGGGTTAAAGTTCGTTCCTTATTGTAAACTATTTTCTTATGTGTTAGGGGTTTTTTATATTTCTTAGCATTGGACGTGATCGTCTCTCACTAGGTTGCTAGCTACCGCTGCAACCCGGATGTTAAGTGGCATATACAAGTTAGTATAGGCAACAGTTTGTTCCTTATAATACTAACTATTTTTTAATCCTTCGGTTACTATGGGGTAAAAGTCGTTCTTTAATGTAAATCACTGTGAATATTCTTAACATTGGACGTGATCATCTCTTACTAGGTTGCTAGCTACCGCTGCAACCCGGATACCGCTGTAACCCTGATAACAAACAGGAAAATATTACAAACAGGAAAAAGCCTACGGCTTTTTCTTCTTTGAACTAGTAAAAGACGAACCTCAAACGATCAAGTAGCTAACTAAGTCCAATGCATACAATAACTTTTTATTCCAATGATCGTCTTTTAATGTAACACATCAGTTACTATGGGAGAGAGATCGTTCTTTAGTGTAAAATTACAAGAAGTTTTTAACTCCATTAATTTTCTTTAAAATGAGCCATTGAACAACTCTCTACGATGTTCCAGTGCCAAGCTATCTGTTGAATTACTAACCTGTACTATAATTAGTGGCGTATAAAATTTAGTATAGGCAAGAGGTCGTTCTTTATTATAATGCTAGCTACTGCTGCAACCCAAATTCACATATATATTTATTTATGAGAGGCAGCCTGGCCGAGTGGTCCAAGACACTGGTGTTAGCCACCAGTCTCTTCGGAGGCGTGGGTTTCAAATCTTACCGCTGGTATACGATTATGTTTGAAAGACTGCAGTGTGAAAAGACATCAAAAATGCAGTTTTTGGTGGAAAAATTTATTCTCTTTTAGAAATAATTTATTTTAGTTACTATAGATTTTTAACCCAATTAACTTCCTTTAAAATGAGCTATTGAACAACCCTCTACGATGTTCCAGTGCCAAGCTATCTGTGGAAAAGAAAAAAAAAGAAAAGAGAAAAAATATCCCGTTTGGGGAGAATAACGTGGTTAAAGTCAATTTTCTTGATTTTCAAGCCAATATATTTCCCTTGCTGTTCAAGCCAAGGGACAGAAAGTTTCCTATACAGGGGTTTTCGGACAAGGCGGTTCTAATGGTGTACTTTTTGTTTTGATCTGACTCCTTTGTTAGGAACTATGGGTTTTTATATTTCTTAACATTGGACGTGATCGTCTCTTACTAGGTTGCTAGCTATTGCTGCAACCCGGAAAAAAAAAACACATTGTGCCCACATCGTTCTTTACTCAGGCAGAGCTAGCGCGCTGCCTATGATAATAAACTGATTACACACAGGAAAAAAGCCTACGGCTTTTCTTCTTTTAAATAGTAAGAGACGAGTCTCAAATAATCAAGTAGCTAGCTAATTCCAAAGGTATTCAATTTTTGTTATTCCAATGATCGTTTTTTATTGTAACTAGGTTTCAGCCATCTCTACAGCCATGATACTATTGGAAATTACATAATCCCTATTTATGTTTTAGTTAACATGGGCAAGGTGTCGTTCTTTATTGTATATGGACTAAGGTTCGTTCTTTCATGTAAAAACTAGCAAAACATTTTTTTAAGCCTGATGAAGATTTAACTAATGTGTCAAAAGTAAGGTTGCAAGTCGACGATTTTGTTTTGGCCTTATTATAATTGGTATGGTGAAATAATAATACGCATATGGCTCTTAATCATACTTCTTTATGGTTCAATATGGTCTAGTGGCTAGGATAGTTAACTTTCACTTAACAGGCTCGGGTTCGATTCCGGGGTGGTAAAATTTCTAATTCTATAATCTTCGAACATTTGAACCTTTTATAATTTATAATGATGCATAATATAAAATACTGTAATCTTAACTATAGTGAAGTTGCGTATGCAAGTTAGTATAGGAAAAGTTCGATCTTTATTATAATTGCCAATCCATACCTTGGAAGCTTTTCATTAAACTGACAACATTTCTTTTGGATATTACTATGAAGCTTTGCCAAGGAATTTCTAGCCGACTTTTCAACAGCATCCGCTCTTTCAAAGAGAATTTTAATCTGTAATTTTGAATACTTTTCGTGATCCTGGTAAAACATGCGTAAAATGTTTCTCAATTTACGAAGATCAGCCTGCATTTTTGCCATCTTCTTATATTTCTGAATGTAATTTTTCCCTTTGTCCTTATGCGTTCTTCGGTACAACCTCGCAGAGAATTTTAATTTTTTCATTATAGCTTTTGTCACCCCAGTATCTACCCATTATTCTGGTAGCAACTTTTTTCTTATGTTTGTTTCGGTAATCTTCATCATTACCATACCGTTCCTTGATCTTTTGTTTGGCTGTCTCAATTTTTGCATGTCTATAATCTTCATCATTGTGATAACACATCTTGCTGTTTTCTTTTGCTCTCTCAATTATTACTTCTCGATACGCCTGGTCGGTTGAATACCTTTGTTTTGCTCTCTCAATTATTACTTCTCGATATGCCTGGTCGGTTGAATACCTTTGTTTTTTTTCTTTTCAAGATACTATCTCTGTTGTTTTGTGTAGTACTGTTTTTTCAATATCCGTGCAGCTTGCTTGATTGAAACCATTATGTAATTATGAATGTGAACTTTTACAGTTCTGAAGCTTCTTATATAGTAATATGACGTCACAAGGTAATGATTTTATTGACGTCATAGCGCAATGATATTATTTCATGACGTCTTCAGAAACAACAATATAATTTCGTGTTTGTCTATTCACATCATAGCTCTAACAAAATTTAATTAGAGTTCGTTCTTTATTGTTATGTTTGGACGTGATCGTCCTCTTATTGTGATTCTTTGAAATAGTAAGAGACGAACGTCAAACAATTCAGTAGCTAACTAAGTCTGATGCGTGCAATGTTTTGTTATTCCAATGTTCGTCTTTTAATGTATTAAAGATTAAAATTATCTCTGAAAGAATGGATTTTGTTGAAAAGTCAGCTAGAGATGCTTTCGCAAAACTTCATAGTAATATCCAAAAGAAATGTTGCATGTTTAGTGAAAAGCTTCCAAGGTATGAACCGGCAACTGTGGAACAGTTTATAGATGTAATGGGAAATTTTATAGATCACTGTGAATATATGGAGGCATAATTGTTCTTTACTTAGTTTCAGCTTTAATTCGATGATCCAGACTTTATGTACTAACTACATCCAAAGACTATGACGTCATTGTTTAATATTGTATATAAAAAATTAAGTTTTTCGTAAAAAAAATTAATTAAAAAAAAATTAAGTACAAATAGCGCTAGATCTAGAGATTTCCTTTAAAATGAGCCATTGAACAACTCTCTACGATGTTCCAGTGCCAAGCTATCTGTGGAAAAGAAAGAAAAAAATATCCCGTTTGTGGAGAATAACGTGGTTAAAGTCAATTTTTCTTGATTATCAAGCCAATATATTTTCTTTGTTATTCAAGCCGCAGGGCGGTAAGTTTCCTTTATAGGGGTTTCGGACAAGGCGGTTCTAATGGTGTGCTTTTTGTTTTGATCTGACTCTGTTTTTCGGAGTTAGGGGTTTTTATATTTCTTAACATTGGACGTGATCGTCTCTTACTAGGTTGCTAGCTACCGCTGCAACCCGGATAACATTGGACGTGATCGTCTCTACTAGGTTGCTAGCTACCGCTGCAACCCAGACTAGGTTGCTAGCTACCGCTGCAACCCAGATAATTTACAAACACCATTTATGATGAGCTATAATCGTCCTTTATGTAACTACACCTGGAACCACTATACATCAGTTAGTATGGGAGAGAGATTGTTCTTTACTGTAATTTTCAACAGCATCCGCTCTTTCAAAGAGAATTTTAATCTGTAATTTTGAATACTTTTCGTGATCCTGGTAAAACATGCGTAAAATTGTTTCTCAATTTACGAAGATCAGCCTGCATTTTTGCCATCTTCTTATATTTCTGAATGTAATTTTTCCCTTTGTCCTTATGCGTTCTTCGGTACAACCTCGCAGAGAATTTAATTTTTTCATTATAGCTTTTGTCACCCCAGTATCTACCCATTATTCTGGTAGCAACTTTTTTCTTATGTTTGTTTCGGTAATCTTCATCATTACCATACCGTTCCTTGATCTTTTGTTTGGCTGTCTCAATTTTTGCATGTCTATAATCTTCATCATTGTGATAACACATCTTGCTGTTTTCTTTTGCTCTCTCAATTATTACTTCTCGATACGCCTGGTCGGTTGAATACCTTTGTTTTGCTCTCTCAATTATTACTTCTCGATATGCCTGGTCGGTTGAATACCTTTGTTTTTTTCTTTTCAAGATACTATCTCTGTTGTTTGTGTAGTACTGTTTTTTCAATATCCGTGCAGCTTGCTTGATTGAAACCATTATGTAATTATGAATGTGAACTTTTACAGTTCTGAAGCTTCTTATATAGTAATTATGACGTCACAAGGTAATGATTTTATTGACGTCATAGCGCAATGATATTATTTCATGACGTCTTCAGAAACAACAATATAATTTCGTGTTTGTCTATTCACATCATAGCTCTAACAAAATTTAATTAGAGTTCGTTCTTTATTGTTATGTTTGGACGTGATCGTCTCTTATTGTGATATTCATGAATGAGACCATTTACAGTTTTGACGTTTCTTATATAGTAATTATGACGTCACTGCATCAAAAATACAGTTTTTATTGGAAAAATTTATTCTCTTTTAGAAATAATTTATTTTAGTTACAAAAGGTTTTTAACCCAATTAATTTCCTTTAAAATGAGCTATTGAACAACCCTCTACGATGTTCCAGTGCCAAGCTATCTCTGGATACAAAAAAAGAAAAAAAAAAATATCCCGTTTGGGGAGAATAACGTGGTAAAAGTCAATTTGCTTGATTTTCAAGCCAATATATTTCCCTTTCTGTTCAAGCCAAGGGACAGAAAGTTTCCTATACAGGGGTTTCGGACAAGGCGGTTCTAATGGTGTACTTTTTGTTTTGATCTGACTCCTTTTTTAGGAACTATGGGTTTTTATATTTCTTAACATTGGACGTGATCGTCTCTTACTAGGTTGCTAGCTACCGCTGCAACCCGGATAAAAAGAAAAGAGAAAATAAAAGAAAAAATATCCCGTTTGGAGAGAATAACGTGGTTAAAGTCAATTTTCTTGATTTTCAAGCCAATATATTTCCCTTGCCTTTCAAGCCAAGGGACAGAAAGTTTCCTTTAAAGGGGTTTCGGACAAGGCGGTTCTAATGGTGTACTTTTTGTTTTGATCTGACTCCTTTTTAGGAACTATGGGTTTTTATATTTCTTAACATTGGACGTGATCGTCTCTTACTAGGTTGCTAGCTACCGCTGCAACCCGGATCAAGTAACTTATCTTGTTTTTCAAGCTAATAGATTTTCCTTGATGTTCAAGCAAAGGGATGGTAAGTTTCCTACATAGTGGTTTCAGATAAGGTGGTTCTAATAGCGTACTTTTGTTTTGAACTGACACTATTTTAAGGAGTTATGGGCTAATACATTTCTCAGTTTTGGACGTGATGGTCTCTTACTAGGTTGCTAGCTACCGCTGCAACCCGGATTAATTCTTTCCAATATTCTTTCTCCCTTTTTAAATCTTTAAAATTTTCAATTTCCTCACATTTAGCTTGCTCAGAAGAAATCATTTTACTGTCTAAGCTATGTATTTTAACACCCACTTTATATAATAGAAATACCCACGCATCGAGTAGTTAGAACCTAAGAAAAACAAGACTAATTTAAAAATTTTCAGGTATGTTTCTGGTTTGAATTAAAAACTTAAATTATTGCTCAGACACCATATATGTTTGTGCAGTCTGCAGCTAAATAAAATTAATTTATTCAAAATTTTCAGGAATTATTCTAGTTTCGGTTGACAAATCAGATTTTTTTTTAAAACCTCCCAGAAAACACGGCATTTTACTTAACCATGTCTACATGTTTTTTATAAAAGTAAAAGTTCTTTGTAAAAACATTGATTTTATTTCAAACTAAGGCTACTACTATTAATGAATATTTCAGTTACTATGAGCAAAAGTTCGTTCTTTATTATAACTGTTTGGAATTTTTTTTCGAAAATTATTTTTTCTCTTTTTCAAGCCAACACGGTGGTTTAAGTTTCCTGAACAGATTATTGGCAATAATGATAACAAAAAGGAAAAAGCCTACGGCTTTTTCTTCTTTGAAATAGTAAAAGATTAGCCTCAAAAAATCAAGTAACTAACTAAGTCCAATGTATGCTATGGTCCAATTCCTTATATAATTTTTTGTGTATTAACGAAATTCTTATTATGTCTTATATTTAACTTTTATATCATAACAATTTGATAGTCTAATGGTAAGCGTACCTACCTTCACGTAGGAGACCAGGGTTCAATTTCCCGTCCCAAGAGACGATGCTTTCTTAGCTTTTATTTACTATGTGCCTTGGTTTGTGCTTTACTAGGTTTCAGTCGTATTCGGTGAAACTTACATAGTGCAAACTTATATGCTGTTTTTCTCTTTTAATTTGCAATTCAGCTATAAATAAAAACCATATCATAACTATATCCTTAACTATGTTATTGACCTTATATATAACTGTACTAGCAAATACTATAGTTAAGTGGTCGTTAAAATTTAGAATAGACAAGAGGTCGTTCTTTATTATAAATTCGATGAAACTTACATAGTGCAAACTTATAAGGAACGGCATCGATCCTTTACGTATCACATTGTTAAGTTTACAACTTTGATCAATGACATCATAGTCCAAGTGGCTAGGACGATTGGCCGTTAAGCGAAAGGTTGGTGGTTCAAACCCATCCTGGGTCGCTTTTCTCTTTTAATTTGTAATTCAGCTATAAATAAAACCATATCATAACTATATGCATAACTATATTATTGACCTTAAATATAAACTGTAGTAGCAAATACTATAGTTAAGTGTCGTTCTTTATTATAAAACAGGAAAAAGCCTACGGCTTTTTCTTCTTTTAAATAGTAAAAGACGAAACTCAAACAATCAAGTAGCTAACTAAGTCCAATGTATGGAATGGTTTGTTATTTCAGTGATTTACTAACCTATACTATAGTTAAGTGGCCTATATAATTTAGTATAGGCAAGAGGTCGTTCTTGATTATAACATATCTCTGTAGTGTTGGCCTATATTTCCAAAGAAAAAATTCTATTGTTTTTTAGTTTTCAGTTCAGATTTGCTAAGGTTATAATGCAAACTACAAAAATATCTATATAAGTTTTCAAGTGACTCAAAACACTACGTAACTCATTTTAAAGATAGAACTCTTTCTAATTGATTACAAACAGGAAAAAGCCTACGGCTTTTTCTTCTTTGAAATAGTAAGAGACTAGCTTCAAACAATCAAGTAGCTAACTAAATCAAATGCATTTAATGGGTTTTTATTCCAATGATCGTCTTTTAATGGAAAATTTTAATATATTCACCCTAAATATAACTGTACTAGCTTATACTCAATAGTTAAGTGGCCTATAAAATTTAGTATAGGCAAGATGTCGTTCTTTACTATAATTTAAAAAAGAAACTTGTTTATTTACATTCTAGCTAAAATATTGAAGATAATATGAATGAACCACAGGGTTCAGTTTCTTGGACTTGAGTTCGTTTTTTAACTATAAATACAAACAGGAAAAAGCCTACGGCTTTTTCTTCTTTTAATAAATAGTAAGATACGAAACTCAAACAATCAAGTAGCTAACTAAGTCCAATGTATGGAATGGTTTGTTATTTCAGTGATCGTCTTTTAATGTAAATTTACTAACCTATACTATAGTTAAGTGGCCTATATAATTTAGTATAGACAAGAGGTCGTTCTTTATTATAATCAAGATACTATCTCTGTTGTTTGTGTAGTACTGTTTTTTCAATTTGCGTGCAGCTTGCTTCATTGAAACCATTATGTAATTATGAATGTGAACATTTACAGTTCTGACGCTTCTTATATAGTAATTATGACGTCACAGCGTAATGATTTTATTGACGTCATAGCGCAATGATATTACTTCATGACGTCTTCAGAAACAACAATATAATTTCGTGTTTTTCTATTCACGTCATAGCTCTAATATAAAAACTATGACGACATTCAATATTTATCTAGTAGGGTTTCAGACAAGGTAATTCTAATGATGTACTTTTGTTTTGATCTGACTCTATTTTTAGGAGTTTTGTTATATTTCTTAGCATTGGACTGATCGTCTCTTACTAGATTGCTAGCTACTGCTGCAACCCGGATTCACATATATATTATTTATGAGAGGCAACCTGGCCGAGTGGTCCAAGGCACTGGTGTTAGCCACCAGTCTCTTCGGAGGCGTGGGTTCAAATCTTACCGCTGGTAAACGATTATGTTTGAAAGACTGCAGTGTGAAAAGACATCGAAAATGCAGTTTTTGGTGGAAAAATTTATTCTCTTTTAGAAATAATTTATTTTAGCTACAAAAGGTTTTTAACCCAATTAATTTCCTTTAAAATGAGCTATTGAACAACCCTCTACGATGTTCCAGTGCCAAGCTATCTCTGGAAACAAAGAAAAAAAAAAGAAAAAAATATCCCGTTTAGGAAGAATGTTGTAGTAGCTGCCACTTTTCTTGATTTTCAAGCCAATATATTTCCCTTTCTGTTCAAGCCAAGGGACAGAAAGTTTCCTATACAGGGGTTTCGGACAAGGCGGTTCTAATGGTGTACTTTTTGTTTTGATCTGACTCCTTTTTTAGGAACTATGGGTTTTTATATTTCTTAACATTGGACGTGATCGTCTCTTACTAGGTTGCTAGCTACCGCTGCAACCCGGATTAAACACTTTATACATTCCGGTTTACAGTCTATATGAAGGTTATTTAATACTGATCGGACATTCTCCTGACTTTTCAACATTTTCCCAGCACAGTAATCACAGACAAAGAATGAATCTATGACAACCTCTTTCCAACCTGTACATTGAATTAGTTGTTCTCTGTCATCTTTGGGTATGTCCTGTTGTAGGTGTTCTAAAATCGTGGCCATCATTACATCAAAACCTTTCTTATTTGAAAGGGATCTTAGACTCTTCAATTGGTATTTTGTCTTTATCTGCTCACAACTGTCACAATGCATTGTGGGGTATACATCCCTGATGTTAGCTACCTTATCAAGGCTCTCACCAAATAATTTTATTATTGTATTTTCATCCACAGAAACTCTAATATTGCTATCCACCCTAAATGAAGTCTTGACTATTATTACGACAGAGTCTACTTGACACTTCTTCTATGTAATGACTTAGTTCCTTGTACGAGCCCTCGACTTTTAGTAGATTAATATGTTGTATAATCTTACATTTTGATACTGCCTTATATACGCTATTAATGAAACAGTTCAAGACAGGAAAATGTGGAACTAGTGCCCTTAGAGAACGCAAATAGCTCTGACATCCCTCATTTTGGCTACAGTATAACGAATGCCCATGCTTTCTTGTGTCCCTGTAATTGATTTCACAATAATCCAAGCCGCCAAGGAAAAAATTAACCACTTTGTCAGTTGAAAATTTTAATGCTATATTATTTTCAAGGATATCATAAAGAATTTGACATAATTTAATATCCGTCGGATAGAGCTTGCAGATATCAGGGTGACATTGCCAAGTAACCTGCTGCCCAATTTTTGGTTTTGAATGTTTACTCATATTGTTATAGGTGACTTCAGCCATCATAATTTCCTTGTCAGATCTAAATTTAGAGCATTTTTCAATTGTTGTCTCGTACTTTTCAGGACATTTTGTTCTACCACACAGAGAATTTTTTGCCAAATATTCAGTAGAACTAAACGAACTGTTTAAAACACAGTTAGAAATGCTTTTTTCTTGAGTCGGTGTTCCAGGAATTTGTTCTAAATCATTAGTCTTACAAACACATTTACTAATAACCCTAACAGGCTCGTTTTCGCCATAATTGAAAAACATTGCTTTTCCTTCCCTGTTGATAGGTATGCTTGTATATATATTTTTATTACTGCTACATAAACTGCAATTGCTCCTTCCAAAATTAATATACGAATTTTCTAAGAAGTACGCCTCCGTATATTCACTGTGTTGTCGAACATTTTCCATTGCATCTATAAACTGTTCCGCAGTTGCCAATCCATACCTTGGAAGCTTTTCGTTAAACTGACAACATTTCTTTTGGATATTACTATGAAGCTTTGCCAAAGAATTTCTAGCCGACTTTTCCACAGCATCCGCTCTTTCAAAGAGAATTTTAATCTGTAATTTTGAATACTTTTCGTGATCCCGATAAAACATACGTAAAATGTTTCTCAATTTACAAAGATCAGCCTGCATTTTTGCCATCTTCTTGTATTTCTGAATGTAATTTTTCCCTTTTTCCTTATGCGTTCTTCGGTACAACCTCGCAGAGAATTTAATTTTTTCATTATAGATTTTGTCACCCCAGTAACGCTCCTTGATCTTTTGTTTGGCTGTCTCAATTTTTACTTCTCGATACACCTGGACGGTTGAATACCTTTGCTTTGGTTTTTCTTATATTTGATGCGGTAATCTTCATCATTGTGATAACTCTCCTTGAATTTTTGTTTGGCTGTCTCAATTTTTACTTCTCGATACACCTGGACGGTTGAATACCTTTGCTTTGGTTTTTCTTATATTTGATGCGGTAATCTTCATCATTGTGATAACTCTCCTTGAACTTTTGTTTGGCGGTCTCAATTTTTGCATGTCTATAATCTTCATCATTGTGATAACATATCTTGCTGTTTTGTTTGATTACTTCTCGATACGCCTGGTCGGTTGAATACCTTTGCTTTTTTTTCAAGATACTATCTCTGTTGTTTGTGTAGTACTGTTTTTTTCAATTTGCGTGCAGCTTGCTTGATTGAAACCATTATGTAATTATGAATGAGAACATTTACAGTTCTGACGCTTCTTATATAGTAATTATGTCGTCACGGCGTAATGATTTTATGACGTCATAGCGCAATGATATTATTTCATGACGTCTTCAGAAACAACAATATAATTTCGTGTTTTTCTATTCACGTCATAGCTCTAATATAAAACTATGACGACATTCAATATTTATCTAGTAGGGTTTCAGACAAGGTAATTCTAATGATGTACTTTTGTTTTGATTTGACTCTATTTTTAGGAGTTTTTGTTATATTTCTTAGCATTGGACTGATCGTCTCTTACTAGATTGCTAGCTACTGCTGCAACCCAGATTCACATATATAGTTATTTATGAGAGGCAACCTGGCCGAGTGGTCCAAGGCACTGGTGTTAGCCACCAGTCTCTTCGGAGGCGTGGGTTCAAATCTTACCGCTGGTATACGATTATGTTTGAAAGACTGCTGTGTGAAAAGACATCGAAAATGCAGTTTTTGGTGGAAAAATTTATTCTCTTTTAGAAATAATTTATTTTAGTTACAAAAGTTTTTTAACCCAATTAATTTCCTTTAAAATGAGCTATTGAACAACCCTCTACGATGTTCCAGTGCCAAGCTATCTCTGGAAACAAAGAAAAGAGAAAGAGAAAAAAATATCCCGTTTAGGCAGAATGTTGTAGTAGCTGCCACTTTTCTTGATTTCAAGCCAATATATTTCCCTTGCTGTTCAAGCCAAGGGACAGAAAGTTTCCTATACAGGGGTTTCGGACAAGGCGGTTCTAATGGTGTACTTTTTGTTTTGATCTGACTCCTTTTTTAGGAACTATGGGTTTTTATATTTCTTAATCTCTTACTAGGTTGCTAGCTACCGCTGCAACCCGGATCTTCGAAAATTTGAACCTTTTATAATTTATATGTAAGTTTAGCGATTCTGGACTGAAAACTAAAATAATTGCAATTATAAGACAATAATATGGAGATACGTACTTTACGGGTTACAAACCAAAAAAAAGTTTGGTTCCAGGATACAATAATAACTTTGAACTGAGATGAAAAAAATTTTCTTCCAGGAGACAAAAAAGTAAAACTAATTATAAAATTTTCATGTATTTTTGTTGTTTAAATTAAGAAATTACTATTACTGATTAGGCATCATAGATATTTTTGCAGTTTACATAATAATTTTAGCGATTAAGCCAAAAAAGAAAATTTTGGTTCCAGGAGTTTTGGTTACTATTGAGACAAGTAGCTATTATTACTATAGAGTTCATTACCAAGAACTGTTTGATCGCTTCAAAATTGAAATATCTTTGAAAAGACTGCAGCATGAAAATACATCAAAACTGCAATTTTTTGACAAAATTGATTCTACTTTAAAAAGTATTTTATTTTTAATTACAAAAGTGACTAGATGTTGCAATTTCCTTTAAAATGAGCTATTATACAGCTCTCTATGATTTTCCAGTGCCCAGCTAGCTGAGAAGAAAAATCAAGCGGAAAGAAAAAAATATCCCGTTTGTGGAGAATAACGTGGTTAAAAGTCAATTTTCTTGATTTTCAAGCCAATATATTTTCTTTGTTATTCAAGCCAAAGGGTGGTAAGTTTCCTTAATAGGGGTTTCGGAAAAGATGGTTCTAATGGTATACTTTTTTTTTGATCTGACTCTTTTTTTAGGAGTTAGGGGTTTTATATTTCTTTACATTGGAGGTGATCGTCTCTTACTAGGTTGCTAGCTACCGCTGCAACCCGGATCAAGCCAAGGGACAGAAAGTTTCTAAATAGGGGTTTCGGACAAGGCGGTTCTAATGGTGTACTTCTTGTTTTATTTGACTCTTTTTTTAGGAGCTATGGGTTTTTATATTTCTTAACATTGGACGTGATCGTACTAGGTTGCTAGCTACCGCTGCAACCCGGATTGCTAGCTACTGCTGCAACCCGGATACGAAACCACTCGGCCGTTTTAAGAATCCTGTCCGGGGGCGTGCATTAGTCGTCATCACAGAAGAAGAAGAAGTCAATCCGAGGCTATCTGTTGCTGTTTCTTGAGTAATCAGTTTTTACGGTGGCGAGTTACTAGCCCACCGGCCAACCAACGAATTGGAACAGGCGGAGCACGTTAGCCACCTTCTCGCTCGGCGTGAAGTTCGATAGTGTTACAACCCTACACCACGTTGAGGTGCGCTGACGGATATCCATTGCTGTCCAGGGACGGAGAGTCGAGCCTCATCGCTCACAACGTCGTCACTGCCACGACAATTGCTTACTTAGCTGTGACCCTTAAATCCCAACCTGAATCAGCAGGGCTTCAGGAAGGGGAAATTTTTGACAAACACCATTTATGATGAACTATATCGGTCCTTTATGTAGTTGCAAATGATTACAAACGAGAAAAAGCCTAAGGATTTTTCTTCTTGAAATAGAAAGAAACAAACTTCGAACAATCAAGTAGATAACTAATGTATACAATGATTTATTATTCCAATGAACGTCTTTTAATGTAACTAAACTTGTTGAAACTGAAATATTTAAAATCAGTCTAAAAATTTGATTCTTTTGACGTATCTTTGAATTTAAAATTGTGTTTTTTAGAGTTACAGTTACTATTGGGACGATTTGCTTCTACTACAACAGTTCGTTACCACGAACTTTTTGACTATTTCATTTTTACTATGGTGCGTTATCATCTCTTACTAGGTTGCTAGCTACCACCGCAGCCCGGATAGTATGCAAGCTACTGCTGCAACCTGGATTCCAGTTACTATGGGCTATAGTTCGCCCTTTAATGTAATTTCTTGATTTGCAAGCCTATATATTTCCCTTGCTGTTCAAGCCAAGGGACAGAAAGTTTCCTATAAAGGGATTATGGAAAAGGCGGTTCTAATGGTATACTTTTTGTTTTGATCAGACTCGTTTTTTTAGGAAGTATGGTTTTTATATTCCTTAACATTTGACGTGATCGTCTCTTACTAGGTTGCTAGCTACCGCTGCAACCTGGATTGTAGTTCAATTACTATAGGCTATAGTTGGTTCTTTACTATAATTTTGACCTGACTCTTTTTTTAGGAGTTAGGGGTTTTTATATTTCTTAACATTGGACGTGATCGTCTCTTACTAGGTTGCTAGCTATCGTTGCAACCCGGACTAAATAAGTCTAATTATTAAGTATAGTTAAGTGCCTATACATGTTAATATAGGCAAGAGTTCGTTCTTTATTATATGTTTGATTACTTCTCGATACACCTGGTCGGTTGAATACCTTTGCTTTTTTCTTTTCAAGAAACTATCTCTGTTTTTGTGTAGTACTGTTTTTTAAACTTGCGTATAGCTTGCTTCGATCTAACCATTATCTAATCAAGAATGAGAACAATTACATCTTTGTCGTTCTTAAGTAGTAATTATGACGTCACGGCGTAATGATTTTATTGACGTCATGGCGCAATGATATTATTTCATGACGTCTTCAGAAACAACAATATATTTTCGTGTTTTTCTATTCACGTCATAGCTCTAATATAAAAAACTATGATGACATTCATTATTTATCTAGTAGGGTTTCAGACAAGGTAGTTCTAATGATGTACTTTTGTTTTGATGTGACTCTATTTTTAGGAGTTTTGGGTTTTTATATTTCTTAGCATGGGACTGATCGCCTCTTGCTAGGTTGCTAGCTACTGCTGCAACACAAATTATAAGAGGCAGCCTGGCCGAGTGGTTCAAGGCACTGGTGTTAGCACAGCTTCGGGCGTGGTCAAATCTACGCTGTAACGATATGTTTGAAAGACTGCAGTGTGAAAAGACATCGAAAATACAGTTTTTGGTGGAAAAATTTAGTCTATTTTAGAAATAATTTATTTTGGTTACTATAGATTTTTAACCCAATTAATTTCCTTTAAAATGAGCTATTGAACAACTCTCTACGATGTTCCAGTGCCAAGCTATCTCTGGAAACCAAGAAAAGAAAAAAAAGAAAAAATATCCCGTTTAGGCAGAATATTGTAATAGCTGCCACTTTTATTGATTTTAAAGCCAATATTTTTCCCTTGCTGTTCAAGCCAAGGCACAAAAAGTTTCCTTTACAGGAGTTTCTGACAAGGCGGTTCTAATGGTGTACTTTTTGTTTGATTTGACTCCTTTTTTAGAAACTATGGGTTTTTATATTTCTTAACATTGGACGTGATCGTCTCTTACTAGGTTGCTAGCTACCGCTGCAACCCGGATCAAATTAAAAAAATTTGGGGCAGCTAGCCCCCTTCCCCCAAAGTCGTCAGATTAAAATTTTGAGATAACCATTATGTTAGACATAGTTCAAAGGTCCAATAACTATGGTTTTGGTGATGATTTATTATACTAATCTATTACAAACTGGAAAAAGCCTAAGGCGTTTTCTTAATTGGAATAGTTAGAGACGACATGGCTACAACCTACGACTATGACATCATTGATCAATCTTTAACATGAAATTATAATCTTATTTTAGTTACTATGGGCTGGAAGTTTGTTCTTTACTGTAACAATGAATGGAATGGTTTGTTATTTCAGTGATCGTCTTTTAATGTAAAAATACAAAACTATCAATGTTAAGAAGTTTTTCAGGCTGAATATCTGCATTTGCTCGCACATCAACAGGTAGATATACTATTCTCCCCTTAAGAGCGTCAACAAGTTCTGTTCTAGGTCTCTTCAATGCAGTTACTTGCCCTAATCTGACGATCGTAAGACAAGGCATTACAAATCGAATCATTGCCATTTCAAAATTATTTAAACACTTTATACATTCCGGTGTACAGTCTATATGAAGGTTATTTAATACTGATCGGACATTCTCCTGACTTTTCAACATTTTCCCAGCACAGTATTCACAGACAGAGAATGAATCTATGACATCCTCTTTCCAACCTGTACAATGAATTAGCTGTTCTCTGTCATCTTTGGGTATGTCCTGTTGTAGGTGTTCTAAAATCGTGGCCATCATTGCATCAAAACCTTTCTTATTTGAAAGGGATCTTAGACTCTTCAATTGGTATTTTGTCTTTATCTGCTCGCAACTGTCACAATGCATTGTGGGGTATACATCCCTGATGTTAGCTGTCACCAAAATATTTGGTGAGAGCCTTGATAAGGTTATCAAGGCTCTAACCAAATATTTTTATTATTGTATTTTCATCCACAGAAACTCTAAAATTGCTATCACCGTAGATAAAGTCTTGACTATGATTACGACTGAGTCTACTTGACACTTCTTCTATATAATGACTTAGTTCCTTGAACGAGCCCTCGACTTTTAGTAGATTAATATGTTGTATAATCTTAGATTTTGATACTGCCTTATATACGCTATTAATGAAACAGGTCAAGACAGGAAAAATGTGGAGCTAGTGCCCTTAGAGAACGCAAATAGCTCTGACATCCCTCATTTGGGCTACAGTATAACGAATGCCCAAGCTTTCTTGTGTCCCTGTATTTGATTTCACAATAATCCAAGCCGCCAAGGTAGAAATTAACCACTTTGTCAGTTGAAGATTTTAATACTATATTATTTTCAAGGATATCAAAAAGAATTTGACATAATTCAATATCCGTCGGATAGAGCTTGCAGATATCAGGGTGACATTGCCAAGTAAACTGCTGCCCAATTTTTGGTTTTTAATGTTTACTCAGATTGTTATAGGTGACTCCAGCCATCATAATTTCCTTGTCAGATCTAGATTCAGAGCATTTTTCGATAGTTGTCTCGTACTTTTCAAGACAGTTTGTTCTACTACACAGAGCATTTTTTGCCAAATATTCAATAGAACTAAAAGAATTGTTTAAAACACAGTTAGAAATACTTTTTTCTTGAGTCGGTGCTCCAGGAATTAATTCTAAATCATTAGTCTTACAAACATATATACTAATAACCCTAACAGGCTCGTTTTTTGCCATAATTGAAAAACATTGCTTTTCCTTCGCTGTTGATAGGTATGCTTGTATACATATTTTTATTGCTGCTACATAAACTGCAATTGCTCCTTCCAAAATTAATATACGAACTTTCTAAGAAGTACGCTTCTGTATATTCACTGTGTTGTCGAACATTTTCCATTGTATCTGTAAACTGTTCCGCAGTTGCCAGTCCATACCTTGGAAGCTTTCATTAAACTGACAACATTTCTTTTGGATATTGCTATGAAGATTTGCCAAAGCATTTCTAGCCGACTTTTCAACAGCATCCGCTCTTTCAAAGAGAATTTTAATCTGTAATTTTGAATACTTTTCGTGATCCCGATAAAACATGCGTAAAATGTTCTAATTTACAAAGATCAGCCTGCATTTTTACCATCTTCTTGTATTTCTGAATGTAATTTTTCCCTTTGTCCTTATGCGTTCTTCGGTACAACCTCGCAGAGAATTTAATTTTTTCATTATAGCTTTTGTCACCCCAGTATCTACCCATTATTCTGGTAGCAACTTTTTTCTTATGTTTGTTTATGTAATCTATATCGTTATCATACCGTTCCTTGCTCTTTTGTTTGGCTGTCTCAATTTTCCCTTCTCGATACCCCTGATCCGTAACATACCTCTGTTTTGCTCTGTCATATTTCATTTTCTTAAATTCTGGATCACAAGACATCTTAGTAGCAATCCTTACGCGTTCTCGAGCTTTATTGCGTTCGGTGGCATTTTTATCTCTTTTAAATAAACTTTTCCTATATTTTAAGATGTTAGCTTTATTTTTTGTGTAGTAAAGTTTTCTATTAGTAGAAATTTGGATTGCTCTATTTTGATAGTTTTTTGGTTATTCTTTCTTTTTTTCCACTCGCGTGAGACCATATTTTTTCAAGGTTTAAAATTATTAAGTACACAATACCCCGTGTCGAGTATCTAAGACCTAACAAACGAAACTCAGAGAAGAGAGAAAGTAACAAAATGAAAAATAAAATCAAAAAGGGTGAAAAAACGAGGATTTTGTCAGCCAGCGAACCATGAAGATGACAAAACATAAGCAAATATTTTGACAAGGACCTCCGCCAAGTCGTCCTCAGTGCTAAACAAAAAAAAAAAAAGAAAAAAAACTGAAAATCTAACCTTTCGAAGTTAACTGTACAAAGACAGAACAGACACTGAATAAAAAACCAGGCAGGAATAAATGAAAATGAAATTACCAAGATGATTGTGCAAGGATCTTTCGTCTTGCAATAATTTTGGCTGGTCTACAATTTCGGTTTTCATTAGATATGCAAATAGGTTCTTTTAAGTTTTTTCGGATGAAAATATTGATTGAGTCCTTCAAGATTAAACTGTCGTAAATTGAGCTTAATGAAATATCTCCAGTATCTCTATTTATTGCTAAATTTTGGTTCATATATTTTTTTATCTCAATTACCTCCTTAAAAGTTTGTGGTACGCCATTAACAGTTGATATTAAAGTTGCCTCGTCAAACAGAACTAGATGGGTCGGGTTTACGAAAATATGCGAAGCCAATGCCGAATCAAAGTTGTCATTGTTATTTTTTAATCTCAGGGACTTATCTATTGAAATTTTGTGCTCATGCAAACGTTCACCTAGTTGTTGATGGGTTCTACCAATGTAAAATTTTCCACAAGAACACGGGATTCTGTAGACACCACTACCCAGTACAGGGTCTGTTTTATCCTTTCCTGAGTTAAAAAAATGTTCAACCTTTTGTTCGGTTTTGAAAGAAACAGAGAGATTATGTTTATTTAAAATTTTTCCAAGTTTATCGCCAAGTTTCGGGATGTATGGTAAAACGATGAAAGTTTTTTTCTCAATTGCCGGTGTAACTGAATCAAGGGGGACAAGCTCCCTATTTTGTTCTTTTATCTTTTTTAATCGTCTATCTATTATATTTTCAATGAGTTTGATCGGGTAACCATTACAAAAAAGAATATCCTTGACATAATTTAGTTCAGAATTTATATGATTACGGGAACAAATTTTTAAAACTCTTTCGACTAAAGAGATTATTACCCCTCTTTTCACAGAAGGAGGGTGATGGGAAGAGAAATATAGATATCGATCATTATGAGTCGGCTTTCTATATATAGAAAATTCAAGACTAGGATTAGTTTTTATAATCAAAACATCTAAGAAAGGCAGCTTACCTGAATCTTCGAGTTCCATTGTGAACTGGAGATTCGAATCAAAAGAGTTCAAATGTGCCAAAAAATCTCCCAGAGAGTCTTGTCCATGTTCCCAAATAGAAAGGATATCATCAACAAAACGAAACCAGATAGAGTGTTTTAAGTGGAAACTATTCAAAGCAGACTGTTCTATGAAATCCATGTAAAAATTTGCCAAATAAGGAGACCAGACAGTGCCCATGGATAAGCCCATTATTTGAAGAAAAAATTTGTTTCGGAATTTAAAATACGAGGAGTACTTGTTGCAAAGACGGACAAGGGTCATTATTGTATCAATTTCCAAAGTTTTGTAATCCGACCAAGCTGAATTTTCCTCTAATTTTCTTTGTAAAGCCTGCTCACATTTATGAACATTGCATGAAGTGTACATAGAAACTGCATCAAAACTAGATAAAACGGTATTTTCTGTTGTACTTTGATTTTTTAACTTCTCAACAAGATCTATGGAGTTTTTAATATAGGGTTTCTGTGTGCTTAAAAGAGGCTTAAAAATGGTGGCTAAGAAACTTCCTATACCCGTAACTGGAGAACTATAACATGCTACAATTGGACGTAACGGAATATCTTTCTTATGGATTTTAGGCAGACCATAAAACTTAGGGGCTGAACAACCTTTGGGATAAAATTTTCTGTACATTTGAGGGGTAATTAGTCTAGTATCTTTTAAAATTCCTAGTTCATTTCTCAACTTCTGTGTGGGTTTGTCCGTGGGATCAAAATTTATTTCTTTGTAAATATTTTTATCCATTAAAAGAGTGTTAACTTTTAATTCATAATCTGCAGAATTCATAATTACAACTGTGTTTCCCTTGTCCGCTTTCGTAATTACTGTGTTTTTTGTCTTTTTTAAATTTCGGAGGATTTTAATTTCTTCCTTTGATTGAGCTGGAATTTCAACAGTTTCAACAAACACGGATTTTCCTTCCTAGATTTTGTCCTGGTCCTCCTTTGGAAAATTTATCCTCTAAGGTATTTACATCCAAGGAACTAAGTATTCTTTCAAAAGGACCAAAATTTGCAATGGCTCAAACACACGTAAATACTTCAGAAATTATTACGGGCGTGAAGTCTGCTATTTTAGCTCTCATGGTGAAGTCGAAAATCCAGACCTACTCAGAGGTGATACTGTAAAGAGTATTCTTGATTATAGGCCATCTTTGTCACTTTCAACTCAATCAAAGGAAGAAATTAAAAATCCTCCGAAATTTAAAAAAACACAAAAATACAGTAATTACGAAAGCGGACAAGGGAAACACAGTTGTAATTATGAATTCTGCAGATTATGAATTAAAAGTTAACACTCTTTTAATGGATAAAAATATTTACAAAGAAATAAATTTTGATCCCACGGACAAATACACACAGAAGTTGAGAAATGAACTAGGAATTGTAAAAGATACTAGACTAATTAACCTCAAATGTACAGAAAATTTATCCCAAAGGTTGTTCAGCCCCTAAGTTTTATGGTCTGCCTAAAATCCATAAGAAAGATATTCCGTTACGTCCAATTGTAGCATGTTATAGTTCTCCAGTTACGGGTATAGGATGTTTCTTAGCCACCATTTTTAAGCCTCTTTTAAGCACACAGAAACCCTATATTAAAAACTCCATAGATCTTGTTGAGAAGTTAAAAAATCAAAGTACAACAGAAAATACCGTTTTATCTAGCTTTGATGCAGTTTCTATGTACACTTCATGCGATGTTCATAAATGTGAGCAGGCTTTACAAAGAAAATTAGAGGAAAATTCAGCTTGGTCGGATTACAAAACTTTGGAAATTGATACAATAATGACCCTTGTCCGTCTTTGCAACAAGTACTCCTCGTATTTCAAATTCCGAAACAAATTTTTTCTTCAAATAATGGGCTTATCCATGGGCACTGTCTTGTCTCCTTATTTGGCAAATTTTTACATGGATTTCATAGAACAGTCTGCTTTGAATAGTTTCCACTTAAAACACTCTATCTGGTTTTGTTTTGTTGATGATATCCTTTCTGTTTGGGAACATGGACAAGACTCTCTGGGAGATTTTTTGGCACATTTGAACTCTTTTGATTCGAATCTCCAGTTCACAATGGAACTCGAAAATTCAGGTAAGCTGCCTTTCTTAGATGTTTTTGATTATAAAAACTAATCCTAGTCTTGAATTTTCTATATATAGAAAGCCGACTCATAATGATCGATATCTACATTTCTCTTCCCATCACCCTCCTTCTGTGAAAAGAGGGGTAATAATCTCTTTAGTCGACAGAGTTTTAAAAATTTGTTCCCGTAATCATATAAATTCTGAACTAAATTATGTCAAGGATATTCTTTTTTGTAATGGTTACCCAATCAATATCATTGAAAATATAATAAATAGACGATTAAAAAAGATAAAAGAACAAAATAGGGAGCTTGTCCCTCTTGATTCAGTTACACCGGCAATTGAGAAAAAAACTTTCATCGTTTTACCATACATCCCGAAACTTGGCGATAAACTTGGAAAAATTTTAAATAAACATAATCTCTCTGTTTCTTTCAAAACCGAACAAAAGGTTGAACATTTTTTTAACTCAGGAAAGGATAAAACAGACCCTGTACTGGGTAGTGGTGTCTACAGAATCCCGTGTTCTTGTGGAAAATTTTACATTGGTAGAACCCATCAACAACTAGGTGAACGTTTGCATGAGCACAAAATTTCAATAGGTAAGTCCCTGAGATTAAAAAATAACAATGACAACTTTGATTCGGCATTGGCTTCGCATATTTTCGTAAACCCGACCCATCTAGTTCTGTTTGACGAGGCAACTTTAATATCAACTGTTAATGGCGTACCACAAACTTTTAAGGAGGTAATTGAGATAAAAAAATATATGAACCAAAATTTAGCAATAAATGGAGATACTGGAGATATTTCATTAAGCTCAATTTATGACAGTTTAATCTTGAAGGACTCAATCAATATTTTCACCCGAAAAAACTTAAAAGAACCTATTTGCATATCTAATGAAAACCGAAATTGTAGACCAGCCAAAATTATTGCAAGACGAAAGATCCTTGCACAATCATCTTGGTAATTTCATTTTCATTGATTCCTGCCTGGTTTTTTATTCAGTGTCTGTTCTGTATTTGTACAGTAAACTTCGAAAGGTTAGATTTTCGGTTTTTTTTCTTTTTTTTTTGTTTAGCACTGAGGACGACTTGGCGGAGGTCCTTGTCGAAATATTTGCTTATGTTTTGTCATCTTCAGGGTTCGCTGGCTGACAAAATCCTCGTTTTTTCACCCTTTTTGATTTTATTTTTCATTTTGTTACTTTCTCTCTTCTCTGAGTTTCGTTTGTCATGTACAGCCAGTGTGGTCTAAGAATGTATTTGCATCTAAAACCTAGCATAAAAAAAACTAATTTTTAAATTTTCAGGTATTTATCTTGTTTGAATTACAAAATTAGTATTATTGGTTAGACACCATAAATATTTTTGCAGTTTACATAATAAGTTTAGCGATTCTGGACTGAAAACTAAAATAATTGCAATTATAAGACAATAATATGGAGATAGGTACTTTACGGGTTACAAACCAAAAAAAGTTTGGTTCCAGGATACAATCTCTTACTAGGTTGCTAGCTACCGCTGCAACCCGGATTATGACGTCACGGCGTAATGATTTTATTGACGTCATGGCGCAATGATATTATTTCATGACGTCTTCAGAAACAACAATATATTTTCGTGTTTTTCTATTCACGTCATAGCTTTAATATAAAACTATGATGACATTCATTATTTATCTAGTAGGGTTTCGGACAAGGTAGTTCTAAAGATGTACTTTTGTTTTGATCTGACTCTATTTTTAGGAGTTTTGGGTTTTTATATTTCTTAGCATTGGACTGATCGTCTCTTACTAGGTTGCTACTGCTACTGCTACAGCTACTGCTGCAACCCAAATTATAAGAGGCAGCCTGGCCGAGTGGTCCAAGGCACTGGTGTTGGCCACCAGTCTCTTCGGAGGCGTGGGTTCAAATCTTACCGCTGGTATTATGTTTGAAAGACTGCAGTGTGAAAAGACATCGAAAATGCAGTTTTTGGTGGAAATATTTATTCTCTTTTAGAAATAATTTATTTTAGTTACTATAGATTTTTAACCCAATTAATTTCCTTGAAAATGAGCTATTGAACAACCCTCTACGATGTTCCAGTGCCAAGCTATCTCTGGATACAAAGAAAAGAGAAAAAAAGAAAAAATATCCCGTTTAGGCAGAATGTTGTAATAGCTGCCACTTTTCTTGATTTTCAAGCCAATATATTTCCCTTGCTGTTCATGCCAAGGGACAGAAAGTTTTCTAGACAGGGGTTTCGGACAAGGCGGTTCTAATGGTGTACTTTTTGTTTTGATCTGACTCCTTTTTTAGGAACTATGGGTTTTTATATTTCTTAACATTGGACATGATCGTCTCTTACTAGGTTGCTAGCTACCGCTGCAACCCGGATACTGCTGCAACCCAAATTATGAGAGGCAGCCTGGCCGAGTGGTCTAAGGCACTGGTGTTAGCCACCAGTCTCTTCGGAGGCGTGGGTTCAAATCTTACCGCTGGTATACGATTATGTTTGAAAGACTGCAGTGTGAAAAGACATCAAAAATGCAGTTTTTGGTGGAAAAATTTATTCTCTTTTAGAGATAATTTATTTTAGTTACTATAGATTTTTAACCCTATTAATTTCCTTTAAAATGAGCCATTGAACAACTTTCTACGATGTTCCAGTGCCAAGCTATCTCTGGATACAAAAGAAAAAAAGGAAAAAAATTATCCCGTTTAGGCAGAATGTTGTAGTAGCTGCCACTTTCCTTGATTTTCAAGCCAATATATTTCCCTTGCTGTTCAAGCCAAGGGACAAAAAGTTTACTATTCAGGGGTTTCGGACAAGGCGGTTCTAATGGTGTACTTTTTGTTTTGATCTGACTCCTTTTTTAGGAACTATGGGTTTTTATATTTCTTAACATTGGACGTGATCATCTCTTACTAGGTTGCTAGCTACCGCTGCAACCCGGATTCACTGTGTTGTCGAACATTTTCCATTGTATCTATAAACTGTTCCGCAGTTGCCAGTCCATGCCTTGGAAGCTCTTCGTTAAACTGACAACATTTCTTTTGGATATTGCTATGAAGCTTTGCCAAAGCATTTCTAGCCGACTTTTCAACAGCATCCGCTCTTTCAAAGAGAATTTTAATCTGTAATTTTGAATACTTTTCGTGATCCCGATAAAACATGCGTAAAATGTTTCTCAATTTACAAAGATCAGCCTGCATTTTGCCATCTTCTTGTATTTCTGAATGTAATTTTTCCCTTTGTCCTTATGCGTTCTTCGGTACAACCTCGAAGAGAATTTAATTTTTTCATTATAGCTTTTGTCACCCCAGTATCTACCCATTATTCTGGTAGCAACTTTTTCTTATGTTTGTTTCGGTAATCTATATCGTTATCATACCGTTCCTTGCTCTTTTGTTTGGCTTTCTCAATTTCCCTTCTCGATACCCCTGATCCGTAACATACCTCTGTTTTCCTCTGTCATATTTCATTTTCTTAAATTCTGGATCACAAGACATCTTAGTAGCAATCCTTACGTGTTCTCGAGCTTTATTGCGTTCGGTGGCATTTTTATTTCTTTTAAATAAACTTTTCTTATATTTCAGGATGTTAGCTTTATTTTTTGTGTAGTAAAGTTTTTTATTAGTAGAAATTTGGATTGCTCTATTTTGATATTTTTTTGGTTATTCTTTCTTTTTTTTCCTTTCAAGCGAGACCATATCTTTTCAAGGTTAAAAATTATTAAGTACACAATACCCCCTGTCAAGTATCTAAAACCTAGCATAAAAAAACTAATTTTTAAATTTTCAGGTAATTATCTTGTTTGAATTACAAAATTAGTATTATTGGTTAGACACCATAAATATTTTTGCAGTTTACATAATAAGTTTAGCGATTCTGGACTGAAAACTAAAATAATTGCAATTATAAGACAATAATATGGAGATACGTACTTTACGGGTTACAAACCAAAAAAAGTTTGGTTCCAGGACACAATAATAACTTTGAACTAGGATGAAAAAAAATTTTCTTCCAGGAGACAAAAAGTAAAACTAATTATAAAATTTTCATGTATTTTTGTTGTTTAAATTAAGAAATTACTATTACTGATTAGGCATCATAAATATTTTTGCAGTTTACATAATAATTTTAGCGATTAAGCCAAAAAAAAAATTTTGGTTCCAGGAGTTTCGGTTACTATTGAGACAAGTAGCTATTATTACTATAGAGTTCATTACCATGAACTGTTTGATTGCTTCAAAATTCTAATATCTTTGAAAAGACTGCAGTATGAAAATACATCAAAAATGCAATTTTTTTGACAAAATTGATTCTACTTTAAAAGTATTTTGTTTTTAATTACAAAAGGCACTAGATGTTTCAATTTCCTTTAAAATGAGCTATTATACAGCTCTCTATGATTTTCCAGTGCCCAGCTAGCTGAGGAGGAAAATCAAGCGGAAAGAAAAAAGTATCCCGTTTGTGGAGAATAACGTGGTAAAAGTCAATTTTCTTGATTTTCAAGCCAATATATTTTCTTTGTTATTCAAGCCAAAGGGTGGTAAGTCTCCTTTATAGAGGTTTCGGACAAGGCGGTTCTAATGGTGTACTTTTTGTTTTGATCTGACTCTTTTTTTAGGAGTTGGGGGTTTTATATTTCTTAACATTGGAGGTGATCGTCTCTTACTAGGTTGCTAGCTACCGCTGCAACCCGGATTAACTGATGTGTCAAAAGTAAGGTTGCAAGTCGACGATTTTGTTTTGGCCTTATTATAATTGGTATTGTGAAATAATAATATGCATATGGTTCTTAAATCATACTTCTTTATGGTCCGATGTGGTCTAGTGGCTAGGATAGTTAACTTTCACTTAACAGGCCCGTTTTCGATTCCCGGTGTGGGAAAATTTTTAACTCTATAATCTTCGAACATTCGAACCTTTTATAATTAGAATGATGTATATAATATAAATACTGTAATCTTAACTATAGTGGAGTTGCCTATGCAAGTTAGTATAGGGAAGAGTTCGATCTTTATTATACTATGACTCTGGCCACGACTAAGACTATAACTGTGACAATGACTACTACTATGACTATGATAATGACCTGACTACAATCACGACTAAGACTATGACTATGACTATAACAATTACAATGACTAACACTATTGCTGAGATTATGGCAACTGTTATGAATATGACTTGACTACAACTATGACTACAAATAAGACTATAACTATGACTATAGTCATAGCAACTATGCATGTGCCTAATCCTGTGACTGTGCTGGTGCATGTGTCTTTGTCTATGCCTGTGTTAGTGCCTGTGTCAGTGCCTGTGCCTATGCCCGTGCCTGTGCCTGTGCTGTGCTTTTAGGGGGTGTTTTCTCGTTTTTTCGAAAATAGGGCAAATTTGTCCAGGCTCGTAACTTTTGATGAGTAAGATTAAACTTGATGAAACTTAAATGTTTAAAATCAGAATCAAAATCCAATTCTTTTGATGGACCTATTGATATTAAAATTCTGTTTTCTGGAGTTTGGTTACTATTGAGACGTGCTGCTCTTACTATAGAGATCACTACCACGAATTCTTTGATATTTCTTAGTATTGGACGTGATCTTGTCTAACTAGGTTGCTAGCTACCGCTGCAACACGGATACCACTTCAATCTGGATTACCCTTAAGACCTTGCCTAGATAGATACCTGATTATAAACTGGAAAAAGCCTATGGCTTTTTTTTCTTTGGAATAGTAAGAGATGAATCTCAAAGAATCAGGCAGCTGCTTAAGTCCTATATATACAACAGTTTTTTCTTCCAATGATCGACTTTTAATATAACTTGTCGAAAGATAAGCGTTTATAAATATTGCATTCACTTCTTATGTCATATATGGGTATAGCCTCTGCGATTATAACGTCATTCCTCAAGCTTGTGTACGAAAATGCAGTTTTTTTGTCAAAATTGTGACTATTTTAAAAGCTATTTGATTTTTAATTATAAAAGGCACTAGATGTAGCAATTCCCTTTACAATGAGCCATTATAAGGTTTTCTATGATTTGTCAGTGCCCAGCTAGCTGAGAAGAAAAAACTGGAAAGAAAAAAAAGATGCCGTATATATAGAATATTGTGGTTCCAGACGCTTTTCTTGATTTTCAAGCCAATTATCGTTTTACTATGGGGCGTGTCGTCTCCTTTAATTTAATTAATTTCCTTTAAAATGAGCTATTGAACAACTCTCTACGATGTTCCAGTGCCAAGCTATCTCTGGTAACAAAAGACAAAAAATATCCCGTTTAGGCAGAATGTTGTAGTAGCTGCCACTTTTCTTGATTTTCAAGCCAATATATTCCCCTTGATGTTCAAGCCAAGGGACAGAAAGTTTACTATACAGGGGTTTCGGATAAGGCGGTTCTAATGGTGTACTTTTTGTTTTAATCTGACCCCTTTTTTAGGAGGTATGGGTTTTTATATTTCTTAACATTGGACGTGATCGTCTCTTACTAGGTTTCTAGCTACCGCTGCATCCCGGATCTTTTTATTTAGGAACTATGGGTTTTTATATTTCTTAAAATTGGAGATCGTCTCTTACTAGGTTGCTAGCTACTGCTGCAACCCAGATATATACTGCAATTTTCTTTAAAATCAACCGTCACACTGCTCCTTACTACGACTACTAACTTTTTACTTCAGTTACTATGGGTTACAGTTCGTTCCTTAATGTAATATTTCATGACGTCATGGCGCAATGGTAATATTTCATGACGTCTTCAGAAACAACAATATAATTTCGTGTTTTTCTATTCACGTCTCATAGCTCTAATATAAAACTATGATGACATTCATTATTTATCTAGTAGGGTTTCAGACAAGGTAGTTCTAATGATGTACTTTTGTTTTGATCTGACTCTATTTTTAGGAGTTTTGGGTTTTTATATTTCTTAGCACTGGACTGATTGTCTCTTGCTAGGTTGCTAGCTACTGCTGCAACCCAGATTTACATATATATTATTCATGAGAGGCAGCCTGGCCGAGTGCTCCAAGGCACTGGTGTTAGCCACCAGTCTTTTCGGAGGCATGGGTTCAAATCTTAACGCTGGTATACGATTATGTTTGAAAGACTGCAGTGTGAAAAGACATCAAAAATGCAGTTTTTGGTGGAAAAATTTATCCTGTTTTAGAAATAATTTATTTTAGTTACTATAGATTTTTAACCCAATTAATTTCCTTTAAAATGACCCACTGAACAACTCTCTACGATGTTCCAGTGCCAAGCTATCTCTGGAAAAGAATAAAAAAGAAAAAAAAAATATCCCGTTTAGGCAGAATGTTGTAGTAGCTGCCACTTTTCTTGATTTTCAAGCCAATATATTTCCCTTGCTGTTCAAGCCAAAGGGCGGTAAGTTTTCTTTGAAGGGGTTTCGGACAAGGCGGTTCTAATGGTGTACTTTTGAATTTGATCTGACTCCTTTTTAGGAACTATAGGTTTTTACATTTCTTAACATTGGACGTGATCGTCTCTTACTAGGTTGCTAGCTACCGCTGCAACCCAGACTATGGCTTTTTCTTCTTTGAAAAATAGTAAGAGATGAACCTCAAACAATCAAGTAGCTAACTAATTCCGATGTATACAATTGTCGTCTTTTAACGTATTTTTAGTGGAAAATTTTAATATATTGACCTTAAATGTAAATGTACTAGCCTGAGCTATAGTTAAGTGGCCTATAAAATTTAGTATTGGCAAGAGGTCGTTCCTTATTAAAATGATCTGACTCCTCTGTTAGGAACTATGGGATTTATATTTCTTAACATTGGACGTGATCGTCTCTTACTAGGTTGCTAGCTACCGCTGCAACCCGGATTCTAGCTAAAATAATGAAGATAATATGAACGAACCACAGTGTTCAGTTTCTTTGGACTTGAGTTCGTTTTTTAACTATAAATACAAACAGGAAAAAGCCTACGGCTTTTTCTTCTTTTAAATAGTAAGAGACGGAACTCAAACAATCAAGTAGCTAACTAAGTTCAATGTATGGAATGGTTTGTTATTTCAGTGATCGTCTTTTAATGGAAAACAAGGTCCAAAGTATGCAATGGTTTGTTATTCCAATGATCGTCTCTTAATATAACTCTGACATCCCTCATTTGGGCCACAGTATAACGAATGCCCATGCTTTCTTGTTTCCCTGTAATTGATTTCACAATAATCCAAGCCGCCAAGGTAGAAATTAACCACTTTGTCAGTTGAAAATTTTAATGCTATATTATTTTCAAGGATATCAAAAAGAATTTGACATAATTCAATATCCGTTGGATAGAGCTTGCAGATATCAGGGTGACATTGCCAAGTAACCTGCTGCCCAATTTTTGGTTTTGAATGTTTACTCAGATTGTTATAGGTGACTTCAGCCATCATAATTTCCTTGTCAGATCTAGATTCAGAGCATTTTTCAATAGTTGTCTCGTACTTTTCAGGACAGTTTGTTCTACTACACAGAGAATTTTTTGCAAAATATTCAGTAGAACTAAAAGAACTGTTTAAAACACAGTTAGAAATGCTTTTTTCTTGAGTCGGTGTTCCAGGAATTTGTTCTAAATCATTAGTCTTACAAACACATATACTAATAACCCTAACAGGCTCGTTTTCGCCATAATTGAAAAACATTGCTTTTCCTTCGCTGTTGATAGGTATGCTTGTATTGCTTGTAATTGCTCCTTCCAAAATTAATATACGAATTTTCAAAGAAGTACGCCTCCGTATATTCACTGTGTTGTCGAACATTTTCCATTGCATCTATAAACTGTTCCGCAGTTGCCAATCCATACCTTAGAAGCTTTTCATTAAACTGACAACATTTCTTTTGGATATTACTATGAAGCTTTTCCAAAGAATTTCTAGCCGACTTTTCAACAGCATCCGCTCTTTCAAAGAGAATTTTAATCTGTAATTTTGAATACTTTTCGTGATCCTGATAAAACATGCGTAAAATGTTTCTCAATTTACGAAGATCAGCCTGCATTTTTGCCATCTTCTTGTATTTCTGAATGTAATTTTTCCGTTTGTCCTTATGCGTTCTTCGGTAAAACCTCGCAGAGAATTTAATTTTTTCATTATAGCTTTTGTCACCCCAGTATCTACCCATTATTCTGGTAGCAACTTTTTTCTTATGTTTGTTTCGGTAATCTTCATCATTATCATACCGTTCCTTGCTCTTTTGTCTAGCCTGCTCAATTGTTGCTTCTCTGTAATCTTCATCATTACCATACCGTTCCTTGCTCTTTTGTCTAGCCTGCTCAATTGTTGCTTCTCTATAAAGTTTATCATTGTGATAACGCTCCTTGATGTTTTGTCTAGCCTGCTCAATTCTTGCTTCTCTGTAATATTCATCATTATCATACCGTTCCTTGCTCTTTTGTCTAGCCTGCTCAATTGTTGCTTCTCTGTAATCTTCATCATTACCATACCGTTCCTTGATCTTTTGTTTGGCTGTCTCAATTTTTGCATGTCTATAATCTTCATCATTGTGATAACACATCTTGCTGTTTTGTTTTGCTCTCTCAATTATTACTTCTCGATACGCCTGGTCGGTTGAATACCTTTGCTTTTTTCTTTTCAAGTTACTATCTCTGTTGTTTGTGTAGTACTGTTTTTTCAACTTGCGTGCAGCTTGCTTGATTGAAAGCATTATGTAATTATGAATGAGAACATTTACAGTTCTGACGCTTCTTATATACTAATTATGATGTCACGGCGTAATGATTTTATTTCATGATGACGTCATGGCACAATGATATTATTTCATGACGTCTTCAGAAACCACAACATAATATCGTGTTTTTCTATTCACGTCATAGCTCTAATATAAAGCTATGACGACATTCATTATTTATCTAGTAGGGTTTCAGACAAGGTAATTCTAATGATGTACTTTTGTTTTGATCTGACTCTATTTTTGGGAGTTTTGTTATATTTCTTAGCATTGGACTAATCGTCTCTTACTAGGTTGCTAGCTACTGCTGCAACCCAGATTCAAATATATATTTTCAAACAGTTCGTGGTAACGAACTGTAAGTAAGGAGCGACCCGGCTCAATGGTAACCGAAATTCTAAAAAACCGGATTTTGATACCAATAGATACATCAAAAGAATCTGATTTTATTTCTGATTTCAAATATATAAGTTTCATTAAGTTTAATTTTACCCATCAAAAGTTACGTGCCTGAGAAAATTTGGCTGATTTTCGAAAAAAGGGGGAAAGACCCCCTAAAAGTTATAGAACCTTAATGAAAATCACACCATCATATTCAGCGTGTCAGAGAACCCTACTGTAGAGGTTTCAAGCTCCTATCTACAAAAATGTGGAATTTTCCATTTTTTACCAGAAGAAAGATCACGGATGCGTGTTTATTTGTTTGTTTGTTTGTTGGTTTGTTTTTTTTTCCCCAGGGGTGATCGTATCGACCCAGTGGTCCTAGAATATCGTGGGAAGGCTCATTGGAATGGAAATTAAAAGTTCTAGTGACCTTTTTAAGTGACCAAAAAAAATGGAGGGCAACTAGGCCCCCTCCCACGCTCATTTTTTTCCCACAGTCACCCGATCAAAATTTTGAGATAGCCATTTTGTTCAGCATGGTCGAAAATATGATAAAAATGTCTTTTAGGATGACTTGATCCCCCAAAGTCCCCAGGGGGAGGGCTGAAAGTTATGAACTTTACTCAATGTTAACATATAGTATTGGTTATTGGGAAGTATACAGACTTTTTCAGAGGAGATTTTCTCTGATAGGTGGGGGAAGGAGAGGGTCAGGGGCTATATGGAAGGATCTTTCCATGAAGGAACTTTTCATGGGGGAAGGGACATTGCTATGAAGGGGGCGCCAGATTTCCCAGCATTATTAAAGAAAAAGATCAGGAATTAAATAAAAAATAACAAGTTTTTCAACTGATCTGTCAACTGATTGTGATTAAGAGGTCATTTTTAAAGAACTGGAAAAAAAAAATTCGAACTATAGTTTAAAGAGCAGGGTATTGACTAGGGGGCGAACCCCAAAATATACGTGTTAAAAATTTATGAATATAGAAGTTCGTTACGTAAGTTAAATCTAAGTTACGTATATTTATTATTAATAATAACGTTCGTAAATAAAATTAAACAAGTTTCGAGAAAGCCATTTAACCAAATATAATATGCAAATTTTGTTTTAATTATTCATGTACGGTGAGCCAAAATCAAAACCTGAATTAATTCAAAAACGTTCAAAAATTAAATAAAAAAACAAGTTTTTTTAACTGAAAGTAAGGAACGACGTTAAAACTTAAAACGAACAGAAATTATTCCGTATATGAAGGGGGCTGTCCCCTCCTCAACGCCTCGCTCTTTACGATAAAGTTTGACTTTTTCACAACTCTATTTTTTTAAACAATAAAAAAACTCTAGCCTAAAGAGCGAGGCGTTGAGGAGGGGACAGCCCCCTTCATATACAGAATAATTTCTGTTCGTTTTAAGTTTTAACGTCGTTCCTTACTTTCAGTTAAAAAAACTTGTTTTTTTTATTTAATATTTATGAGAGGCAGCCTGGCCGAGTGGTCCAAGGCACTGGTGTTAGCCACCAGTCTCTTCGGAGGCGTGGGTTCAAATCTTACCGCTGGTATACGATTATGTTTGAAATACTGCAGTGTGAAAAGACATCAAAAATGCAGTTTTTGGTGGAAAAATTTATTCACTTTTAGAAATAATTTATTTTAGTTACAAAAGGTTTTTAACCCAATTAATTTCCTTTAAAATGAGCCATTGAAAAACTCTCTACGATGTTCCAGTGCCAAGCTATCTCTGGATACAAAAGAAAAAAAGAAAAAAAGAAAGAAAAAAATATCCCGTTTAGGCAGAATGTTGTAGTAGCTGCCACTTTTCTTGATTTTCAAGCCAATATATTCCCCTTGCTGTTCAAGCCAAGGGACAGAAAGTTTCCTATACAGGGGTTTCGGACAAGCCGGTTCTAATGGTGTACTTTTTGTTTTGATCTGACTCCTCTGTTAGGAACTATGGGTTTTTATATTTCTTAACATTGGACGTGATCGTCTCTTGCTAGGTTGCTAGCTACCGCTGTAACCCGGATCTTCTATGTGAAAAATTTAGAACAGAACATTAAATTTTTTATGTCTTTGAGAAATTAAGAACTGAAGAGGAAGCTTATTTCATTTTCTTTGGTAAATTTCAGAATTGTGCAAAATTTTTCTCTTCTTTAAGAAAATTCAGAAGAGAAATCAGAAGAGTGTAGCTCCTTATCGTCATTTCAAATCTCGGTTGTTTTATTTTAATGTAAATTTGTGTAGTACTGTTTTTTAAACTTGCATGTAGCTTGCTTTGATTTAACCATTATTTAATCATTAGCTGATTTTTTTTTTTTTTTTTGTAAATAACAATTCTTTAGAATCAAATTGGGGAACGCAAATTTAGAAATATCATACATGCTACATTCTCTATACCTGAGAGAGCCAAGCCAAAACACTGAAAAACGAAACGTCAAATCTTGCATTTGAAATGGTACCAGATTTATAATTAATATTATAACCAGTTATACCCAAATAAAGTTGACTCAAGGAAGAAATGCTTTCGCCGTGCCACCAATAACCTGACGACAGAGCGGGCAGGTTGCTAAGGCAAGAGTACAGCTGGAACAAGATGCAAGATGGCCGCATGGCAAAAATATGACTTCGATTCGCTTGTCCAGACATACTTCACGCTTATATGGTTCTTCAATTGCTTCTTCAAACTTGTCCACATCCATTGCTTCTTCAAGACTTCTTCTTCGAGAGACGAAATTTACTATGACAGGAGGCTCACCAGGTGGAATCTCATTTGGCTGTGGAGCGGGAGCCCCATACCAATCAGGAGAGATGTCCTCACCAACTTCAGCATTGGAACGAGGATCGGCTGAAATGGCTGGTTCTTCTGGGAGCTGATACCAACTGGTGGGTTCTGAAGCTTCTAGCTCTTGGAGTGCCGATGATCCAAATTCCTGGTCAATTTCCGAGACATCGCGAGTTCTTATTCTTGGCAAATTCGTTTCTGTTCTACTAGGAGGAACACTAGGAATTCTAAATTCATCGCGAATTCTTATTCCTGGCAAATTCGTTTCTGTTCCACTTGAGGAGGGGACAGAGGATGAAGTCTCGACTTGCTGATCGGGTATTTCAAGGGCAGCAATAATCATAGCAGCAACCACCGTAAATCCTTGGCCTGTTCTCTTCAACTGATTCAAAATAGCTTGTCTCACTTTGGTAGCTTCTACAACTTCCATTGCCATCTTGGCCACGGATCCTTCAATTTTTTTCTTCAGTTTTTCTTCCAGCCTTCTTTCAATTTCAGTGTTTTTGGCCTCTGCTTTCCTTTTAAGTAACTCTTTGACTTCCTTAATAAATTCATCTCCCTTTGACAGAATTAAAAATACACAGTCACTAAACCACCTTGCATGTTCAACCCAGGGGTCATCTGTTTCCTCCCAGTTGCACAAACCTATATCACAATGAAAACATTTCACCTTATCTGAATCTCTCAGATAGAAAAATCCAGCTTCGGCAAGTTTGCGAGGATCCATCCGCTCATGGTAATGCCAATTAGCAAAAGTTTGTAACCTAGCTTCAAAAGTTGTTTTATCAGGGTGCTCAGGGCCTCGATGGGCATTAATTCTGAGGTTGGCCAGTGAATTGAGATGACTGTGAACTGATATGACCAGTGGCTGCGAATTGATGCTAAGAAGGGCTGTACCACCACTTCGGAGAGAAAGATTATCCACTGCTAGTTGCCGGTTTCTCGATCTAATATATCGCTCAAAAATATCATAGCCTCCGGATACAGCAGGAGGTAAACTTATAAGTGGGGCTTCGGAGCCATTTGTAGCTTCAGCTGGAATGTTTCCAACATCACATCCCGCACAAAGGGGCATATTTCAAAGTGTCTTCTATGTTCTTCCATAGGCACATCTCCCTCTTCCCAATGTCCAACCACCCCTGCACAAAAGGCACACTGAACCTGGTCACCATGGCCGACAAAAAAGAATCCAGCTTTAGCTAATTCTCTGGTGTCAATAAAATTCTTCGTCCACCATCCTCTTGAATTAAATGTCAGTAGTCTAACATCCTCTCGTTTAAGAGCTCGACGTTGTTCTTGTGACAATAAAGGGCGGGAGGAACTCATAGACAAAAATGGACAATCCGGGCTTAAGTTTAAGTGCCTAGCAATAGCTTGATCGTTACAATTCCAGTCACTAATTCTTTTTTTGCAGGCAAAACAATCCACTTCAGTACCTGTGCCTGTGTAATATTAACATTGGACGTGATCGTCTCTTACTAGGTTGCTAGCTAACGCTGCAACCCGGATTTAACACATTGTGTTTTAATATAACTCTACAAGCATACACTGTAGATAAGTGGCATATACCAGTTAGTATAGTCTTGTCTTTTAGATTTAAATTAAATTGATTAAAATTTAATTTTAATTAGATTAAAATTTATTGTCTTTTAGAAATAATTTGTTTTAGTTACTATAGATTTGTAACCCAATTATTTTCCTTTAATTAAAATTAAACGTTTCTATATACAGCAGTTTCCTTTAAAATGAGCCATTAAACAGCTCTTTATTATGACCACGAACTGTTTGATTTAATACTTAAGTTACTATGGCTTACAGTTCGTTCCTTATTGTAAAATTTTCTGGATTTTCAAGCCAATATATTTTCTTTGTTATTCAAGCCAAAGGGTGGTAAGTTTCCTTTATAGAGGTTTCGGACAAGGCGGTTCTAATGGTGTACTTTTTGTTTTGATTTGACTCCATTCTTAGGAACTATGGGTTTTTATATTTCTTAACATTGGACGTGATCGTCTCTTACTAGGTTGCTAGCTACCGCTGCAACCCGGATCTCTCTTACTATACAGTTTGTTACCACGAACTGTTTGATTTCCTATGTAGGAGTTTCGGACAAGGCGATTCTAAGAGTGTACTTCGTTTTTCATCTAATTATAATTTTATAAAATATAGACTCTTTCATTTCTTACATGGGGCGTGATCGTCTCTTACTAGGTTGCTAGCTTCCACTGCAACCCAGATTTCAGTTAGTATAGGCTAGATTTCACTTCTTTTTATAAAACCTCATTGCTCTTTTTTAGAAACCTGGATTACAAACAGTAAAACCTCTATGGCCTTTTCTTAGTTAGAATTGTAAGACACGATCCTCAGGTTAGTTGACGATCATCACGAATTAGTTCATGATTATAATGCCGTCAGATGCACTACAGACATCTTTTTCTTTTCCCGGTTGCATCAGTTACTATGAGATAGACTTCGGTCCTTACTGTAATTATTTCTTAACATTGGACGTGATCGTCTCTTACTAGGTTGCTAGCTACCGCTGCAACCCAGACTTTCATGAACGTTATCGAACCTTTATGTAACATTGGACGCGATCGTCTCTTACTAGGTTGCTAGCTACCGCTGCAACCCGAACAAACAGGAAAAAGCCTACGGCTTTTTCTTCTTTTAAGTAGTAAGAGACTAAACTCAAAAAATCAAGTAGCTAACTAAGTCCAATGTATGGAATGGTATGTTATTTCAGTGATCGTCTTTTAATGTAATTTAACCCAATTAATTTCCTTTAAAATGAGCCATTGAACAACTATCTACGATGTTCCAGTGCCAAGCTATCTCTGGATACAAAGAAAAAAAAATATCCCGTTTAGGCAGAATGTTGTAGTAGCTGCCACTTTTCTTGATTTTCAAGCCAATATATTTCCCTTACTGTTCAATCCAAGGAACCGAAAGTTTACTATACAGGGGTTTCGGACAAGGCGGGTCTAATGGTGTACTTTTTGTATTGATCTGACTACTTTTTTAGGAACTATGGGTTTTTATATTTCTTAACATTGGACGTGATCGTCTCTTACTAAGTTGTTAGCTACCGCTGCAACCCAGATTCAGCCATCTTTACAGCCATGATACTGATAGAAATTGCATAATCCCTATTTATGTTTCGGTTAACATGGGCTAGGTGTCGTTCCTTATTGTAATCAATATTTATCTAGTAGGGTTTCAGACAAGGTAATTCTAATGATGTACTTTTGTTTTGATGTGACTCTATTTTTAGGAGTTTTGGGTTTTTATATTTCTTAGCATTGGACTGATCGTCTCTTACTAGATTGCTAGCTACTGCTGCAACCCAGATTCACATATATAATTATTTATGAGAGGCAGCATGGCTGAGTGGTCCAAGGCACTGGTGTTAGCCACCAGTCTCTTCGGAGGCGTGGGTTCAAATCTTACCGCTGGTATACGATTATGTTTGAAAGACTGCAGTGTGAAAAGACATCAAAAATGCAGTTTTTGGTGGAAAAATTTATTCTCTTTTAGAAATAATTTATTTTAGTAACAAAAGGTTTTTAACCCCATTAATTTTCTTTAAAATGAGCCATTGAACAACTCTCTACGATGTTCCAGTGCCAAGCTATCTCTGGAAACAAAGAAAAAAGAAAAAAAAATATCCCGTTTAGGCAGAATGTTGTAGTAGCTGCCACTTTTCTTGATTTTCAAGCCAATATATTTCCCTTGCTGTTCAAGTCAAGGGACAGAAATTTTACTATACAGGGGTTTCGGACAAGGCGGTTCTAATGGTGTACTTTTTGTTTTGATATGACTCCTTTGTTAGGAACTAGGGGTTTTTATATTTCTTAACATTGGACGTGATCGTCTCTTACTAGGTTGCTAGCTACCGCTGCAACCCGGATTGCTAGCTACCGCTTCAACCCGGATAACGGCGTAATGATTTTATTAAGGTCATAGCGCAATGATATTATTTCATGACGTCTTCAGAAACAACAATATATTTTCGTGTTTTTCTATTCACGTCATAGCTCTAATATAAAACTATGACGACATTCAATATTTATCTAGTAGGGTTTCAGACAAGTTAATTCTAATGATGTACTTTTGTTTTGATTTGACTCTATTTTTAGGAGTTTTGTTATATTTCTTAGCATTGGACTGATCGTCTCTTACTAGATTGCTAGCTACTGCCGCAACCCAGATTCACATATATATTTATTTATGAGAGGCAACCTGACCGAGTGGTCCAAGGCACTGGTGTTAGCCACCAGTCTCTTCGGAGGCGTGGGTTTAAATCTTACCGCTGGTATACGATTATGTTTGAAAGACTGCAGTGTGAAAAGACATCGAAAATGCAGTTTTTGGTAGAAAAATTTATTCTCTTTTAGAAATAATTTATTTTAGTTACAAAAGGTTTTTAACCCAATTAATTTCCTTTAAAATGAGCTATTGAACAACCCTCTACGATGTTCCAGTGCCATGCTATCTCTGGATACAAAAGAAAAGAGAAAAAAATATCCCGTTTGTGGAGAACAACGTGGTAAAAGTCAATTTGCTTGATTTTCAAGCCAATATATTTTCTTTGTTATTCAAGCCAAAGGGCGGTAAGTTTTCTTTATAGAGGTTTCGGACAAGGCGGTTCTAATGGTGTACTTTTGTTTTGATCTGACTCCTCTGTTAGGAACTATGGGTTTTATATTTCTTAACATTGGACGTGATCGTCTTTTACTAGGTTGCTAGCTACCGCTGCAACTCGGATTACGCTTGGTAGATTATTTGATTCTATTTTTGTTCATTTTGGTTTAATGGAGTTCTTTTGTTTGCCTCTAAAAACTTATTTTGTGGATTGTGTTTTTTTTTATTATAGCCAGCGAAATAGCGCTGCCTATGTAAAGAACGATGTTGACACAATGTAGTTTTTTCCCTTTAGACCAGGGCACTTCGTATCGAATGATGTGTCGTAGAAACTTGGAAAAGGACTCATTCGGTTAGAAATTGGAATTGCTTGTGTCCTTTTTAATAGTCGAAAGTGATTGGAAGGCAACTAACACCCCTCCCACACCCAACATTTCCCCAAACGCATCCAATAAAAATTTTAGATGGCCATTTAGTTCAGCGTAATTGATTTTCAGATGGAAATTATGTTTTGAGGAGGACACTCCCCCACAGCCTTCTGGGCCGTGGGTTGTAAGTTTGTGAGTTATGCCCTGTTAGTTTATGTAAGTTACGCCCTGGGGGCATATAAGGTTTTTATAGAAAGAATTGTCGTAGAAACTTCAAAAAGGCATCATTCGACTGGAAATTCAAAGGGATAGTGCCATTTTTAATAGTCGAAAGCGATTGGAGGGCAATTAACCCCCTCTCACACCCGCTTTTTCCCCAAACACATCCAATCAAAATTTTGAGGTAGTCATTTTGTTCAACGTATTTGAAAGTTCTGGAAATTAGGTCTTTGAGGATGAACCCCCCCCCCTCCACAGTCCTCAGGGAAAGGGTTGTAAGTTATACCCTTGGGGCATATAAGGTTTTTATAGAAAGTGTTTTCGTAGAAACTTCAAAAAGGGCTCATTCGATTGGAACTTGAAATGGTTAGTGCCCTTTTTAATAGTCGAAAGTGATTGGAAGGCAAATAACATCCCTTCCAAGCCCACCATTTATCCAAACACATCCAATCAAAATTTTGAGAGAGCCATTTTGTTCAACGCAGTTGAAAGTTCTGGACATCATATCTTTGAGCCTGACGCTCCCCCACAGTCTTCAGGGCAAGGGTTATAATTTATACCCTTTGGGTATATAAGGCTTTTATTGAAAGCTGTGTAATAGAAACTTGAAAAAGGGCTCATCGGATTTGAAATTCAAAGGGCTAGTGCCCTTTTTGATAGTCGAAAGTGATTGGAGGGCAACTAACGCCTCTCTCACGCCCACTTTCTCCTCAAAAACATCCAATCAACATTTTTAGACAGCCATTTTGTTCAACGTAGTTGAAAGTTTTGGAAATTAGGTCTTTAAGGATGACAACCCCCCTCCCCCTAACAGCCCCCAGAGCAAGGGTTGTAAGTTATGCCCTGGGGGCAAGAAAAAGTCGTCGTAGAAACTTCAAAAAGGGCTCATTCAATTAGAAATTGAAATGGCTAGTGCCCTTATTAATAGTTGAAAATGATTGGAGGGCAACTAACCCCCTATCACGCCTACCATTTCCCCAAACACATCCAATCAAAATTTTGAGAAAGTCATTTTGTTTAACGTAGTTGAAAGTTTTAGAAATTAGGTCTTTGAGGATGATACCGACCCACCCCACAGCCCTCAGGGCAAGGGTTGTAAGTTTTACCCTTGGGGCATATAAGCTTTTTATAGAAAGCGTTGTCAGTGAAACTTCAAAAAGGGCTCATTTGATTGGAAATTGAAATGGCTAGTGCCCTTTTTAATAGTCGAAAGTGATTGGAAGGCAGCTAACACCTCTTCCAGGCCCACCATTTATCCAAACACATCCAATCAAAATTTTGAGATAGCCATTTTGTTCAACGCAGTTGAAAGTTCTGGCCATCATATCTTTGAGCAGGAAAGCCCCTCCCCCCACAGTCTTCAGGGCAAGGGTTATAAGTTGTACTCTGGGGGCATATAAGGCTTTTATTGAAAGCTTTGTAGTAGAAACTTGAAAAACGGCTCATTCGATTTGAAATTCAAAGGGATAGTGTCCTTTTTAACAGTCGAAAGGGATTGGAGGGCAACTAAAACCCCCTCTCACGCACACCTTTTCCCCAAACACATCCAATCAAAATTTCTAGATAGTCATTTTGTTCAACGTAATAGAAGGTTTTGGAAATTAGGTTTTTAAGGATGACAACCCCTCCCCCTCAAAGCCCTCAGGGCAAGGGCTGTAAGTTATGCCCTGGGTGTATATAAGGTTTTTATAGAAAGCTTTGTCGTAGAAACTTCAAAAAGGGCTCATTCGTTTGGAAATTCAAAGGAATAATGAACTTTTTAATAGTCAAAAGTGATGTCTTTTAGGCTTCTAAATTCATTGGGCTCACCCAATACATTTCGAATCAACTCCGAATCAATATACTCCGAATCAACATGTGGACTAGAACTCCCAATAACGAAGTAAAAAGCCTTTATGGTCAGTCTGATGGGCTATCTCTTGTCAACAAAAGACATCGTCTTAAGCTTCTTACCCCACCTTGCGTCGTCCCAAAGGTACGACATATCGAGACGTCCTCATCTGCGAGCCAGTACCTTCCTGGGGTCGATTGGTCTTTGGAAATAATTCAAAAATCTATTGATACCGGGCAGGACAGTTCATCGTCTGGTCCCTGCCGAAAGTAAGTAAGTAAATAATGTGGCAACCCAGTTTTAGCACTGGCATGGGGTCTCAAGCTTGATCGGCAATGCAATTATTTTGTCGTTGTAAGGTTAGTATCTCCTAGCCTCTAAAAACAGTTCGTTGGCCTGAAAAAAAATCTCACTGTTTAACATTTTTTTCTCCCAAGCTGAACAAAATTGAACAAAATTAGACTGTTTCTGTGTGTAAAATTATTAGAAGATATGAGTTATAAACAAATAAACAAATTTTTATTTGTTTTTTTTTTGTAGGGCAAAATATAGTTCAACCAGGTCCGTCTGTGTCTGTCATTACTCGGTCACAACCTAGTTCACTGTGGGCATCTGAATTTCTTGAAACTGCGAAAGAGGGAAGTTGGATTGAGGATTTTAATTCACAGTCTACTTATGGTTCTCAGCAGGGAGCTTTTCAGGATGTTTGGGACGCTGCCAAAGAAATGCCACTCGCCAGTGATCTTTTACAGCAGTCAGAACCATGGACCACTGAATTTGCAGCAGCTTCATCTTCAGTCAATAATCAACGAGCTAGTGAGCGGGTGAGTGAGTTTAAGAGTGAAGATATCTGGGAAAAAATGAAAACTGATTGGCAGCATGCAGACCTGGACTCTCCAATGGACTTGCCATGGCTGGAGGTTTCTCAATCTGAACAACGAGAAAGCAAATACGAATTTTCTGATGAAAATTCTTTAAGTAACTCGCCAAATGCACTGGAAGTTGGGAAGTAGCGTCGAGATGAAGGGAATTTATCCAATGCAGTTTTACTGTTTGAGGCATCTATGCAAAAAGATCCAAGTCTTGTTGAAGGTTGGCTTCTACTTGGAATTACTTTGGCTGAAAATGAACAGGACAAAGAAGCAATTAAGGCACTAAAGAGATGCTTAGAGTTAGATTCAAATTCTCTGGAAGCTAGAATGGCAATAGCTGTGTCCTATACAAATGAGGGACTATCAATGCAGGCCTGTAAGGCATTGGAGGTAAGTCTTCATCCTTCACATGTTTAATGGGCTAAAATTCAAATTACAACACAATTCAGGTAATAGCTTCTAAAAATTCAGATAATAAATCTTGAAAGCTTCTTAAATTTGGATAGTAACTAAACAAGACACTTGACTAGTACTATTCCAATTCCATCGTAACTTTGAGGGGCTAATGTCGATACTAATTTTTGTGGGAACTTTGATTATTACCGAAACCCTACTGCTTCAATTGAAGCCACAATTTCAGTAGCCAGACTTGCTGCCTCACGTAAGTTGCCGCTCGGTGTGTCCTGGGTTTTCTTGACTTCTCCTTTTATGACAACTTAAGGGAAAAATTAATATGGGGAACTCATAATTTTGAGCCAATGTCATATCTGAGTGCCTAAGAAAGTTTTAATCATAAGCAGACGAAATTGAACAGCTACAACTTTGAAGCTTCAATATCTGTTATTTTTATATAGACGATTTAATAAAACCTATATGTTCAACTTCCACTGCTTAAAGGCTATTTTTAATGAAATTGTGCATTGCATATCTTGAGTCTTTTTCGAAAAAGAGAGATTTCTTTACTTTACTGGTAATCACGTCACAAGCCCAGTGCCAAGCTATCTATGGAACAAAAAAATATGATGTTTAGGCAGAATGCTGTAGTATCTGCCACTTTTCTTGATTTTCAAGCCAATATGTTTCCCTTGCTGTTCAAGCCAAGGGACAGAAAGTTTCCTATATAGGGGTTTCGGACAAGGCAGTTCTAATTTTGTACTTTTTGTTTTGATCTGACTGTATTGTTTAGGAGTTATGGGTTTTTATATTTCTTAACATTGGACGTGATCGTCTCTTACCAGGTTGCTAGCTACCACTGCAACCCGGATACTGTTGAAGCTAAGAAAAAGCCGTAGCCTTTTTCCTTTTAATGTCATTTGTAATTTACATTTATATTATATAGAACTGAATACTCATACATCATGATCCGGGTTACAGCGGTAGCTAGAACTATAAAAAAACTGACTAAATAGTAACGTCATAGAGTGGTTTAATGGCCCATTTTAAACGAAAATGTTGTATTTAGAAACCTTTTGTAATTAACGACAATAATTTTTAAAATAAAATCAATTTTTTATAGTAAAATTATAGTAAGGGGAAAACGCAAATCATGATTACAGCCGTTAGTTATGAGTTATTGGTTTTATAATAACCCATAACTCCTAAAAATAGAGTCAGATCAAAACGAGAAGTACACTATAGAACTGTCTCTTAGCTTGTACAACTTACCGTCTCTTGGCTTGGACAACAAGGGAAATATAGTTGTTTGAAAATCAAGAAAATTGGTTGGAACCACGATATTGAGTATATACGGCATCTTTTTTCTTTTTTCTTTTTCACCTCAGATAGCTTGGCACTGGAACATGGTAGAGAGCTGTTTAATGGCTTATTCAGACAAAATTGTTGGGGTTAAAAATTTTTGTAATAAAAGTTTTTTTTTAATAAACTGAATTTTTTTTTGAAAAACTGCATTTTTCTATAGCACTGTAGTAGCTTATGTTATTGTAACATCAGGAATTTGTCACCTCTACATGCTTTTGTAGTTAAAAAACGTTTAAAACAAAATCTAAGTTTTTACAAAGAACCGCATTTTCATATACTAAATAAAGAATGTCGTCTTAGTTTTATTAGAACCATGACGTTAATAGAAAAACGCTATATTAAAAAGTTAGCTCTGATGACATTGGTTATAGTGTCATGATTATGATATATGGGGGTGTAAGAATACATAGCTTAAACAGTGAGATGGTTTTTTCTAAGCAAGTTAGACGTAAGAAAATTCATGGAAGTTAAAAACCTTTTGTAATTAAAAAGATTATTTTTTAAATAAATTTTTTTTTACGAAAAACTGCATTTTTCTGTAACACTGTAGTAGCTCATGTTATTAACATCTGGAATTTGTCGTCACATCTACGTGCTTTTGTAATTAACAAGAAATATTTAAGATAAAGTCAATATTTTTACAAAGAACTTCCCATTACAAGAAACATGCACAGTTATGTAAAATGCAGTAATTTTGGGGAAGTTTTAACATAGAATCTGATTCGGCCACTGAAACTAGAATAATTCCTGAAAATTTTAAATTGCATTTTTTTATTTAACTAAAACTGCAAAAATATTTATGTTGTCTGAGCAATAATTTTTATTTTTAAATTCAAACCAGAAAAATACCTGAAAATTTAAACATTAATTTGGTTTTTCTTATGCATCAATTGACTCGTTACGTCAGAAAAAATTTAGGCAACGTTAAACTTAAAATGAATTGTGCTAAAATCATCATACTCTTTTGTATTATATGTTTTAAACATTCTGAAATGAGACCTATTAAATTTAGAAGGATTCAAATAACTACAAGTGCAACTGATGAAACAACTTCAGGTATAACTGATCGAAACATTGCTGTAAAAATTGATCCTACGTCTGCAGGTATAAATCAACTTCAATTTGAGGCAAAAGTGGTAAAGCAGTCGGACCATGACAGAGATGAAAATTATGACTCAAATGAAATGCATAAGGATTTAGAGAGTAAAAATCAGATGTGGCAACCCGATCGCGATGGAGAAAAAAACAATGCCTCAAATAAAAAAGATGAGGGTATGGAGGATGAAGATCTAATGAGGCTGTCCGATTATGCAAGTACGACAGCTGCAGGTACGAATAACCCTCAATTTGACCAAAAAAGAAACAAAAACAATGACTTTTATAAAAAAGATGAAGATATTGAAGATAAAAATCAGATTAGGCAGTCCCATCACGATGAAGATGACACCAAAGACTCAAGTGAAAAAGATAAAGATATAGAGGATAAAAATCAGATTAGGCAGTCGGATCATGATGGAGACGAAACCAAAGACTCAAGTGAAAAAGATGAAGACATAGAGGATAAAAATCAGATTAGGCAGTCCGATTATGACGGGGGCGAAACCAAAGATTCAAGTGAAAAAGAGGAAGATGCAGAGGATAAAAATAAGGTTAGGAAGTCCAATCATGATGGAGATGAAACCAAAGACTCAAGTGAAAAAGATGTAGATTTAGAGGATAAAAATCAAAATAGGCAGTCCGATCTTGATGAAGATGAAACCAAAGACTCAAGTGAAAAAGACGAAGATATAGATGATAAAAATCAGATTAGGCAGTCGGATTATGATGGAGACGAAACCAAAGACTCAAGTGAAAAAGATGAAAATGTAGAGGATAAAAATCAGATTAGGCTGTCCGATCATGATGGAGACGAAACCAAACACTCGAGTGAAAAGGATATAGACGATAAAAATCAGATTAGGCTGTCCGATTATGAAGGGGACGAAACCAAAGACTCAAGTGAAAAAGATGAAGACGTAGAGGATAAAAATCAGATCAGGCAGTCCGATCATGATGGGGATAAAATCAAAGACTCAAGTGAAACAGATGAAGTTGTAGAGGATAAAAATCAGATTAGGCTGTCCGATCATGATGGAGACGAAACCAAACACTCGAGTGACAAGGATATAGATGATAAAAATCAGATTAGGCTGTCCGATTATGAAAGGGACGAAACCAAAGACTCAAGTGAAAAAGATGAAGACGTAGAGGATAAAAATCAGGTCAGGCAGTCCGATCATGATGGAGACGAGACCAAAGACTCAAGTCAAACAGATGAAGATGTAGAGGATAAAAATCAGATTAGGCTGTCCGATCATGATCGAGACGAAATCAAAGACTTAAGTGAAAATGATAAAGACGTAGAGGATAAAAATCAGATTAAGCAGTCCGATCATGATGAAGATGAAACCAAAGACTCAAACGAAAAAGATGAAGATGTAGAGGATAATAATCAGAAGAGGCTGTCTGATCTTGATGGAGATGAAACCAAAGACTCAAGTGAAAAAAATGTAGATGTAGAGGATAAAAATCATATTTGGCTGTCCGATCAGGATGGAGACGAAACCAAAGACCCAAGTGAAAAGGATGTAGATATAGAAGATAAAAATCATATTAGCCTGACCGATTATGTTGGGGATGAAACCAAAGACTCAAGTGAAAAAGATGAAGACGTAGAGGATAAAAATCAGGTCAGGCAGTCCGATCATGATGGAGACGAGACCAAAGACTCAAGTCAAAAAGATGAAGACGTAGAGCATAAAAATCAGATTAGGCAGTCCGATCATGATGGAGGCAAAACCAAAGACTCGAGTGAAAAATATAAAGATGTAGAGGATAAAAAGATTAGGCAGTCAGATTATGATGGAGACAAAACCAAAGACTCAAGTGAAACAGATGAAGATGTAGAGGATAAAAATCAGATTAGGCTGTCCGATCATGATGGAGACAAAACCAAAGACTCGAGTGAAAAGGATATAGATGATAAAAATCCGATTAGGCTGTCCGATTATGAAGGGGACGAAACCAAAGACTCAAGTGAAAAAGATGAAGACGTAGAGGATAAAAATCAGATTAGGCAGTCCGATCATGATGGGGATAAAACCAAAGACTCAAGTGAAAAAGATGAAGATGTAGAGGATAAAAATCAGATTAGGCTGTCCGATCATGATGGAGACGAAATCAAAGACTTAAGTGAAAATGATAAAGACGTAGATGATAAAAATCAGATTAAGCAGTCCGATCATGATGGAGACGAAACCAAAGACTCAAACGAAAAAGATGAAGATGTAGAGGATAATAATCAGAAGAGGCTGTCTGATGATGATGGAGATGAAATCAAAGACTCGAGTGAAAAAAATGTAGATGTAGAGGATAAAAATCATATTAGGCTCTCCGATCAGGATGGAGACGAAACCAAAGACCCAAGTGAAAAGGATGTAGATATAGAGGATAAAAATCAGATTAGCCTGTCCGATTATGTTGGGGACGAAACCAAAGACTCAAGTGAAAAAGATGAAGACGTAGAGGATAAAAATCAGATTAGGCAGTCCGATCATGATGGAGACGAAACCAAAGACTCAAGTCAAAAAGATGAAGACGTAGAGCATAAAAATCAGATTAGGCAGTCCGATCATGATGGAGACAAAACCAAAGACTCAAGTGAAAAATATATAGATGTAGAGGATAAAAAGACTAGGCAGTCAGATTATGATGGAGACGAAACCAAAGACTCAAGTGAAACAGATGAAAATGTAGAGGATAAAAATCAGATTAGGCTGTCCGATCATGATGGAGACGAAACCAAAGACCCAAGTGAAAAGGATGTAGATATAGATGATAAAAATCAGATTAGGCTGTCCGATTATGAAGGGGACGAAACCAAAGACTCAAGTGAAAAAGATGAAGACGTAGTGGATAAAAATCAGATTAGGCAGTCCGATTATGATGGAGACAAAACCAAAGACTCAAGTGAAACAAATGAAGTTGTAGAGGATAAAAATCAGATTAGGCTGTCCGATCATGATGGAGACAAAATCAAAGACTTAAGTGAAAATGATAAAGACGTAGAGGATAAAAATCAGATTAAGCAGTCCGATCATGATGGAGTCGAAACCAAAGACTCAAACGAAAAAGATGAAGATGTAGAGGATAATAATCAGAAGAGGCTGTCTGATCATGATGGAGATAAAATCAAAGACTCAAGTGAAAAAAATGTAGATGTAGAGGATAAAAATCATATTAGGCTCTCCGATCAGGATGGAGACGAAACCAAAGACCCAAGTGAAAAGGATGTAGATATAGAGGATAAAAAGCAGGTTAGGCAGTCCGATCATGATGGAGACGAAACCAAAGACTCAAGTCAAAACGATGAAGACGTAGAGCATAAAAATCAAATTAGGCAGTCCGATCATGAAGGAGACAAAACCAAAGACTCGAGTGAAATATATATAGATGTAGAGGATAAAAATCAGATTAGGCAGTCCGATCATAATGGACACGAAACCAAAGACTCGAGTGAAAAAGACGAAGATGTCGAGGATAAAAATCAGATTAGACAGTTCGATCATGACGGAGATGAAACCAAAGACTCAAGTGAAAAAGATGAAGATTTGGAGGATAAAAATCAGATTTGGCTGTCCGATCATGATGGGGACGAAACCAGAGACTCAAGTCAAAACGATGAAGACGTAGAGCATAAAAATCAAATTAGGCAGTCCGATCATGAAGGAGACGGAACCAAAGACTCAAGTGAAAAAGATGAAGATGGAGAGGATAAAACTCAGATTAAGCAGTCCGATCATGATGGAGATGAAGCCAAAGACTCAAGTAAAAAAGATGAAGATATAGAGGATAAGAATCAGATTAGGCAGTCGGATCATGATGGAGACGAAACCAAAGACTCAAGTGATAAAGATGAAGATATAGAGGATAAAAATCAGTATGTTATAGCAATGGTCGGAGGTATTTTTGGAGGCCTTATTGTTATTGCTGCAGTAGGACTTGGAATTTATATTAATTGGGAAAAGAGAAAGACGTCCTTAGACTTACCTAAGTAAAGAGGCAAATGACGTACATGTATTATTTATTTCTAGCTCGGCTATAAAGCGTGAAGAAGAAAGTTGAGAGGGAATTATATTTTTTCGTGATCTCTATGTTATTTTGATTTGGTTCAACGCTCCCTGCAGCATTACCTGAAAGCTTCAACTGATTTTATTTACCTCCTTGGACACCAAAGGCTACAATGCCCCCTCTTTCAATAACAAATAACGTATAGAAAGAATGGGTGAATTTTAATAAAATTATAGAATTTGTGCTTGCTATTTTTATGTTTCATAGATGTTAGCATTTTTATGCGTTGTAGTTTATAGCATTTTTATGTGTTATGGTTGTTAGCATTATTATGTGTTATCAGGTAAATCCGATGATACTGACATAGTCCTCATTTATAAAGAACTTAATAGATCCTTTAGGTAAGCAACCTGGATTATTAAGGGACTGTTAGTTTCCTATATAGGGGTATTGGACAAGGAGGTTCTAATAGTGTACTTCTTTTTTTGATCTGACTCTAGTTTAAGGAGTCGTGGGCTATTTTGTTTTTTTATTATGGGACGTGATCGTCTCTTACTTAGTTGCTAGCTACCGTTGCAATCCGGATCACAAACAGGAAAAAAGCCTATGGCTTTTTTTTATTTTGAATAGTAAGAGGCGAAATTCAGAGAATTAGGCAGCTTACCAAGTCCAATATGTGCCGTGGTTTGTTCTTTACAAGGTTTCGGCCATCTCTACGGCCATATAGTTCCTATTGACAAGAATCAATTAATAGTAAGAGACAAACCTTAGAGAATCAAGCAGGTGACTAAATCCAATGCGCCATGGTTTTTTCCTTACTGGGTTTCAGCGATCTCTGCAGCGATGATACCAATTGAACTTACACTCTTCCCATTTAAAATTAATCGATCCTTTATGTAACAGAGGTTTCGGACAAGGCGGTTTTAATGGTGTACTTTTGTTTTGATCTGACTCTTTTTTAGGAGTTCTGGGTTTTTATATTTCTTAACATTGGACGTGATCGTCTCTTACTAGGTTGCTAAACACCGCCGCAACCCGGATTACAAACAGGTAAAAGCCTACGGCTTTTTCTTCTTTGGATTAGTAAGAGACGACTCTGAAAGAAACAGGCAGCTAACTAAGTCCAATGTATGCAATGGATTGTTCTTCTAATGATTTTCTTTTAAATGACTTTACCACAAACTGTTTGATTGCATCCAACAATCAAATATCTTTGAAAAGACTGCAGTATGAAAAGATATCAAAACTGTAGTTTATAGTGGAAAAATTTATTCTTGTTTTAAAAATAATTTGTTTAAGTTACAAAAGGTTTTTAACCCCACTAATTTCCTTTAAAATGAGCCATTGAACAACTCTCAACTATGTTCCAGTGCCAAGTTATATGTGGAAAAGAAAAAAAAAAGAAAAAAATGTCATTTAGGCAGAATGCTGTAGTAGCTGCCACTTTTCTTGATTTTCAAGGCAATATATTTTCCTTGATGTTCAAGCCAAGGGGCAGAAAGTTTCCTATACAGGTATTTCGAACAAGGCGGTTCTAATGATGTAATTTTTGTTTTGGTTTTACTCTTTTCTTAGGAGTTATGGGTTTTTATATTTCTTAACATTGGACGTGATCGTTTCCTACTAGGTTGTTAGTTACAACTGCAACCCGGATTAGATTTATAAATTAGTTTACAGCTAAGGCTGCAACCATGATACTATAATCACTCCACATGTTAACTTTAAATAAAACTTCACCAGCCTATAATATAGTTAAGTTGCCTATGCAAGCTAGTATAGGCAAGAGTTCGTTCTTTATTGTAATGCTAGCTACCGCTGCAACCCAGATAATTGTACAAACACCATTTATGATGAGCTATAATCGTCCTTTATGTAATTCCTTTAAAATGAGCTATTGAACAACTCTCTACTATGTTCCAGTGCCAAGCTATCTGTGGAAAAGAAATAAAAAAGAAAAAAAAAGAAAAAAATATCCCGTTTAGGCAGAATGTTGTAGTAGCTGCCACTTTTCTTGATTTTCAAGCCAATATATTTCCCTTGCTGTTCAAGCCAAGGGACAGAAAGTTTCCTATACAGGGGTTTCGGACAAGGCGATTCTAATGGTGTACTTTTTGTTTTGATCTGACTCCTGCTTTAGGAACTATGGGTTTTTATATTTCTTAACATTGGACGTGATCGTCTCTTACTAGGTTGCTAGCTACCGCTGCAACCCGGATAAATTTAGTATAGCCAAGAGGTTGTTCTTTATTATAAATATTTCTTAACATTGGACGTGATCGTCTCTTACTAGGTTGCTAGCTACCGCTGCAACCCGGATTAAAATGAGCCATTGAACAACTCTCTACGATGTTCCAGTGCCAAGCTATCTGTTGAATTACTAACCTATACTATAATTAATTGGCGTATAAAATTTAGTATAGGCAAGAGGTCGTTCTTTATTATATTTATTTACATTCTAGCTAAAATAATGAAGATAATATGAATGAACCACAGTGTTCAGTTTCTTTGGAGTTGAGTTCGTTTTTTAACTATAAATACAAACAGGAAAAAGCCTACGGCTTTTTCTTCTTTCAAATAGTAAGAGACAAAACTCAAACAATCAAGTAGCTAACTAAGTCCAATGTATGGAATGGTTTGTTATTTCAGTGATCGTCTTTTAATGTAAAAAAAAGGAACTATGGGTTTTTATATTTCTTAACATTGGACGTGATCGTCTCTTACTAGGTTGCTAGCTACCGCTGCAACCCGGATGAAAGACTGCAGTGTAAAATGACATCAAAAATGCAGTTTTTGGTGGAAAAATTTATTCTCTTTTAGAAATAATTTATTTTAGTTACTATGAATTTTTAACCCAATTAATTTCCTTTAGGATAAGCTATTGAACAACCCTCTACGATGTTCCAGTGCCAAGCTATCTGTGGAAAAGAAAGAAAAAAAAAATATTCCGTTTGGGCAGAATGTTGTAGTAGCTGCCACTTTTCTTGATTTTCAAGCCAATATATTTCCCTTGCTGTTCAAGCCAAGGGACAGAAAGTTTACTATACAGGGGTTTCGGACAAGGTGGTTCTAATAGTGTACTTTTTGTTTTGATCTGACTCCTTTGTTAGGAACTATGGGTTTTTATATTTCTCAACATTGGACGTGAGCGTCTCTTACTACGTTGCTAGCTACCGCTGCAACCCGGATGCTAACTACCGCTGCAACCCGGATTGTGTTTCGATCTGACTCTATTTTTACGAATTATGGGCTGTAAAATATTACAAACAGGAAAAAGCCTACGGCTTTTTCTTCTTTGAAATAGTAAGAGACGAACCTCAAACGATCAAGTAGCTAACTAAGTCCAATGAATGCAATAACTTTTTATTCCAATGATCGTCTTTTAATGTAACATATCAGTTACTATGGGAGAGAGATCGTTCTTTACTGTAACTTAATGTAATAAAAATAATTTGTTTTAATTACAAAAGGTTTTTAACCCCATTAATTTCCTTCAAAATGAGCCATTGAACAACTCTCTACAATGTTGAAGTGCCATGCTATCTGTTGAATTACTAACCTATTCTATAATTAAGTTGCGTATAAAATTTAGTATAGGTAAGAGGTCGTTCTTTATTATATCTTTCAAAGAGAATTTTAATCTGTAATTTTGAATACTTTTCGTGATCCCGATAAAACATGCGTAAAATGTTTCTCAATTTACAAAGATCAGCCTGCATTTTTGCCATCTTCTTGTATTTCTGAATGTAATTTTTCCCTTTGTCCTTATGCGTTCTTCGGTACAACCTCGCAGAGAATTTAATTTTTTCATTATAGCTTTTGTCACCCCAGTATCTACCCATTATTCTGGTAGCAACTTTTTTCTTATGTTTGTTTCGGTAATCTATATCGTTATCATACCGTTCCTTGCTCTTTTGTTTGGCTGTCTCAATTTTCCCTTCTCGATATCCCTGATCCGTAACATACCTCTGTTTTGCTCTGTCATATTTCATTTTCTTAAATTCTGGATCACAAGACATCTTAGTAGCAATCCTTACGCGTTCTCGAGCTTTATTGCGTTCGGTGGCATTTTTATCTCTTTTAAATAAACTTTTCCTATATTTCAGGATGTTAGCTTTATTTTTTGTGTAGTAAAGTTTTCTATTAGTAGAAATTTGGATTGCTCTATTTTGATAGTTTTTTGGTTATTCTTTCTTTTTTCCACTCGCGTGAGACCATATTTTTTCAAAGTTTAAAATTATTAAGTACACAATACCCCGTGTTGAGTATCTAAAACCTAGCATAAAAAAACTAATTTTTAAATTTTCAGGTATTTATCTTGTTTGAATTACAAAATTAGTATTATTGGTTAGACACCATAAATATTTTTGCAGTTTAAATAATAAGTTTAGCAATTCTGGACTGAAAACTAAAATAATTGCAATTATAAGACAATAATATGGAGATACGTACTTTACGGGTTACAAAACAAAAAAAGTTTGGTTCCAAGATACAATAATAACTTTGAACTGAGATGAAAAAAAATTTTCTTCCAGGAGACAAAAGTAAAACTAATTATAAAATTTTCATGTATTTTTGTTGTTTAAATTAAGAAATTACTATTACTGATTAGGCATCATAGATATTTTTGCAGTTTACATAATAATTTTAGCGATTAAGCCAAAAAAGAAAATTTTGGTTCCAGGAGTTTCGGTTACTATTGAGACAAGTAGCTATTATTACTATAGAGTTCATTACCATGAACTGTTTGATTGCTTTAAAATTGAAATATCTTTGAAAAGACTGCAGCATGAAAATACATCAAAAATGCAATTTTCTTGACAAAATTGATTCTACTTTAAAAAGTATCTTATTTTTAATTACAAAAGTGACTAGATGTTGCAATTTCCTTTAAAATGAGCTATTATACAGCTCTCTATGATTTTCCAGTGCCCAGCTAGCTGAGAAGAAAAATCAAGCGGAAAGAAAAAAATATCCTGTTTGTGGAGAATAACGTGGTAAAAGTCAATTTTCTTGATTTTCAAGCCAATATATTTTCTTTGTTATTCAAGCCAAAGGGCGGTAAGTTTCCTTAATAGGGGTTTCGGACAAGGTGGTTCTAATGGTATAGTTTTTGTTTTGATCTGACTCTTTTTTTAGGAGTTAGGGGTTTTATATTTCTTTACATTGGAGATGATCGTCTCTTACTAGGTTGCTAGCTACCGCTGCAACCCGGACTGAGGAGGAAAATCAAGCGGAAAGAAAAAAGTATCCCGTTTCTGGAAAATAACGTGGTAAAAGTCAATTTTCTTGATTTTCAAGCCAATATATTTTCTTTGTTATTCAAGCCAAAGAGTGATAAGTTTCCTTAATAGGGGTTTAGGAGAAGGTGGTTCTAATGGTGTAATTTTTGTTTTGATCTGACTCTTTCTCAGGATTTAGGGGTTTTTATATTTCTTAACATTGGACGTGATCGTCTCTTACTAGGTTGCTAGCTACCGCTGCCACCCGGATTACAACTTGGAATTCGTTTTATGCTATATCATTATAAACAGGAAAAAGCCTACGGCTTTTTCTTCTTTGAAATAGTAAGAGACGAAACACAAGTAACTACCCCTGGAACCACCATATTTCAGTTATACTATGCATGAGCGATCGTTCTTTACTGTAAATGTAACAATGCAGTTTTTGGTGGAAAAATTTATTCTCTTTTAGAAATAATTTATTTTAGGAACTATAGATTTTTAACCCAATTAATTTCCTTTAAAATGAGCCATTGAACAACTCTCTACGATGTTCCAGTGCCAAGCTATCTCTGGAAAAGAAGAAAAAAAGCAAAAAAGTAAAAAAAAAAAATATCCCGTTTAGGCAGAATGTTGTAGTAGCTGCCACTTTTCTTTATTTTCAAGCCAATATATTTCCCTTGCTGTTCAAGCCAAGGGACAGAAAGTTTACTATACAGGGGTTTCGGACAAGGCGGCTCTAATGGTGTACTTTTTGTTTTGATCTGACGCCTTTTTTAGGAACTATGGGTTTTTATGTTTCTTAACATTGGACGTGATCGTCTCTTAGTAGGTTTCTAGCTACCGCTGCAACCCGGATCTCTTAATAGGTTGCTAGCTACCGCTGCGACCCGGATGCTATATAGAACTTTTGGACAAGGCGGCTCTAATAGTGTATTCTTGTTTTGATCTGGATCTTTTTACAGGAGTTATGGGTTACATTAGTTTTTACTATGGGGCGTGATCGTTTCTTACTAGGATGCTAGCTACCGTAGCAATCCGGATTTTAAAAATTATTTGTTTTAATTACATAAGGATTTAACCCCATTGATTTCCTTTAAAATGAGCCATTGAACAACTCTCTACCATGTTCCAGTGTCAAGCTATCTGTGGAATTACTAACCTATACTATAATAATGTCGCGTATAAAATTTAGTATAGGAAAGAGGTCGTTCTTTCTTATAACTGTGGAAATGCCATTTAGGCAGAATGTTGTAGTAGCTGCCACTTTTCTTGATTTTCAAACCAATATATTTCCCTTGATGTTCAAGCCAAGGTACAGAAAGTTTCCTATACAGGTATTTCGGACAAGGAAGTTCTAATGGTGTACTTTAATTATGTTCTAATTATGTACTTTTTTTTTTTAGGAGTTATGGGTTTGTATATTTCTTAACATTGACGTGATCGTCTCTTACTAGGTTGCTAGCTACCGCTGCAACCGGGATCTGTGGAAAAGAAAAGGAAAGAAGAAAGAAAATATATGCCGTTTAGGCAGAATATTGTAGTAGCTGCAACTTTTCTTGATTTTCAAGCCAATATATTTCCCTTGCTTTTCAAGCCAAGGGACAGAAAGTTTCCTATACAGAGGTTTCGGACAAGGTTGTTCTAATGTTGTACTTTTGTTTTGATCTGACTCTTTTTTTAGGAGTTATGGGTTTTTATATTTTTTAACATTGGACGTGATCGTCTCTTACTCGGTTGCTAACTACCGCCGCTACCCGGATTACAAACAGGAAAAAGCATACGGCTTTTTCTTCTTTGGATTAGTAAGAGACGACTCTCAAAGAATCAGGCAGGTGACTAAGTCCAATGTATGCAATGGTTGGTTCTTCTAATGATCGTCTTTTAAAATAACTTTACCACAAACTGTTTGATTACTTCCAAAAATCAAATATCTTTGAAAAGACTGCAGTATGAAAAGACATCAAAAATGTAGTTTTTAGTGGAAAAATTTATTCTTGTTTTAAAAATAATTTGTTTAAGTTACAAAAGGTTTTTAACCCCATTAATTTCCTTTAAAATGAGCCATTGAACAACTCTCAACTATGTTCCAGTGCCAAGTTATCTGTGGAAAAGAAAAAAAAGAAAAAAAACATGCCGTTTAGGCAGAAAGCTGTAATAGCTGCCACTTTTCTTGATTTTCAAGGAAATATATTTCCCTTGATGTTCAAGCCAAGGGGCAGAAAGTTTCCTATACAGGTACTTCGAACAAGGCGGTTCTAATGGTGAACTTTTTGTTTCGATTTTACTCTTTTCTTAGGAGTTATGGGTTTTTATATTTCTTAACATTGGACGTGATCGTCTCTTACTAGGTTGCTAGCTACCACTGCAACCCGGATAAATTTAGTATAGCCAAGAGGTTGTTCTTTATTATAAATATTTCTTAACATTGGACGTGATCATCTCTTACTAGGTTGCTAGCTACCTCTGCAGCCCGGATTAAAATGAGCCATTGAACAACTCTCTACGATGTTCCAGTGCCAAGCTATGTGTTGAATTACTAACCTATACTATAATTAATTGGCGTATAAAATTTAGTATAGGCAAGAGGTCGTTCTTTATTATATTTATTTACATTCTAGCTAAAATAATGAAGATAATATGAATGAACCACAGTGTTTAGTTTCTTTGGAGTTGAGTTCGTTTTTTAACTATAAATACAAACAGGAAAAATCCTACGGCTTTTTCTTCTTTTAAATAGTAAGAGACGAAACTCAAACAATCAAGTAGCTAACTAAGTCCAATGTATGGAATGGTTTGTTATTTCAGTGATCGTCTTTTAATGTAAAAAAAATAGGAACTATAGGTTTTTATATTTCTTAACATTGGACGTGATCGTCTCTTACTAGGTTGCTAGCTACCGCTGCAACCCGGATGAAAGACTGCAGTGTAAAATGACATCAAAAATGCAGTTTTTGGTGGAAAAATTTATTCTCTTTTAGAAATAATTTATTTTAGTTACTATGAATTTTTAACCCAATTAATTTCCTTTAGGATGAGCTATTGAAAAACTCTCTACGATGTTCCAGTGCCAAGCTATCTGAGGAAAAGAAATAAAAAAAAATATCCCGTTTAGGCAGAATGTTGTAGTAGCTGCCACTTTTCTTGATTTTCAAGCCAATATATTTCCCTTGCTGTTCAAGCCAAGGGACAGAAATTTTACTATACAGGGGTTTCGGATAAGGCGGTTCTAATGGTGTACTTTTTGTTTTGATCTGAATCCTTTTTTAGGAACTATGGGTTTTTATATTTCTTAACATTGGACGTGAGCGTCTCTTACTACGTTGCTAGCTACCGCTGCAACCCGGATGCTAGCTACCGCTGCAACCCGGATTGTGTTTCGATCTGACTCTATTTTTACGAATTATGGGTTGTAAAATATTACAAACAGGAAAAAGCCTACGGCTTTTTCTTCTTTGAAATAGTAAGAGACGAACCTCAAACGATCAAGTAGCTAACTAAGTCCAATGCATGCAATAACTTTTTATTCCAATGATCGTCTTTTAATGTAACATATCAGTTACTATGGGAGAGAGATCGTTCTTTACTGTAACTTAATATAATAAAAATAATTTGTTTTAATTACAAAAGGTTTTTAACCCCATTAATTTCCTTCAAAATGAGCCATTGAACAACTCTCTACAATGTTGAAGTGCCATGCTATCTGTTGAATTACTAACCTATTCTATAATTAAGTTGCGTATAAAATTTAGTATAGGTAAGAGGTCGTTCTTTATTATATCTTTCAAAGAGAATTTTAATCTGTAATTTTGAATACTTTTCGTGATCCCGATAAAACATGCGTAAAATGTTTCTCAATTTACAAAGATCAGCCTGCATTTTTGCCATCTTCTTGTATTTCTGAATGTAATTTTTCCCTTTGTCCTTATGCGTTCTTCGGTACAACCTCGCAGAGAATTTAATTTTTTCATTATAGCTTTTGTCACCCCAGTGTCTACCCATTATTCTGGTAGCAACTTTTTTCTTATGTTTGTTTCGGTAATCTATATCGTTATCATACCGTTCCTTGCTCTTTTGTTTGGCTGTCTCAATTTTCCCTTCTCGATACCCCTGATCCGTAACATACCTCTGTTTTGCTCTGTCATATTTCATTTTCTTAAATTCTGGATCACAAGACATCTTAGTAGCAATCCTTACGCGTTCTCGAGCTTTATTGCGTTCGGTGGCATTTTTATCTCTTTGAAAGAAACTTTTCCTATATTTCAGGATGTTAGCTTTATTTTTTGTGTAGTAAAGTTTTCTATTAGTAGAAATTTGGATTGCTCTATTTTGATAGTTTTTTTGGTTATTCTTTCTTTTTTGCCACTCGCGTGAGACCATATTTTTTCAAAGTTTAAAATTATTAAGTACACAATACCCCGTGTTGAGTATCTAAAACCTAGCATAAAAAAAACTAATTTTTAAATTTTCAGGTATTTATCTTGTTTGAATTACAAAATTAGTATTATTGGTTAGACACCATAAATATTTTTGCAGTTAACATAATAAGTTTAGCGATTCTGGACTGAAAACTAAAATAATTGCAATTATAAGACAATAATATGGAGATACGTACTTTACGGGTTACAAACCAAAAAAAGTTTGGTTCCAAGATACAATAATAACTTTGAACTGAGATGAAAAAAATTTTCTTCCAGGAGACAAAAAGTAAAACTAATTATAAAATTTTCATGTATTTTTGTTGTTTAAATTAAGAAATTACTATTACTGATTAGGCATCATAGATGTTTTTGCAGTTTACATAATAATTTTAGCGATTAAGCCAAAAAAGAAAATTCTGGTTCCAGGAGTTTCGGTTACTATTGAGACAAGTAGCTATTATTAGCTAGTAGCTAGGTGACATTCCCGCCCTTGGCAAGAGTTCAAGGGTTAGGTGACACACCTCCTTTGTTTTTCTACAACATACATATCCCTTTTCCCATAGGATTTCTACGGTATGCTCTCTGACGTCACGTGACACACCTGTACAATATGGTCACCTGTTTCTAGGCGACATTCCCGCCCTTGGCAAGAGTTCAAAGGTTAGGTGACACACTCCTGGCAAGTTTCCCAGAGATATTTGCTTGGAATGTGGTTCGTGTAATAGAAAAGTAGTAATAAAAGGGAACTTATGACATCGCAGCGCACACCCCCGCTTCAAGCATATGTTATACCACGCACCACACCCTCACCTTTAAAGGGCCAGATAAGTGGAGCTACCAACCCCTCGCACCTGCAAAATGCAGTCACCAGTTCTATTACAGGGAACACACTTGGCAAGACTCTATGACACACCCCTCCGGACTCCAATGACGTCATACGACTTACCCCATTTCAAACGGACAGGTCTAATATGCTTGACGCAATTTGCGTAGCCCTACCACAGGACCCCATGGGGGAATCCCCACTGGTAACGTAAAGACGGCTTACACATTACTTAATTGCAGTACAAACTTTATGTAATAATTACGCATCCATCACTGCCAGATAATACCATTTTAACAATTTTCGCCGAAAACCCTCAATACATTTTCTTTTTCGGCGTTTCTTCTTTCGAAAAAAAACCCCAAAGCTTTTTCATCAACTTTATGACGGTACACACTTTACGTAATGATTGCGCATCCATCACTGCCAGATAATACCATTTTGACATTTTTCGCCCAAAAGCCTTTCTGTTTCGGCGTTTCATTTTCGCTCGAAACACCATTATTTTTTTTCTAGAACTCTTGACCCCACCAGGACTCGAAAGGTCATTCCATTCTAGTGGTACAGCGCTACAAGCAAGTCTTCCATGAAACCCTTATCAATATTTTGTATCTTGAACAATATTCAAAAAAATAAACTATTGCACGACATCTGAGATTCACCATTGGTTGGCACTCATTAGAACCACGTGTTTACATCGAAATTTGGCACTTACTTGGAAAAACATCTATTTCCAGGGGACATTTGCTTTCAAGATATTAATACAGGGGAAATGTGTGCCTTACTCGTGCTAGGGATTACATCTTAAAAACACAGATACTGTAAATGAAAACAAATTGATAAGCAATAAAACATGAAAAAAAACACATAAAAAATAAAAGATGAAAATGTCATATTATCATATACGCAAAAGAACCATCTATTATAGAAAACTGGGGGCTTCTAGTCTGCAACCCCGCAGGGTATGGGAGGAGGGAGTGATATTAGATGCAATTTAAACCATACTAAAAACTTATACCTGTTAGATTTTCATCTCTTCCATGGGATAAATTGTTTAATATCCACACCTTAACTTTTAAGCTGTAGTTCAAGCCACAATGACATTACATGACCCCCCCCCCCCCAACCCAAACATAACTTTCTTCGGGCATTTCCTAATCAAAATTATGGTTTTAAACTGCGTGATTCAACCCAAGCCAATCCTAATGCCCCACAAAACATACGACACTGCCATGGCATTTCACCCATGTGACACCGCCCCCGCCCCCTTCATCCCCTGCTTGACCTAATATTAGTGAGATTCCCCATTTTTTGACAGTCGTTAGAACGGCAGGTTTACTACCAAATTTGATACACTTCAGGGGATATTTGCTTTCATGATATTAGTAAAGGGGAAATGCGTGTCTTACTCGTCCCAAACAATAAATCTTAAAAACAGAGACAATGAAAACAAATTAACATGCAACAAAACATAAGAAACACGACAAAAACTATAAGTTGAAAAGCCGTATTGTTACCCCAAAAAACCAAGGCTTCTAGCCTGCAACCCGCTGGGTTGGGGAGGGGGGAGTACTATTAGATGCAATTTAAACCATATTAAGAGCTTTTAAGGAAATATCCCTTTTTCCTTAAGATCAAGTCTTACCGCTGGTATACGATTATGTTTGAAAGACTGCAGTGAGAAAAGACATCAAAAATGCAGTTTTTGGTAGAAAAATTTATTGTCTTTTAGAAATAATTTATTTTAGTTACTATAGATTTGTAACCCAATTATTTTCCTTTAATTAAAATTAAAGGTTTCTATATACAGCAGTTTCCTTTAAAATGAGCCATTAAGCAGCTCTTTATTATGACCACGAACTGTTTGATTTAATACTTAAGTTACTATGGGTTACAGTAATTTCCTATACAGGGGTTTCGGACAAGGCGGTTCTAATGGTGTACTTTTTGTTTTGATCTGACTCCTCTGTTAGGAACTATGGGTTTTTATATTTCTTAACATTGGACGTGATCGTCTCTTACTAGGTTGCTAGCTACCGCTGCAACCCGGATGTGGGAAAATTTTTAACTCTATAATCTTCGAACATTTGAAGCTTTCATAATTTATAGTGATGTATAATATAAATACTGTAATCTTAACTATAGTAAAGTTGCCTATGCAAGTTAGTATAGGGAAGAGTTCGATCTTTGTTAAAAAAAATTAAGTACAAATAGCACTAGATCTAGAGATGTCCTTTAAAATGAGCCATTGAACAACTCTCTACGATGTTCCAGTGCCAAGCTATCTGAGGAAAAGAAGAAAGAAAGAAAAAAATATCCCGTTTGTGGAGAATAACGTGGTTGAAGTCAATTTTCTTGATTTTAAAGCCAATACATTTTCTTTGTTATTCAAGCCAAAGGGCGGTAAGTTTTCTTTATAGGGGTTTCGGACAAGGCGGTTCTAATGGTGTACTTTTTGTTTTGATCTGACTCCTCTGTTAGGAACTATGGGTTTTTATATTTCTTAACATTGGACGTGATCGTCTCTTACTAGGTTACTAGCTCCCGCTGCAACCCGGATACCGCTGCAACCCGGATTAGTATGATGAAATAATAATATGCATATGGTTCTTAAATCATATTTTTTTATAGTTCCATATGGTCTAGTGGATAGGATAGCTGGCTTTGTCTAAGATGCCCGGGTTTGATTCTCGGTGTAGGAAAATTTTTAACTCTATAATCTTCGAACATTATAATTTACATTATAATTTCGAACCTTTTATAATTTATAATGAACCACATCGATCTTTTATGTAATTTCTTATTTCTGCTACTATGGGCTAAGGTTCGTTCTTACATGTAAAACTAGCAAAATTAAGTCTGATGAAGATTTAACTAATGTGTCAAAAGTAAGGTTGCAAGTCGGCGATTTTGTTTTTGGCCTTATTATAATTGGTATGGTGAAATAATAATATGCATATGGCTCTTAAATCATACTACTTTATGGTCCCATATGGTCTAGTGGCTAGGATAGTTAACTTTCACTTAACAGGCCCGGGTTCGATTCCCGGTGTGGAAAAATTTTTAACTCTATAATCTTCGAACATTTGAACCTTTTATAATTTATAATGATGTATAATATAAAAACTGTAATCTTAACTATAGTGAAAATGCCTATGCCAGTTAATATAGGGAAGAGTTCGATCTTTATTATAAAAATTATAAAGTGATCGTCTCTTACTAGGTTGCTAGCTACCGCTGCAACCCGGATTGTGACGTCACGGCGTAATGATTTTATTTCATGACGTAATGGCGCAATGGTATTATTTCATGACGTCTTCAGAAACAACAATATAATTTCGTGTTTTTCTATTCACGTCATAGCTGTAATATAAAACTATGATGACATTCATTATTTATCTAGTAGGGTTTCGGACAAGGTAGTTCTAATGATGTACTTTTGTTTTGATTTGACTCTATTTTTAGGAGTTTTGTTATATTTCTTAGCATTGGACTGATCGTCTCTTACTAGGTTGCTAGCTACTGCTGCAACCCAAATTCACATATATATTTATTTATGAGAGGCAGCCTGGCCGAGTGGTCCAAGGCACTGGTGTTGGCCACCAGTCTCTTCGGAGGCGTGGGTTCAAATCTTACCGCTGGTATATGATTATGTTTGAAAGACTGCAGTGTGAAAAGACATCAAAAATGCAGTTTTTGGTAGAAAAATTTATTGTCTTTTAGAAATAATTTATTTTAGTTACTATAGATTTGTAACCCAATTATTTTCCTTTAATTAAAATTAATGGTTTCTATATACAGCAGTTTCCTTTAAAATGAGCCATTAAACAGCTCTTTATTATGACCACGAACTGTTTGATTTAATACTTAAGTTACTATGGGTTACAGTTCGTTCCGTATTGTAATTTTCTATACAGGGGTTTCGGACAAGGCGGTTCTAATGGTGTACTTTTTGTTTTGATCTGACTCCTCTGTTAGGAACTATGGGTTTTTATATTTCTTAACATTGGACGTGATCGTCTCTTCCTAGGTTGCTAGCTACCGCTGCAACCCGGATGTGGGAAAATTTTTAACTCTATAATCTTCGAACATTTGAAGCTTTCATAATTTATAGTGATGTATAATATAAATACTGTAATCTTAACTATAGTAAAGTTGCCTATGCAAGTTAGTATAGGGAAGAGTTCGATCTTTGTTAAAAAAAATTAAGTACAAATAGCACTAGATCTAGAGATGTCCTTTAAAATGAGCCATTGAACAACTCTCTACGATGTCCCAGTGCCAAGCTATCTGAGGAAAAGAAGAAAGAAAGAAAAAAATATCCCGTTTGTGGAGAATAACGTGGTTGAAGTCAATTTTCTTGATTTTAAAGCCAATACATTTTCTTTGTTATTCAAGCCAAAGGGCGGTAAGTTTCCTTTATAGGGGTTTCGGACAAGGCGGTTCTAATGGTGTACTTTTTGTTTTGATCTGACTCTTTTTTTAGGAGTTATGGGTTTTTATATTTCTTAACATTGGACGTGATCGTCTCTTACTAGGTTACTAGCTCCCGCTGCAACCCGGATACCGCTACAACCCGGATTAGTATGATGAAATAATAATATGCATATGGTTCTTAAATCATATTTTTTTTTATAGTTCCATATGGTCTAGTGGATAGGATAGCTGGCTTTGTCTAAGATGCACGGGTTTGATTCTCGGTGTAGGAAAATTTTTAACTCTATAATCTTCGAACATTATAATTTACATTATAATTTCGAACCTTTTATAATTTATAATGAACCACATCGATCTTTTATGTAATTTCTTATTTCTGCTACTATGGGCTAAGGTTCGTTCTTACATGTAAAACTAGCAAAATTAAGTCTGATGAAGATTTAACTAATGTGTCAAAAGTAAGGTTGCAAGTCGGCGATTTTGTTTTTGGCCTTATTATAATTGGTATGGTGAAATAATAATATGCATATGGCTCTTAAATCATACTACTTTATGGTCCCATATGGTCTAGTGGCTAGGATAGTTAACTTTCACTTAACAGGCCCGGGTTCGATTCCCGGTGTGGAAAAATTTTTAACTCTATAATCTTCGAACATTTGAACCTTTTATAATTTATAATGATGTATAATATAAATACTGTAATCTTAACTATAGTGAAAATGCCTATGCCAGTTAATATAGGGAAGAGTTCGATCTTTATTATAAAAATTAACCACTTTGTCAGTTGAAAATTTTAATGCTATATTATTTTCAAGGATATCAAAAAGAATTTGACATAATTCAATATCCGTCGGATAGAGCTTGCAGATATCAGGGTGACATTGCCAAGTAACCTGCTGCCCAATTTTTGGTTTTGAATGTTTACTCAGATTGTTATAGGTGACTTTAGCCATCATAATTTCCTTGTCAGATCTAGTTTTAGAGCATTTTTCAATAGTTGTCTCGTACTTTTCAGGACAGTTTGTTCTACTACACAGAGAATTTTTTGCCAAATATTCAGTAGAACTAAAAGAACTGTTTAAAACACAGTTAGAAATGCTTTTTTCTTGAGTCGGTGTTCCAGGAATTTGTTCTAAATCATTAGTCTTACAAACACATTTACTAATAACCCTAACAGGCTCGTTTTCGCCATAATTGAAAAACATTGCTTTTCCTTCGCTGTTGATAGGTATGCTTGTATATATATTTTTATTGCTGCTACATCAACTGCAATTGCTCCTTCCAAAATTAATATATGAATTTTCTAAGAAGTACGCCTCCGTATATTCACTGTGTTGTCGAACATTTTCCACTGCATCTATAAACTGTTCCGCAGTTGCCAATCCATACCTTTGAAGCTTTTCGTTAAACTGACAACATTTCTTTTGGATATTACTATGAAGCTTTGCCAAAGCATTTCTAGCCGACTTTTCAACAGCATCCGCTCTTTCAAAGAGAATTTTAATCTGTAATTTTGAATACTTTTCGTGATCCCGATAAAACATGCGTAAAATTTTTCTCAATTTACAAAGATCAGCCTGCATTTTTGCCATCTTCTTGTATTTCTGAATGTAATTTTTCCCTTTGTCCTTATGCGTTCTTCGGTACAACCTCGCAGAGAATTTAATTTTTTCATTATAGCTTTTGTCACCCCAGTATCTACCCATTATTCTGGTAGCAACTTTTTTCTTATGTTTGTTTCGGTAATCTATATCGTTATCATACCGTTCCTTGCTCTTTTGTTTGGCTGTCTCAATTTTCGCATGTCTATAAACTACATCATTATAATAACGCTGTTTGTCACTATCAATTTTCGCATCTCGATACGCCTGGTCGGTTGAATACCTTTGCTTTTCTCTTTTCAAGATGCTATCTCTGTTTTTTTGGTAGTACTCTTTTTTTAACTTGCGTGTAGCTTACTTGATTGAAACCATTATGTAACCATTAGTTGAATTGTTATGTCCCATATCAAGTATCAAGATCCTAACAAAAAATTAAACTAATTTTTTAATTTTCAGGTATTTTTCTAGTCTAAATTAAAAGATTAAAACTATTGTTCAGACACCATAAATATTTTTGCAGTTTATAACTTTAGCGATTCTGAACTAAAAACGAAAATAAAATAAAAATTAATTTTTTCAATTTTTACGTCACGTCGCTCATTAAGTTATATATGGTTATTAGTACACAATAGGTTTTAGATATTACGTCATGTCACTTATTACGTCATATATGGTTATTAGTAGATAATCGGTAAAATATTCGTTCTTTATTATAATTGGCCTGAGTTCAATTTCCGTATGGGTAATTTTTACTTATGATGATTTCTTAAGGAACATAATTAAAATTTCTTAATGTAATAAAAATAATTTGTTTTAATTACAAAAGGTTTTTAACCCCATTAATTTCCTTTAAAGTGAGCCATTGAAGAACTCTCTTCGATGTTCCAGTGCCAAGCTATCTGTTGAATTACTAACCTATACTATAATTAAGTGGCGTATAAGATTTAGTATAGGCAAGAGGTCGTTCTTTATTATAAAAAAAAGTTTGGTTCCAGGATACAATAATAACTCTGAACTGAGATGAAAAAAAATTTTCTTCCAGGAGACAAAAAGTAAAACTAATTATAAAATTTTGATGTATTTTTGTTGTTTAAATTAAGAACTTACTATTACTGATTAGGCATCATAAATATTTTTGCAGTTTACATAATAATTTTAGCGATTAAGCCAAAAAAGAAAATTTTGGTTCCAGGAGTTTCGGTTACTATTGAGACAAGTAGCTATTATTACTATAGAGTTCATTACCATGAACTGTTTGATTGCTTAAAAATTCAAATATCTTTGAAAAGACTGCAGTATGAAAATACATCAAAAATGCAATTTTTTTAACAAAATTGATTCTATTTTAAAAAGTATTTTATTTTTAATTACAAAAGGCACTAGATGTTGCAATTGCCTTTAAAATGAGCTATTATAAAGCTCTCTATGATTTTCCAGTGCCCAGTTAGCTGAGGAGAAAAAAAACCGGAAAGAAAAAAATATCCCGTTTGTGGAGAATAACGTGGTAAAAGTCAATTTTCTTGATTTTCAAGCCAATATATTTTCTTTGTTATTCAAGCCAAAGGGCGGTAAGTTTTCTTTATAGAGGATTTGGACAAGGCGGTTCTAATGGTGTACTTTTTGTTTTGATCTGACTCTTAATTTAGAAGTGGGGGGGTTTTATATTTCTTAACATTGGAGGTGATCGTCTCTTACTAGGTTGCTAGCTACCGCTGCAACCCGGATTGTGACGTCACGGCGTAATGATTTTATTTCATGACGTAATAGCGCAATGGTATTATTTCATGACGTCTTCAGAAACAACAATATAATTTCGTGTTTTTCTATTCACGTCATAGCTGTAATATAAAACTATGATGACATTCATTATTTATCTAGTAGGGTTTCGGACAAGGTAGTTCTAATGATGTACTTTTGTTTTGATTTGACTCTATTTTTAGGAGTTTTGTTATATTTCTTAGCATTGGACTGATCGTCTCTTACTAGGTTGCTAGCTACTGCTGCAACCCAAATTCACATATATATTTATTTATGAGAGGCAGCCTGGCCGAGTGGTCCAAGGCACTGGTGTTGGCCACCAGTCTCTTCGGAGGCGTGGGTTCAAATCTTACCACTGGTATATGATTATGTTTGAAAGACTGCAGTGTGAAAAGACATCAAAAATGCAGTTTTTGGTAGAAAAATTTATTGTCGTTTAGAAATAATTTATTTTAGTTACTATAGATTTGTAACCCAATTAATTTCCTTTAATTAAAATTAAAGGTTTCTATATACAGCAGTTTCCTTTAAAATGAGCCATTAAACAGCTCTTTATTATGACCACGAACTGTTTGATTTAATACTTAAGTTACTATGGGTTACAGTTCGTTCCTTATTGTAATTTCCTATACAGGGGTTTCGGACAAGGCGGTTCTAATGGTGTACTTTTTGTTTTGATCTGACTCCTCTGTTAGGAACTATGGGTTTTTATATTTCTTAACATTGGACGTGATCGTCTCTTACTAGGTTACTAGCTACCGCTGCAACCCGGATGTGGGAAAATTTTTAACTCTATAATCTTCGAACATTTGAAGCTTTCATAATTTATAGTGATGTATAATATAAATACTGTAATCTTAACTATAGTAAAGTTGCCTATGCAAGTTAGTATAGGGAAGAGTTCGATCTTTGTTAAAAAAAATTAAGTACAAATAGCACTAGATCTAGAGATGTCCTTTAAAATGAGCCATTGAACAACTCTCTACGATGTTCCAGTGCCAAGCTATCTGAGGAAAAGAAGAAAGAAAGAAAAAAAATATCTCGTTTGTGGAGAATAACGTGGTTGAAGTCTATTTTCTTGATTTTAAAGCCAATACATTTTCTTTGTTATTCAAGCCAAAGGGCGGTAAGTTTCCTTTATAGGGGTTTCGGACAAGGCGGTTCTAATGGTGTACTTTTTGTTTTGATCTGACTCCTTTTTTAGGAGTTAGGGGTTTTTATATTTCTTAACATTGGACGTGATCGTCTCTTACTAGGTTACTAGCTCCCGCTGCAACCCGGATACCGCTGCAACCCGGATTAGTATGATGAAATAATAATATGCATATGGTTCTTAAATCATATTTTTTATAGTTCCATATGGTCTAGTGGATAGGATAGCTGGCTTTGTCTAAGATGCCCGGGTTTGATTCTCGGTGTAGGAAAATTTTTAACTCTATAATCTTCGAACATTATAATTTACATTATAATTTCGAACCTTTTATAATTTATAATGAACCACATCGATCTTTTATGTAATTTCTTATTTCTGCTACTATGGGCTAAGGTTCGTTCTTACATGTAAAACTAGCAAAATTAAGTCTGATGAAGATTTAACTAATGTGTCAAAAGTAAGGTTGCAAGTCGGCGATTTTGTTTTTGGCCTTATTATAATTGGTATGGTGAAATAATAATATGCATATGGCTCTTAAATCATACTACTTTATGGTCCCATATGGTCTAGTGGCTAGGATAGTTAACTTTCACTTAACAGGCCCGGGTTCGATTCCCGGTGTGGAAAAATTTTTAACTCTATAATCTTCGAACATTTGAACCTTTTATAATTTATAATGATGTATAATATAAAAACTGTAATCTTAACTATAGTGAAAATGCCTATGCCAGTTAATATAGGGAAGAGTTCGATCTTTATTATAAAAATTATAAAGTGATCGTCTCTTACTAGGTTGCTAGCTACCGCTGCAACCCGGATTGTGACGTCACGGCGTAATGATTTTATTTCATGACGTAATGGCGCAATGGTATTATTTCATGACGTCTTCAGAAACAACAATATAATTTCGTGTTTTTCTATTCACGTCATAGCTGTAATATAAAACTATGATGACATTCATTATTTATCTAGTAGGGTTTCGGACAAGGTAGTTCTAATGATGTACTTTTGTTTTGATTTGACTCTATTTTTAGGAGTTTTGTTATATTTCTTAGCATTGGACTGATCGTCTCTTACTAGGTTGCTAGCTACTGCTGCAACCCAAATTCACATATATATTTATTTATGAGAGGCAGCCTGGCCGAGTGGTCCAAGGCACTGGTGTTGGCCACCAGTCTCTTCGGAGGCGTGGGTTCAAATCTTACCGCTGGTATATGATTATGTTTGAAAGACTGCAGTGTGAAAAGACATCAAAAATGCAGTTTTTGGTAGAAAAATTTATTGTCTTTTAGAAATAATTTATTTTAGTTACTATAGATTTGTAACCCAATTATTTTCCTTTAATTAAAATTAAAGGTTTCTATATACAGCAGTTTCCTTTAAAATGAGCCATTAAGCAGCTCTTTATTATGACCACGAACTGTTTGATTTAATACTTAAGTTACTATGGGTTACAGTTCGTTCCTTATTGTAATTTCCTATACAGGGGTTTCGGACAAGGCGGTTCTAATGGTGTACTTTTTGTTTTGATCTGACTCCTCTGTTAGGAACTATGGGTTTTTATATTTCTTAACATTGGACGTGGTCGTCTCTTACTAGGTTGCTAGCTACCGCTGCAACCCGGATGTGGGAAAATTTTTAACTCTATAATATTCGAACATTTGAAGCTTTCATAATTTATAGTGATGTATAATATAAATACTGTAATCTTAACTATAGTAAAGTTGCCTATGCAAGTTAGTATAGGGAAGAGTTCGATCTTTGTTAAAAAAAATTAAGTACAAATAGCACTAGATCTAGAGATGTCCTTTAAAATGAGCCATTGAACAACTCTCTACGATGTTCCAGTGCCAAGCTATCTGAGGAAAAGAAGAAAGAAAGAAAAAAATATCCCGTTTGTGGAGAATAACGTGGTTGAAGTCAATTTTCTTGATTTTAAAGCCAATACATTTTCTTTGTTATTCAAGCCAAAGGGCGGTAAGTTTCCTTTATAGGGGTTTCGGACAAGGCGGTTCTAATGGTGTACTTTTTGTTTTGATCTGACTCCTTTTTTAGGAGTTAGGGGTTTTTATATTTCTTAACATTGGACGTGATCGTCTCTTACTAGGTTACTAGCTCCCGCTGCAACCCGGATACCGCTGCAACCCGGATTAGTATGATGAAATAATAATATGCATATGGTTCTTAAATCATATTTTTTTTATAGTTCCATATGGTCTAGTGGATAGGATAGCTGGCTTTGTCTAAGATGCCCGGGTTTGATTCTCGGTGTAGGAAAATTTTTAACTCTATAATCTTCGAACATTATAATTTACATTATAATTTCGAACCTTTTATAATTTATAATGAACCACATCGATCTTTTATGTAACGTGGTTAAAGTCAATTTTCTTGATTTTCAAGCCAATATATTTCCCTTGCTGTTCAAGCCAAGGGACAGAAAGTTTCCTATACAGGGGTTTCGGACAAGGCGGTTCTAATGGTGTACTTTTTTTTTGATCTGACTCCTTTGTTAGGAACTATGGGTTTTTATATTTCTTAACATTGGACGTGATCGTCTCTTACTAGGTTGCTAGCTACCGCTGCAACCCGGACAATGTATTTTCTTTGTTATTCAAGCCAAAGGGCGATAAGTTTCCTTGATAGGGGTTTCGGACAAGGCAGTTCTAATGGTGTACTTTTTGTTTTGATCTGACTTTTTTTTAGGAGTTAGGGGTTTTTATATTTCTTAAAATTGGACGTGATCGTCTCTTACTAGGTTGCTAGCTACCGCTGCAACCCGGATGTAATATGAATTTTCTTTAAAATGAGCCACTGAACAACTCTCTACGATGTTCTAGTGCCAAGCTATCTGTCGAATTACTAACCTATACAAAAATTAAGCGGCGTATAAAATTTAGTATAGGCAAGAGGTCGTTCTTTATTATTCAGGCGTGATCGTATCTTACTAGGTTGATAGCTACCGCTAAAATCCGGATGATTACAAACGGGAAAAAGCCTACGGCTTTTTCTTCTTTGAATTAGTAAGAGATAAACATCCAACAGTCAAGTAGTTAACTAAGTCCAATGTATGCAATGGTTTTTTATTCCAATGATCGTCTTTTAATGTAATCTCTTACTAGGTTGCTAGCTACAGCTGCAACCCGGATCTTTTACTAGGTTGCTAGCTGCCGCTGCAACCCGGATATAATGATGAACTATATAGGTCCCTTATGTAACTTTACTAACCTACACTATTGTTAAGTGGCCTATAAAATTTAGTATATGCAAGGGGTCGTTCTTTATTATAATTTAATATTAATTATAATCTTTTTAGTTACTATGGGTTGGAAGTTTGTTATTTACTGTAATATTCCAATGATCGTCTTTTAATGTAATAACCTATACTATAATTAGGTGGCGTATAAAATTTAATATAGGCACGACGTCGTTCTTTATTATAATTCTTATTTGGAATAGTATGGGACGAACCTCAAAGAATCAGGCAGCTAACTAAGTCCAATATATGCAATGGTCTGGTATTCTAATGATCGTCTTTTTATATAAAACATTAACTATTTTAAAATTGTGTCCTTGAAAGCCTACGCGGAAGACTGGATAGTGTGTTGGAATTCTGCTCCAAAGGTCACAGGTTCAATTCCTGCCGAAGGCGATTTTTATATATTTGTCTTTTTAAAGTCTTAACACAACTTCTATTAGTAACTACTACATGAGATTCTCTTGACTGACACATTTTGTGATGAACGATGCCGATCCCTTATGTAGAATTTTCTTCTTTGAAATAGTAAGAGACGAACCTCAATGAATCAAGTAGCAAACTAATTCGTTTTTTAATGTAATGCTTTACTGCAACTGCAGCTGTTGTCTTAGTTGTCTGCAGCTGTTGGCTTAGTTTTCTGCAGCTGTTTGCTTTATTGCACTTGGACCTGTTGGTTTTGTTGTTCTTTTCAACTGCTGGGCTAATTGTCCACAGCTGTTTGCTATATTGTATCTTCAGCTGTTGGATTAGTTGCTTGCAGCTTTATGGCTTTTTTAAAAAATGCAGTTTTTTGGTGGAAAAATTCATTCTCTTTTTAGAAATAATTTATTTTAGTTACTATAGATTTTTAACCCAATTAATTTCCTTTAAAAAGAGCCATTGAACAACTCTCTACGATGTTCCAGTGCCAAGCTATCTCTGGAGACAAAGAAAAAAAAATATCCCGTTTAGGCAGAATGTTGTAGTAGCTGCCACTTTTTTTGATTTTCAAGCCAATATATTTCCCTTGCTGTTCAAGCCAAGGGACAGAAATTTTACTATACAGGGGTTTCGGACAAGGCGGTTCTAATGGTGTACTTTTTGTTTTGATCTGACTCCTTTTTTTAGGAACTATTTAGGAGCTATGGGTTGTTATATTTCTTAACATTGGACGTGATCGTCTCTTACTAGGTTGCTAGCTGCCGCTGCAACCCGGATAATTGACGAATACCATTTATGATGAACTGTATCGGTCCTTTATAAAATATGGGCGAGAGATCGTTCTTTACTGTAAGACAACCTAGATTACGTAAACCCTGATTACAAACAGGAAAAAGCCTACGGCTTTTTCTTCTTTGGAGTAGTAAGAGACGACTCTCAAAGAATAAGGGAGCTAACTAAGTCCAATGTATGCAATGAACTGTTCTTCTAATGATCGTCTTTTAATATAATATTTTTAACCCCATCAATTTCCTTTAAAATGAGCCATTGAACAACTCTCTAAGATGTTCCAGTGAAAAGCTATCTGTGGAATTACTAACCTATACTATAATTCAGTGGCGTATAAAATTTAGTATAGGCATGAGGTCGTTCTTTATTATAATTAACATTGGACGTGATCGTCTATTACTAATTTGCTAGCTACCGCTGCGGACTATAGATCGTCCTTTAATGTAAACACCGTTTATGATGAGCTTCATCGGTCCTTTATGTAATGCTTTGATCTAACCATTATGTAATTCACGAATGAGACCATTTACATCTTTGTCGTTCTTAAGTAGTAAAACCACGTCAATCCTTTATGTAGTACAATTATGATGAGATATATCGGTCCTTTATGTAACTACCCCTGGAACCATCATATATCAGTTACTATGGGCGAGAGATCGTTCTTTACTGTAAATCAAACATGGCTCTGATATATTGGTAATCATCAGACGTCAGTAACATACTCAGATTTTTATCTGCGTATCTTATTTGTATATTTGTTTCGTATTATGAACCTAATGGAGACAGACTATTGCTCTGATATGGAGTATGTGCTAATTGTTACTCTAACAGAACCAAATATGGCTCTAGAATTGACCCAAATAAAGCATATGATGATTTGTTTTACTATGAGCTAGAACTCGTCTTAATTATTAATGTTAGTTAAGTGGCCTATACATGTTAGTATGGACAAGAGTTCGTTTCTTTATTATACTATCTCTGGAAAAGAAAGAAAAAAAAAAAGAAAAAAATATCCCGTTTGTGGAGAATAACGTGGTAAAAGTCAATTTGCTTGATTTTCAAGCCAATATATTTCCTTGCTGTTCAAGCCAAGGGACAGAAAGTTTCCTATACAGGGGTTTCGGACAAGGCGATTCTAATGGTGTACTTTTTGTTTTGATCTGACTCCTGCTTTAGGAGCTATGGGTTTTTATATTTCTTAACATTGGACGTGATCGTCTCTTACTAGGTTGCTAGCTACCGCTGCAACCCGGATGTTTGATCTGACTCCTTTGTTAGGAAATATGGGTTTTTATATTTCTTAACATTGGACGTGATCGTCTCTTACTAGGTTGCTAGCTACCGCTGCAACCCAGATTTTTCTAGTCTAAATAAAAGATTAAAACTATTGCTAAGACACCATAAATATTTTAGCAGTTTATAACTTTATCGATTCTGAACTAAAAACGAAAATAAAGTAAAAATTAATTTCTTCATTTTTTTCGTCACGTCGCTTATTAAATCATGTATGGTCATTAGTACACAATAGGTTTTAGATATTACGTCATGTCACTTATTACGTCATATATGGTTATTAGTAGATAATCGGTAAAATATTCGTTCTTTATTATAACATTCTAGCTAAAATAATGAAGATAATATTAATGAACCACAGTGTTCAGTTTCTTTGGACTTGAGTTCGTTTTTTACCTATAAATACAAACAGGAAAAAGCCTACGGCTTTTTTCTTCTTTTAAATAGTAAGAGACGAAACTCAAACAATCAAGTAGCTAACTAAGTCCAATGTATGGAATGGTTTGCTATTTCAGTGATCGTCTTTTAATGTAAAAAATATAAATACTGTAATCTTAACTATAGTGAAGTTGCGTATAAAAGTTAGTATAGGGAAGAGTTCGATCTTTATTATAAACTGTAATCTTAACTATAGTGAAGTTGCGTATAAAAGTTAGTATAGGGAAGAGTTCGATCTTTATTATATTAGTAGACAATCGGTAGAATATTCGTTTCTTAATTCTAATTCAAATCCTACCACTGGTATACGATTATGACGTCATTGATCAATCTTTAATATGAAATATGCGATTTTTCGTAAAAAACTGATTCTATTTTAAAAATACATTGTTTTAAGTACAAAAGGTTTTTAACCCAATTAATTTCCTTTAAAATGAGCTATTGAACAACCCTCTACGATGTTCCAGTGCCAAGCTATCTCTGGAAACAAAGAAAAAAAAAAAGAAAAAAATATCCCGTTTAGGAGAATAACGTTGTAGTAGCTGCCACTTTTCTTGATTTTCAAGCCAATATATTTCCCTTTCTGTTCAAGCCAAGGACAGAAAGTTTCCTATACAGGGGTTTCGGACAAGGCGGTTCTAATGGTGTACTTTTTGTTTTGATCTGACTCCTTTTTTAGGAACTATGGGTTTTTATATTTCTTAACATTGGACGTGATCGTCTCTTACTAGGTTGCTAGCTACCGCTGCAACCCGGATAATACACCTGGACGGTTGAATATCCTTTGCTTTTGGTTTTTCTTATATTTGATGCGGTAATCTTCATCATTGTGATAACTCTCCTTGAACTTTTGTTTGGCTGTCTCAATTTTTGCATGTCTATAATCTTCATCATTGTGATAACACATCTTGCTGTTTTGTTTTGCTCTCTCAATTATTACTTCTCGATACGCCTGGTCGGTTGAATACCTTTGTTTTGCTCTCTCAATTATTACTTCTCGATACGCCTGGTCGGTTGAATACCTTTGCTTTTTTCTTTTCAAGATACTATCTCTGTTGTTTGTGTAGTACTGTTTTTTCAACTTGCGTATAGCTTGCTTCGATCTAACCATTATCTAATCAAGAATGAGAGAATTTACATCTTTGTCGTTCTTAAGTAGTAATTATGACGTCACGGCGTAATGATTTTATTGACGTCATGGCGCAATGATATTATTTCATAACGTCATCAGAAACAACAATATAATTTCGTGTTTTCCTATTCACGTCATAGCTCAAATATAAAACTATGATGACATTCATTATTTATCTAGTAGGGTTTCAGACAAGGTAATTCTAATGATGTACTTTTGTTTTGATCTGACTATTTTTAGGAGTTTTGTTATATTTCTTAGCATTGGACTGATCGTCTCTTACTAGGTTGCTAGCTACTGCTGCAACCCAAATTCACATATATATTTATTTATGAGAGGCAGCCTGGCCGAGTGGTCCAAGGCACTGGTGTTAGCCACCAGTCTCCTCGGAGGCGTGGGTTCAAATCTTACCGCTGGTATGCGATTATGTTTAAAGACTGCAGTGTGAAAAGACATCGAAAATGCAGTTTTTGGTGGAAAAATTTATTCTCTTTTAGAAATAATTTATTTTAGTTACTATAGATTTTTAACCCAATTAATTTCCTTTAAAATGAGCTATTGAACAACTATCTACGATGCTCCAGTGCCAAGCTATCTCTGGATACAAAAAAAAGAAAAGAGAAAAAAATATCCCGTTTGGGGAGAATAACATGGTTAAAGTCAATTTTCTTGATTTTCAAGCCAATATATTTCCCTTGCTGTTCAAGCCAAGGGACAGAAAGTTTCCTATACAGGGGTTTCGGACAAGGCGGTTCTAATGGTGTACTTTTTGTTTTGATCTGACTCCTTTGTTAGGAACTATGGGTTTAGATATTTCTTAACATTGGACGTGATTGTCTTTTACTAGGTTGCTAGCTACCGCTGCAACCCGGATTAGCTACCGCTCAAACCAAGATTTCTCATTTAACATCCTTACAACTTGCATTGATCTTGCAAGCTGTTTCATTTTCCTTTCAAATTTGTATCCTTAAATTTATTTTTCAATACCCAATTTTAGATAAATAATCACCATAACTTTCTACTCTAATTGCAGCTTCAGGTGGTGGGCAGTTTGTCACATCATACAGAGCTATAATATACAATTGTTTCAGCTTCATTCCATGAAAGCCACTTTGTCCCTTTTTGGCCCGGACAACACCATGATCCCTTGAGAGGTAAAAATACTTCGTTCCTCCCATCGTAATACCGTTCTCAGAAAACTCATCTGAGTCAAATGTTGATACAAACGCTTTCAATTCAGCTGCTGTGGCAGAAAATCCCCTAGACTTGGCCAAAACTGAACCATCAACATCAATAATAGCAGCTTCTGAAATACCTTTTGATAGCAATTGACTTTTAATATGATCAATCCAAGATGTCATCTTGATAATTATTCAATTTAATAATATATTTTCACTCCATAAATCGACGTAACGAGTCACTTCAAGCAAAAGGAAAACCAAACTAATTTTAAACTTTTAGGTAGTTTTCTGGTTTGAATTGGAAAATAAAAATAATTGCTCAGGCGCCATAAATATTTTTGCAGTTTGCAATTAAACAAAATTATTTTATTTAAAATTTTAAGGAATTATTCTAGTTTTAATTGACGAACCAGATTTTCTTTGCGTCAAGTAGTTAGAATCCAACAAAAAACAAAACTAATTTATATTTTTTTTGGTTCTTTTCTGGTTTGAATTAAAAAAAAAATAAAATTATTGCTCAGACATCTTAAATAGTTTTGCAGTTTGCAGCTAAATAAAATTATTTTATTTAAAATTTTTTGGAATTAATCTATTTTCAGTTGACAAATCACTTTTTTTTATACAACCCTAAAAGAGAATTAGATTTTTTACTAAGACCCTAAAAGAATTACTGCATTTTACATAAATATATGTACATGCTTTTTATAATGTTGAAAATACCAATTCTATTTTCATTTGCAATAGGATGTTAATAACATTAGCTACTACAGGTATATCTGATGATTCCTGATGTTATATATAAATAAAAACGTATTGAAAAACACCATTTATAATGAACTATATCGGTCCTTTATGTAACCCCTTTTTTCGAAAATAGAGCAAATTTTCCCAGGCTCGTGACTTTTGATAGTTACAAGCAAACTTGATGAAATTTATATATTTAAAATAAGCATAAAAATTCAATTCTTTTGATGTTTCTATTGGTATTAAAATTCCGTTTCCTTAGAGTTTCGGTTACTATTGAGACGAGTCGCTCTTACCATACAGTTCGTTACATTTACCCTATCGATCCCTTATGTATGATCTCCTAAAGATCATCCTTTAATATAATCAAATAATCAGGCAGCTAACTAGGTTTATAATTTGTTCTTTAATATAAACTGCATTAATTGGATATTTTAATATATCCTATATGGTCTAGAGGTTGGGATAGCTCTCACCCAGCAGGCTTGAGTTCAATTTCCGTATGGGAAATTTTTACTTATGATGATTTCTTAAGGAACATAATTAAATTTCTTAATGTAATAAAAATAATTTGTTTTAATTAAAAAAGGTTTTTAACCCCATTAATTTCCTTTAAAATGAGCCATTGAACAACTCTCTACGATGTTCCAGTGCCATGCTATCTGTTGAATTACTAAACTATACTATAATTAAGTGGCGTATAAAATTTAGTATAGGCTAGAGGTCGTTCTTTATTATATTACTATTGAGACAAGTAGCTATTATTACTATAGAGTTCATTACATGGACTGTTTTATTGCTTCAAAATTCAAATATCTTTGAAAAGACTGCAGTATGAAAATACATAAAAAATGCAATTTTTTTGACAAAATTGATTCTACTTTAAAAAGTATTTTATTTTTAAATACAAAAGTGACTAGATGTTGCAATTTCCTTTAAAATGAGCTATTATACAGCTCTCTATGATTTCCAGTGCCCAGCTAGCTGAGCAGAAAGAAAAAGCGGAAAGAAAAAAAATATCCCGTTTGTGGAGAATAACGTGGTAAAAGTCAATTTTCTTGATTTTCAAGCCAATATATTTTCTTTGTTATTCAAGCCAAAGGGAGGTAAGTTTCCTTTATAGAAGATTCGGACAAGGCGGTTCTAATGGTGTACTTTTTGTTTTGATCTGACTCTTTTTTTAGGAGTTGGGGGGTTTTATATTTCTTGACATTGGAGGTGATCGTCTCTTACTAGGTTGCTAGCTACCGCTGCAACCCGGATTTCTTCTATGAAATAGTAAGAGCCGAACCTCAAACGATCATGTACCGAACTAAGTCCAATGTATGCAATAATTTTTTATTCCAATTCTCCTCTTTTAATGTAATAATTGACAAAAACTATTTATGATCACTGTGAATATATGGAGGCATAATTGTCCTTTACTTAGTTACAGCTTAAATTCGATGATTGAGCTTTTATGTAACCCGAATTAAAAATGGGAAAAAGCCTACGGCTTTTTCTTCTTTGAAATAGTAAGAGACGAACCTTAAACAATCAAGTAGCTAACTAAGTCCAATGTATGCAATGGTTTGTTATTGTAATGATCTTCTTTTAATGTAATTTTGTAAGAAAAATGATTCTCTTTTAAAAATAATTTGTTTTATAATTACAAATTTTTTTTAACCCCATTAATTTGCTTTAAAATGAGCCATTAAACAACTCTCTACGATGTTCCAGTGCCATGCTATCTGTGGAATTACTAACCTATACTATAATTAAGTGGCGTATAAAATTTAGTATAGGCAAGAGGTCGTTCTTTATTATAACCTTTGAACAACTCTCTACGATGTTCCAGTGCCAAGCTATCTGTGGAAAAGAAAGAAAAAAATATCCCGTTTGGGGAGAATAACGTGGTAAAAGTCTATTTTCTTGATTTTCAAGCCAATATATTTTCTTTGTTATTCAAGCCAAAGGGCGGTAAGTTTCCTTTATGGAGGATTTGGACAAGGCGGTTCTAATGGTGTACTTTTTGTTTTGATCTGACTCTTTTTTTAGGAGCTACGGGTTTTTATATTTCTTAACATTGGAGGTGATCGTCTCTTACTAAGTTGCTAGCTACCGCTGCAACCCGGATCCAAAAGAAATGTTGCATGTTTAGTGAAAAGCTTCCAAGGTATGAACCGGCAACTGTGGAACAGTTTACAGATGTAATGGGAAATTTTATACATCACTGTGAATATATGTAGGCATAATTGTTTCTTTACTTAGTTTCAGCTTTAATTCGATGATCCAGACTTTATGTACTAACTACATCCAAAGACTATGACGTCATTGATTAATATTGTATATAAAAAATTAAGTTTTTCGTAAAAAAAAATTAATTTAAAAAAAAAATTAAGTACACATAGCGCTAGATCTAGAGATTTCCTTTAAAATGAGCCATTGAACAACTCTCTACGATGTTCCAGTGCCAAGCTATCTGTGGAAAAGAAAGAAAAAAATATCCCGTTTGGGGAGAATAACGTGGTAAAAGTCTATTTCCTTGATTTTCAAGCCAATATATTTTCTTTGTTATTCAAGCCAAAGGGCGGTAAGTTTCCTTTATGGAGGATTTGGACAAGGCGGTTCTAATGGTGTACTTTTTGTTTTGATCTGACTCTTTTTTTAGGAGCTACGGGTTTTTATATTTCTTAACATTGGAGGTGATCGTCTCTTACTAGGTTGCTAGCTACCGCTGCAACCCGGATTATATACTAATTATGACGTCACGGCGTAATGATTTTATTTCATGACGTCTTTGCGCAATGGTATTATTCCATGACGTCTTCAGAAACAACAATATAATAGGAGTTTTTGGTTTTTATATTTCTTAGCATTGGACTGATCGTCTCTTACTAGGTTGCTAGCTACTGCTGCAACCCAAATTCACATATATATTTATTTATGAGAGGCAGCCTGGACGAGTGGTCCAAGGCAATGGTGTTAGCCACCAGTCTCTTCGGAGGCGTGGGTTCAAATCTTACCGCTGGTATACGATTATGTTTGAAAGACTGCAGTGTGAAAAGACATCAAAAATACAGTTTTTGGTGGAAAAATTTATTCTCTTTTAGAAATAATTTATTTTAGTTACTATAGATTTTTAACCCAATTAATTTTCCTTTAAAATGAGCTATTGAACAACCCTCTACGATGTTCCAGTGCCAAGCCATCTCTGGATACAAAAGAAAAAAAGAAAAAAAAAATATCCCGTTTAGGCAGAATGTTGTAGTAGCTGCCACTTTTCTCGATTTTCAAGCCAATATATTTCCCTTGCTGTTCAAGCCAAGGGACAGAAACTTTCCTATTCAGGGGTTTCGGACAAGGCGGTTCTAATGGTGTACTTTTTGTTTTGATCTGACTCCTTTGTTAGGAACTATGGGTTTTTATATTTCTTAACATTGGACGTGATCGTCTCTTACTAGGTTGCTAGCTACCGCTGCAACCCGGATTTCTTATTTCTGCTACTATGGGCTAAGGTTCGTTCTTACATGTAAAACTAGCAAAATTAAGTCTGATGAAGATTTAACTAATGTGTCAAAAGTAAGGTTGCAAGTCGGCGATTTTGTTTTTGGCCTTATTATAATTGGTATGGTGAAATAATAATATGCATATGGCTCTTAAATCATACTACTTTATGGTCCCATATGGTCTAGTGGCTAGGATAGTAAATTTTCACTTAACAGGCCCGGGTTCGATTCCCGGTGTCGAAAAATTTTTAACTCTATAATCTTCGAACATTTGAACCTTTTATAATTTATAATGATGTATAATATAAATACTGTAATCTTAACTATAGTGAAAATGCCTATGCCAGTTAATATAGGGAAGAGTTCGATCTTTATTATAAAAATTAACCACTTTGTCAGTTGAAAATTTTAATGCTATATTATTTTCAAGGATATCAAAAAGAATTTGACATAATTCAATATCCGTCGGATAGAGCTTGCGGATATCAGGGTGACATTGCCAAGTAACCTGCTGCCCAATTTTTGGTTTTGAATGTTTACTCAGATTGTTATAGGTGACTTCAGCCATCATAATTTCCTTGTCAGATCTAGTTTTAGAGCATTTTTCAATAGTTGTCTCGTACTTTTCAGGACAGTTTTGTTCTACTACACAGAGAATTTTTTGCCAAATATTCAGTAGAACTAAAAGAACTGTTTAAAACACAGTTAGAAATGCTTTTTTTCCTGAGTCGGTGTTCCAGGAATTTGTTCTAAATCATTAGTCTTACAAACACATTTACTAATAACCCTAACAGGCTCGTTTTCGCCATAATTGAAAAACATTGCTTTTCCTTCGCTGTTGATAGGTATGCTTGTATATATATTTTTATTGCTGCTACATAAACTGCAATTGCTCCTTCCAAAATTAATATACGATTTTTCTAAGAAGTACGCCTCCGTATATTCACTGTGTTGTCGAACATTTTCCATTGCATCTATAAACTGTTCCGCAGTTGCCAATCCATACCTTGGAAGCTTTTCGTTAAACTGACAACATTTCTTTTGGATATTACTATGAAGCTTTGCCAAAGCATTTCTAGCCGACTTTTCAACAGCATCCGCTCTTTCAAAGAGAATTTTAATCTGTAATTTTGAATACTTTTCGTGATCCCGATAAAACATGCGTAAAATTTTTCTCAATTTACAAAGATCAGCCTGCATTTTTGCCATCTTCTTGTATTTCTGAATGTGATTTTTCCCTTTGTCCTTATGCGTTCTTCGGTACAACGTCGCAGAGAATTTAATTTTTTCATTATAGCTTTTGTCACCCCAGTATCTACCCATTATTCTGGTAGCAACTTTTTTCTTATGTTTGTTTCGGTAATCTATATCGTTATCATACCGTTCCTTGCTCTTTTGTTTGGCTGTCTCAATTTTCGCATGTCTATAAACTACATCATTATAATAACGCTGTTTGTCACTATCAATTTTCGCATCTCGATACGCCTGGTCGGTTGAATACCTTTGCTTTTCTCTTTTCAAGATACTATCTCTGTTTTTTTTGGTAGTACTCTTTTTTTAACTTGCGTGTAGCTTGCTTGATTGAAACCATTATGTAACCATTAGTTGAATTTTTATGTCCCATATCAAGTATCAAGATCCTAACAAAAAATTAAACTAATTTTTTAATTTTCAGGTATTTTTCTAGTCTAAATTAAAAGATTAAAACTATTGTTCAGACACCATAAATATTTTTGCAGTTTATAACTTTAGCGATTCTGAACTAAAAACGAAAATAAAATAAAAATTAATTTTTTCAATTTTTACGTCACGTCGCTCATTAAGTTATATATGGTTATTAGTACACAATAGGTTTTAGATATTACGTCATGTCACTTACTACGTAATATATGGTTATAAGTAGATAATCGGTAAAATATTCGTTCTTTATTATAATTGGCCTGAGTTCAATTTATGAAAATTTTACTAACCTATACTATAGTTAAGTGGCCTATAAAATTTAGTATAGGCAAGAGGTTGTTCCTAATTATAAATATTTCCCTTGCTGTTCAAGCCAAGGGACAGAAAGTTTCCTATACAGGGGTTTCGGACAAGGCGGTTCTAATGGTGTACTTTTTGTTTTGATCTGACTCCTTTGTTAGGAACTATGGGTTTTTATATTTCTTAACATTGGACGTGATCGTCTCTTACTAGGTTGCTAGCTACCGCTGCAACCCGGATTGGCCTGAGTTCAATTTCCGTATGGGTAATTTTTACTTATGATGATTTCTTAAGGAATATAATTAGAATTTCTTATTGCAATAAAAATAATTTGTTTTAATTACAAAAGGTTTTTAACCCCATTAATTTCCTTCAAAGTGAGCCATTGAAGAACTCTCTTCGATGTTCCAGTGCAAAGCTATCTGTTGAATTCCTAACCTATACTATAATTAAGTGGCGTATAAGATTTAGTATAGGCAAGAGGTCGTTCTTTATTATAAAAAAAAGTTTGGTTCCAGGATACAATAATAACTCTGAACTGAGATGAAAAAAAATTTTCTTCCAGGAGACAAAAAGTAAAACTAATTGTAAAATTTTGATGTATTTTTGTTGTTTAAATTAAGAACTTACTATTACTGATTAGGCATCATAAATATTTTTGCAGTTTACATAATAATTTTAGCGATTAAGCCAAAAAAGAAAATTTTGGTTCCAGGAGTTTCGGTTACTATTGAGACAATTAGCTATTATTACTATAGAGTTCATTACCATGAACTGTTTGATTGCTTAAAAATTCAAATATCTTTGAAAAGACTGCAGTATGAAAATACATCAAAAATGCAATTTTTTTGACAAAATTGATTCTATTTTAAAAAGTATTTTATTTTTAATTACAAAAGGCACTAGATGTTGCAATTGCCTTTAAAATCAGCTATTATAAAGCTCTCTATGATTTTCCAGTGCCCAGCTAGCTGAGGAGAAAAAAAAAGCGGAAAGAAAGAAATATCCCGTTTGTGGAGAATAACGTGGTAAAAGTCAATTTTCTTGATTTTCAAGCCAATATATTTTCTTTGTTATTCAAGCCAAAGGGCGGTAAGTTTTCTTTATAGAGGATTCGGACAAGGCGGTTCTAATGGTGTACTTTTTGTTTTGATCTGACTCTTAATTTAGGAGTGGGGGGGTTTTATATTTCTTAACATTGGAGGTGATCGTCTCTTACTAGGTTGCTAGCTACCGCTGCAACCCGGATTGTGACGTCACGGCGTAATGATTTTATAATATGACGTAATAGCGCAATGGTATTATTTCATGACGTCTTCAGAAACAACAATATAATTTCGTGTTTTTCTATTCACGTCATAGCTGTAATATAAAACTATGATGACATTCATTATTTATCTAGTAGGGTTTCGGACAAGGTAGTTCTAATGATGTATTTTTGTTTTGATTTGACTCTATTTTTAGGAGTTTTGTTATATTTCTTAGCATTGGACTGATCGTCTCTTACTAGGTTGCTAGCTACTGCTGCAACCCAAATTCACATATATATTTATTTATGAGAGGCAGCCTGGCCGAGTGGTCCAAGGCACTGGTGTTGGCCACCAGTCTCTTCGGAGGCGTGGGTTCAAATCTTACCGCTGGTATATGATTATGTTTGAAAGACTGCAGTGTGAAAAGACATCAAAAATGCAGTTTTTGGTGGAAAAATTTATTGTCGTTTAGAAATAATTTATTTTAGTTACTATAGATTTTTAACCCAATTAATTTCCTTTAAAATGAGCTATTGAACAACCCTCTTCGATGTTCCAGGGCCAAGCTATCTCTGGATACAAAAAAAGAAAAAAAGAAAAAAATATCCCGTTTGTGGAGAATAACGTGGTTAAAGTCAATTTTCTTGATTTTCAAGCCAATATATTTCCCTTGCTGTTCAAGCCAAGGGACAGAAAGTTTCCTATACAGGGGTTTCGGACAAGGCGGTTCTAATGGTGTACTTTTTATTTTGATCTGACTCCTTTGTTAGGAACTATGGGTTTTTATATTTGTTAACATTGGACGTGATTGTCTCTTACTAGGTTGCTAGCTACCGCTGCAACCCGGATTTAGGAACTATGAGTTTTTATATTTCGTAACATTTTACGTGATGGTTTTTTACTAGGTTGCTAGCTACCGCTGCAATCCAGACTAGGTTGCTAGCTACTGCTGCAACCCGGATAATTGACAAACACCATTTATGATGAGCTATATTCGTCCTTTATGTAATACTTTAGTTTCTTTCGTTTGCTCTTTTACTCTTCCTTTTATCTACTCTTATTTTCTTGTTTTACGCATTTATTTATTTTTGTTTGCTCTATTTTGTTTGTTTTACTCTTTTATCATCACGTCGAAACCATTTCTTTGTGGTTTTTCTGAAAGACTGTTTTGTATTTTGTAACTAATGTTCTGAAAATACAGCTTTGTAACTGATCTAAACTTAACTGTTTCTTACTTTAAATTTCATTTCGTTGTATTTTTTTCTTATAGAACTTTTTAAGAACTCAAAATAGTAAAAACAACTACAATCTTGTATCAGAGACTCTAGTTTTTTTGGACTGTATCTGTGGCTCAACAACTGGTAGCCTTGGCCTCCTTGCACTATATATAAACAAGCAGAACATATTGCTGATTAATTAGGCTCTTGAAAGCCTCACGGAATACTGTCAGGTAACTTCATAATTTACTTAATTTACTTATTTCTTGCCCGGATGCATAATAATGCATGGCCTAGAGACTATTTCGCCTAATTTTATTAGCCACATAATTCTATTAGCTGAGCTATGTTCTGGCCATGAGAAGGCATAAGAGTTGTGAGCCCTTCTCATGTTAATTTCTACTCGTTTTGATTTTGAATCGGTTATTTATTGTAATTTCTGTTCGTTTTGGGTTTCATTTATTTATTGATGCTGATTTATGGTAGTTTTACGCTTGGTAGATCATTTGATTATATTTTGCTCATTTTTGGTTTAATCGAGTTCTTTACTTTTCTTTGAAAAATTTATTTAGTGGAAAAAGTTCTTTTAATTAATATCTGTTCATTCTATATTGACATAGTCTTTTTTAGGGAAAAATAAATAATAGTTTAAATCTTTTCGGGTTTTTCTTTAAGAATTGATAGTTTGGCCTGCTATTTGTATGTTGGATATAACTTTTTCAACAATTTTTAACAACACACACCCTTTTGAAAATCTTGACACTTATAGCAGTGTTTAATTTAGTTCTATACCTTCACTAATTGACCTGAAAAATAAAGCTTAATACCATTCCCCCAAAATTTTATCTATGCTCTTTGAAAGCCTGGACACACTTACACTATTTTGATTTAATTAAATTTTAAGAGCAGAAGTAGTTATAGAAAAAGCCCAAAAAGTTTCGACTTGAATACCCTCCGTTGGTCCTGGGATATTGCTTAGATGTCTTATGGGGAACCAGCATGCACTGGGCGTTTTGATTTAATTTTTAAGCATAATGGGTAAGATGCATAACTGTAGGGCGGGAATTGACTCACCCAATAACCCTAGAGATACAGTTACTAGACCGTTCAGCTATGCTGAGCAAATACCGTCTTAAAATTTTGATTAGAAGTGTTTGGAAAATTATGGGCTAAAGAGGAGGGCTGATTGCCCCCCTCCCCCATCACTCTTGACTCTTAAAAAGGGCACCAGAACTTTTAATTTTGAATCAAATTAGGTCCTTTAAAATCTCAATGATATTACTAGCAATGAAGAGCAGCGCTTCTTATGATATTGCTTATATGCCCTTTTAATGCCTCCGAGCATATAGTTTTTCATTTAGTTGAAACTCCCCCTAAACGTTCCCTAACTTTTTCAACAATTTTTAACAACACACACCCTTTTGAAAATCTTGACACTTATAGCAGTGTTTAATTTAGTTCTATACCTATACTAATTGACCTGAAAAATAAAGCTTAATACCATTCCCTCAAAATTCTATCTATGCTCTTTGACAGCCTGGAGACACTTACACTATTTTGATTTAATTAAATTTTAAGAGCAGAAGTAGTTATAGAAGTAGCCCCAAAAGTTTCGACTTGAATACCCTCAGTCGTTCTTGGGATATTGCTTAGATGTCTTATGGGGAACCAGCATGCACTGGGCGTTTTGATTTAATATTTAAGCATAATGGGTAAGATGCATAACTGTAGGGCGGGAATTGACTCACCCAATAACCCTAGAGATACAGTTACTAGACCGTTCAGCTATGCTGAACAAATACCGTCTTAAAATTTTGATTAAAAGTGTTTGGAAAATTATGGGCTAAAGAGGAGGACTGATTGCCCCCCCCCTCTCCTATCACTCTTGACTCTTAAAAAGGGCACCAGAACTTTTAATTTTGAATTAAATAAGGTCCTTTAAAATATCAATGATATATACTAGCAATGAAGAGCAGCGCTTCTTATGATATTGCTTATATGCCCTTTTAATGTCTCCGTGCATATAGTTTTTCATTTAGTTGAAACTCCCCCTAAACGTTCCCTAAAAGTTTCAACTTAATGCCATTAGTGTCATTAGTTAGAGTAAGTGTAGAAGTAGTATTATAAGTATACATATAAAGTCTTTTGGCTAGTTCAAATCCGCCAAAACTTCCTTTGAAAGGTCTAACTTAATAATGTAAGCCGTTACTGTGATATTGCTTTGTCGCCCTTTTGAAATTCTGCATGATCACAGTTCGTTTTGATTTAGTTCAACTATTGCCTAGATATTACTTGAAAGCTTCACCTTAATACCCTTAGCTTGTGTAGTAGGCATTAGTTGTAGTAGCAGTAGTAGCATTTGTAGCAGTATGCACATAGTGCCTTTGGTTTTTTTTCAACATCCCTGTCAACACACGATGAAAGTTTCAACTTAATACCATCAACCGTTCTTGAAGCATTACTTATACGTCCTCTTGACAACCTATTTGGGCATAATGTGTTCCGGCTTAGTGCAGTACAGTTTCAATACTCCCGAAATTTTCACCTTAATACACTTAGCTTTAGTAGTAGTAGCACCAGTCGTTATAGTAGTAGTAGTAGTAGCAGTAGAATTAATAGTAGTAGTCTTAGCTTTAGTAGCAGTAGTAGTAGTTGTAGTTGTAGGAGTAGAAGCAGTAGTATTATGATGCAAATATTGTCTTTTGGTTAGTTCAAGAATCCCCACAACAAGCCTTGTAAGTTTTAATTTCACATACAAAACTCTTCCTAAGATATTGCTGATGTGCCTTTTTGACAACCTGCATACAGACGGCGTGTGGTAATTCAGTTTACCTTCCCCCCTAAAAATTCTATGAGAATTTCACCTTCATACCCTTAGGTATACTTTTAATAGTAGTCACAGCACTTGTATTAGTTCTCAACTTAATAGTTAGCCATTGCCATGACATTATCGACATGTCTTTTTGATAACCTGTATATATGCTTCTTGAAATTTGATCTTAATGCTCTTAGCATTACAAATAGTTGCAATTTTATTAGTAGTTGGAGCTACATTAATAATAGTAGTAGAACTAGTAAATGCAGCAGTGGTAGTGTATTAGTAGTTGTGTGCACATATTGCTTTTTGGTCAATCGATCTTCCCCTTTAAGCATTCTCTGAGAGTTCCAACTTAATACACAAATCAATTCTTAAGATACGCTTTTTTACAATCTAAGTGCACTTAGTGTCTTTTGTTAGTTCGAATTTGCCATCAATATTCTCTCAAATTTTATCTTCATAGACTTAATAGTATTAGTATCACAGTAGTTGCGGTGGTAGTTGTAGAAGGTGTTGTAGTGTTTTATTAGTAACAGTAGTAACAGTAGTAGCAGTAGTATTAATAGAGGTAGTAGCATGTACCTCTTTCCTCTTGATGAGTCCCTTTCATGATACCCCGGAAGTTTCACCTTGACACGGTAAGCCGTTCCAAAAATATTGCTTATGTGCGCTTTTGGCCCCCTTTTGACGGCCTTTGAATCTTAATACTCTAAGCCTTTCAAGTTGTTGCAATTGAAGTAGTAGTTGAATCAGTTTAATAGCAGTAGTAGTAGTATTAGTAAAAGTAGCAGTGGTTGTATTTTTAGCAGTGACATGTATATTTACCTTTTTGTCAGTTGATCTTCCCCTTTAAGTATTCTCTGAAAATTCTAACTTAATACCCAAATCCTTTCATGAGATACGCTCTTTTGACAATCTGCCTGCACATAGTTTGTTTTGATTTAGTTCAAATTCCCCCTCAATATTCTGTCAAATTTTCAGCTTCAAACGTATAGCCTTAATTGTACTATTGTCATAGTAGTAATGGTAGTAGTAGGAACAGTAGTAGCAGTAATAGTGTATTATTATTAATAGTATTAACAGTAATAGCAGCGGTATTAATAGGAGTAGCAGTAGGTATATTTTGCTTTTTGGTCAACTGAACATCCCACTCGCGATGTCTCTGAAGTTTCCTCTTGATACGATAAGCCGTTCCAAAAATATTGCTGATACGCCCGTTTCAGCAATCTATATGCAAATAGTGTGCTTTGATTTAGTTCAACTTTCCCCTCGACGTTCCCTCAGGTATTCATTTCAATGTTCTCAGCCTCAGTAGTACTAGCTACAGAAGTAGTGGTTTTATGTTAGTGATACCGCTGCAACCCAGATGTAACTACACCTGGAACCACCATATATCAATTAGTATGAGAGAAAGAGATCGTTCTTTACTGTAAAATGGTACGATGAAATAATAATATGCATATGGTTCTTAAATCATGCTGTTTTATAGTCCCATATGGTGTAGCGGATAGGATAGCTGGCTTTCATCTAGAAGGCCCGGTTTGATTCCCGGTATTGGAAAATTTTTAACTCTATAATCTTCGAACATTAGAAGCTCTAAACCTTTTATAATTTATAATGAACCACATCGATCCTTTATGTAATGTAACTACACCTGGAACCACTATATATCAGTTAGTATGGGAGAGAGATCGTTCTTTACTGTAAACTAGCTACCGCTGCAACCCGGATATCATTACAAACAGGAAAAAGCCTACGGCTTTTTCTTCTTTGAAATAGTAAGTGACGAAACTCAAGTAACTACCCCTGGAACCACCATCGTTCTTTACTGTATCACAAGACATCTTAGTAGCAATCCTTACGCGTGCTCGAGCTTTATTGCGTTTGGTGGCATTTTTATCTCTTTTAAATAAACTTTTCTTATATTTCAGGATGTTAGCTTTATTTTTTGTGTAGTAAAGTTTTCTATTAGTAGAAATTTGGATTGTTCTATTTTGATATTGTTTTTGGTTATTCTTTCTTTTTTTCCACTCGCGTGAGACCATATTTTTTCAAGATTTAAAATTATTAAGCACACAAACTCCCGTGTCGAGTATCTAAAACCTAGCATAAAACAAAACTAATTTTAAAATTTTCAGGTATTTATCTTGTTTGAATTACAAAATTAGTATTATTGGTTAGACACCATAAATATTTTTGCAGTTTAAATAATAAGTTTAGTGATTCTGGACTGAAAACTAAAATAATTGCAATTATGAGACAATAATATGGAGATATGTACTTTACGGGTTACAGGATACAATAATAAATTTGAACTGAGATGAAAAAAAAATTTCTTCCAGGAGACAAAAAGCAAAACTAATTTTAGAATTTTCATGTATTTTTGTTGTTTAAATTAAAAAATTACTATTACTGATTAGGCATCATAAATATTTTTGCAGTTTACATAATAATTTTAGCGATTAAGCCAAAAAAGAAAATTTTGGTTCCAGGAGTTTCGGTTACTATTGAGACAAGTAGCTATTATTACTATAGAGTTCATTACATGGACTGTTTTATTGCTTCAAAATTCAAATATCTTTGAAAAGACTGCAGTATGAAAATACATCAAAAATGCAATTTTTTTGACAAAATTGATTCTACTTTAAAAAGTATTTTATTTTTAAATACAAAAGTGACTAGATGTTGCAATTTCCTTTAAAATGAGCTATTATACAGCTCTCTATGATTTTCCAGTGCCCAGCTAGCTGAGCAGAAAGAAAAAGCGGAAAGAAAAAAATATCCCGTTTGTGGAGAATAACGTGGTAAAAGTCAATTTTCTTGATTTTCAAGCCAATATATTTTCTTTGTTATTCAAGCCAAAGGGAGGTAAGTTTCCTTTATAGAGGATTCGGACAAGGCGGTTCTAATGGTGTACTTTTTGTTTTGATCTGACTCTTTTTTTAGGAGTTGGGGGTTTTATATTTCTTGACATTGGAGGTGATCGTCTCTTACTAGGTTGCTAGCTACCGCTGCAACCCGGATTCTTCTTTGAAATAGTAAGAGACGAACCTCAAACAATCAAGTAGCTAACTAAGTCCAATGTATGCTATGGTTTGCGATTCCAATGATCGTCTTTTAATGTAATTATAATTCGATCTTTATTATAATAATCATATTGATAATCTTACAACATCAATGAATGACGTCATAGTCTAAGTGGCAAGCACGATCGGCCTTTAACCGAAAGGTTGGTGGTTCAAAGCCATCCGGGATCATTTTATTTTAATTTGTAATTCAGTTATCAATAAAAACCATATCATTACTATATCATTAACAATAATTAAGTTGAGTATGCAATTTAATATAGGCAAGAGTTCGTTCTTTATTATATGAATGAGACCATTTACAGTTTTGACGTTTCTTATATAGTAATTATGACGTCACTGCATCAAAAATACAGTTTTTATTGGAAAAATTTATTCTCTTTTAGAAATAATTTATTTTAGTTACAAAAGGTTTTTAACCCAATTAATTTCCTTTAAAATGAGCTATTGAACAACCCTCTACGATGTTCCAGTGCCAAGCTATCTCTGGAAAAGAAAGAAAAAAAAAAAGAAAAAATATCTCGTTTGGGGAGAATAACGTGGTAAAAGTCAATTTGCTTGATTTTCAAGCCAATATATTTCCCTTGCTGTTCAAGCCAAAGGGCGGTAAGTTTCCTTTATAGAGGTTTCGGACAAGGCGGTTCTAATGGTGTACTTTTTGTTTTGATCTGACTCTATTCTTAGAAGTTATTGGTTATTATATTTCTTAACATTGGACGTGATCGTCTCTTACTAGGTTGCTAGCTACCGCTGCAACCCGGATCAATGATGTTCCAGTGTCAAGCTATATGTGAAATAACTAACCTATACTATAATTAAGTGGCGTATAAAATTTATTATAGGTAAGAGGTCGTTCTTTATTATATACCGCTGCAACCCGGATTGCTAGCTACCGCTGCAACCCGGATTGCTAGCTACCGCTGCAACCTAGATAAATGTACAATCCTATGCAGTAGTTAAGTTGCCTATGCAAGATAGTATAGGCTAGAGTTCGTTCCTTATTATATCTTACTATTTTTTCTAGCTACTCCTGCAACCCAGATATTATTTCCAGTCTCCAATTGTACAGTCGTATATCAGTTACTATGGGCGAGAGATCGTTCTTTACTGTAAACTAACCTAAACTATAGTTAAGTGGCGTATATAATTTAGTATAGGCAAGAGGTCGTTCTTTATTATAATTATAAAACTAATTATAAAATTTTCATGTATTTTTGTTGTTGAAATTAAGAAATTACTATTACTGATTAGGCATCATAAATATTTTTGCAGTTTACATAATAATTTTAGCGATTTAAGCCAAAAAAGAAAATTTTGGTTCCAGGAATTTCGGTTACTATTGAGACAAGTAGCTATTATTACTATAGAGTTCATTACCATGAACTGTTTGATTGCTTCAAAATTCAAATATCTTTGAAAAGACTGCAGTATGAAAATACATCAAAAATGCAATTTTTTTGACAAAATTGATTTTACTTTAAAAAGTATTTTATTTTTAAATACAAAAGTGACTAGATGTTGCAATTTCCTTTAAAATGAGCTATTATACAGCTCTCTATGATTTTCCAGTGCCCAGCTAGCTGAGGAGGAATCAAGCGGAAAGAAAAAATATCCCGTTTGTGGAGAATAACGTGGTTAAAGTCAATTTTCTTGATTTTCAAGCCAATATATTTTCTTGTTATTCAAGCCAAAGGGCGGTAAGTTTCCTTTATAGAGGTTTCGGTGAAGGCCAGTTCTAATGGTGTACTTTTTGTTTTGATCTGACTCTTTTTTTAGGAGTTGGGGGGTTTTATATTTCTTAACATTGGAGGTGATCGTCTCTTACTAGGTTGCTAGCTACCGCTGCAACCCGGATTGCTAGCTACCGCTGCAACCCGGATAGGGTTTTCGGAAAAGACATTATAATTATAATGGTCTACTTTGTGTTTCGATCTGACTCTATTTTTACGAATTATGGGCTATTTTATTTTTTACTATGGGACGTGATCGATCCTTTATGTAAAATTTTTTAGTTAAGAAAGGCACTAGAACTTTTAATATCTTTTATTATTTCAGTTCGTTCCTTAATGTAATTATAATGAGCCACATCAATCCTTTATATATCAGCTTTATCTGATGATCGAGCCTTTATGTACTATTATAACTAGGTTGCTATCTACCGCTGCAACCCGGATTAGTTACTATGGGCTTGAAGTTTGTTCTTTCCAGTCTCTTCGGAGGCGTGGGTTCAAATCTTACCGCTGGTATACGATTATGTTTGAAAGACTGCAGTGTGAAAAGACATCAAAATGCAGTTTTTGGTAGAAAAATTTATTCTCTTTTAGAAATAATTTATTTTAGTTACTATAGATTTGTAACCCAATTAATTTCCTTTAAAATGAGCTATTGAACAACCCTCTACGATGTTCCAGTGCCAAGCTATCTCTGGAAACAAAAGAAAAAAAAAATATCCCGTTTAGGTAGAATGCTGTAGGAGCTGCCACTTTTCTTGATTTTCAAGCCAATATATTTCCCTTGCTGTTCAAGCCAAGGGACAGAAAATTTACGATACAGGGGTTTCGGATAAGGGAGTTCTAATGGTGTACTTTTTGTTTTGATCTGACTCCTTTTTTAGGAGCTAGGGGTTTTTATATTTCTTAACATTGGACGTGATCGTCTCTTACTAGGTTGCTAGCTACCGCTGCAACCTGGATAAAACCATGAAATTGGTAATAACAAATATTTTTGGTATTTAATAATGATAATATTGTATCAAGTTGTTTAAATATTAAGATAAAATGAGATTCATTTAAATATTTTTAGGAATGTATATAGTTTCTTTACTACTCAAACATTCAAACATTCTAAATGATATTGAGTAGTTAATAATTATTACTCAAATTCTAATATTTTTGCAGTTTAAAGAGTTTTTCATTGTCATAATATAAAAACTGTAATCTTAACTATAGTGAAGTTGCCTTTGCAAGTTAGTATAGGGATTCTTTATTATAACATTACAAACAGGAAAAAGCCTACGGCTTTTTCTTCTTTGAAATAGTAAGAGACGAACCACAAGTAACTACCCCTGGAACCACCATATATCAGTTACTATGCATGAGCGATCGTTCTTTACTGTAAACTATACTATAATTAAGTGGCGTATACAATTTAGTATAGGCAAGAGGACTTTCTTTATTATATTGCCCTTGCAAGTTAGTATAGGGAAGAGTTCGATCTTTATTATAAATTACCCCAAACAAGATTTTAATTTATGTCTAATATTAATCATTAAGGAAAATGCATTATCTATATAATGATTTCTTATAATACATCAATTACTATGGATGAAAGTTCGTTCTTTAATGTAAAAAACCGAAACTGTAGACCAGCTAAAACTATTGCAAGGAAAAATATTCTTGCTCAATCATCTTGGTAAATTCTTTTTCGTTGATTCCTGCCTGGTTTTTTATTTAGTTTTTAATGTAATATTATGCAACCCGTTCTTTACTGTAATGGAAAATTTTTAACTCTATAATCTTCGAACATTAGAAGCTCTAAACCTTTTATAATTTATAATGAACCAAATCGATCTTTTATGTTATGTCAAACTTTTTTTTAGATTAAAAACTATTGCTCAGATATCATAAATATTTTTGCAGTTTACATAATAACTTAAGCGATTCTAAACTGAAAAACTAACTCAGTCCAATATATGCAATGGTGTGCTTTTCTAATGATCGTCCTTTAATATAAACTATGGACTAAAGTTTGTTCTTTTATGTAAAACTGCATAGTCGTCATTTATGACGGCGTTTATAATGGCATTATAATGGCATAGTTATGTGAGGTAGCGTGGTCAAGCGGTTTAAGGCGCTGGTGTTAGCCACCCGTCACATCGGAGGCATGGGTTTCGAATATCCCTGATGACAGTATTTTATACCGAAGCAAACAAATTACTAGCTTGAGTCTTAAATTATAATCTTGTTTTAGTTACTATGGGCTGAAGTTCGTTCTTTACTGTAAAAATTTTTAACTCTATAATCTTCGAACATTTGAACCTTTTATAATTTATAATGATGCATAATATAAATACTGTAATCTTAACTATAGTGAAGTTGCGTATGCAAGTTAGTATAGGGAAGAGTTCGATCTTTATTATAACTTTGATCTAACCATTATGTATTCATGAATGAGACCATTTACAGTTTTGACGTTTCTTATATAGTAATTATGACGTCACTGCATCAAAAATACAGTTTTTATTGGAAAAATTTATTCTCTTTTAGAAATAATTTATTTTAGTTACAAAAGGTTTTTAACCCAATTAATTTCCTTTAAAATGAGCTATTGAACAACCCTCTACGATGTTCCAGTGCCAAGCTATCTGCTGGAAAGAAAGAAAAAAAAAAGAAAAAAATATCTCGTTTGGGGAGAATAACGTGGTAAAAGTCAATTTGCTTGATTTTCAAGCCAATATATTTCCCTTGCTGTTCAAGCCAAAGGGCGGTAAGTTTCCTTTATAGAGGTTTCGGACAAGGCGGTTCTAATGGTGTACTTTTTGTTTTGATCTGACTCCTTTTTTAGGAACTATGGGTTTTTATATTTCTTAACATTGGACGTGATCGTCTCTTACTAGGTTGCTAGCTACCGCTGCAACCCGGATTAGCATGGGACTGATCGTCTCTTACTAGGTTGCTAGCTACTGCTGCAACCCAAATTCACATATATATTTATTTATGAGAGGCAGCGTGGCCGAGTGGTCCAAGACACTGGTGTTAGCCACCAGTCTCTTCGGAGGCGTGGGTTCAAATCTTACCGCTGGTATACGATTATGTTTGAAAGACTGCAGTGTGAAAAGACATCAAAAATGCAGTTTTTGGTGGAAAAATTTATTCTCTTTTAGAAATAATTTATTTTAGTTACTATAGATTTTTAACCCAATTAATTTCCTTTAAAACCAGCTATTGAACAACCCTCTACGATGTTCCAGTGCCAAGCTATCTGTGGAAAAGAAAAAAAAAAGAAAAGAGAAAAAAATATCCCGTTTGGGGAGAATAACGTGGTTAACGTCAATTTTCTTGATTTTCAAGCCAATATATTTCCCTTGCTGTTCAAGCCAAGGGACAGAAAGTTTCCTATACAGGGGTTTCGGACAAGGCGGTTCTAATGGTGTACTTTTTGTTTTGATCTGACTCCTTTGTTAGGAACTATGGGTTTTTATATTTCTTAACATTGGACGTGATCGTCTCTTACTAGGTTGCTAGCTACCGCTGCAACCCGGATTATACTGAAGTGAAGTTGCGTATGCAAGTTAGTATAGGGAAGATTTCGATCTTTATTATAACTACCGCTGCAACCCGGATGTTAATTACAAAAGGTTTCTATATACAGCAGTTTCCTTTAAAATGAGCCATTACACAGCTCTTTACTATGACAACGAATCGTTTGATTTAATACTTAAGTTACTATGGGTTAAAGTTCGTTCCTTATTGTAAAATTACAAAAAGTTTTTAACCCCATTAATTTCCTTCAAAATGAGCCATTGAACAACTCTCTACAATGTTCCAGTGCCATGCTATCTGTTGAATTACTAACCTATACTATAATTAAGTGGCGCATAAAATTTAGTATAGGTAAGAGGTCGTTCTTTATTATATTTTTGCTTTTCTCTTTTCAAGATACTATCTCTGTTGTTTGTGTAGTACTGTTTTTTCAAATTGCGTATAGCTTGCTTCGATCTAACCATTATTCTAATCAAGACTGAGAAAATTTACATCTTTGTTGTTCTTAAGTAGTAATTATGACGTCACGGCGTAATGATTTTATTGACGTCATGGCGCAATGATATTATTTCATGACGTCATCAGAAACAACAATATAATTTCGTGTTTTTCTATTCACGTCATAGCTCTAATCTAATATAAAGCTATGACGACATTCATTATTTATCTAGTAGGGTTTCAGACAAGGTAGTTTCAATGATGTACTTTCGTTTTGATCTTACTCTATTTTTAGGAGTTTTGTTATATTTCTTAGCATGGGACTGATTGTCTCTTACTAGGTTGCTAGCTACTGCTGCAACCCAAATTCACATATATATTTATTTATGAGAGGCAGCCTGGCCGAGTGGTCCAAGACACTGGTGTTAGCCACCAGTCTCTTCGGAGGCGTGGGTTCAAATCTTACCGCTGGTATACGATTATGTTTGAAAGACTGCAGTGTGAAAAGACATCAAAAATGCAGTTTTTGGTGGAAAAATTTATTCTCTTTTAGAAATAATTTATTTTAGTTACTATAGATTTTTAACCCAATTAATTTCCTTTAGAATGAGCTATTGAACAACCCTCTACGATGTTCCAGTGCCAAGCTATCTGTGGAAAAGAAAAAAAAAAGAAAAAAGAAAAAAATATCCCGTTTGGGGAGAATAACGTGGTTAAAGTCAATTTTCTTGATTTTCAAGCCAATATATTTCCCTTGCTGTTCAAGCCAAGGGACAGAAAGTTTCCTTTACAGGGGTTTCGGACAAGGCGGTTCTAATGGTGTACTTTTTGTTTTGATCTGACTCCTTTGTTAGGAACTATGGGTTTTTATATTTCTTAACATTGGACGTGATCGTCTCTTACTAGGTTGCTAGCTACCGCTGCAACCCGGATTTCAAGATGTTGTCTCTTTTTTTTGTATAGTACTGTTTTTTTAAATTACGTATAATAACTCGCTTAGAAGGCATCTTATTACAAAACAAGAAATAATATTTTCATCTAATTAACACTTCTTATGACTCGTATCGAGTATCCATAACCTAACAAAAAGTAAAACTAATTTTTAAATTTTCAGGTATTTTGTTAGTTTGAATGAAAAGATTAAAATTATTGCTCAGATATCATAAATATTTTTGCAGTTTACATAATAACTTTAGCGATTCTAAACTGAAAAACTAACTCAGTCCAATATATGCAATGGTGTGCTTTTCTAATGATCGTCCTTTAATATAAACTATGGACTAAAGTTCGTTCTTTAATGTAAAAATTCGATGATCGAGCCTTTATGTAACCCGGGTTAAAAAATTATTATCATATCTTATATGTAAATTTCATTTTATAAGTCTTCGATAGTCTAATGATAAGTATGCCCACTTGTTACCTGGGAGAAGGGGGTTCGATTCCCCGTCGGGGAGAACTTTTAATATGTTGAATTAAAAGCACTATCTTTTCAATTTAAAATTTAAAAAAGAAACTTGTTTATTTACATTCTAGCTAAAATAATGAAGATAATATGAATGAACCACAGTGTTCAGTTTCTTTGGACTTGAGTTCGTTTTTTAACTATAAATACAAACAGGAAAAAGCCTACGGCTTTTTCTTCTTTTAAATAGTAAGAGACGAAACTCAAACAATCAAGTAGCTAACTAAGTCCAATGTATGGAATGGTTTGTTATTTCAGTGATCGTCTTTTAATGTAAAAATATAAATACTGTAATCTTAACTATAGTGAAGTTGCGTATGCAAGTTAGTATAGGGAAGAGTTCGATCTTTATTATAAAACCCATGGAACCACCATATTTCAGTTAGTATGGGCGAGACATCGTTCTTTACTGTAACTTTTGTTTGGCTGTCTCAATTTTTGCATGTCTATAATCTTCATCATTGTGATAACACATCTTGCTGTTTTCTTTTCCTCTCTCAATTATTACTTCTCGATACGCCTGGTCGGTTGAATACCTTTGTTTTGCTCTCTCAATTATTACTTCTCGATACACCTGGTCGGTTGAATACCTTTGCTTTTTTCTTTTCAAGTTACTATCTCTGTTGTTTGTGTAGTACTCTTTTATCAACTTGCGTATAGCCTGCTTTGATCTAACGATAATTCTAATCAAGAATGAGAGAATTTTCAGTTTTGACTTTCCTTATATACTAATTATGACGTCACGGTGTATGACGTCATGGCGCAATGGTATTATTTCATGACGTCTTCAGAAACAACAATATAATTTCGTGATGATGTACTTTTGTTTTGATCTGACTCTATTTTTAGGAGTTTTGGGTTTTTATATTTCTTAGCATTGGACTGATCGTCTCTTACTAGGTTGCTAGCTACTGCTGCAACCCAAATTCACATATATATTTATTTATGAGAGGCAGCCTGGCCGAGTGGTCCAAGGCACTGGTGTTAGCCACCAGTCTCTTCAGAGGCGTGGGTTCAATTCTTACCGCTGGTATACGATTATGTTTGAAAGACTGCAGTGTGAAAAGACATCAAAATGCAGTTTTTGGTGGAAAAATTTATTCTCTTTTAGACATAATTTATTTTAGTTACTATAGAGTTTTAACCCAATTAATTTCCTTTAAAATGAGCTATTGAACAACCCTCTACGATGTTCCAGTGCCAAGCTATCTCTGGATACAAAAAAAGAAAAAAAAAAGAAAAAAATATCCCGTTTAGGCAGAATGTTGTAGCAGCTGCCACTTTTCTTGATTTTCAAGCCAATATATTTCCCTTGCTGTTAAAGCCAAGGGACAGAAACTTTACTATGCAGGGGTTTCGGACAAGGCGGTTCTAATGGTGTACTTTTTGTTTTGATCTGACTCTTTTTTTAAGAACTATGGGTTTTTATATTTCTTAACATTGGACGTGATCGTCTCTTACTAGGTTGCTAGCTACCGCTGCAACCCGGAGGTTGCTAGCTACCACTGCAACCCAGATTACTGATTAGGCATCATAGATATTTTTGAAGTTTACATAATAATTTTAGCGATTAAGCCAAAAAAGAAAATTTTGGTTCCAGGGGTTTCGTTTACTATTGAGACAAGTAGCTATTATTACTATAGAGTTCATTACCATGAACTGTTTGATTGCTTCAAAATTGAAATATCTTTGAAAAGACTGCAGCATGAAAATACATCAAAAATGCAATTTTTTTGACAAAATTGATTCTACTTTAAAAAGTATTTTATTTTTAATTACAAAAGTGACTAGATGTTGCAATTTCCTTTAAAATGAGCTATTACACAGCTCTCTATGATTTTCCAGTGCCCAGCTAGCTGAGAAGAAAAATCAAGTGGAAAGAAAAAAATATCCCGTTTGTGGAGAATAACGTGGTAAAAGTCAATTTTCTTGATTTTCAAGCCAATATATTTTCTTTGTTATTCAAGCCAAAGGGCGGTAAGTTTCCTAAATAGGGGTTTCGGACAAGGTGGTTCTAATGGTTTACTTTTTGTTTTGATCTGACTCTTTTTTTAGGAGTTAGGGGTTTTATATTTCTTTACATTGGAGGTGATCGTCTCTTACTAGGTTGCTAGCTACCGCTGCAACCCGGATTTCTTGATTTTCAAGCCAATATATTTCCCTTGCTGTTCAAGCCAAGGGACAGAAAGTTTCCTATAAAGGGATTATGGAAAAGGCGGTTCTAATGGTATACTTTTTGTCTTGATCTGACTCGTTTTTTTAGGAACTATGGTTTCTTTATATTCCTTAACATTTGACGTGATCGTCTCTTACTAGGTTGCTAGCTACCGCTGCAACCCGGATTGTAGTTCAATTACTATAGGCTATAGTTGGTTCTTTACTATAATCCAGTGCCAAGCTATCTGTGGAAAAGAAAAAAAAAGAAAAGAGAAAAAAATATCCCGTTTGGGGAGAATAACGTGGTTAAAGTCAATTTTCTTGATTTTCAAGCCAATATATTTCCCTTGCTGTTCAAGCCAAGGGACAGAAAGTTTCCTATACAGGGGTTTCGGACAAGGCGGTTCTAATGGTGTACTTTTTGTTTTGATCTGACTCCTTTGTTAGGAACTATGGGTTTTTATATTTCTTAACATTGGACGTGATCGTCTCTTACTAGGTTGCTAGCTATCGCTGCAACCCGGAAAAAAAAACACATTGTGCCCACATCGTTCTTTACTCAGGCAGTGCTAGCGCGCTGCCTATGATAATAAACTGATTACACACAGGAAAAAGTCTACGGCTTTTTTCTTCTTTTAAATAGTAAGAGACGAGTCTCAAATAATCAAGTAGCTAGCTAATTCCAAAGGTATTCAATTTTTGTTATTCCAATGATCTTTTTTTATTGTAACTAGGTTTCAGCCATCTCTACAGCCATGATACTATTGGAAATTAAATAATCCCTATTTATGTTTTAGTTAACATGGGCAAGGTGTCGTTCTTTATTGTACTATTGAACAACTCTCTACGATGTTCCAGTGCCAAGCTATCTCTGGAAATAAAAGAAAAAAAATATCCCGTTTGTGGAGAATAACGTGGTTAAAGTCAATTTCTTGATTTTCAAGCCTTGCTGTTCAAGCCAAATTACAGAAAGTTTCCTATACAGAGTTTTTGGACAAGGCGGTTCTAATGGTGTACTTTTTGTTTTGATCTGACTGCTGTTTTAGGAGCTATGGTTTTTTTTTATTTCTTAGCATTGGACTCGATCGTCTCTTATTAGGTTGCTAGCTCCCGCTGCAACCCGGATGTTCTTTATTATAAAATCCTTTATGCTACTATAGTTAAGTGGCCTATAAAATTTAGTATAGGCAAGAGGTCGTTCTTTATTATAAATGTATTCATGAATGAGACCTTTTGCAGTTTTGACGTTTCTTATATAGTAATTATGACGTCACTGCATCAAAAATACAGTTTTTATTGAAAAAATTTATTCTCTTTTAAAAATAATTTATTTTAGTTACTATAGATTTTTAACCCAATTAATTTCCTTTAAAATGAGCTATTGAACAACCCTCTACGATGTTCCAGTGCCAAGCTATCTCTGGATACAAAAAAAGAAAAAAAAAAGAAAAAAAGAAAAAAATATCCCGTTTGGGGAGAATAACGTGGTAAAAGTCTATTTTCTTGATTTTCAAGCCAATATATTTTCTTTGTTATTCAAGCCAAAGGGCGGTAAGTTTCCTTTATGGAGGATTTGGACAAGGTGGTTCTAATGGTGTACTTTTTGTTTTGATCTGACTCTTTTTTTAGGAGCTACGGGTTTTTATATTTCTTAACATTGGAGGTGATCGTCTCTTACTAGGTTGCTAGCTACCGCTGCAACCCGGAAAAGCTCTGAAAGCTTAGAATTTATAATGAACCACATCGATCCTTTATGTAAATTAATAACTGCTACATGAGATCCCCTTGATTGACACATTTATGATGAACAATGTCGATCCTTTATGTAAAAAGAAAACTATATCCCGTTTGTGGAGAATAACGTGGTTAAAGTCAATTTTCTTGATTTTCAAGCCAATATATTTTCTTTGTTATTCAAGCCAAAGGGCGGTATGTTTTCTTTGTAGGAGTTTCGGACAAGGCGGTTCTAATGGTGTACTTTTTGTTTTGATCTGACTCTTTTTGTAGGGTTTAGGGGTTTTTATATTTCTTAACATTGGACGTGATCGTCTCTTACTAGGTTGCTAGCTACCGCTGCAACCCGGAAAAACCAATACTATAGTTAAGTGGCCTGTAAAATTTAGTATAGGCAAAAAGTTGTTCTTTGTTATAACTTATCGATACGCCTGGTTGGTTGAATACCTTTGCTTTTTCTTTTCAAGATACTATCTCTGTTGTTTGTGTAGTACTGTTTTTTTAACTTGCGTGTAGCTTGCTTTGATCTAACCATTATCTAATTATGAATGAGAACATTTACAGTTTTGACGCTTCTTATATTGTAACGTATTGACAAGAAACCATTTATGATGAGCTATATCGGTCCTTTATGTAATACTTCTCGATACACCTGGTCGGTTGAATACCTTTGCTTTTTTCTTTTCAAGTTACTATCTCTGTTGTTTGTGTAGTACTCTTTCTTCAACTTGCGTATAGCCTGCTTTGATCTAACCATTATTCTAATCAAGAATGAGAGAATTTTCAGTTTTGACTTTCCTTATATACTAATTATGACGTCACTCTATTCACGTCATAGCTCTAATATAAAACTATGATGATCTTATATAGTAATTATGACGTCACTGCATCAAAAATACAGTTTTTATTGGAAAAATTTATTCTCTTTTAGAAATAATTTATTTTAGTTACTATAGATTTTTAACCCAATTAATTTCCTTTAAAATGAGCTATTGAACAACCCTCTACGATGTTCCAGTGCCAAGCTATCTCTGGATACAAAAAAAAAGAAAAAAATATCCCTTTTGACGAGAATAACGTGGTTAAAGTCAATTTTCTTGATTTTCAAGCCAATATATTTCCATTGCTGTTCAAGCCAAGGGACAGAAAGTTTCCTATACAGGGGTTTCGGACAAGGCGGTTCTAATGGTGTACTTTTTGTTTTGATCTGACTCCTTTTTTAGGAGCTATGGGTTTTTATATTTCTTAACATTGGACGTGATCGTCTCTTACTAGGTTGCTAGCTACCGCTGCAACCCGGATACTATGGGCTGGAAGTTTGTTCTTTACTGTAATTTTTATTCCAATGATCGTCTTTTAATGTAATTTAGCTACCTCCTAGCTAAATATAATAATTCTAATAAAAATTAATATAGGCAAGATGTTGTTCTTTATTATAATTTTTTTTCTGGGTTTAATTAAAAAATGAAAATTTCTGATGAGACACCATAATTATTTTTGCATTTTGCAGTTAGATAAAATTATTTAGTTTAAATTTTTCAGGAATTAATCTAGTTTTATTTGACAAAAAAGATCTTTTACAAGGAATCAGGCAGCTAACAAAGTCCAACATATGCGATGGTAAGTTCTTTGAATGATCGTCTTTTCATGTAATTTTAAAAATAATTTATTTTATAATTACAAAAGGTGTTTATTATATATTAAGTGGCGTATAAAATTTAGTATAGGCAAAAGGTGGTTCTTTATTATAGATCCTTTATGTAAGTTTCTAGCTACCACTGCAACCCGGATAATAAACTGATTACAAACAGGAAAAAGCCTAAGGCTTTTTCTTCTTTGAAATAGTAAGAGACGAACCTCAAACAATCAAGTAGCTAACTAATTCCAATGTATGCAATTGTTTGTTATTCCAATGATCGTCTTTTAACGTAATCCCTCCTAAACCAATTTTATAACTTGAACTACTCGTCCTTTTCACCCACAACTTTACTTTATGACTTTTTGAATACCCCAACACCAAGCAATACTTTCAAAAGGCTTTTTATATCATTTCAGAACAAGTTCTTTTTTTGAATGTCCCTCCTAAACCAATTTTGCAACTTGAAGTACTCATCCTTTTCATCCACAACTTTACTTTATGGCTTTTTGAATACCCCAACACCAAGCAAAACTTTCAAAAGGCTTTTTTATATCTTTTCAGAACCAGTTCCTTTCTTAATGTCCCTCCTAAACCAATTTTACAATTTGAAGTACTCATCCTTTTTACCCCCAACTTTACTTTATGGGTTTTGAATACCCCAACACCAAGCAATACTTTCAAATGGTTTTTTATATCTTTCAGAACAAGTTCTTTTCTTAATTAAACAACTCTCTGTGATTTTCTTTCAAGCTAGATGCACTTAAAACTGTATCAACTGGCATTTTTACGTTCTTTTCTTTCTGTTAACTAAACACGTATAGAACGATATTTTTATATCTCTGATATATATGTCACGTGTCGAATACCAAGAACCTAACAAAAAATTTTAAATTTCAGGTATTTTTCTAGTTTTAATTAAAAGATTGAAATTATTACTCAAATACCATAAATATTTTTGTAGTTTACATCATAACTTTAGTGATTCTGAACTGAAAACTAAAATAAAAAAATGAATTTTTTCAATTTTTATGTCACGTCATATATTGTGTCATTATTTACTAGGTTTCAGATATTTCTGATGAAACTTACATAGTTCCCATTTATAATGAGCTACATAGGTCCTTTATGTAATAATATAAAAATACAAACTGGAAAAAGCCTATGCCTTTTTCTTCTTTGGAATAGTAAGAGACGAACCTCAAAGACACAGAAACTAGGTCCAATATATTCAATGGTCTGTTCTTCCAATGGTAGTCTCTTAATATAAATTTTTTAATATAAACTAGGTTGCTAGCTACCACAGCAACCCGGATGTTATTAGATTGCAGCTACAGCTGTAATTATGATACTATAACAACATCACACACATACACACCTTTCAGTTACTTTAGGCTACAGTTCGTTCTTTATTGTAACCCACAAAAATTACTGCATTTTATATAATAATGGATAATTATATAAAAAAAACCGTATTGACAAACACCATTTATGATGAACTATATCGGTCCTTTATATAATACCGTTCCTTGATCTTTTGTTTGGCTGTCTCAATTTTTGCATGTCTATAATCTTCATCATTGTGATAATACATCTTGCTGTTTTGTTTGATTACTTCTCGATACGCCTGGTCGGTTGAATACCTTTGCTTTTTTCTTTTCAAGATACTATCTCTGTTGTTTGTGTAGTACTGCTTTTTCAATTTGCGTGCAGCTTGCTTGATTGAAACCATTATGTAATTATGAATATGAACATTTACAGTTCTGACGCTTCTTATATAGTAATTATGACGTCACAGCGTAATGATTTTATTGACGTCATAGCGCAATGATATTATTTCATGACGTCTTCAGAAACAACAATATAATTTCGTGTTTTTCTATTCACGTCATAGCTCTAATATAAAACTATGACGACATTCAATATTTATCTAGTAGGGTTACAGACAAGGTAATTCTAATGATGTACTTTTGTTTTGATCTGACTCTATTTTTAGGAGTTTTGTTATATTTCTTAGCATTGGACTGATCGTCTCTTACTAGATTGCTAGCTACTGCTGCATCCCAGATTCACATATATAGTTATTTATGAGAGGCAACCTGGCCGAGTGGTCCAAGGCACTGGTGTTAGCCACCAGTCTCTTCGGAGGCGTGGGTTCAAATCTTACCACTGGTATACGATTATGTTTGAAAGACTGCAGTGTGAAAAGACATCGAAAATGCAGTTTTTGGTGGAAAAATTTATTCTCTTTTAGAAATAATTTATTTTAGTTACAAAAGGTTTTTAACCCAATTAATTTCCTTTAAAATGAGCTATTGAACAACCCTCTACGATGTTCCAGTGCCAAGCTATCTCTGGAAACAAAGAAAAAGAGAAAAAAAGAAAAAAATATCCCGTTTAGGAAGAATGTTGTAGTAGCTGCCACTTTTCTTGATTTTCAAGCCAATATATTTCCCTTGCTGTTCAAGCCAAGGGACAGAAAGTTTCCTATACAGGGGTTTTGGACAAGGCGGTTCTAATGGTGTACTTTTTGTTTTGACCTGACTCCTTTTTTAGGAACTATGGGTTTTTATATTTCTTAACATTGGACGTGATCATCTCTTACTAGGTTGCTAGCTACCGCTGCAACCCGGATTACAAACAGGAAAAAGCCTATGGCTTTTTCTTCTTTGGAAAAGAAAGAGACGATCCTTAAATAATCAGACAGCTAACTAGGTTAATAATTTGTTCTTTAACATAAACTTCATTAATCGGATATTTTAATATATCCTATATGGTCTAGAGGTCGGGATAGCTCTCACCCAGGTGGCTTGAGTTCAATTTCCGTATGGGAAATTTTTACTTATGATGATTTCTTAAGGAACTTAATTAAAATCTCTTAATGTAATAAAAATAATTTGTTTTAATTACAGAAGGTTTTTAACCCCATTAATTTCCTTTAAAATGAGCCATTGAACAACTCTCTACGATGTTCCAGTGCGAAGCTATCTGTTGAATTACTAACCTATACTATAATTAAGTGGTTTATAAAATTTAGTATAGGCAATAGGTCGTTCTTTATTATAAAAATACAAACAGGAAAAAACCTACGGCTTTTTCTTCTTTTAAATAGTAAGAGACCAAACTCAAACAATCAAGTAGCTAACTAAGTCCAATGTATGGAATGGTTTGTTATTTCAGTGATTTACTAACCTATACTATAGTTAAGTGGCCTATATAATTTAGTATAGGCAAGAGGTCGTTCTTTATTATAAAACAGGAAAATATTACAAACAGGAAAAAGCCTACGGCTTTTTCTTCTTTGAAATAGTAAGAGACGAACCTCAGACGATCAAGTAGCTAACTAAGTCCAATGCATGCAATAATTTTTATTCCAATGATCGTCTTTTAACGTAACATATCAGTTACTATGGGAGAGAGATCGTTCTTTACTGTAAATTATTTTAGTTACTATAGATTTTTAACCCAATTAATTTCCTTTAAAATGAGCTATTGAACAACCCTCTACGATGTTCCAGTGCCAAGATATCTGTGGAAAAGAAAAAAAAAAAAGAAAAAGAAAAAATTATCCCGTTTGGGGAGAATAACGTGGTTAAAGTCAATTTTCTTGATTTTCAAGCCAATATATTTCCCTTGCTGTTCAAGCCAAGGGACAGAAAGTTTCCTATACAGGGGTTTCGGACAAGGCGGTTCTAATGGTGTACTTTTTGTTTTGATCTGACTCCTTTGTTAGGAACTATGGGTTTTTATATTTCTTAACATTGGACGTGATCGTCTCTTACTAGGTTGCTAGCTACCGCTGCAACCCGGATTGGACTGATCGTCTCTTGCTAGGTTGCTAGCTACTGCTGCAACCCAGATTCACATATATATTATTTATGAGAGGCAGCCTGGCCGAGTGGTCCAAGGCACTGGTGTTAGCCACCAGTCTCTTCGGAGGCGTGGGTTCAAATCTTACCTATAATCTTCGAAAATTTGAACCTTTTATAATCTATAATGATGTATAATATAAATACTGTAATCTTAACTATAGTGAAGTTGCCTATGCAAGTTAGCATAGGGAAGAGTTAGATCTTTATTATAAACATTGGACGTGATCGTCTCTTACTAGGTTGCTAGCTACCGCTGCAACCCGGATCTTTGAAAGAGACGAACGTCAAACAATCAAGTAGCTAATTAGGTCCAATGTATGCAATGGTTTGTTTTTCCAATGATCGTCTTTTAATGTGAGTTTTCAAAGCGTGTTTTTTCACTTTTTAGTTACTATGGGCTCTGGTTCGCCTTTCACTAGGTTTCGCCATCTACAGCAATTATGATTTTCCAGAACATATTTAAAACTTTTAGTTACTATATGCTTCGGTTTGTCTTTCACTTGATTGCAGCTATAGCTACAACTATCATTTAGAGCTCGTTCTTTACTATATAAAAATACTAAACTTTTCAGTTAGTAAAGCCTAAAGTTCATTCTTTATTATAAAATAAATTACAAACAGGAAAAAGCCTACGGCTTTTTCTTCTTTGGAATAGTAAGAGACGATCCTCAAATAATCAGGCAGCTAACTAGGTTTGTAATTTGTTATTTAACATAAACTTCATTAATCGGATATTTTAATATATCCTATATGGTCTAGAGGTTGGGATAGCTCTCACCCAGCAGGCTTAAATAAAACCACCATATATCAGTTACTATGGGCGAGAGATCGTTCTTTACTGTATATATGAATGAACCACAAGGTTCAGATCCTTTGGACTTGAGTTCATTCTTTACTATTATTCGTTACCACGGACTCTTTAATTATCAATAAAACCATGATATCGATGTTACTTATGAAATTCCCATTTACAGTATCGATCCTTTATGTAAGATACAAAGAAAAAAAAAATATCCCGTTTAGGCAGAATGTTGTAGTAGCTGCCACTTTTCTTGATTTTCAAGCTAATATATTTCCCTTGCTGTTCAAGCCAAGGGACAGAAAGTTTACTATACAGAGGATTCGAACAAGGCGGTTCTAATGGTGTACTTTTTGTTTTGATCTGACTCTTTTTTTAGGAGTTAGGGGTTTTTATATTTCTTAACACGGGACGTGATCGTCTCTTACTAGGTTGCTAGCTACCGATGCAACCCGGATGATCTCTTACTAGGTTGCTAGCTACCGCTGCAACCCGGAAATTTACTATAGTTAACTTGCCGATAAAATTTAGTATAGGCAAGAGGTAGTTCTTTATTATAATTTTAATTACAAAAGGTTTTTAACCCCATTAATTTCCTTCAAAATGAGCCATTGAACAACTCTCTACGATGTTCCAGTGCCAAGCTATCTGTTAAATTACTAACCTATAGTATAATTAAGTGGCGTATAAAATTTAGTATTGGTAAGAGGTCGTTCTTTATTATAAAAATGTTTTTAATCCAATTAATTTTCTTTAAAATAAGTCGTTGAACAAGTCTCTACGATGTTCCAGTGCCAAGCTATCTGTGGAAAAGAAGAAAGAAAAAAAGATGCCGTTTGTGGAGAATAACATGGTTAAAGTCAATTTTCTTGAATTTCAAGCCAATATGTGTTCTTTGTTATTCAAGCCAAAGGACGGTAAGTTTGCTATATAGAAGTTTTGGACAAGGGGGTTATATTAGTGTTCTTCATGTTTTGATCTGAATCTTTTTTTTATGAGTTATGGGTTTTTATATTTCTTAACATTGGACGTGATTTACTCTTACTAGGTTGCTAACTACCGCTGCAACCCGGATAATTTGACAAGACATAGGTTACTAAGGGCAAGACTTCGTTCCCTACTCTAAAAGTCAGCTAGAGATTCTTTCGCAAAACTTTATAGTAATATCCAAAAGAAATGTTGCATGTTTAGTGTAAAGCTTCCAAGGCATGGACCGACAATTGTGGAACAGTTTACAGATGTAATGGGAAATCTTATACATCACTGTGAATATATGAAGGCATAATTGTCCTTTACTTAGTTTTCAGCTTAAGTTCGATGATCGAGCCTTTATGTACTAACTACATCCAACGACTATGACGTCACTGATCAATATTGTATATAAAAAATTAAGTTTTTCGTAAAAAATAATTAATTTAAAAAAAAAATTAAGTACAAATAGCACTAGATCTAGAGACCTCCTTTAAAATGAGCCATTGAACAACTCTCTACGATATTCCAGTGCCAAGCTATCTGTGGAAAAGAAGAAGAAGAAGAAGAAGAAAGAAAAAAATATCCCGTTTGTGGACAATAACGTGGTTAAAGTCAATTTTTTTATTTCAAGCCAATATATTTTCTTTGTTATTCAAGCCAAAGGCCGATAAATTTCCTTTATAGGGTTTTCGGACAAGGCGGTTCTAATGGTGTACTTTTTGTTTTGATCTGACACTTTTTTTTAGGAGTTAGGGGTTTTTATATTTCTTAACATTGGACGTGATCGTATCTTACTAGGTTGCTAGCTACCGCTGCAACCCGGATATTGCTAGCTACCGATGCAACCCGGAGACTTTAAATAGATAAATGTGTAAAATTGCCTCTGGCAGGATTTGAATCTGTAGCCTTAGGATTAGAAACCCAGCATTCTATTCTCTGCACCTTTCAGGCTTTCAAGGCCCCGATTTTAAATAATACACTAAAAGGCGATCATTGGAATAACAAACCATTGCATACATTGGACTTAGTTAGCTACTTCATTATTTGAGGTTCGTCTCTTACTATTTCAAAGAAGAAAAAGCCGTGGGATTTTTCCTGTTTGTAATCCGTTTTTTTTGTTAACTTACATAAAAGACGATCACTGAAATAACATACCTTTCCATACATTGGACTTAGTTAGCTACTTGATTTTTGAGTTTCGTCTCTTACTATTTAAAAGAAGTACAGTAAGAACCGAAGTCTATCTCATAGCAACTGATACAACAGGAAAAAGAAAAAGAGGTTTGTGGTATTATATGACGTCATACGACGTTTTACTTGGTTTTAAATAAATCTGAACCTCTTTCCAGGTTGCAGCGGTAGTCAGGAACCTAGTAAGAGGTATTACAGTAAAGAACAAACTTCCAGCCCATACTAATTAAAATAAGATTATAATTTCATGTTAAAGATTGATCATTGATGTCATAATCGTAGGTTTTAGCCAGTTCGTCTCTTACTATTCCAATTAAGAAAAAGCCATAGGTTTTGCTCGATCATAGCCAAAAGCTCGATCATAGCCAATTCGATGATCGAGCCTTTATGTAATGAGGACAATAATATGGAGATATGTACTTTACGGGTTACAGGATACAATAATAAATTTGAACTGAGATGAAAAAAAAATTTCTTCCAGGAGACAAAAAGCAAACTAATTTAGAATTTTCATGTATTTTTGTTGTTTAAATTAAAAAATTACTATTACTGATTAGGCATCATAAATATTTTTGCAGTTTACATAATAATTTTAGCGATTAAGCCAAAAAAGAAAATTTTGGTTCCAGGAGTTTCGGTTACTATTGAGACAAGTAGCTATTATTACTATAGAGTTCATTACATGGACTGTTTTATTGCTTCAAAATTCAAATATCTTTGAAAAGACTGCAGTATGAAAATACATCAAAAATGCAATTTTTTGACAAAATTGATTCTACTTTAAAAAGTATTTTATTTTTAAATACAAAAGTGACTAGATGTTGCAATTTCCTTTAAAATGAGCTATTATACAGCTCTCTATGATTTTCCAGTGCCCAGCTAGCTGAGCAGAAAGAAAAAGCGGAAAGAAAAAAATATCCCGTTTGTGGAGAATAACGTGGTAAAAGTCAATTTTCTTGATTTTCAAGCCAATATATTTTCTTTGTTATTCAAGCCAAAGGGAGGTAAGTTTCCTTTATAGAGGATTCGGACAAGGCGGTTCTAATGGTGTACTTTTTGTTTTGATCTGACTCTTTTTTTAGGAGTTGGGGGGTTTTATATTTCTTGACATTGGAGGTGATCGTCTCTTACTAGGTTGCTAGCTACCGCTGCAACCCGGATAAGGGCAAGAGTTCGTTCTTTACTATAATTATACAGCTCTCTATGATTTTCCAGTGCCCAGCTAGCTGAGCAGAAAGAAAAAGCGGAAAGAAAAAAATATCCCGTTTGTGGAGAATAACGTGGTAAAAGTCAATTTTCTTGATTTTCAAGCCAATATATTTTCTTTGTTATTCAAGCCAAAGGGAGGTAAGTTTCCTTTATAGAGGATTCGGACAAGGCGGTTCTAATGGTGTACTTTTTGTTTTGATCTGACTCTTTTTTTAGGAGTTGGGGGGTTTTATATTTCTTGACATTGGAGGTGATCGTCTCTTACTAGGTTGCTAGCTACCGCTGCAACCCGGATTTATGGTGAACTATATCGGTCCCTTATGTAAGTTGCTAGCTACCGCTGCAACCCGGATAATAAAACTGATTACAAACAGGAAAAAGCCTACGGCTTTTTCTTCTTTTAAATAGTAAGATACGAACCTCAAACAATCAAGTAGCTAACTAATTCCAATGTATGCAATTGTTTGTTATTTCAACGATCGTCTTTTAATGTAAAATTACATAATCCATATTTATGTTTCAGTTAACATGGGCTAGGTGTCCTTCTTTATTGTAATTCGTTCTTTATAATATTTAATGTTCGTTCTTTACTGTAATAAAATTATTAAGCACACAAAATCCCGTGTCGAGTATCTAAAACCTAGCATAAAACAAAACTAATTTTAAAATTTTCAGGTATTTATCTTGTTTGAATTACAAAATTAGTATTATTGGTTAGACACCATAAATATTTTTGCAGTTTAAATAATAAGTTTAGTGATTCTGGACTGAAAACTAAAATAATTGCAATTATGAGACAATAATATGGAGATATGTACTTTACGGGTTACAGGATACAATAATAAATTTGAACTGAGATGAAAAAAAAATTTCTTCCAGGAGACAAAAAGCAAAACTAATTTAGAATTTTCATGTATTTTTGTTGTTTAAATTAAAAAATTACTATTACTGATTAGGCATCATAAATATTTTTGCAGTTTACATAATAATTTTAGCGATTAAGCCAAAAAAGAAAATTTTGGTTCCAGGAGTTTCGGTTACTATTGAGACAAGTAGCTATTATTACTATAGAGTTCATTACATGGAACTGTTTTATTGCTTCAAAATTCAAATATCTTGAAAAGACTGCAGTATGAAAATACATCAAAAATGCAATTTTTTGACAAAATTGATTCTACTTTAAAAAGTATTTTATTTTTAAATACAAAAGTGACTAGATGTTGCAATTTCCTTTAAAATGAGCTATTATACAGCTCTCTATGATTTTCCAGTGCCCAGCTAGCTGAGCAGAAAGAAAAAGCGGAAAGAAAAAAATATCCCGTTTGTGGAGAATAACGTGGTAAAAGTCAATTTTCTTGATTTTCAAGCCAATATATTTTCTTTGTTATTCAAGCCAAAGGGCGGTAAGTTTCCTTAATAGGGGTTTCGGACAAGGTGGTTCTAATGGTATACTTTTTGTTTTGATCTGACTCTTTTTTAGGAGTTGGGGGGGTTTATATTTCTTGACATTGGAGGTGATCGTCTCTTACTAGGTTGCTAGCTACCGCTGCAACCCGGATTTCTAACATTGGACGTGATCGTCTCTTACTAGGTTGCTAGCTACTGCTGCAACCCGGACTAAATAAGTCTAATTATTAAGTATAGTTAAGTTGCCTATACATGTTAATATAGGCAAGAGTTCGTTCTTTATTATAAAATCCCCCCAAAAATTACTGTGTTTTTATATAATGATGGTATAATTATGTATAAAAAGACCTAATTGACAAATCAGTTACTATGAGCGAGAGATCGTTCTTTACTGTAATCATGTCACTTATTACGTCATATATGGTTATTAGTAGACAATCGGTAGAATATTCGTTCTATATTATAATTTTTTTGAATTTTTACGTCACGCCTTTCATTACGTCATATTAGTATACAATCGGTGCTAGATATTACGTTATTTCACTTATTACGTCATGCATGGTTATTAGGAGACAATTTGTAGAATATCCGTTCTTTATTATAAAAACATTTAAATTCATTACTAGACAACTGTAGCACTAACGAATCAAAAACCATTTCTTTGTGCTTTGTTATTTCCGTCTTTTGTAGCAATTAGATAATTCTTTACATTAATCTTTGAAATAGTAAGATACGAACCTCAAACAATCAATTAGCTAACTAAGTCCAATGTATGCAATGGTTTGGCATTCCAATGATCGTCTTTAACTTAAAATCTTTGAAATAGTAAGATACGAACCTCAAACAATCAAGTAGGTTAGCACTTAAGACTTTAAATCCTGCGATTGGAATTCAAATCCTGGTGGACGGTTCTTATGAAATGTAGCTTACTTATCCTACCATTTAGGTCTCTGCCGTAATTCTTTCTTTTCAAAATTAAATTAGTTACTATCGCCTAGATTTCTATATACAGCAGTTTCCTTTAAAATGAGCCATTACATAGCTCTTTATTATGATGGGTTTGAATCGTAATATGCATATGGCTCTTAAATCATACTTCTTTATGGTTCCATATGGTCTAGTGGCTAGGATAGTTAACTTTCACTTAACAGGCTCGGGTTCGATTCCCGGTGTGGGAAAATTTTTAACTCTATAATCTTCGAACATTTGAACCTTTATAATTTATAATGATGTATAATATAAATACTGTATTCTTAGCTATAGTGAAGTTGCGTATGCAAGTTAGTATAGGGAAGAGTTCGTTCTTTATTATACTGAGTACAACACCTGACATACAATCCTTAACGTCATAAATTTCCAAATGAATTGGTTTGCCTTTTTTTAGGACGTAACTTGCTCTCTGAAGAGTTTCTTAAACGTATTCGAAATTTGAACTCGTGTTTTGCTCTAGCTCCATTCAACGTAATCGATGATCGAACCATAAATAGTCGGAATATATTTAGCTTTAAAGTAGCTGGACAAATTTACCACAAAATAAATTTATCGGCACATCCGCCACAATCTACTGAAAGTGAAATTGAGCCACCTTCATATGGCCAGATGTACTTTTTAGACCCCAATGAAGCTGTTGAGGAACGCCTCGCACGTCCTTTAAATTATGGGATCTCTCATAATCTAATGGGAGAGAGATCGTTCTTTACTGTAAAATATGAATGAACCACAGGTTCAGTTTCTTTGGGCTTGAGTTCGTTTTTTAACTGTAAATACAAACAGGAAAAAGCCTACGGCTTTTTCTTCCTTTAAATAGTAAGAGACGAAACTCAAACAATCAAGTAGCTAAATCCAATGTATGGAATGGTTTGCTATTTCAGTGATCGTCTTTTAATGTATTTAGTTCCTATGAGCTAGCGTTCGTTCTTTATTTCTTAATGTAATAAAAATAATTTGTTTTAATTAAAAAAGGTTTTTAACCCCATTAATTTCCTTTAAAATGAACCATTGAACAACTCTCTACGATCTTCTAGTGCCAAGCTGTCTGTTGAATTAATAACCTATACTATAATTAGGTGGCATATAAAATTTAGTATAGGCAAGAGGTCGTTCTTTATTATTATTGTATGCAAGTTAGTATAGGAAGAGTTCGATCTTTATTATAATTATGACGTCACAAGGTAATGATTTTATTGACGTCATAGCGCAATGATATTATTTCATGACGTCTTCAGAAACAACAATATAATTTCGTGTTTGTCTATTCACATCATAGCTCTAACAAAATTTAATTAGAGTTCGTTCTTTATTGTTATGTTAGCATGGACGTGATCGTCTCTTATTGTGATATTCATGAATGAGACCATTTACAGTTTTGACGTTTCTTATATAGTAATTATGACGTCACTGCATCAAAAATACAGTTTTTATTGGAAAAATTTATTCTCTTTTAGAAATAATTTATTTAGTTACAAAAGGTTTTTAACCCAATTAATTTCCTTTAAAATGAGCTATTGAACAACCCTCTACGATGTTCCAGTGCCAAGCTATCTCTGGAAACAAAGAAAAAGAAAAAAATATCCCGTTTGGGGAGAATAACGTGGTAAAAGTCAATTTGCTTGATTTCAAGCCAATATATTTCCCTTTCTGTTCAAGCCAAGGGACAGAAAGTTTCCTATACAGGGGTTTCGGACAAGGCGGTTCTAATGGTGTACTTTTTGTTTTGATCTGACTCCTTTGTTAGGAACTATGGGTTTTTATATTTCTTAACATTGGACGTGATTCGTCTCTTACTAGGTTGCTAGCTACCGCCTGCAACCCGGATATTTTAGTACTGATTTTTTAACTTGCGTGTAGCTTGCTTTGATCTAACCATTATGTATTCATGAATGAGACCATTTACAGTTTTGACGTTTCTTATATAGTAATTATGACGTCACTGCATCAAAAATACAGTTTTTATTGGAAAAATTTATTCTCTTTTAGAAATAATTTATTTTAGTTACAAAAGGTTTTTAACCCAATTAATTTCCTTTAAAATGAGCTATTGAACAACCCTCTACGATGTTCCAGTGCCAAGCTATCTCTGGAGACAAAGAAAAAAGAAAAAAAATATCCCGTTTGGGGAGAATAACGTGGTAAAAGTCCTATTTTCTTGATTTTCAAGCCAATATATTTTCTTTGTTATTCAAGCCAAAGGGCGGTAAGTTTCCTTTATGGAGGATTTGGACAAGGCGGTTCTAATGGTGTACTTTTGTTTTGATCTGACTCTTTTTTTAGGAGCTACGGGTTTTTTATATTTCTTAACATTGGAGGTGATCGTCTCTTACTAGGTTGCTAGCTACCGCTGCAACCCGGATGTATAATATAAATACTGTAATCTTAACTATAGTGAAGTTGCGTATGCAAGTTAGTATAGGGAAGAGTTCGATCTTTATTATATTCGTTGGAATAGTAAGAGACGATCCTCAAATAATCAGACAGCTAACTAGGTTTATAATTTGTTCTTTAACATAAACGTTATTAATCGGATATTTTGATAAATCCTATATGGTCCAGAGGTTGGGATAGCTCTCACCCAGTTGGCTTGAGTTCAAATTTTGTATGGGAAATTTTAACTTATGATAATTTCTTAAGGAACATAATTAAAATTTCTTAATGTAATAAAAATATTTTTTTTTAATTACAAAATGTGTTTAACCCTATTAATTTCCTTTAAAATGAGCCATTGAACAACTCTCTACGATGTTCCAGTGCCAAGCTATCTGTTGAATTACTAACCTATACTATAATTAAGTGGCGCATAAAATTTAGTATAGGCAAGAGGCCGTTCTTTATTATATATGACTCGTATCGAGTATCCATAACCTAACAAAAAGTAAATCATATCTTATATGTAACTTTTATTTTACAAGTATTCCATAGTCTAATGGTAAGTATGCCCACTTGTTACTTGGGAGAAGGGGGTTCGATTCCCCGTCAGGGAGAACTTTTAATATGTTGAATTAAAAGCACTATCTTTTCAATTTAAAATTTAAAAAAGAAACTTGTTTATTTACATTCTAGCTAAAGTAATGAAGATAATATGAATGATCCACAGGGTTCAGTTTCTTTGGACTTGAGTTCGTTTTTTAACTATAAATACAAACAGGAAAAAGCCTACGGCTTTTTCTTCTTTTAAATAGTAAGAGACGAAACTTAAACAATCAAGTAGCTAACTAAGTCCAATGTATGGAATGGTTTGTTATTTCAGTGATCGTCTTTTAATGTAAAAATATAAATACTGTAATCTTAACTATAGTGAAGTTGCGTATGCAAGTTAGTATAGGGAAGAGTTCGATCTTTATTATAAACCCGGATTAACATGTAAAAAGATGTATAAAGAAATTTAATATCATGACTTATATGTAACTTATGTTATAAAGTCTCCGATAGTGTAGTGGTAAGTATCCCTGCCGGTCACGCGGAATACCGGGGTTCGATCCCCCGTCGGAGAGAATTTTTAATATATTAAGTTTAAAGAAATATACCTTAAATTGAAAATTTCAAAAAATACTCAGTTTAGCTACCTCCTAGCCAAATATAAAAACTTTCATATAAATTAATATAGGCAAGAGGTCGTTCTTTATTATACTACTGCTGCAACCCAAATTCACATATATATTTATTTATGAGAGGCAGCCTGGCCGAGTGGTCCAAGGCACTGGTGTTAGCCACCAGTCTCTTCGGAGGCGTGGGTTCAAATCTTACCGCTGGTATACGATTATGTTTGAAAGACTGGAGTGTGAAAAGACATCGAAAATGCAGTTTTTGGTGGAAAAATTTATTCTCTTTTAGAAATAATTTATTTTAGTTAAAAAAGGTTTTTAACCCAATTAATTTACTTTAAAATGAGCTATTGAACAACCCTCTACGATGTTCCAATGCCAAGCTATCTGTGGAAAAGAAAAAAAAAAAAGAAAAAAGAAAAAAATATCCCATTTGGGGAGAATAACGTGGTTAAAGTCAATTTTCTTGATTTTCAAGCCAATATATTTCCCTTGCTGTTCAAGCCAAGGGACAGAAAGTTTCCTATACAGGGGTTTCGGACAAGGCGGTTCTAATGGTGTACTTTTTGTTTTGATCTGACTCTTTTTTTAGGAGTTGGGGGGTTTTATATTTCTTAACATTGGACGTGATCGTCTCTTACTAGGTTGCTAGCTACCGCTGCAAGGATTTAACTATAATTAAGTTGAGTATACAATTTAGTATAGGAAGAGTTCGTTCTTTATTACACAACCCGGAACTATTTAAAGAACTATTTTATTTTTATTTTAGTTATGGGATTTTATATTTCTTAACGTCTCGCTACCGCTGCAACCAGGATTCTTTATTATAATGGTATTTACTGTAATAATAATTGACAAACGACATTTATGATGAGCTATATCGGTCCTTTATGTATATAATGAGAAACAGGAAAAAGCATATGGCTTTTTTAGTTGGAATAGCAAGAGCCGATGCTTGTGCTATATTAGATTTTAGTTACTATGTGCCGTAGTTTGTTCTTTACTAGGTTTCAGCTATATTCGATGAAACTTACATAGTGTCCATTTATAATGAACTGTATCGATCCTTCATGTATCATATTGTTAATTTTACAACTTTAATTAATGACGTCATAGTCCAAGTTGCTTGCACGATCGTGCGTTAACCAAAAAGTTGGTCGTTCAATGCCAACCTGGGTCGTTTTCTTTTAATTTTTAATTCAGCTATCAATAAAACCATATCATTACTATATCATTAACCATAATTAAGTTGAGTATGCAATTTAGTATAGGAAAGAGTTCGTTCTTTATTATAACCCGAATCAAAAACTGCTAATTATAAGTAATTTGGGTAATTAATAATAATAATATTGTATCCAAGTTGTTTAAACATTAAGATAAAATAAGACTCATTTAAATATTTTTAGGAATGTATATAGTTTCTTTTGATAAAGTGAAGTTGTTACTGAAACATTCTAAATATTTTTGCAGTTTACAGAGTTTTGTAGTTTTTTCTCACACCTTTTGCATTGTCTTAATATAAAAACTGGAATCTTAACTATAGTGAAGTAGCCTATACAAGTTAGTATAGGGAAGAGTTCGTTCTTTATTATAAGTAATACTAACTACATCCAGCGACTATGACGTCATTGATCAATATTGTATATAAAAAATTAAGTTTTTCGTAAAAAAAAATTAATTAAAAAAAAAATTAAGTGCAAAAGGCGCTAGATCTAGAAATTTCCTTTAAAACGAGCTATTGAACAACTATCTACGATGTTCCAGTGCCAAACAATCTCTGGATACAAAGAAAAAAAAAATATCCCGTTTAGGCAGAATGTTGTAGTAGCTGCCACTTTTCTGGATTTTCAAGCCAATATATTTCCCTTGCTGTTCAAGCCAAGGGACAGAAAGTTTCCTATACAGGGGTTTCGGACAAGGCGGTTCTAATGGTGTACTTTTTGTTTTTATCTGACTCTTTTCTCAGGAGTTAGGGGTTTTTATATTTCTTAACATTGGACGTGATCGTCTCTTACTAGGTCGCTAGCTACCGCTGCAACCCGGATCATCTTGAAACAATAGATTATTTCAGTGAAATTGGGCTAGAAGTCGTTCTTTACTATAAACTAGATTACAGCTACAGCTGCAACCATGATATTATAGTCACTCCACACACCCATACACACGTTTTAGTTAGTATAGGTAAGAGTTCGTTCTATATTGTCAACTTTATTGTAACTTAATAGGGGTTTTAGACAAGGTGGTTCTAATGGTGTAATTTTTGTTTTTATCTGACTCTTTTCTCAGGAGTTAGGGGTTTTTATATTTCTTAACATTGGACGTGATCGTCTCTTACTAGGTTGCTAGCTACCGCTGCAACCCGGAAAATTCGATGATGGAGCCTTTATGTTACACGGATTAAAAAAATTATTATCATATCTTATATGTAACTTTTATTTTATAAGTCTTCGATAGTCTAATGGTAAGTATGCCCACTTGTTACCTGGGAGAAGGGGGTTCGATTCCCCGCCGGGGAGAACTTTTGATATGTTGAATTAAAAGCACTATCTTTTCAATTTAAAATTTAAAAAAGAAACTTGTTTATTTACATTCTAGTTAAAATAATGAAGATAATATGAATGAACCACAGTGTTCAGTTTCTTTGGACTTGAGTTCGTTTTTAACTATAAATACAAACAGGAAAAAGCCTACGGCTTTTTCTTCTTTTAAATAGTAAGAGACGAAACTCAAACAATCAAGTAGCTAACTAAGTCCAATGTATGGAATGGTTTGTTATTTCAGTGATCGTCTTTTAATGTAAAAAAAGAAAAAAATATCCCGTTTAGGCAGAATGTTGTAGTAGCTGCCACTTTTCTTGATTTTCAAGCCAATATATTTCCCTTGCTGTTCAAGCCAACTGACAGAAAGTTTCCTATACAGGGGTTTCGGACAAGGCGGTTCTAATGGTGTACTTTTTGTTTTGATCTGACTCCTCTGTTAGGAACTATGGGTTTTTATATTTCTTAACATTGGACGTGATCGTCTCTTACTAGGTTGCTAGCTACCGCTGCAGCCCGGATAATAATTACAAACAGGAAAAAGCCTATGGCTTTTTCTTCTTTGGAATAGTAAGAGACGAACCTCAAAGAATCAGGCAGCTAACTAAGTCCAATATAAGCAATTGTTTGTTCTTCTGATGATCATCTTTAATTTGGCGTTTCTTACTAGGTTGCTAGCTACCACTTAAACCCGGATTATGTAATCGGTTGCTAGCTACCGCTGCAACCTAGATATTCTTATTTCTGCTACTATGGGCTAAGTTTCATACTTTCATGTAAAACTAGCAAAACATTTTTTAAGCCTGATGAAGATTTAACAAATGTGTCAAAAGTAAGGTTGCAAGTCGACGATTTTGTTTTGGCCTTATTATAATTGGTATGGTGAAATAATAATATGCATATGGCTCTTAAATCATACTTCTTTATGGTTCCATATGGTCTAGTGGCTAGGATAGCTAACTTTCACTTAACAGGCTCGGGTTCGATTCCCGGTGTGGGAAAATTTTTAACTCTATAATCTTCGAAAATTTGAACCTTTTATAATTTATAATGATTTATCATATAAATACTGTAATATTAACTATAGTGAAGTTGCGTATGCAAGTTAGTATAGGGAAGAGTTCGATCTTTATTATAAAATTTTACTATATAAACGCTCCACACTCCTATACACACCTTTCAGTTAGCATGGTGGTCTTTGTAGTTCAATTACTATAGGCTATAGTTCGTTCTTTAATATAACTTTCTTTACTATGTTATTACTAATTTTTAGTCTCCTTATGGGTTTTTCTATTCAATCTTTACTTTAAACATATCTATTCTCTATGTAATATGATTACAAACAGGAAAAAGCCTACGGATTTTTCTTCTTTGAAATAGTAAGAAACGAACCTCAAACAATTCAGTAGCTAACTAAGTCTGATGCGTGCAATGTTTTGTTATTCCAATGTTCGTCTTTTAATGTAATTTTTACGTCACTTCGCTCATTAAGTCATATATGGTTATTAGTACACAATAGGTTTTAGATATTACGTCATGTCACTTATTACGTCATTTATGGTTATTAGTAGATCATCGGTAATAATTATATTTCTTAACATTGGATGTGATCGTCTCTTACTAGGTTGCTAGCTATCGCTGCAATCCGGAAAAAAAACACATTGAGCCCACATCGTTCTTTACTCAGGCAGTGCTAGCGCGCTGCCTATGATAATAAACGGATTACACACAGGAAAAAGCCTAAGGCTTTTTCTTCTTTTAAATAGTAAGAGACGAGTCTCAAATAATCAAGTAGCTAGCTAATTCCAAAGGTATGCAATTTTTGTTATTCCAATGATCGTTTTTTATTGTAACTAGGTTTCAGCCATCTCTACAGCCATGATACTATTGGAAATTACATAATCCCTATTTATGTTTTAGTTAACATGGGCAAGGTGTCGTTCTTTATTGTATGTTGAAAAGTCAGTTAGAGATGTTTTCGCAAAACGTCATAGTAATATCCAAAAGAAATGTTGCATGTTTAATGAAAAGCTTCCAACGTATGAACCCGCAACTGCGGAACAGTTTACAGATGTATAGGGAAATCTTATACATCACTGTGAATATATGGAGGCATAATTGTCCTTTACTTAGTTTCAGCTTAAATTCGATGATCGAGCCTTTATGTATACTAACTACATCCAACGACTATGACGTCATTTTTCAATATTGTATATAGGAAATTAAGTTTTTCATAAGAAATGATTGATTTAAAAAAAAAAATAAGCACGAATGGCACTAGATCTAGATATTTCCTTTAAAATGAGCCATTAAACAACTCTCTACGATGTTCCAGTGCCAAGCTATCTGTGGAAGAGAAAGAAAGAAAAAAATATGCCATTTACGCAGAATGTTGTGGTAACCGCCACTTTTCTTGATTTTCAAGCCAATATATTTCCCTTGCTGTTCAAGCCAATTAACAGAAAGTTTACTATAAAGAGGTTTTGGACAAGGCCGTTCTAATTGTGTTCCTTTTGTTTTGATCTGACTTTTTTTTAGGAGTTATGGGTTTTTATATGTTTTAACATTGGACGTGATCGTCTCTTACCAGGTTGCCAGGTTACCAGGTTGCTCACGTCCAATGTTTTAACATTGGACGTGATCGTCTCTTACCAGGTTGCTAGCTACCGCTGAAACCCGGATATTCAAGTCTCTGATTTTAAAGTCGTATATCAGTTACTATGGGTGAGGGATCGTTCTTTACTGTATTCTTAACATTGGACGTGATCGTCTCTTACTAGGTTACTAGCTACCGCTGCCACCCGGAAAAATCAAATATCTTTGAAAAGGCTGCAGTATGAAAAGACAAATTTTTAATCCCATTAATTTTCTTCAAAATGAGCCATTGAACAACTCTCTACGATGTTCCAGTGCCAAGCTATTCAAGCTTTTGGTTTTGATCTCACTTTTGTTTTAGGAGCTATGAGTTTTTATATTTCCTAACATTGGGAGTGATCGTCTCTTACTAGGTTGCTAGCTAGCGCTGCAACCCGGATAAAACGATCTGATAGACAATACTGATGGTTAGAGTTTGGTCTTTAAGTTATCATATACTGTTAAAATTCTTTCTTACATGAACGTTTCTTGGTGTAGTGGTTAGCACTTAAGACTTTGAATCCTGCGATCCGAGTTGAAATCCTGATGGACGGTTGTTATTATATGTAGCTTACTTATACTACCATCTAGGTTTCTGCTGTAATTCTTTCTTTTCAAAATTAAATTAGTTACTATCGCCTAGAGTTTGTTCTTTACCACATCGTAATAATTTGTTTTATAATAATAATTAATTTTGTTAATTACAAAAGGTTTCTTTATACAGCAATTTCCTTTAAAATGAGCCATTACACAGCTCTTTACTATGACAACGAGCCGTTTGATTTAATACTTAAGTTACTATGGGTTAAAGTTCGTTCCTTATTGTAATTACATTGGAGGTGATCGTCTCTTACTAGGTTGCTAGCTACCGCTGCAATGCGGAAAACCCGGATGATCCTACTTTTTTTTAGGAGTTATGGTTTTTTATATTTCTTAACATTGGACTTGATCGTCTCTTACTTGGTTGCTAGCTACCGCTGCAACCCGGATAACCTTTACTATAGTAAAGTGGCCTATGAGATTTAGTATAGGCAAGAGATCGTTCTTTACTGTACCATTGAACAACTCTCTACGATGTTCCAGTACCAAGCTATCTATTGAATTACTAACCTATACTATAATTAAGTAGCGTATAAAATCTAGTATAGGCAAGAGGTCGTTCTTTATTATAAAGTTTTGTTATATTTCTTAGCATTGGACTGATCGTCTCTTACTAGATTGCTAGCTACTGCTGCAACCCGGATTCACATATATATTATTTATGAGAGGCAACCTGGCCGAGTGGTCCAAGGCACTGGTGTTAGCCACCAGTCTCTTTGGAGGCGTGGGTTCAAATTTTACCGCTGGTAAACGATTATGTTTGAAAGACTGCAGTGTGAAAAGACATCGAAAATGCAGTTTTTGGTGGAAAAATTTATTCTCTTTTAGAAATAATTTATTTTAGTTACAAAAGGTTTTTAACCCAATTAATTTCCTTTAAAATGAGCTATTGAACAACCCTCTACGATGTTCCAGTGCCAAGCTATCTCTGGAAACAAAGAAAAAAAGAAAAAAAGAAAAAAAATATCCCGTTTAGGAAGAATGTTGTAGTAGCTGCCACTTTTCTTGATTTTCAAGCCAATATATTTCCCTTGCTGTTCAAGCCAAGGGACAGAAAGTTTCCTATACAGGGGTTTCGGACAAGGCGGTTCTAATGGTGTACTTTTTGTTTTGATCTGACTCCTTTTTTAGGAACTATGGGTTTTTATATTTCTTAACATTGGACGTGATCGTCTCTTACTAGGTTGCTAGCTACCGCTGCAACCCGGATATGGACTAAGGTTCGTTCTTTCATGTAAAACTAGCAAAACATTTTTTAAGCCTGATGAAGATTTAACTAATGTGTCAAAAGTAAGGTTGCAAGTCGACGATTTTGTTTTGGCCTTATTATAATTGGTATGGTGAAATAATAATACGCATATGGCTCTTAAATCATACATCTTTATGGTTCAATATGGTCTAGTGGCTAGGATAGTTAACTTTCACTTAACAGACTCGGGTTCGATTCCCGGGGTGGGAAAATTTTTAACTCTATAATCTTCGAAAATTTGAACCTTTTATAATATATAATGATGCATAATATAAATACTGTAATCTTAACTATAGTGAAGTTGCGTATGCAAGTTAGTATAGGAAAGAGTTCGATCTTTATTATAATGTGAAAAGACATCGAAAATGCAGTTTTTGGTGGAAAAATTTATTCTCTTTTAGAAATAATTTATTTTAGTTACAAAAGGTTTTTAACCCAATTAATTTACTTTAAAATGAGCTATTGAACAACCCTCTACGATGTTCCAGTGCCAAGCTATCTGTGGAAAAGAAAAAAAAAAGAAAAAAGAAAAAAATATCCCGTTTGGGGAGAATAACGTGGTTAAAGTCAATTTTCTTGATTTTCAAGCCAATATATTTCCCTTGCTGTTCAAGCCAAGGGAAAGAAAGTTTCCTATACAGGGGTTTCGGACAAGGCGGTTCTAATGGTGTACTTTTTGTTTTGATCTGACTCCTTTGTTAGGAACTATGGGTTTTTATATTTCTTAACATTGGACGTGATCGTCTCTTACTAGGTTGCTAGCTACCGCTGCAACCCGGAAAGGTTGCTAGCTACCGCTGCAACCCGGATTGCTAGCTACCGCTGCAACCCGGAAAATACGATGAAATAATAATATGCATATGGTTCTTAAATCAAGCTGTTTTATAGTCCCATATGGTGTAGCGGATAGGATAGCTGGCTTTGATCTAGAAGGCCCGGGTTCGATTCCCTGTAATGAAAATTTTTAACTCTATAATATTCGAACATTAGAAGCTCTAAACCTTTTATAATTTATAATGAACCACATCGATCCTTTATGTAATGTAACTACACCTGGAACCACCATATATCAGTTAGTATGGGAGAGAGATCGTTCTTTATTACTGTAAATGCCCAGCTAGCTGAGGAGAAAGAAAAAGCTTTCAGTTAACATGGGCTAGGTGTCGTTCTTTATTGTAACATCTCTTTGAGAAAAATCAGAACTGAATTTGAGAAAAATTATAAATAAAGTGAAACTTTTGATCTTCATGGAAAACAATCACAGTCATAGTATTACTTTTTCTATCTTCCATCTAAAAATTGGGAATAGAACTTTAAATTTCTTTATTTCTTTGGGGAACTTAAAACTGAAGTGGAAGATTTTTATTTTCTCTGGAGAAATTAGAACTGAAGTGTGTTCTTTGGTAAAGTTCAGAAGAGAACTTGAACTTCTCTTCACAACGTTGAGAAAATTTTAAATTGAACTAGAACTTTTTATCTTCCGGGAAAATATTCACAAGTATGGTATTACTTTTTCTATCTTCCACCGAAAAATTTAGAATTGAACTTTAAATTTCTTTATTCTTTTGTGAAATACTATCTGTTGAATTCCTAACCTATACTATAATTAAGTGGCGTATAAGATTTAGTATAGGCAAGAGGTCGTTCTTTATTATAAAACTATAAATACAAACAGGAAAAAGCCTACGGCTTTTTCTTCTTTTAAGAAGTAAGAGACGAAACTCAAACAATCAAGTAGCTAACTAAGTCCAATGTATGGATTGGTTTGTTATTTCAGTGATTTACTAACCTATACTATAGTTAAGTGGCCTATATAATTTAGTATAGGCAAGAGGTCGTTCTTTATTATAACTTTTTTTAGGAGTTAGGGGTTTTTGTATTTCTTAACATTTGACGTGATCGTCTCTTAATAGGCTGCTAGTTACCGCTGCAACCCGGTGTAGGTTTCAGCCATATCTACATCCATGATACAGTTAGAAATTACATAATCCCTTGTTTATGTTTCAGTTAACATGGGCTAGGTGTCGTTCTTTATTGTAATTGTATGTCTAAAGTGCCTTTCTTTCTCTATTTGTATGTCTGAAGTGTTTGTCTTTGTTGGTTTGTATGTCTGAAGTGTCTGTCTTTGTTGGTTTGCATGTCTAAAGTGCCTGTCTTTCTCTGCTTGTATGTCTCAAGTGTTTGTCTTTGTTGGTTTGTATATCTGAAGTGTCTGCCTTTGTTGGTTTGTATGTCTAAAGTATCTGTCTTTCTCTGTTTGTATGTTTGAAGTGTTTGTCTTTGTTGGTTTGTATGTCTGAATTGTCTGTCTTTGTTGGTTTGTATGTCTAGAGTGCCTGTCTTTGTTGATTTGTATGTCTATAGTGTCTGTCTTTGTTGGTTTGTATGTCTATAGTGCATGTCTTTCTCTGTTTGTATGTCTAAAGTGCCTGTCTTTCTCTCTTTGTATGTCTGAAGTGTCTGTCTTTGTTGGCTTGTATGTCTGAAGTGTCTGTCTTTCTCTGTTTGTATGTCTGAAGTACCTATCTTTCTCTGTTTGTATGTATGAAGTGCTTGTCTTTGTCACTTTGTATGTCTGAAGTGTCTATCTATGTTGGTTTGTATGTCTGAAGTGTCTGTCTTTGTTGGTTTGTTTGTCTAAAGTGTTTGTCTTTCTCTGTTTGTATGTCTAAAGGGCATGTCTTTCTCTGTTTGTATGTCTGAAGTGTTTGTTTTTGTTGGTTTGTAAGTCTGAAGTGACAGTCTTTGTTGGTTGTTATGGCTAAAGTGCCTGTCTTTCTCTGTTTGTATGTCTGAAGTGTTTGTCTTTGTTGGTTTGTATGTCTGAAGTGTCTGTCTTTATTGGTTTGTATGTCTAAAATGTTTGTCTTTCTCTGTTTGTATGTCTGAAGTGATCGTCTTTGTTGGTTTTTATGTCTGAAGTGTCTGTCTTTATTGGTTTGTATGTATAAAGTTCTGGTCTTTCTCTGTTTGTATGTCTGAAGTGTTTTTCGTTGTTGGTTTGTATGTATAAAGTGCTTGTCTTTCTCTGTTTGTATGGCTGAGGTGTTTGTCTTTGTTGGTTTGTATGTCTGAAGTGTCTGTCTTTGTTGGTTTGTATGTCTATAGTACATGTATTAGTTGGTTTGTATGTCCGATGTGTCTGTCTTTGTTGGTTTGCATGTCTAAAGTGCCTGTCTTTCTCTATGTATATACTACTTTTAATTAATATTTCAGTTACTATGAGCAAGCGGTCGTTCTTTATTATAAAAATTTCTTAATGTAATAAAAATAATTTGTTTTTATTACAAAAGGTTTTTAACCCAATTAATTTCCTTTAAAATGAGCCATTGAACAACTCTCTACGATGTTCCAGTGCCATGCTATCTGTTGAATTACTAACCTATACTATAATTAAGTGGCGTATAAAATTTAGTATAGGCAAGAGGTCGTTCTTTATTATAAAAAAAATTAAACTAATTTTTAAATTTTCAGGTATTTTTCTAGTCTAAATTAAAAGATTAAAACTATTGTTCAGACACCATAAATATTTTTGCAGTTTATAACTTTAGCGATTCTGAACTAAAAACGAAAATAAAATAAAAATTAATTTTTTCAATTTTTACGTCACGTCGCTCATTAAGTCATATACGGTTATTAGTACACAATAGGTTTTAGATATTACGTCTTGTCACTTATTACGTCATATATGGTTATTAGTAGATAATCGGTAAAATATTCGTTCTTTATTATAATACCGCTGCAACCCAGATTTGACTTTACTGTATCTTATAAGACTTCAGTTACTATGGACTACAGATCGGTCTTTATTATAATTTTAATTAACAAAAAATGTTTCTATATACAGCAGTTTCCTTTAAAATGAGCCATTACACAGCTCTTTATTATGACCACGAACCGTTTGATTTAATACTTAAGTTACTATGGGTTCAGTTCGTTCCTTATTGTAATTTAATGTAATTTCGTGAGAAAAATGATTCTATTTTAAAACTAATTTGTTTTTTAAAGGCAAAAGGTTTTTAACCCCATTAATTTTCTTTAAAATGAGCCATTAAACAACTCTCTACGATGTTCCAGTGCCAAGCTATCTGTGGAATTACTAACCTATGCTATAATTAAGTAGCGTATATAAATTTAGTATAGGCAAGAGGTCGTTCTTTATTATAATTTATGAGAGGCAGCCTGGCCGAGTGGTCCAAGGCACTGGTGTTAGCCACCAGTCTCTTCGGAGGCGTGGGTTCAAATCTTACCGCTGGTATACGATTATGTTTGAAAGACTGCAGTGTGAAAAGACATCGAAAATGCAGTTTTTGGTGGAAAAATTTATTCTCTTTTAGAAATAATTTATTTTAGTTACAAAAGGTTTTTAACCCAATTAATTTCCTTTAAAATGAGCTATTGAACAACTCTCTACGATGTTCCAGTGCTAAGCTATCTCTGGAAAAGAAAGAAAAGAGAAAAAATATCCCGTTTGTGGAGAATAACGTGGTTAATGTCAATTTTCTTGATTTTCAAGCCAATATATTTTCTTTGTTATTCAAGCCAAAGGGCTGTAAGTTTCCTTTATAGAGGTTTCGGACAAGGCGGTTCTAATGGTGTACTTTTTGTTTTGATCTGACTCCTCTGTTAGGAACTATGGGTTTTTATATTTCTTAACATTGGACGTGATCGTCTCTTACTAGGTTGCTAGCTACCGCTGCAACCCGGATTAAAAAAACTGTAGGCCGACGTTGGTCGTAGCTTGGATTGCTTCTTTAATAAATTACTAACCTATACTATAGTTAAGGGGCCTATAAAATTTAGTATAGGCAAGAGGTCGTTCTTTATTATAATGTTGTCGAACATTTTCCATTGCATCTGTAAACTGTTCCGCAGTTGCCAATCCATACCTTGGAAGCTTTTCATTAAACTGACAACATTTCTTTTGGATATTACTATGAAGCTTTGCCAAGGAATTTCTAGCCGACTTTTCAACAGCATCCGCTCTTTCAAAGAGAATTTTAATCTGTAATTTTGAATACTTTTCGTGATCCTGGTAAAACATGCGTAAAATGTTTCTCAATTTACGAAGATCAGCCTGCATTTTTGCCATCTTCTTATATTTCTGAATGTAATTTTTCCCTTTGTCCTTATGCGTTCTTCGGTACAACCCCGCAGAGAATTTAATTTTTTCATTATAGCTTTTGTCACCCCAGTATCTACCCATTATTCTGGTAGCAACTTTTTTCTTATGTTTGTTTCGGTAATCTTCATCATTATCATACCGTTCCCTGCTCTTTTGTCTAGCCTGCTCAATTGTTGCTTCTCTATAAAGTTTATCATTGTGATAACGCTCCTTGATCTTTTGTTTAGCCTGCTCAATTCTTGCTTCTCTGTAATGTTCATCATTACCATACCGTTCCTTGATCTTTTGTTTGGCTGTCTGAATTTTTGCATGTCTATAATCTTCATCATTGTGATAACACATCTTGCTGTTTTGTTTGATTACTTCTCGATATGCCTGGTCGGTTGAATACCTTTGTTTTTTTCTTTTCAAGATACTATCTCTGTTGTTTGTGTAGTACTGTTTTTTCAATATCCGTGCAGCTTGCTTGATTGAAACCATTATGTAATTATGAATGTGAACTTTTACAGTTCTGAAGCTTCTTATATAGTAATATGAAAATACATCAAAAATGCAATTTTTTTGACAAAATTGATTCTACTTTAAAAAGTGTTTTATTTTTAATTACAAAAGGCACTAGATGTTGCAATTGCCTTTAAAATGAGCTATTATAAAGCTCTCTATGATTTTCCAGTACCCAGCTAGCTGAGGAGGAAAAAAAGCGGAAAGAAAAAAATATCCCGTTTGGGGAGAATAACGTGGTAAAAGTCAATTTTCTTGATTTTCAAGCCAATATATTTTCTTTGTTATTCAAGCCAAAGGGCGGTAAGTTTCCTTTATAGAGGATTCGGACAAGGCGGTTCTAATGGTGTACTTTTTGTTTTGATCTGATTCTTTTTTTAGGAGTTGGGAGGTTTTATATTTCCTAACATTGGAGGTGATCGTCTCTTACTAGGTTGCTAGCTACCGCTGCAACCCGGATGATGATATAACCACTCCTCACGCCCATACACGCTCTTTATTGTAATTATTGTAACTATGGGTTTTTATATTTCTTAACATTTGACGTGATCGTCTCTTACTAGGTTGCTAGCTACCGCTGCAACCCGGATATTACAAACAGGAAAAAGCCTACGGCTTTTTCTTCTTTGAAATAGTAAGAGACGAACCTCAAACGATCAAGTAGCTAACTAAGTCCAATGTATGCAATAATTTTTTATTCCAATGATCGTCTTGTAATGTATAAAATTGCTATAAAGTTCGTTAAAACGATCTGATAGACAATACTGATAGTTAGAGTTTGGTCTTTAAGTTATCATATACTGTTAAAATTCTTTCTTATATGAACATTTCTTGGTGTAGTGGTTAGCAATTAAGACTTTGAATCCTGCGATCCGAGTTCAAATCCTGGTGGACGGTTGTTATTAAATGTAGTTTACTTATGCTACCATTTAGGTTTCTGCTGTAATTCTTTCTTTTCAAAATTAAATTAGTTGCTATTGCCTAGAGTTAGTTCTTTACCACATCGTAATAATTTGTTTTATAATAATAATTAATTTTGTTAATTACAAAAGGTTTCTATATACAGCAGTTTCCTTTAAAATGAGCCATTACACAGCTCTTTATTATGACAACGAACCGTTTGATTTAATACTTAAGTTACTATGGGTTAAAGTTCGTTCCTTATTGTAAAATTAGAAATGGTGTCTTCTTTCCTCTCATTTGAAGCATCTTTTACTGGAATATTGTCGCCCCTTTACTGAAATCCTTACTGAATTACAAACAGGAAAAAGCCTATGGCTTTTTCTTAATTGGAATAGTAAGAGACGACCTGGCTAAAACCTACGATTATGACATCATTGATCAATCTTTAAAATGAAATTATAATCTTATTTTAGTTTCTATGGGTTGTAAGTTTGTTCTTTACTGTAATGGTTTGTTCTTTACTAGGTTTCAGCCATCTCTACAGCCATGACACTGATGGAAATAAAATAATCCCTATTTATGTTTCAGTTAACATGGGCTAGGTGTCGTTCTTTATTGTAACTTCTTTGGAATAGTAAGAGACGACCTGGCTATAAACTATGATTATGGCATCAATGATCAATCTTTAACATGAAATAGGCGGTAAGTTTAGAGCTGCCTTTGTTAACAGAGATGATTTGTTAACAGAGATGATTTATGATGATTTCTTAAAGAATATAATTAAAATTTCTTAATGTAATAAAAATAATTTGTTTAAATTCCAAAAAGTTTTTAACCCCATTAATTTTCTTTAAAATGAACCATTGAACAACTCTCTACGATGTTCCAGTACCAAGCTATCTGTGGAATTACTAACCTATACTATAATTAAGTGGCATATAAAATTTAGTATAGGCAAAAGGTCGTTCTTTATTATATAAGTGGCGTATAAAATTTAGTATAGGCAAGAAGTCGTTCTTTATTATAATTACTATATGCCGTGGTTTGTTCTTTATATAATTCTTAATAAAATTACTGTAAAAATACAAACAGGAAAAAGCCTACGACTTTTTCTTCTTTTAAATAGTAAGAGACGAAACTCAAACAATCAAGTAGCTAACTAAGTCCAATGTATGGAATGGTTTGTTATTTCAGTGATCGTCTTTTAATGTAAAAAAAAATATATATACTGTAATCTTAACTATAGTAAAGTTGCGTATGCAAGTTAGTATAGGGAAGAGTTTGATCTTTATTATACTGGAAACAAAGAAAAGAGAAAAAAATATCCCGTTAAGGCGGAATGTTGTAGTAGCTGCCACTTTTCTTGATTTTTTAGTACTGATTTTTTAACTTGCGTGTAGCTTGCTTTGATCTAACCATTATGTATTCATGAATGAGACCATTTACAGTTTTGACGTTTCTTATATAGTAATTATGACGTCACTGCATCAAAAATACAGTTTTTATTGGAAAAATTTATTCTCTTTTAGAAATAATTTATTTTAGTTACAAAAGGTTTTTAACCCAATTAATTTCCTTTAAAATGAGCTATTGAACAACCCTCTACGATGTTCCAGTGCCAAGCTATCTCTGGAAACAAAGAAAAAAAAAAAGAAAAAAATATCCCGTTTGGGGAGAATAACGTGGTAAAAGTCTATTTTCTTGATTTTCAAGCCAATATATTTTCTTTGTTATTCAAGCCAAAGGGCGGTAAGTTTCCTTTATGGAGGATTTGGACAAGGCGGTTCTAATGGTGTACTTTTTGTTTTGATCTGACTCTTTTTTTAGGAGCTACGGGTTTTTATATTTCTTAACATTGGAGGTGATCGTCTCTTACTAGGTTGCTAGCTACCGCTGCAACCCGGATTATACATCACTGTGAATATATGGAGGCATAATTGTCCTTTACTTAGTTTCAGCTTAAATTCGATGATCAAGCCTTTATGTAAATGAGCCATTGAACAGCTCTCTACAATGTCCCAGTGCCAAGCTATCTGTGGAAAAGAAGAAGAAGAAGAAAGAAAGAAAAAATATCCCGTTTGTGGGATATTTTTCTTGGCCGAGTGGTCCAAGGCGCTGGTGTTAGTCACTAGTCTCTTCGAAAATGTGGGTTCAAATCCTACCACTGGTATACGATTATGACGTCATTGATCAATCTTTAATATGAAATATGCGATTTTTCGTAAAAAACTGATTCTATTTTAAAAATACATTGTTTTAAGTACAAAAGGTTTTTAACCCAATTAATTTCCTTTAAAATGAGCTATTGAACAACCCTCTACGATGTTCCAGTGCCAAGCTATCTCTGGAAACAAAGAAAAAAAAAAAGAAAAAAATATCCCGTTTGGGGAGAATAACGTGGTAGCTGCCACTTTTCTTGATTTTCAAGCCAATATATTTCCCTTTCTGTTCAAGCCAAGGGACAGAAAGTTTCCTATACAGGGGTTTCGGACAAGGCGGTTCTAATGGTGTACCTTTTGTTTTGATCTGACTCCTCTGTTAGGAACTATGGGTTTTTATATTTCTTAACATTGGACGTGATCGTCTCTTACTAGGTTGCTAGCTACCGCTGCAACCCGGAAATGCAACCCGGATTACCCCTGGAACCACCTTATATCAGTTACTATGGGGGAGAGATCGTTCTTTACTGTAAAAATATAAATACTGTAATCTTAACTATAGTGAAGTTGCGTATGCAAGTTAGTATAGGGAAGAGTTTGATCTTTATTATAAATAATTTTAGCAATTAAGCCAAAAAAGAAAATTTTGGTTCCAGGAGTTTCGGTTACTATTGAGACAAGTAGCTATTATTACTATAGAGTTCATTACCATGAACTGTTTGATTGCTTAAAAAAGAGACTGCAGTATGAAAATTAATCAAAAATGCGATTTTTTTGACAAAATTGATTCTACTTTAAAAAGTATTTTATTTTTAATTACAAAAGGCACTAGATGTTGCAATTGCCTTTAAAATGAGCTATTATACAGCTCTCTATGATTTTCCAGTGCCCAGCTAGCTGAGAAGGAAAAAAAGCGGAAAGAAAAAAATATCCCGTTTGTGGAGAATAACGTGGTAAAAGTCAATTTTCTTGATTTTCAAGCCAATATATTTTCTTTGTTATTCAAGCCAAAGGGCGGTAAGTTTCCTTTATAGAGGATTCGGACAAGGCGGTTCTAATGGTGTACTTTTTGTTTTGATCTGACTCTTTTTTTAGGAGTTGGGGGGTTTTATATTTCTTAACATTGGAGGTAATCGTCTCTTACTAGGTTGCTAGCTACCGCTGCAACCCGGATAATATATCCTATATGGTCTAGAGGTTGGGATAGCTCTCACCCAGTATTCTTGAGTTCAATTTCTATATGGGAAATTTTTACTTATGATGATTTCTTAAGGAACATAATTAAAATTTCTTAATGTAATAAAAATAATTTGTTTTAATTACAAAATGTTTTTAACCCCATTAATTTCCTTTAAAATGAGTCTTTGAACAACTCTCTACGATGTTCCAGTGCCATGCTATCTGTTGAATTACTGACCTATACTATAATTAAGTGGCGTATGAAATTTAGTATAGGCAAGAGGTCGTTCTTTATTATAGGACCGGCAACTGTGGAACAGTTTACAGATGTAATGGGAAATCTTATACATCACTGTGAATATATGGAGGCATAATTGTCCTTTACTTAGTTTCAGCTTAAATTCGATGATCGAGCCTTTATTTAATATAATATAAATACTGTAATCTTAACTATAGTGAAGTTGCGTATGCAAGTTAGTATAGGGAAGAGTTCGATCTTTATTATAAAAAAAAAAAAGAAAAAAATATCCCGTTTGGGGAGAATAACGTGGTAAAAGTCTATTTTCTTGATTTTCAAGCCAATATATTTTCTTTGTTATTCAAGCCAAAGGGCGGTAAGTTTCCTTTATGGAGGATTTGGACAAGGCGGTTCTAATGGTGTACTTTTTGTTTTGATCTGACTCTTTTTTTAGGAGCTACGGGTTTTTATATTTCTTAACATTGGAGGTGATCGTCTCTTACTAGGTTGCTAGCTACCGCTGCAACCCGGAAAGTTTTCTTTAAAATGAGCCATTACACAGCTCTTTATTATGACCACGAACTGTTTGATTTAATACTTAAGTTACTATGGGTTCAGTTCGTTCCTTATTGTAAATTAAATAAAAAAACAAGTTTTTTTAACTGAAAGTAAGGAACGACGTTAAAACTTAAAACGAACAGAAATTATTCCGTATATGAAGGGGGCTGTCCCCTCCTCAACGCCTCGCTCTTTACGCTAAAGTTTTTTTATTGTTTAAAAAAATAGAGTTGTGAGAAAGTCAAACTTTAGCGTAAAGAGCGAGGCGTTGAGGAGGGGACAGCCCCCTTCATATACGGAATAATTTCTGTTCGTTTTAAGTTTTAACGTCGTTCCTTACTTTCAGTTAAAAAAACTTGTTTTTTTTATTTAATTTTTGAACGTTTTTGAATTAATGCAGGTTTTGATTTTGGCTCACCGTACATGAATAATTAAAACAAAATTTGCATAATATATTTGGTTAAATGGCTTTCTCGAAACTTGTTTAATTTTATTTACGAACGTTTTTATTAGTAATAAATATACGTAACTTAGAATTAACTTACGTAACGAACTTCTATATTCATAAATTTTTAACACGTATATTAGGGGGTTCGCCCCCTAGTCAATACCCTGCTTTTTAAACTATAGTTCGAATTTTTTTTCCAGTTCTTTAAAAATGACCTCTTAATCACAATCAGTTGATCAGTTGAAAAACTTGTTTTTTTTTTATTTAATTCCTGATCTTTTTCTTTAATAATGCTGGGAAATCCGGCGCCCCCTTCATAGCAATGTCCCTTCCCCCATGAAAACTTCCTTCATGGAAAGATCCTTCCATATAGCCCCCGACCCTCTCCTTCCCCCACCTACCAGAAAAAATCTCCTCTGAAAAAGTCTGTATACTTCCCAATAACCAATACTATATGTTAACATTGAGTAAAGTTCATAACTTTCAGCCCTCTCCCTGGGGACTTTGGGGGATCAAGTCATCCTAAAAGACATTTTTATCATATTTTCGACCATGCTGAACAAAATGGCTATCTCAAAATTTTGATCGGGTGACTTTGGGAAAAAAATGAGCGTGGGAGGGGGCCTAGTTGCCCTCCATTTTTTTTGGTCACTTAAAAAGGGCACTAGAACTTTTAATTTCCGTTCCAATGAGCCCTCCCACGATATTCTAGGACCACTGGGTCGATACGATCACCCCTGGGAAAAAAAAAAACAAACAAACAAACAAACAAACAAACAAATAAACACGCATCCGTGATCTTTCTTCTGGCAAAAAATGCAAAAATCCACATTTTTGTAGATAGGAGCTTGAAACCTCTACATTAGGGTTCTCTGATACGCTGAATATGATGGTGTGATTTTCATTAAGGTTCTATCATTTTTAGGGGGTCTTTCCCCCTTTTTTTGAAAATCAGCCAAATTTTCTCAGGCGCGTAACTTTTGATGGGTAGCTCTAAACTTGATGAAAGTTATATATTTGAAATCAGCATTGAAATCTGATTCTTTTGATATATCTATTGGTATCAAAAACCCGTTTTCTAGAGTTTCGGTTACCATTGAGCCGGGTCGCTCCTTACTTACAGTTCGTTACCACGAACTGTTTGATTCAGTAGAACTAAAGAACTGTTTAAAACACAGTTAGAAATACTTTTTTCTTGAGTCGGTGTTCCAGGAATTTGTTCTAAATCATTAGTCTTACAAACACATATACTAATAACCCTAACAGGCTCGTTTTCGCCATAATTGAAAAACATTGCTTTTCCTTCGCTGTTGATAGGTATGCTTGTATATATATTTTTATTGCTGCTACATAAACTGCAATTGCTCCTTCCAAAATTAATATACGAATTTTCTAAGAAGTACGCCTCCGTATATTCACTGTGTTGTCGAACATTTTCCATTGCATCTATAAACTGTTCCACAGTTGCCAATCCATACCTTGGAAGCTTTTTATTAAACTGACAACATTTCTTTTGGATATTACTATGAAGCTTTGCCAAAGTTTTTGTAGCCGACTTTTCAACAGCATCCGCTCTTTCAAAGAGAATTTTAATCTGTAATTTTGAATACTTTTCGTGATCCTGGTAAAACATGCGTAAAATGTTTCTCAATTTACGAAGATCAGCCTGCATTTTTGCCATCTTCTTGTATTTCTGAATGTAATTTTTCCATTTGTCCTTATGCGTTCTTCGGTACAACCTCGCAGAGAATTTAATTTTTTCATTATAGCTTTTGTCAACCCAGTATCTACCCATTATTTTGGTAGCAACTTTTTTCTTATATATTTTTCGGTAATCTTAATCATTTTGATAACGCTCCTTGATGTTTTGTTTGGCTGTCTCAATTTTTACTTCTCGATACACCTGGTCGGTTGAATACCTTTGCTTTTCTTTTTCTTATATTTGATTCGGTAATCTTCATCATTGTGATAACGCTCCTTGATCTTTTGTTTGACTGTCTCAATTTTTGCATATCTATAATCTTCATCATTATGATAACACATCTTGCTGTTTTGTTTGATTACTTCTCGGTACGCCTGGTCGGTTGAATACCTTTGCTTTTTTCTTTTCGAGATACTATCTCTGTTTTTTTTGTAGTACAGTTTTATCAACTTGCGTGTTGCTTGCTTTGATCTAACCATTATGTATTCACGAATGAGACCATTTACAGTTTTTAAGTTTTTTATATAGTAATTATGACGTCACGGCGTAATAATTTTATTTCATGATGTCATGGCGCAATGGTATTATTTCACGTCTTCAGAAATAACAATATAATTTCGTGTTTTTCTAATCACGTCATAGCTCTAATAGAAAACTATGATGACATTCATTATTTATCTAGTAGGGTTTCAGACAAGGTAGTTCTAATGATGTACTTTTGTTTTGATTTGACTCTATTTTTAGGAGTTTTGGGTTTTTATATTTCTTAGCATTGGACTGATCGTCTCTTACTAGGTTGCTAGCTACTGCTGCAACCTAAATTCACATATATATAATATATGAGAGGCAGCCTGGCCGAGTGGTCCAAGGCACTGGTGTTAGCCACCAGTCTCTTCGGAGGCGTGGGTTCAAATCTTACCGCTGGTATTATGTTTGAAAGACTGCAGTGTGAAAAGACATCAAAAATGCAGTTTTTGGTGGAAAAATTTATTCTCTTTTAGAAATAATTTATTCTAGTTACTATAGATTTTTTAACCCAATTAATTTCCTTTAAAATGAGCTATTGAACAACCCTCTACGATGTTCCAGTGCCAAGCTATCTCTGGAAACAAAGAAAAAAAGAAAAAAAGAAAAAAAATATCCCGTTTAGGCAGAATGTTGTAGTAGCTGCCACTTTTCTTGATTTTCAAGCCAATATATTTCCCTTGCTGTTCAAGCCAAGGGACAGAAAGTTTCAAGCCAAGGGACAAGATTTTAATTTATGTCTAATATTAATCATTAAGGAAAATTCATCATCTATATAATGATTTCTTATAATGTTAATGTAATTTTATTTCTAGCTCTCTACAATGAGTTTGACAAGAATTGTGTTTACTAAAAAAATCCCTTTGCAAGAATAAGAGAATGAATAAAGATTAAGTAGGGTATGGGGATCGATCTCACGACTCCAGACAGAGCTAATTCTCTTACAATGCCATACCTAATTTAGTATAGCCAAGAGGTCGTTCTTTATTATAAAGTTTTCTTTAAAATGAGCCATTACACAGCTCTTTATTATGACCACGAACTGTTTGATTTAATACTTAAGTTACTATGGGTTCAGTTCGTTCCTTATTGTAAATTCAGTAGAACTAAAGAACTGTTTAAAACACAGTTAGAAATACTTTTTTCTTGAGTCGGTGTTCCAGGAATTTGTTCTAAATCATTAGTCTTACAAACACATATACTAATAACCCTAACAGGCTCGTTTTCGCCATAATTGAAAAACATTGCTTTTCCTTCGCTGTTGATAGGTATGCTTGTATATATATTTTTATTGCTGCTACATAAACTGCAATTGCTCCTTCCAAAATTAATATACGAATTTTCTAAGAAGTACACCTCCGTATATTCACTGTGTTGTCAAACATTTTCCATTGCATCTATAAACTGTTCCGCAGTTGCCAATCCATACCTTGGAAGCTTTTCGCTAAACTGACAACATTTCTTTTGGATATTACTATGAAGCTTTGCCAAAGAATTTCTAGCCGACTTTTCAACAGCATCCGCTCTTTCAAAGAGAATTTTAATCTGTAATTTTGGATACTTTTCGTGATCCCGATAAAACATGCGTAAAATGTTTCTCAATTTACAAAGATCAGCCTGCATTTTTGCCATCTTCTTGTATTTCTGAATGTAATTTTTCCCTTTGTTCTTATGCGTTCTTCGGTACAACCTCGCAGAGAATTTAATTTTTTCATTATAGATTTTGTCACCCCAGTAACGCTCCTTGATCTTTTGTTTGGCTGTCTCAAGTTTTACTTCTCGATACACCTGGACGGTTGAATACCTTTGCTTTTGGTTTTTCTTATATTTGATGCGGTAATCTTCATCATTGTGATAACTCTCCTTGAACTTTTGTTTGGCTGTCTCAATTTTTGCATGTCTATAATCTTCATCATTGTGATAACACATCTTGCTGTTTTGTTTGATTACTTCTCGATACGCCTGGTCGGTTGAATACCTTTGCTTTTTTCTTTTCAAGATACTATCTCTGTTGTTTGTGTAGTACTGTTTTTTCAACTTGCGTGCAGCTTGCTTGATTGAAACCATTATGTAATTATGAATGTGAACATTTACAGTTCTGACGCTTCTTATATAGTAGGTATTGGAAAATTTTTAACTCTATAATCTTCGAACATTAGAAGCTTTAAAACTTTTATTATTTATAATGAACCACATCGATCCTTTATGTAATCAATTTAAAATTTAAAAAAGAAACTTGTTTATTTACATTCTAGCTAAAATAATGAAGATAATATGAATGAACCACAGTGTTCAGTTTCTTTGGACTTGAGTTTGTTTTTTAACTATAAATACAAACAGGAAAAAGCCTACGGCTTTTTCTTCTTTTAAATAATAAGAGACGAAACTCAAACAATCAAGTAGCTAACTAAATCCAATGTATGGAATGGTTTGTTATTTCAGTGATCGTCTTTTAATGTAAAAATATAAATACTGTAATCTTAACTATAGTGAAGTTGCGTATGCAAGTTAGTATAGGGAAGAGTTTGATCTTTATTACATTACATTAAAGGTAGAACTCTTTCTAATTGATTACAAACAGGAAAAAGCCTACGGCTTTTTCTTCTTTGAAGTAGTAAGAGACTAGCCTCAAACAATCAAGTAGCTAACTAAATCAAATGTATGTATTGGGTTTTTATTCCAATGACCGTCTTTTAGTGGAAAATTTTAATATATTGGCCTTAAATATAATAACTGTACTAGCCTATGCTATAGTTAAGCGGCCTATAAAATTTAGTATAGGAAAGAGGTCGTTCTTTATTATAACATTTCAAAATTATTTAAACACTCTATACATTCCGGTGTACAGTCTATATGAAGGTTATTTAATACTGATCAGACATTCTCCTGACTTTTCAACATTTTCCCAGCACAGTAATCACAGACAGAGAATGAATCTATGACATCCTCTTTCCAACCTGTACATTGAATTAGTTGTTCTCTGTCATCTTTGGGTATGTTCTGTTGTAGGTGTTCTACAATCGTGGCCATCATTACATCAAAACCTTTCTTATTTGAAAGGGATCTTAGACTCTTCAATTGGTATTTTGTCTTTATCTGCTCACAACTGTCACAATGCATTGTGGGGTATACATCCCTGATGTTAGCTACCTTATCAAGGCTCTCACCAAATAATTTTATTATTGTATTTTCATCCACAGAAACTCTAATATTGCTATCACCGTAAATGAAGTCTTGACTATTATTACGACAGAGTCTACTTGACACTTCTTCAATATAATGACTTATTTCCTTGTACGAGCCCTCGACTTTTAGTAGATTAATATGTTGTATAATCTTACATTTTGATACTGCCTTATGTACGCTATTAATGAAACAGTTCAAGACAGGAAAATGTGGAGCTAGTGCCCTTAGAGAACGCAAATAGCTCTGACATCCCTCATTTGGGCTACAGTATAACGAATGCCCATGCTTTCTTGTGTCCCTGTAATTGATTTCACAATAATCCAAGCCGCCAAGGTAGAAAATAAACACTTTGTCAGTTGAAAATTTTAATGCTATATTATTTTCAAGGATATCAAAAAGAATTTGACATAATTCAATATCCGTCGGATAGAGCTTGCAGATATCAGGGTGACATTGCCAAGTAACCTGCTGCCCAATTTTTGGTTTTGAATGTTTACTCAGATTGTTATAGGTGACTTCAGCCATCATAATTTCCTTGTCAGATCTAGTTTTAGAGCATTTTTCAATAGTTGTCTCGTACTTTTCAGGACAGTTTGTTCTACGACACAGAGAATTTTTTGCCAAATATTCAGTAGAACTAAAAGAACTGTTTAAAACACAGTTAGAAATGCTTTTTTCTTGAGTCGGTGTTCCAGGAATTTGTTCTAAATCATTAGTCTTACAAACACATTTACTAATAACCCTAACAGGCTCGTTTTCGCCATAATTGAAAAACATTGCTTTTCCTTCGCTGTTGATAGGTATGCTTGTATATATATTTTTATTGCTGCTATATAAACTGCAATTGCTCCTTCCAAAATTAGTATACGAATTTTCTAAGAAGTACGCCTCCGTATATTCACTGTGTTGTCGAACATTTTCCATTGCATCTATAAACTGTTCCGCAGTTGCCAATCCATACCTTGGAAGCTTTTCGTTAAACTTACAACATTTCTTTTGGATATTGCTATAAAGCTTTGCCAAAGCATTTCTAGCCGACTTTTCAACAGCATCCGCTCTTTCAAAGAGAGTTTTAATCTGTAATTTTGAATACTTTTCGTGATCCCGATTAAACGTGCGTAAAATGTTTCTCAATTTACAAAGATCAGCCTGCATTTTTGCCATCTTCTTGTATTTCTGAATGTAATTTTTCCCTTTGTCCTTATGCGTTCTTCGGTACAACCTCGCAGAGAATTTAATTTTTTCATTATACCTTTTATCACCCCTGTATCTACCCATTATTCTGGTAGCAACTTTTTTCTTATGTTTGTTTCGGTAATCTATATCGTTATCATAACCGTTCCTTGCTCTTTTGTTTGGCTGTCTCAATTTTCCCTTCTCGATACCCCTGATCCGTAAGATACCTCTGTTTTGCTCTGTCATATTTCATTTTCTTTAATCCTGGATCACAAGACATCTTAGTAGCAATCCTTACGCGTGCTCGAGCTTTATTGCGTTCGGTGGCATTTTTATCTCTTTTAAATAAACTTTTCTGATATTTCAGGATGTTAGCTTTATTTTTTTGTGTAGTAAAGTTTTTTATTAGTAGAAATTTGGATTGCTCTATTTTGATATTGTTTTTGGTTATTCTTTCTTTTTTTCCTTTCAAGTGAGACCATATTTTGTCAAGGTTTAAAATTATTAAGTACACAATATCCCGTGTCGAGTATCTAAAACCTAGCATAAAAAAAACTAATTTTTAAATTTTCAGGTATTTATCTTGTTTGAATTACAAAATTAGTATTATTGGTTAGACACCATAAATATTTTTGCAGTTTACATAATAAGTTTAGCGATTCTGGACTGAAAACTAAAATAATTGCAATTATAAGACAATAATATGGAGATACGTACTTTACGGGTTACAAACCAAAAAAAGTTTGGTTCCAGGATACAATAATAACTTTGAACTGAGATGAAAAAAAATTTTCTTCCAGGAGACAAAAAGTAAAACTAATTATAAAATTTTCATGTATTTTTGTTGTTTAAATTAAGAACTTACTATTACTGATTGGGCATCATAAATATTTTTGCAGTTTACATAATAATTTTAGCGATTAAGCCAAAAAAGAAAATTTTGGTTCCAGGAGTTTCGGTTACTATTGAGACAAGTAGCTATTATTACTATAGAGTTCATTACCATGAACTGTTTGATTGCTTCAAAATTCAAATATCTTTGAAAAGACTGCAGACTGCAGTCAATTGAAGCAAAAGGAAAACCAAACTAATTTTTTAATTTTCAGGTTTTTTCTGGTTTGAATTAAAAAATGGAAATTATTGTTCAGAGACCGTAAATATTTTGCACTTTGCAGCTAAATAAAATTATTTTGTTTAAAATGTTCAGGAATTTTTCTAGTTTCAGTTGACAAATAATAATTTTTTTCAAGGAATCGAGCAGCTAACTAAGTCTAATGTATAGAATGGTATGTTCTTCGAATGATCTCTTTTAATTAGGTTCCTAGCTACCGCTGCAAACCGGAACTATTAAAAAAAAATTTTAAATTTAATTACAGAAGGAATTAGATGTAGCAAGTTTTACTATTGAGACGAGTCGCTGTTACTATACAACATACAGTTCGTTATCACGAACTGTTTGCTTTGATGTATCTATTGGTATCAAAATTTCGTTCTTTAGAGTTTCGGTTACTATTGAGACAAGTAGCTATTATTACTATAGAGTTCATTACCATGAACTGTTTGATTGCTTCAAAATTCAAATATCTTTGAAAAAACTGCAGTATGAAAATACATCAAAAATGCAATTTTTTGACAAAATTGATTCTACTTTAAAAAGTATTTTATTTTAATTACAAAAGGCACTAGATGTAGCAATTTCCTTTAAAATGAGCTATTATACAGCTTTCTATGAATTTCCAGTGCCCAGCTAGCCGAGGAGAAAGAAAAAGCGGAAAGAAAAAAATATCCCGTCTGTGGAGAATAACGTGGTTAAAGTCAATTTTCTTGATTTTCAAGCCAATATATTCTCTTTGTTATTCAAGCCAAAGGGCGGTAAGTTTTCTTTATAGGGGTTTCAGACAAGGCGGTTCTAATGGTGTGCTTTTTGTTTTCATCTGACTCTTTTTTTAGGAGTTAGGGGGTTTTATATTTCTTAACATTGGACTTGATCGTCTCTTACTAGGTTGCTAGCTACCTCTGCAACCTGGATATTTATGATATCTGAGCAATAAATTTAAAATACCTGAAAATACTAGAAAAATACCTGAAATTTTATAAATTAATTTTATTTTTTGTTAGGTTCCTGGTACTTGATGCGTGTCTTAAGTAAAGTTTATACTTATGTAAAATGATTTTTGGTGTAATACAAATAATCGTTTCCGCTGACATCGAGCTTTTAACAGGTGGAATCGTTACCACGCAGTGTTTTGAACTCAAACCCTTCTTAGCAGAATGACAAGTCCATCTCTACAGGACCGTGGTAACTGCTAATACAAATATATCATTCAGTATATGGTGTCTAAGATTTAATAAAAAAAAGTGTGAAAATTATCCCATACGATTTAGGAGCAATTAACTTTTTCTTCTCCCTTATTATTTTATATAGTATAAACTATATAAGAAAACATATATATTTCGTTAAAAAATGTCTAGTAAAGAACGAACTCCAGCTAATAGTAACCCATTTAAAAACAAATATAAAAAGTAACTGCCAACTGAGGAAGAATCCCAATTTGAAGCTGATTTAGGAATGCGTAACTATATAAATAAGTTTTTGTTTTTTTTTGTCCGAAATAAAGTAAATCTAATGACGTCTCTGATATATATTTTGTTTTGATCTGACTCCTTTTTTAGGAGCTATGGGTTTTTTATATTTCTTAACATTGGACGTGATCGTCTCTTACTAGGTTGCTAGCTACCACTGCAACCCGGATAATCGTCTTTTAATGTAACTCTTACTAGGTTGCTAGCTACCGCTGCAACCCAGATTCCAGTTACTATAGACTATAGTTCGTTCTTTAATGTATGCAACCCGGATATAAAAAAACCTAATTGACAAATACCATTTATGATGAACTTTATCGGTCCTTTATGTAAGTTGCTAGCTACCGTGCAACCCGGATTATAAACTGATTACAAACAGGAAAAAGCCTACGGCTTTTTCTTCTTTGAAATAGTAAGAGACGAACCTCAAACAATCAAGTAGCTAACTAATTCCAATGTATGCATTGATGATCTGATAAGTTTTTGTTTTTTTTGGTCCGAAATAAAGTAAATCTAGTGACTTCTCTGATATATATTTTGTTTTGATCTGACTCCTTTTTTAGGAGCTATGGGTTTTTTTATATTTCTTAACATTGTACGTGATCGTCTCTTACTAGGTTGCTAGCTACCACTGCAACCCGGATAATCGTCTTTTAATGTAACTCTTAATAGGTTGCTAGCTACCGCTGCAACCCAGATTCTAGTTACTATAGACTATAGTTCGTTCCTTAATGTATGCAACCCGGATATAAAAAAACCTAATTGACAAATACCATTTATGATGAACTATATCGGTCCTTTATGTAAGTTGCTAGCTACCGTGCAACCCGGATTATAAACTGATTACAAACAGGAAAAAGCCTACGGCTTTTTCTTCTTTGAAATAGTAAGAGACGAACCTCAAACAATCAAGTAGCTAACTAATTCCAATGTATGCATTGATGATCTGACTCTATTTTTAGCAGTTATGGGTTTTTATGTTTCTTAAAATTGGAAGTGGTCGTCTCTCTAGGTTGCTAGCTAACGCTGCAAACAAGAAAATATTTTATTTTTAATTAAAAAAGGCGCTAGATGTAGCAGATGCTAGCTACCGCTGCAACCCTGATTAGTATAGACAAGTTTTTGTTCTTTATTATATTTTGATCTGAATCTGTTTTCAGGAGTTATGGGTTACTTTAGTTTTTACTATGGGGCGTGATCTTCTCTTACTAGGTTTCTAGCTACCGCTGCAACCCGGATATTGACAAACACCGTTTATGATGAGCCATATCGATCCTTTATGTAATTACTGTAATGATCTTCTTTTAATGTAATTTTGAAAGAAAAATGATTCTATTTTAAAATTAATTTGTTTTATAATTACAAAAGGTTTTTAGCCCCATTAATTTCCTTTAAAATGAACCCTTAAACAACTCTCTACGATGTTCCAGTGTCAAGCTATATGTGGAATAACTAACCTATACTATAATTAAGTGGCGTATAAAATTTAGTATAGGCAAGAGGTCGCTCTTTATTATAATCTAATGGTCTACTTTTTGTTTTGATCTGACTCCATTTTTAAGAGCTATGGGTTTTTATATTTCTTAACATTGGACGTGATCGTCTCTTACTGGGTTGCTAGCTACCGCTGCAACCCGGATTTATAGTTTTAATTTATGAAGTCGTGGTGCAAATGACTAGCACGACTGGTCATTAATCGAAAATTTGGTGGTTGAAGCCCACCCAGGGTCGATTTCTTTTTTTGGATATTTAGCTATCAATAAATCCTATTCACAGTATCGATCCTTAATGTAATACGAACTAATTGACAACACTGATGGTTAGAGTTCGGTCTTTAAGTTATCATATACTTTTCAAATTCTTTCTTATATGATTTTTTACGTCAAGTCACTCATTACGTCATATTTTCTTATTCTTGACGAAAGATAAACGTGTATAAATTTTCCATTCACTTTTACGTTATATATTATACCATAATACGAAAAAATTTAATCCCTTTGTATCTTTACAACTTTTATTCGTTCTTTATTATAATGATCGTCTCTACTAGGTTGCTAGCTACCGCTGCAACCCGGATTTGATCTGACTCCTTTTTTAGGAACTATGAGTTTTTACATTTCTTAACATTGGACGTGATCGTCTCTTACTAGGTTGCTAGCTACCGTTGCAACCCGGATACCACTGCAACCCAGAAATTATAATCTTATTTTAGTTACTATGGGCTGGAAGTTTGTTCTTTACTGTAATATATTTCTTAACATTGGACCTGATCGTCTCTTACTAGGTTGCTAGCTACCGCTACAACCCGGATACGTCACGTCGCTCATTAAGAGATATATGGTTATTAGTACACAATAGGTTTTAGATATTATGTCATGTCACTTATTACGTCATATATGGTTATTAGTAGATAATCGGTAAAATATTCGTTCTTTATTATAATATTTCTTAACATTGGACGTGATCGTCTCTTACTAGGTTGCTAGCTACCGCTGCAACCCGGATAGCTTGATCTTGATTCCCTTGCTGTTCAAGCCAAGGGACAGAAAGTTTACTTATACAGGGATTTCAGATAAGGCGGTTCTAATGGTGTACTTTTTGTTTTGATCTGACTCCTGTTTTAGGAGCTATGGGTTTTAATATTTTTATATTTATGATCGTCTCTTACTAGGCTGCTAGCTACCGCTGCAACCCGGATTAAAAAATCATTATCATATCTTATATGTAACTTTTATTTTATAAGTCTTCGATAGTCTAATGGTAAACCTGCCCACTTGTTACCCGGGAGAAGGGGGTTCGATTCCCCGTCGGGGAGAACTTTTAATATGTTGAATTAAAAGCACTATCTTTTCAATTTAAAATTTAAAAAAGAAACTTGTTTATTTACATTCTAGCTAAAATAATGAAGATAATATGAATGAACCACAGGGTTCAGTTTCTTTGGACTTTAGTTCGTTTTTTAACCATAAATACAAACAGGAAAAAGCCTACGGCTTTTTCTTCTTTTAAATAGTAAGACACGAAACTCAAACAATCAAGTAGCTAACTAAGTCTGTATGGAATGGTTTGTTATTTCAGTGACCGTCTTTTAATGTAATGTAGCTACCCCTGGAGCCACAGTATATCAGTTACTATGGGCGAGAGATCGTTCTTTACTGTAATGATTGGTAACTTGTTGAGACGCGGAGATAATGGATTTCTTATAGTTATGCAATAGGCATGATACGATTAATTGTTTAAATTAATCCACATTCCATATAATATGTTAAAGCGTGTTATGGTCAGGTTTACTTATTAATATCTCTTACTAGGTTGCTAGCTACCGCTGCAACCCGGATAAAAAGCAAGCGAATTACTTGTTTGTATCTTAAATTATAATCTTAGTTACTATGGGCTGAAGCTCGTTCCTTGCTGTAACTATGGACTAAATTTCGTTCTTTAATGCAAAACATTAGAATCTCTAAACCTTTTATAATTTATAATGAACCACATCGATCTTTTATGTAATGTAAAACTTTTTTTTAGATTAAAACTATTGCTCAGATATCATAAATATTTTTGCAGTTTACATAATAACAAGATGTTGTCTCTTTTTTTGTATAGTACTGTTTTTTTAAATTACGTATAATAACTCGCTTAGAAGGCATCTTATTACAAAACAAGAAATAATATTTTCATCTAATTAACACTTCTTATGACTCGTATCGAGTATCCATAACCTAACAAAGAGTAAAACTAATTTTTAAATTTTCAGGTATTTTATTAGTTTGAATGAAAAGATTAAAATTATTGCTCAGATATCATAAATATTTTTGCAGTTTACATAATAACTTTAGCGATTCTAAACTGAAAAACTAACTCAGTCCAATATATGCAATGGTGTGCTTTTCTAATGATCGTCCTTTAATATAAACTATGGACTAAAGTTCGTTCTTTAATGTAAAAATTCGATGATCGAGCCTTTATGTAACCCGGATTAAAAAATTATTATCATATCTTATATGTAACTTTTATTTTATAAGTCTTCGATAGTCTAATGGTAAGTATGCCCACTTGTTACCTGGGAGAAGGGGGTTCGATTCCCCGTCGGGGAGAACTTTTTATATGTTGAACTAAAAGCACTATCTTTTCAATTTAAAATTTAAAAAAGAAACTTGTTTATTTACATTCTAGCTAAAATAATGAAGATAATATGAATGAACCACAGTGTTCAGTTTCTTTGGACTCGAGTTCGTTTTTAACTATAAATACAAACAGGAAAAAGCCTACGGCTTTTTCTTCTTTTAAATAGTAAGAGACGAAACTCAAACAATCAAGTAGCTAACTAAGTCCAATGTATGGAATGGTTTGTTATTTCAGTGATCGTCTTTTAATGTAAAAATATAAATACTGTAATCTTAACTATAGTGAAGTTGCGTATGCAAGTTAGTATAGGGAAGAGTTCGATCTTTATTATAATGAAAATACTGCTGAGATCCTCTGATTTTTGATTGAACAGAAAACAAAGTCGCTTCCATCTCTCCATCACGGGAATGAAGCCTGTCTATAAATTGACGAGCATTTTGATTTGGTTTCACAGTCCGCAACATATGACCGACGCTATTACACATGTAAGAGAATTCTTGCAATTGGAAGCTGTGAAAAAGAAACTGTTTGTCAAGACGAAACTTAGTATGTCTGCTAAGAAGCCTTGATTTAAAATATTCTGCATTCCTAATCCGAAATGGTCTTGCCTTGTCACGCAAGCCATATTTGCCTTTCGGGAAAAGATTTGGAAACACTTTTAGATCAAGTTCTTCCTGAAATAAGTCTTCGCTCTCACCTTTTAGTTTCTTGATTTGAAATTGGTCAGTACCAAGATCTTTCATCTGCTTAAAATCTTCAATGAAGTCTTTTGGTACCGCTGAATTGAGAGGCTGGACAGAAAAATGTTCAACCAATGTAGATTTTGCGCTTTCTGTCAGTTTCTGAAGGATTGCAGCTTCCGGTATTTCAGGTAAATTATCAACACCAACCGCTTTTCAGCAAGACGTGCTTCAAGTATTTTATTTAAATCTTCTAGGGTGTATGCATGTATTGTTTTATAGAGACTGTTGTTCTCTCTTAACCACAATAGTGCTTCATGGACTTTTCTCAGATCTATTAGTGCAGTCCAAACATTCTTGTTGTAATTAGGCTGACCATTGACAATGACTACAAAACTATCAATGTTAAGAAGTTTTTCAGGCTGAATATCTGCATTTGCTTGCACATCAACAGGTAGATATACTATTCTCCCCTTAAGAGCGTCAACAAGTTCTGTTCTAGGTCTCTTCAATGCAGTTACTTGCCCTAATCTGACGATCGTAAGACAAGGCATAACAAATCGAATCATTGCCATTTCAAAATTATTTAAACACTTTATACATCCCGGTGTACAGTCTATATGAAGGTTATTTAATACTGATCGGACATTCTCCTGACTTTTCAACATTTTCCCAGCACAGTAATCACAGACAAAGAATGAATCTATGACATCCTCTTTCCAACCTGTACATTGAATTAGTTGTTCTCTGTCATCTTTGGGTATGTCCTGTTGTAGGTGTTCTAAAATCGTGGCCATCATTACATCAAAACCTTTCCTATTTGAAAGGGATCTTAGACTCTTCAATTGGTATTTGTCTTTATCTGCTCACAACTGTCACAATGCATTGTGGGGTATACATCCCTGATGTTAGCTACCTTATCAAGGCTCTCACCAAATAATTTTATTATTGTATTTTCATCCACAGAAACTCTAATATTGCTATCACCGTAAATGAAGTCTTGACTATTATTACGACAGAGTCTACTTGACACTTCTTCTATGTAATGACTTAGTTCCTTGTACGAACCCTCGACTTTTAGTAGATTAATATGTTGTATAATCTTACATTTTGATACTGCCTTATATACGCTATTAATGAAACAGTTCAAGACAGGAAAATGTGGAGCTAGTGCCCTTAGAGAACGCAAATAGCTCTGACATCCCTCATTTGGGCTACAGTATAACGAATGCCCATGCTTTCTTGTGTCCCTGTAATTGATTTCACAATAATCCAAGCCGCCAAGGTAGAAATTAACCACTTTGTCAGTTGAAAATTTTAATGCTATATTATTTTCAAGGATATCAAAAAGAATTTGACATAATTCAATATCCATCGGATAGAGCTTGCAGATATCAGGGTGACATTGCCAAGTAACCTGCTGCCCAATTTTGGGTTTTGAATGTTTACTCGGATTGTTATAGGTGACTTCAGCCATCATAATTTCCTTGTCAGATCTAGTTCTAGAGCATTTTTCAATAGTTGTCTCGTACTTTTCAGGACAGTTTGTTCTACTACACAGAGAATTTTTTGCCAAATATTCAGTAGAACTAAACGAACTGTTTAAAACACAGTTAGAAATGCTTTTTTCTTGAGTCGGTGTTCCAGGAATTTGTTCTAAATCATTAGTCTTACAAACACATTTACTAATAACCCTAACAGGCTCGTTTTCGCCATAATTGAAAAACATTGCTTTTCCTTCGCTGTTGATAGGTATGCTTGTATATATATTTTTATTGCTGCTACATAAACTGCAATTGCTCCTTCCAAAATTAATATACGAATTTTCTAAGAAGTACGCCTCCGTATATTCACTGTGTTGTCGAACATTTTCCATTGCATCTATAAACTGTTCCGCAGTTGCCAATCCATACCTTGGAAGCTTTTCGTTAAACTGACAACATTTCTTTGGATATTACTATGAAGCTTTGCCAAAGACTTTCTAGCCGACTTTTCAACAGCATCCGCTCTTTCAAAGAGAATTTTAATCTGTAATTTTGAATACTTTTCGTGATTCCGATAAAACATGCGTAAAATGTTTCTCAATTTACAAAGATCAGCCTGCATTTTTGCCATCTTCTTGTATTTCTGAATGTAATTTTTCCCTCTGTCCTTATGCGTTCTTCGGTACAACCTCGCAGAGAATTTAATTTTTCATTATAGATTTTGTCACCCCAGTAACGCTCCTTGATCTTTTGTTTGGCTGTCTCAATTTTTGCTTCTCGATACACCTGGACGGTTGAATACCTTTGCTTTTGGTTTTTCTTATATTTGATGCGGTAATCTTCATCATTGTGATAACTCTCCATGATCTTTTGTTTGGCTGTCTCAATTTTTGCATGTCTATAATCTTCATCATTGTGATAACACATCTTGCTGTTTTGTTTTGCTCTCTCAATTATTACTTCTCGATACGCCTGGTCGGTTGAATACCTTTGTTTTGCTCTCTCAATTATTACTTCTCGATACGCCTGGTCGGTTGAATACCTTTGTTTTGCTCTCTCAATTATTACTTCTCGATACGCCTGGTCGGTTGAATACCTTTGTTTTGCTCTCTCAATTATTACTTCTCGATACGCCTGGTCGGTTGAATACCTTTGTTTTGCTCTCTCAATTTTTACTTCTCGATGCGCCTGGTCGGTTGAATATTTTTGCTTTTCTCTTTTCAAGATACTATCTCTGTTGTTTGTGTAGTACTGTTTTTCAACTTGCGTGCGACTTGCTTGATTGAAACCATTATGTAATTATGAATGAGAACATTTTCATCTTTGTAGTTCTTAAGTAGTAATTATGACGTCACAGCGTAATGATTTTGTTGACGTCATAGAGCAATGATATTATTTCATGACGTCTTCAGAAACAACAATATAATTTCATGTTTTTCTATTCACGTCATAGCTCTAATATAAAACTATGATGACATTCATTATTTATCTAGTAGGGTTTCAGACAAGGTAATTCTAATGATGTACTTTTGTTTTGATCTGACTCTATTTTTAGGAGTTTTGTTATTTCTTAGCATTGGACTGATCATCTCTTACTAGGTTGCTAGCTACTGCTGCAACCCAAATTCACATATATATTTATTTATGAGAGGCAGCCTGGCCGAGTGGTCCAAGGCACTGGTGTTAGCCACCAGTCTCTTCGGAGGCGTGGGTTCAAATCTTACCGCTGGTATACGATTATGTTTGAAAGACTGGAGTGTGAAAAGACATCGAAAATGCAGTTTTTGGTGGAAAAATTTATTCTCTTTTAGAAATAATTTATTTTAGTTACAAAAGATTTTTAACCCAATTAATTTCCTTTAAAATGAGCTATTGAACAACCCTCTACGATGTTCCAGTGCCAAGCTATCTGTGGAAAAGAAAAAAAAAAAAAGAAAAAAGAAAAAATATCCCGTTTGGGGAGAATAACGTGGTTAAAGTCAATTTTCTTGATTTTCAAGCCAATATATTTCCCTTGCTGTTCAAGCCAAGGGAAAGAAAGTTTCCTATACAGGGGTTTCGGACAAGGCGGTTCTAATGGTGTACTTTTTGTTTTGATCTGCCTCCTTTGTTAGGAACTATGGGTTTTTATATTTCTTAACATTGGACGTGATTGTCTCTTACTAGGTTGCTAGCTACCGCTGCAACCCGGATGTTTTATAGAGACTGTTGTTCTCTCTTAACCACAACAGTGCTTCATGGACTTTTCTCAGATCTATTAGTGCAGTCCAAACATTCTTGTTGTAAGTAGGCTGACCATTGACAATGACTACAAAACTATCAATGTTAAGAAGTTTTTCAGCTGAATATCTGCATTTGCTTGCACATCAACAGGTAGATATACTATTCTCCCCTTAAGAGCGTCAACAAGTTCTGTTCTAGGTCTCTTCAATGCAGTTACTTGCCCTAATCTGACGATCGTAAGACAAGGCATTACAAATCGAATCATTGCCATTTCAAAATTATTTAAACACTTTATACATTCCAGTGTACAGTCTATATGAAGGTTATTTAATACTGATCGGACATTCTCCTGACTTTTCAACATTTTCCCAGCACAGTAATCACAGACAAAGAATGAATCTATGACATCCTCTTTCCAACCTGTACATTGAATTAGTTGTTCTCTGTCATCTTTGGGTATGTCCTGTTGTAGGTGTTCTAAAATCGTGGCCATCATTACATCAAAACCTTTCTTATTTGAAAGGGATCTTAGACTCTTCAATCGGTATTTTGTCTTTATCTGCTCACAACTGTCACAATGCATTGTGGGGTATACATCCCTGATGTTAGCTACCTTATCAAGGCTCTCACCAAATAATTTTATTATTGTATTTTCATCCACAGAAACTCTAATATTGCTATCACCGTAAATGATGTCTTGACTATTATTACGACAGAGTCTACTTGACATTTCTTCTATATAATGACTTAGTTCCTTGTACGAGCCCTCGACCTTTAGTAGATTAATATGTGTATAATCTTACATTTTGATACTGCCTTATATACGCTATTAATGAAACAGTTCAAGACAGGAAAATGTGGAGCTAGTGCCCTTAGAGAACGCAAATAGCTCTGACATCCCTCATTTGGGCTACAGTATAACGAATGCCCATGCTTTCTTGTGTCCCTGTAATTGATTTCACAATAATCCAAGCCGCCAAGGTAGAAATTAACCACTTTGTCAGTTGAAAATTTTAATGCTATATTATTTTCAAGGATATCAAAAAGAATTTGACATAATTCAATATCCGTCGGATAGAGCTTGCAGATATCAGGGTGACATTGCCAAGTAACCTGCTGCCCAATTTTTGGTTTTGAATGTTTACTCAGATTGTTATAGGTGACTTCAGCCATCATAATTTCCTTGTCAGATCTAGTTTTAGAGCATTTTTCAATAGTTGTCTCGTACTTTTCAGGACAGTTTGTTCTACTACACAGAGAATTTTTTGCCAAATATTCAGAAGAACTAAAAGAACTGTTTAAAACACAGTTAGAAATACTTTTTTCTTGAGTCGGTGTTCCAGGAATTTGTTCTAAATCATTAGTCTTACAAAGACATTTACTAATAACCCTAACAGGCTCGTTTTCGCCATAATTGAAAAACATTGCTTTTCCTTCGCTGTTGATAGGTATGCTTGTATATATATTTTTATTGCTGCTACATAAACTGCAATTGCTCCTTCCAAAATTAATATACGAATTTCCTAAGAAGTACGCCTCCGTATATTCACTGTGTTGTCGAACATTTTCCATTGCATCTGTAAACTGTTCCGCAGTTGCCAATCCATACCTTGGAAGCTTTTCGTTAAACTGACAACATTTCTTTTGGATATTGCTATGAAGCTTTGCCAAAGCATTTCTAGCCGACTTTTCAACAGCATCCGCTCTTTCAAAGAGAATTTTAATCTGTAATTTTGAATACTTTTCGTGATCCCGATAAAACATGCGTAAAATGTTTCTCAATTTACAAAGATCAGCCTGCATTTTTGCCATCTTCTTGTATTTCTGAATGTAATTTTTCCCTTTGTCCTTATGCGTTCTTCGGTACAACCTCGCAGAGAATTTAATTTTTTCATTATAGCTTTTGTCACCCCAGTATCTACCCATTATTCTGGTAGCAACTTTTTTCTTATGTTTGTTTCGGTAATCTATATCGTTATCATACAGTTCCTTGCTCTTTTGTTTGGCTGTCTCAATTTTCCCTTCTCGATACCCCTGATCCGTAAGATACCTCTTTTTTGCTCTGTCATATTTCATTTTCTTAAATCCTGGATCACAAGACATCTTAGTAGCAATCCTTACGCGTGCTCGAGCTTTATTGCGTTCGGTGGCATTTTTATCTCTTTTAAATAAACTTTTCTGATATTTCAGGATGTTAGCTTTATTTTTTGTGTAGTAAATTTTTTTATTAGTAGAAATTTGGATTGCTCTATTTTGATATTGTTTTTGGTTATTCTTTCTTTTTTTTCCTTTCAAGTGAGACCATATTTTTTCAAGGTTTAAAATTATTAAGTACACAACACCCCGTGTCGAGTATCTAAAACCTAGCATAAAAAAAAAACTAATTTTTAAATTTTCAGGTATTTATCCTGTTTGAATTACAAAATTAGTATTATTGGTTAGACACCATAAATATTTTTGCAGTTTACATAATAAGTTTAGCGATTCTGGACTGAAAACTAAAATAATTGCAATTATAAGACTATAATATGGAGATACGTACTTTACGGGTTACAAACCAAAAAAAGTTTGGTTCCAGGATACAATGATAACTTTGAACTGAGATGAAAAAAAATTTTCTTCCAGGAGACAAAAAGTAAAACTAATTATAAAATTTTCATGTATTTTTGTTGTTTAAATTAAGAACTTACTATTACTGATTAGGCATCATAAATATTTTTGCAGTTTACATAATAATTTTAGCGATTAAGCCAAAAAAGAAAATTTTGGTTCCAGGAGTTTCGGTTACTATTGAGACAAGTAGCTATTATTACTATAGAGTTCATTACCATGAACTGTTTGATTGCTTCAAAATTCAAATATCTTTGAAAAGACTGCAGTATGAAAATACATCAAAAATGCAATTTTTTGGACAAAATTGATTCTACTTTAAAAAGTATTTTATTTTTAATTACAAAAGGCACTAGATGTTGCAATTGCCTTTAAAATGAGCTATTATACAGCTCTCTATGATTTTCCAGTGCCCAGCTAGCTGAGGAGGAAAAAAAAGCGGAAAGAAAAAAATATCCCTTTTCTGGAGAATAACGTGGTAAAAGTCAATTTTCTTGATTTTCAAGCCAATATATTTTCTTTGTTATTCAAGCCAAAGGGCGGTAAGTTTCCTTTATAGGGGTTTCGGACAATGCGGTTCTAATGGTGTACTTTTTGTTTTGATCTGACTCTTTTTTAGGAGTTGGGGGGTTTTATATTTCTTAACATTGGAGGTGATCGTCTCTTACTAGGTTGCTAGCTACCGCTGCAACCCGGATTCGGACTAGGCGGTTCTAAATGGTGTACTTTTTGTTTTGATCTGACTCCTTTTTTAGGAACTATGGGTTTTTACGTTTCTTAACATTGGACGTGATCGTCTCTTACTAGGTTGCTAGCTACCGCTGCAACCCGGAAAATTTCTTTGATCTGACTCCTTTTTTAGGAACTATGGGTTTTTATATTTCTTAACATTGGACGTGATCGTCTCTTACTAGGTTGCTAGCTACCGCTGCAACCCGGATATTACAAACAGGAAAAAGCCTACGGCTTTTTCTTCTTTGAAATAGTAAGAGACGAACCTCAAACGATCAAGTAGCTCAATAAGTCCAATGTATGCAGTAATTTTTTATTCCAATGATCGTCTTTTAATGTATAAAATTGCTATAAAGTTCGTTAAAACGATCTGATAGACAATACTGATGGTTAGAGTTTGGTGTTTAAGTTATCATATACTGTTAAAATTCTTTCTTATATGAACGTTCCTTGGTGTAGTTGTTAGCACCTAAGACTTTGAATCCTGTGATCCGAGTTCAAATCCTGGTGGACGGTTGTTATTAAATGTAGCTTACTTTTACTACCATTTAGGTTTCTGCTGTAATTCTTTCTTTTCAAAATTAAATTAGTTACTATCGGCTAGAGTTAGTTCTTTACCACATCGTAATAATTTGTTTTTATAATAATAATTAATTTTGTTAATTACAAAAGGTTTCCTTTAAATATACAGCAGTTTCCTTTAAAATGAACCATTACACCGCTCTTTACTATTACAACGAACCGTTTGATTTAATACTTAAGTTACTATGGGTTAAAGTTCGTTCCTTATTGTAAAATTTTTTTATTTAATAGTCAAAAGAGATCCGAGGGCAACTAGCTCCCACACCCGCCTTCTTTTTCCAAACCCATATGATGAAAATTTTGAGATAGAAATTTTGGTAAAAATAGTTCAAATGTCGGATAAGAAAACTCCGGCGTCAATACAGCCCCCCAGGGCCCAGGGGAAGGCGTTCTAAGTTATTTCTTAAAGGCATGTATGGTTTTTAGGAAAGGGAGGCTCGTATAAACTTTATAAAGGGCTCATCTGATTGGAAATCATAAGTTCTAATTCACTTTTTAATAGTCAGGAGATTTAAGGGCCACTAGCGCCCCACGCCCTTATTTCCCCAAACCCATCCGCTACAAATTTTGGGATAGCCAGTTTTTTGAAAATTGTTCAAAACTTAGATAACAAAAACTCCGGTGTCAACGCAACCCCCCAAGACCCGGGGGGTAGGCGTTGTAATTTTAGTCCTAAGGGTGTATATGGTTCTTAAGAAAGGGATGCTCGTATAAACTTCAGAGAGGCCTCATTTGATTGGAAATTGAAAATTCTAGTTCCCTTTTCAAGATCCAAAAGATATCTGAGGGCAACTAGCCCCCCCCCCCCACACAAACACACCTTTTTCCACCAAGTGAATCCAATGAAGTTTTTAAAATAGCCATTTCATTCAAAATAATTCAAAGGTCAGATAATAAAAACTCCTGTGTCGACGCAACCCCCCAGGACCCGGAGGCAGGCGTTATGAGTAATGCTCTGGGGGCATATATAGTTCTTATGGAAAGAATGCTCGTATAACTAGCCCCCCCCCCCCTTCTCCATACCCTAAATGCATCATATAAAAATTTTGAGATAGAAATTTTGTTAAAAATAGTTCAAAGGTCAGATAAGATTCACTCTTAAAGAGTCAAAAGATATCGGAAGGCAACGACCCCCCTCCCCTCCATGCTCTTTTTTCCTCAAACCAAACCGATAAGAACTTTGAGATAGCCATTTTTTAAAATAATTGAAAGATCATATAATAAAAACTGTATGGGTGGCACAACCCCACAAGAGCTCGGAGGCAAGCGTTGTAAGTAATGCTCTTGGGGCATATATAGTTCTTATGGAAGGGATGCTCGTATAAATTTCGGAGAAGGCAGATATGATTGGAAATTGATTGGATTGTGCCTTCCATATGATTGGAAGTTCTCGTTCACTTTATTTAAGAGTCAAAAGAGATTGGAGGGCAACTAGACCCCCCCCCCTATCCACGCCCTTTTTTCCTCAAACCCATCCGATAAGAACTTTGAAAGAGCCATTTTTTTCAAAACGGTTCAAAGATCATATAACGTAAACTCTGGGGTCGACACAATCCTTCAGGGCCCGGGTTAGGCGTTTTAAGCTATGCCTGGGGGCATATAGGCCAATCAGGGAGTCTGAAATATTAGCGGGAGAGGATTGCAGAAAATATAAGGAAAGAGTTTTTGTTATAGTTTTTATTAGTGTGTGAATAGAATTCAAAGGAGCGAGAACAGTTTGACTTTACTCATTTGGATATATTTGTGCTGATGATGAGTGGAATGTTTACCCTATTAGAAGTTGATAGTGGAGTTGGTAGCAGTAATACAAGAGCACCAAACATTGCGGTGGAAATCACGACAGGATCACGGCTTTGTCTGGACTTTAATGAACTAAATCAAGCTTTTATGCAATTATTTATTTTAATATTTTAGTTACTATATACTACTATAGGCTAGAGTTTGTTCCTTATTATAATTACAATGGACTAGAGTTCACTCTTTACTATACAGAATAAAAATCCAATTCTTTTGATATATCTATTGATACTAGAATTCCCTTTTTTATAGTTTCGGTTACTATTGAGACGTTTCGCTCTTACTATACAGTTTGTTACCACGAACTGTTTGACAAAATTCCCATTTACAGTATCGATCCTTTATGTAACATGTTTAGTGAAAAGCTTCCAAGGTATGGACCGGCAACTGTGGAACAGTTTACAGATGTAATGGGAAATCTTATACATCACTGTGAATATATGGAGGCATAATTGTCCTTTACTTAGTTTCAGCTTAAATTCGGTGATCGAGCCTTTATGTAATGGAAAAATCAAATCAATGAGTACCTTACTACAGCACAATGGATGAAACTGTGCCTCATGATTAGAGGTTTGTGGGTTCAAATCCGCCTGTAGTAAGGGATCAATATCGAATAAAGGAATGATTCCTTAATATAATGGAGGTGATCGTCTCTTACTAGGTTGCTAGCTACCGCTGCAACCCGGATGGAATTCGTTTTATGCTATATCATTACAAACAGGAAAAGGCCTACGGCTTTTTCTTCTTTGAAATAGTAAGAGACGAACCACAAGTAACTACCCCTGGAACCACCATATATCAGCTACTATGCATGAGCGATCGTTCTTTACTGTAAATTAAAATGAGCTATTGAACAACTCTCTACGATGTTCCAGTGAAAAGCTATCTATGGAAAAGAAAGAAAAGAGAAAAAAATATCCCGTTTGTGGAGAATAACGTGGTAAAAGTCAATTTGCTTGATTTTCAAGCCAATATATTTTCTTTGTTATTCAAGCCAAAGGGCGGAAATTTTCCTATACAGGGGTTTCGGACAAGGCGGTTCTAATGGTGTACTTTTTGTTTTGATCTGACTCCTTTGTTAGGAACTATGGGTTTTTATATTTCTTAACATTGGACGTGATCGTCTCTTACTAGGTTGCTAGCTACCGCTGCAACCCGGATTAGGCAGAATGTTGTAGTAGCTGCCACTTTTCTTGATTTTCAAGCCAATATATTTCCCTTGCTGTTCAAGCCAAGGGACAGAAAGTTTACTATACAGGGGTTTCGGACAAGGCGGTTCTAATGGTGTACTTTTTGTTTTGATCTGACTTCGTTGTTAGGAACTATGGGTTTTTATATTTCTTAACATTGAACGTGATTGTCTCTCACTAGGTTGCTAGCTACCGCTGCAACCCGGATGATCTGACTCCTTTTTTAGGAACTATGGGTTTTTATATTACTTAACATTGGACGTGATCGTCTCTTATTAGGTTGCTAGCTACCGCTGCAACCCGGATTACATACTTCCCATTTATAATGAACTATTTCGATCATTTATGTATTAGTAAAGGCAAGAGTTCGTTCTTTATTGTAATTCTCGATGCGCCTGGTCGGTTGAATACCTTTGTTTTGCTCTCTCAATTATTACTTCTCGATACGCCTGGTCGGTTGAATACCTTTGTTTTGCTCTCTCAATTATTACTTCTCGATACACCTGGTCGGTTGAATACCTTTGCTTTTTTCTTTTCAAGATACTATCTCTGTTGTTTGTGTAGTACTGTTTTTTCATATTGCGTATAGCTTGCTTCGATTTTTGCGCCGTAATTCTTTCTTTTCAAAATTAAATTAGTTACTATCGCCATGAGTTAATTCTTTACGATGTCGTAACAATTTGTTTTATAATAATAATTAAGTTTGTTAATTACAAAAGGTTTCTATATTCAGCAGTTTTCTTTAAAATGAGTCATTACACAGCTATTTATTATGACCACGAACTGTTTGATTTAATACTTAAGTTACTATGGGTTCAGTTCGTTCCTTATTGTAATTACTGTAAATCAGTTTCTTTGGACTTGAGTTCGTTTTTTTAACTATAAATACAAACAGGAAAAAGCCTACGGCTTTTTCTTCTTTTGAATAGTAAGAGACGAAACTCAAACAATCAAGTAGCTAACTAAGTCCAATGTATGGAATGGTTTGTTATTTCAGTGATCGTCTTTTGTAAATTTACTAACCTATACTATAGTTAAGTGGCCTATATAATTTAGTATAGGCAAGAGGTCGTTCTTTATTGTAAAATTATTTACGATTACCAGGAACTGTTTGATTACCATGTCTTATATGTAATCTCATATATAACATATTTTTCATAAGTTTCCGATAGTACAAAGGTACGTATACCCGCTTGTCACGTGGGTGACCGGGGTTCAACTCCCCGTTGTGGGAAATTTTTAATATATTGACTTTAAATTAACTGTACTAGCCTATACTATAAATAAGTGACCTATAAAACTTAGCATAGGCAAGAGGTCGTTCTTTATTATATTAAAATGAGCCATTGAACAACTCTCTACGATGTTCCAGTGCCATGCTATCTGTTGAATTACTAACCTATACTATAATTTAGTGGCGTATAAAATTTAGTATAGGCAAGAGGTCATTCTTTATTATATTTAGGCAGAATGTTGTAGTAGCTGCCACTTTTCTTGATTTTCAAGCCAATATATTTCCCTTGCTGTTCAAGCCAAAGGGCGGTAAGTTTCCTTTCAAGGGGTTTCGGACAAGGCGGTTCTAATGGTGTACTTTTTGTTTTGATCTGACTCCTTTTTTAGGACTTATGGGTTTTTATATTTCTTAACATTGGACGTGATCGTCTCTTACTAGGTTGCTAGCTACCGCTGCAAACCGGATACGATGTTCCAGTGCCAAGCTATCTCTGGATACAAAAAAAAAATATCCCGTTTAAGCAGAATGTTGTAGTAGCTGCCACTTTTCTTGATTTTCAAGCCAATATATTTCCCTTGCTGTTCAAGCCAAGGGACAGAAAGTTTCCTATACACGGGTTTCGGACAAGGCGGTTCTAATGGTGTACTTTTTGTTTTGATCTGACTCCTTTTCTAGGAACTATGGGTTTTTATATTTTTAACATTGGACGTGATCATCTCTTACTAGGTTGCTAACTACCGCTGCAACCCGGATTGCTAGCTACCGCTGCAACCCGGATTACTATCTCTGTTTTTTTTGTAGTACTGATTTTTTAACTTGCGTGTAGCTTGCTTTGATCTAACCATTATGTATTCATGAATGAGACCATTTACAGTTTTGACGTTTCTTATATAGTAATTATGACGTCACTGCATCAAAAATACAGTTTTTATTGGAAAAATTTATTCTCTTTTAGAAATAATTTATTTTAGTTACAAAAGGTTTTTAACCCAATTAATTTCCTTTAAAATGAGCTATTGAACAACCCTCTACGATGTTCCAGTGCCAAGCTATCTGTGGAAAAGAAAAAGAAAAAAAAAGCGGAAAGAAAAAAATATCCCGTTTGTGGAGAATAACGTGGTAAAAGTCAATTTTCTTGATTTTCAAGCCAATATATTTTCTTTGTTATTCAAGCCAAAGGGCGGTAAGTTTCCTTTATAGAGGATTCGGACAAGGCGGTTCTAATGGTGTACTTTTTGTTTTGATCTGACTCTTTTTTTAGGAGTTGAGGGGTTTTATATTTCTTAACATTGGAGGTGATCGTCTCTTACTAGGTTGCTAGCTACCGCTGCAACCCGGATATAATATAAATACTGTAATCTTAACTATAGTGAAGTTGCGTATGCAAGTTAGTATAGGGAAGAGTTCGATCTTTATTATAATTCTTCTTTGGAATAGTAAGAGACGATCCTCAAATAATCAGACAGACAACTAGGTTTATGATTTGTTCTTTAACATAAACTTCATTAATCGGATATTTTAATATATCCTATATTGTCTAGAGGTTGGGATAGCTCTCACCCAGTTGGCTTGAGTTCAATTTCCGCATGGGAAATTTTTACTTATGATGATTTCTTAAGGAATATAATTAAAATTTCTTAATTTAATAAAAAATTATTTGTTTTAATTACAAAAGGTTTTTAACCCCATTAATTTCCTTTAAAATAAGCCATTTAACAACTCTCTATGATCTTCCAGTGCCTAGCTATCTGTTGACTTACAAACCTATACTATAATTAAGTGGCGTATAAAATTTAGTATAGGCAAGAGGTCGTTCTATATTATAAGATTATGATGAACTATATGATGACAAATACTATTTATGATGAGCTTTATGTAAACAAAAATCAAATATCTTTGAAAAGACTGCAGTATTCCAATGATCGTCTTTTAATGTAACCATCTCTACACCCATGATACTGATGGAAATTACATAATCCCTATTTATGTTTCAGTTAACATGGGTTAGGTGTCGTTCTTTAAGGAACGACACCTAAACCGGTTTTTTTTACCGCTGGTATACGATTATGTTTGAAAGACTGCAGTGTGAAAAGACATGGAAAATGCAGTTTTTGGTGGAAAAATTTATTCTCTTTTAGAAATAATTTATTTTAGTTACAAAAGGTTTTTAACCCAATTAATTTCCTTTAAAATGAGCTATTGAACAACCCTCTACGATGTTCCAGTGCCAAGCTATCTCTGGAAACAAAGAAAAAAAAAAAGAAAAAAATATCCCGTTTGGGGAGAATAACGTGGTAAAAGTCTATTTTCTTGATTTTCAAGCCAATATATTTTCTTTGTTATCCAAGCCAAAGGGCGGTAAGTTTCCTTTATGGAGGATTTGGACAAGGCGGTTCTAATGGTGTACTTTTTGTTTTGATCTGACTCCTCTGTTAGGAACTACGGGTTTTTATATTTCTTAACATTGGACGTGATCGTCTCTTACTAGGTTGCTAGCTACCGCTGCAACCCGGATTATTTCAACGATCGTCTTTTAATGTAAAATTACATAATCCATATTTATGTTTCAGTTAACATGGGCTAGGTGTCCTTCTTTATTGTAATCCGTGTTAATCATCATGAGAGATAATGTAACTAGCAATTTTTATTGTTACTAGTGGCTTTGGTTCGTCTTTTATTAGGTTGCAGCTACCTCTTCAACCATGATGGTTGTAACCTTTGATTATGTCGCCGCCCATCATTTGTTTGCAAAATCATGTTATGTCTGATAATATCTTTTTCACTGAATGTTGCCGTAGCGCAATGGTAACGAGACGATCCCTAAATCATAAAGGATTTGATTTCAAGCCTGGGTATGGTAACGGCTACTACTACTACTATATCCTGTGATTAGGTATTATTCCTAATCAAATAACAAAATGCAATTCAAATAAATACTAATAAAAAAACTAAAAATAACAACAATAAGAATTGCAACAGGATACATCCCCATACATCCCATTACATCCCAATACGTCCCATCCTATTGCCAGTGCCAAGCCATCTGTTGAATTACTAACCTATACTATAATTAAGTGGCGTATAAGATTTAGTATAGGCAAGAGGTCTTTCTTTATTATAATTTCAAACTCTCAAGTTTAGTATTCAACTGTTCCTGGAAAGTTTCTCTTAAATTCCTATCTGGAGTCTACTAACATCATAACTTCCCGGGAGGTAATTAACCTTCCGATATTTCAGCTTTATATTAACCGTTGATACTACTAGATGGCGATCTTTACTTTTAACATCAATAACAAGACTCCTATATACCCTAGTATCTTTTATTGATCCTGCCAGTCTTCGGTTTAATATAACATGTTTTGATCTGACTCTTTTTTTAGGAGTTAGGGGTTTTTATATTTCTTAGCATTGGACGTGATCGTCCCTTACTAGGTTGCTAGCTACCGCTGCAACCCGGATTCCAATCATCGTCTTTTAATGGACAATTTTAATATATTGACATTAAATATAAAAAATTACAAACAGGAAAAAGCCTACGGCTTTTTCTTAGTTTGAATAGTAAGAGACGAATTTCATGGAATCAATATGTGCCATGGCTTGTTCTTTACTAGGTTTCAGCCATCTCTACAGCCATTACACTGATGAAACTTACATAATCCCCATTTATAATTAGCCAGCCCGATTCCTTATATAATCTGTTTAATGTTAAGAAATTTATTATCATATCTTATATGTAACATATTTTTGATAGGTTTCCAATAGTACAATGAGTATGTGACAAGCATACCCGCTTGTCACGCGGGTTACCGGGGTTCGATTCTCCGTCAGAGGTAATTTTTCATGTCTTGACTTTAAATATAAATGTACAAGCCTATGCTGTAGTTAAGTTGCCTATGCAAGATAGTATAAGAGGTCGTTCCTTATTATAATGGACGTGATCGTCTCTTACTAGGTTGCTAGCTACCGCTGCAACCCGGATGTAACAAATCCAGCCGGTGTCTTTTTCTTTTAATTTGCAGTTCAGCTATCAGTAAAACCCTATCATTACTATATCATTAACTATAATTAAGTTGAGTATCTAATCTATTATAGGCAAGAGTTCGTTCTTTATTATAATAATTACAAAAGGTTTCTATATACAGCAGTTTCCTTTAAAATGAGCCATTACACAGCTCTTTACTATGACAACGAACCGTTTGATTTAATACTTAAGTTACTATGGGTTAAAGTTCGTTCCTTATTGTAAATATTTCAGTGATTGTCTTTTAATGTAAAAATATAAATACTGTAATCTTAACTATAGTGAAGTTGCGTATGCAAGTTAGTATAGGGAAGAGTTCGATCTTTATTATAAAATGTATGGAATGGTTTTTTATTTCAGTGATCGTCTTTTAATGTAAATTTACTAACCTATACTATAGTTAAGTGGCCTATATAATTTAGTATAGGCAAGAGGTCGTTCTTTATTATAACACTAACCTATACTATAATTAAGTGGCGTATAAAATTTAGTATAGGCAAGAGGTCGTTCTTTATTATATGACGTCACTGCATCAAAAATACAGTTTTTATTGGAAAAATTTATTCTCTTTTAGAAATAATTTATTTTAGTTACAAAAGGTTTTTAACCCAATTAATTTCCTTTAAAATGAGCTATTGAACAACCCTCTACGATGTTCCAGTGCCAAGCTATCTCTGGAAACAAAGAAAAAAAAAAGAAAAAAATATCCCGTTTGGGGAGAATAACGTGGTAAAAGTCTATTTTCTTGATTTTCAAGCCAATATATTTCCCTTGTTATCCAAGCCAAAGGGCGGTAAGTTTCCTTTATGGAGGATTTGGACAAGGCGGTTCTAATGGTGTACTTTTTGTTTTGATTTGACTCCTCTGTTAGGAACTACGGGTTTTTATATTTCTTAACATTGGACGTGATCGTCTCTTACTAGGTTGCTAGCTACCGCTGCAACCCGGATGGACTAAGGTTCGTTCTTTCATGTAAAACTAGCAAAACATTTTTTAAGCCTGATGAAGATTTAACTAATGTGTCAAAAGTAAGGTTGCAAGTCGACGATTTTGTTTTGGCCTTATTATCATTGGTATGGTGAAATAATAATACGCATATGGCTCCTAAATCATACTTCTTTATGGTTCAATATGGTCTAGTGGCTAGGATAGTTAACTTTCACTTAACAGGCTCGGGTTCGATTCCCGGGGTGGGAAAATTTTTAACTCTATAATCTTCGAACATTTGAACCTTTTATAATTTATAATGATGCATAATATAAATACTGTAATCTTAACTATAGTGAAGTTGCGTATGCAAGTTAGTATAGGGAAGAGTTCGATCTTTATTATAATGAACGTGATCGTCTCTTACTAGGTTGCTAGCTACCGCTGCAACCCGGATCTCTACTATAATTACTGTAGGTTATAGCTCGTTGTTTAATGCAATACTTGTCGAAAGATGAACGTTTATAAATATTGCATTTACTTATTACGTCACATATGGTTATCTTTTAATGTATTATTACAAACAGGAAAAAGCCTACGGCTTTTTCTTCTTTGGAATAGTAAGAGACGAACCTCAAAGAATCAGGCAGCTAACTAAGTCCAATATAAGCAATTGTTTGTTCTTCTAATGATCATCTTTTAATTTGGCGTTTCTTACTAGGTTGCTAGCTACCACTTAAACCCGGATTATGTAATAGGTTGCTAGTTACCGCTGCAACCTAGATATTCTTATTTCTGCTACTATGGGCTAAGGTTCGTTCTTTCATGTAAAACTAGCAAAACATTTTTTAAGTCTGATGAATATTTAACTAATGTGTCAAAAGTAAGGTTCCAAGTCGACGATTTTGTTTTGGCCTTATTATAATTGGTATGGTGAAATAATAATATGCATATGGCTCTTAAATCATACTTCTTTAAGGTCCCATATGGTCTAGTGGCTAGGATAGTTAACTTTCACTTAACAGGCCCTGGTTCGATTCCCGGTGTGGGAAAATTTTTAACTCTATAATCTTCGAACATTTGAACCTTTTATAATTTATAATGATGTATAATATAAATACTGTAACCTTAGCTATAGTGAAGTTGCCTATGCAAGTTAGTAAAGGGAAGAGTTCGATCTTTATTAAACTCTATAATCTTCGAACATTCGAACCTTTTAATAATTTATAATGATGTATAATATAAATACTGTAATCTTCACTATATTAAAGTTGCCTATGCAAGTTAGTATAGGGAAGAGTTCGATCTTTATTATAAATTGTATGGGAAATTTTAACTTATGATGATTTCTTAAGAAACATAATTAAAATTTCTCAAGGTACTAAAAACGATTTATTTTAATTAGAAGAAGTTTTAACCCCATGAATTTCCTTTAAAATGAGCCATTGAATAATTCTCTACGATGTTCCAGTACCAATCTATCTGTTGAATTACTAACCTATACTATAAATAAGTGGCGTATAAAATTTAGTATAGGCAAGAGGTCGTTCTTTATTATAAATATTTCTTAACATTGGACGTGATCGTCTCTTACTAGGTTGCTAGCTACCGCTGCAACCCGGATAAACAGGAAAAAGCCTATTGCTTTTTCTTTATTGGAATAGTAAGAGACGACCTGGCTACAAACTATGATTATGGCATCATTGATCAATCTTTAACATGAAATGTTCTTTGCTGTAATGATTTGTTCTTTACTAGGTATCAGCCGTCTCTACAGCCATGATACTGATGGAAATTACATAATCCCTATTTATGTTTCATTTTTAATGGGCTAGGTGTCGTTCTTTAATGTATACAAACAGGAAAAAGCCTACGGCTTTTTCTTCTTTGAAATAGTAAGAGACGCACCTCAAACAATCAAGTAGCTAACTAAGTCCAAATTATGCAATAGTTTGTTATTCCAATGATCGTCTCTTAATGTAATCTTCTTTTAAAGAAGGAAAAGCCAATCGTTTAATATTGATCCCTTACTACAGGTGGATTTGAACCCGCAAACCTCGAATCATGAGGCACACTTTCATCCATTGTGCTGTAGTAAGGTATTCATTGATTTGATTTTTCCACAAATCTGTGTATATACGGATAAATAGATTTTGATAAACGTATTCTAACGGCTATACTAACTTGACTATGCCAGTTAGTATAGCCAAGAGTTATTTTATCATTATAACATTTGAACCTTTTATAATCTATAATGATGTATAATATAAATACTGTAATCTTAACTATAGTGAAGTTGCGTATGCAAGTTAGTATAGGGAAGAGTTCGATCTTTATTATAATATTTTAGCACTGATTTTTTAACTTGCGTGTAGCTTGCTTTGATCTAACCATTATGTATTCATGAATGAGACCATTTACAGTTTTGACGTTTCTTATATAGTAATTATGACGTCACTGCATCAAAAATACAGTTTTTATTGGAAAAATTTATTCTCTTTTAGAAATAATTTATTTTAGTTACAAAAGGTTTTTAACCCAATTAATTTCCTTTAAAATGAGCTATTGAACAACCCTCTACGATGTTCCAGTGCCAAGCTATCTCTGGAGACAAAAAAAGAAAAAAAAAAATATCCCGTTTGGGGAGAATAACGTGGTAAAAGTCTATTTTCTTGATTTTCAAGCCAATATATTTCCCTTTCTGTTCAAGCCAAAGGGCGGTAAGTTTCCTTTATGGAGGATTTGGACAAGGCGGTTCTAATGGTGTACTTTTTGTTTTGATCTGACTCTTTTTTTAGGAGCTACGGGTTTTTATATTTCTTAACATTGGAGGTGATCGTCTCTTACTAGGTTGCTAGCTACCGCTGCAACCCGGATCTTTATTACATGATGAACTATATCGGTCCTTTATAAAACATAAATAGAACCGTATCATTACTATATCATTTACTATAATTAAGTTGAGTGTGTAATTTAGTATAGGCAAGAGTTCGTTCTTTATTATAACTTTTTGTTTTGATCTGACTCCTTTGTTAGGAACTATGGGTTTTTATATTTCTTAACATTGGACGTGATCGTCTCTTACTAGGTTGCTAGCTACCGCTGCAACCCGGATAAAGCTAGCAAAACATTTTTTAAGTCTGATGAAGATTTAACTAATGTGTTAAAAGTAAGGTTGCAAGTCGACGATTTTGTTTTGGCCTTATTATAATTGGTATGGTGAAATAATAATATGCATATGGCTCTTAAATCATACTTCTCTATGGTTCCATATGGTCTAGTTGCTAGGATAGTTAACTTTCACTTAACAGGCTCGGGTTCGATTCTTGGTGTGGGAAAATTTTTTAATAAAACACGAACTGATTGACAATACTGATGGTTAGAGTTCGGTCTTTAAGTTATCATATACTGTTAAAATTCTTTCTTATATGAGCGTTACTTGGTGTAGTGGTTAGCACTTAAGACTTTAAACCCTGCGATCCGGGTTCAAATCCTGGTGGACGGTTCTTATGAAATGTAGCTTACTTATACTACCACTTAGGTTTCTGCGGTAATTCTTTCTCTTCAAAACTAAATTAGTTACTATCGCCTAGAGTTAGTTCTTTATCATATTGTAACAATTTATTTTATAATGATATTTAATTTTGATAAGTACAAAAGATTTCTATATACAGCAGTTTCCTTTAAGTTACACAGCCCTTTATTATGGCCACAAACTGTTTGATTTAATATTTAAGTTACTATGGGTTACAGTTCGTTCCTTATTGTAAATAGCACTGAGTCTAATGTATGCAATGGCTTGTTATTCCAATTACCACGTTTTAATGTAAACAATTAACTAATCGTCTATATAATTATTCCTTTTATTATTTCAGTTCGTTCCTTAATGTAAAAATTACAAACAGGAAAAAGTCTACGGCTTTTTCTTCTTTGGAAATAGTAAGAGACGATCCTCAAACAATCAGACAGCCAACTAGGTTTATAATTTGTTCTTTAACATAAACGTCATTAATCGGATATTTTAATATATCCTATATGATCTAGAGGTTGGGATAGCTCTCACCCAGTAGGCTTGAGTTCAATTTCTGTATGGGAAATTTTTACTTATGATGATTTCTTAAGGAACACAATTAAAATTTCTTAATGTAATAAAAATAATTTATTTTAATTACAAGAAGTTTTTAACCCCATTAATTTTCTTTAAATGAGCCATTGAACAACTCTCTACTATGTTCCAGTGCCAAGCTATCTGTTGAATTACTAGCCTATACTATAATTAAGTGGCGTATAAAATTTAGTATAGGCAAGAGGTCGTTCTTTATTATAAAAAATTTTGGTTCTAGGAGACAAAAAGCAAAACTAATTTTAAAATTTTCATGTATTTTTGTAGTTTAAATTAAAAAATTACTATTACTGATTAGGCATCATGAATATTTTTACAGTTTACATAATAACTTTAGTGATTAAGCCAAAAAAAGAAAATTTTGGTTCCAGGAGTTTCGGTTGCTATTGAGACAAGTAGATATTATTACTATAGAGTTCATTACCATGAACTGTTTGATTGCTTCAAATTCAAATATCTTTGAAAAGACTGCAGTATGAAATACATCAAAAATGCAATTTTTTTGACAAAATTGATTCTACTTTAAAAAGTATTTTATTTTTAATTACAAAAGGCACTAGATGTAGCAATTTCCTTTAAAATGAGCTATTATACAGCTCTCTATGATTTTACAGTGCCCAGCTAGCTGAGGAGAAGGAAAAAGCGGAAAGAAAAAAATATCCCGTTTGTGGAGAATAACGTGGTTAAAGTCAATTTTCTTGATTTTCAAGCAAATATATTTCCCTTGTTATTCAAGCCAAAGGGCAGTAAGTTTCCTTTATAAGGGTTTCGGACAAGGCGGTTCTAATGGTGTACTTTTTGTTTTGATCTGACTTTTTTTTTAGGAGTTAGGGGGTTTTATATTTCTTAACATTGGAGGTGATCGTCTCTTACTAGGTTGCTAGCTACCGCTGCAACTCGGATTCGTTCTTTATAATATTTAATGTTCGTTCTTTACTGTAATAAAATTATTAAGCACACAAAATCCCGTGTCGAGTATCTAAAACCTAGCATAAAACAAAACTAATTTTAAAATTTTCAGGTATTTATCTTGTTTGAATTACAAAATTAGTATTATTGGTTAGACACCATAAATATTTTTGCAGTTTAAATAATAAGTTTAGTGATTCTGGACTGAAAACTAAAATAATTGCAATTATGAGACAATAATATGGAGATATGTACTTTACGGGTTACAGGATACAATAATAAATTTGAACTGAGATGAAAAAAAAATTTCTTCCAGGAGACAAAAAGCAAAACTAATTTTAGAATTTTCATGTATTTTTGTTGTTTAAATTAAAAAATTACTATTACTGATTAGGCATCATAAATATTTTTGCAGTTTACATAATAATTTTAGCGATTAAGCCAAAAAAGAAAATTTTGGTTCCAGGAGTTTCGGTTACTATTGAGACAAGTAGCTATTATTACTATAGAGTTCATTACATGGACTGTTTTATTGCTTCAAAATTCAAATATCTTTGAAAAGACTGCAGTATGAAAATACATCAAAAATGCAATTTTTTTGACAAAATTGATTCTACTTTAAAAAGTATTTTATTTTTAAATACAAAAGTGACTAGATGTTGCAATTTCCTTTAAAATGAGCTATTATACAGCTCTCTATGATTTTCCAGTGCCCAGCTAGCTGAGCAGAAAGAAAAAGCGGAAAGAAAAAAATATCCCGTTTGTGGAGAATAACGTGGTAAAAGTCAATTTTCTTGATTTTCAAGCCAATATATTTTCTTTGTTATTCAAGCCAAAGGGAGGTAAGTTTCCTTTATAGAGGATTCGGACAAGGCGGTTCTAATGGTGTACTTTTTGTTTTGATCTGACTCTTTTTTTAGGAGTTGGGGGGTTTTATATTTCTTGACATTGGAGGTGATCGTCTCTTACTAGGTTGCTAGCTACCGCTGCAACCCGGATTATTATAAAAACAAAAGAAAAAAAATATCCCGTTTGTGGAGAAAAACGTGGTTAAAGTCAATTTTCTTGATTTTCAAGCCAATATATTTCCCTTGCTGTTCAAGCCAAAGGACAGAAAGTTTCCTATACAGGGGTTTCGGACAAGGCGGTTCTAATGGTGTACTTTTTGTTTTGATCTGACTGCTTTGTTAGGAGCTATGGGTATTTTTTATTTCTTAACATTGGACGTAATCGTCTCTTACTAGGTTGCTAGCTACCGCTGCAACCCAGATCTTACTAGATTGCTAGCTACCGCTGCAACCCGGAAAATACAGGAAAAAGCCTATGGCTTTTTCTTCTTTTAAATAGTAAGAGACGAACCTCAAACGATCAAGTAGCTAAATAAATCCACTTTTATGCAATAATTTTTTTATTCCAATAACCGTCTTTTAACGTAATGTTAAGTGGCATATACAAGTTAGTATAGGCAACAGTTTGTTCCTTATAATACTAACTTTTATTTTAATTCTTCGGTTACTATGGGGTAAAATTCGTTCTTTAATGTAATTTTATATTTCTTAAAAATAGACGTGATCGTCTCTTATTAGGTTGCTAGTTACCACTGCAACCCGGTTGCCTATGCAAGTTAGTATACGCAAGAGTTCGTTCTTTACTTTACTGTATCAAGTAGCAGCCTGAGCGTCGTCCAATTATAGCTTGATTTGTGAATTTTCTCGTGGTTTTTCTGCTGTGATGGTGTAAGTAATCGAAAATTTGACTTTCCTAGTTTCCATTAGTGCACTAATGATGGCATTAAAGAACTGAAAAGCTGACTTATACGAACTGAATTCATCTCGCTGACAGTGGCGCCATCTAATTTGTAATTTGGAGTTTAATTGGAGATGGCGTTCCAGAGCGCTCAAATAGCAGCCTGAGCGTCGTACAAGTATAGCTTTATTTGTGAATTTTCTCATGGTTTCTTTTCTGCTGTGGTGGTATGAATAATTGAAAATTTGACTGTCATAGTTTCCATTAGTGCAATAACGATGGCATTAAAGTACGGAAAAGCTGATTTATACGAACTGAATTCATCTCGTCTGACAGTGGCGCCATTTATTTTCATTAACTTAAGGCTCTTTCGACTGTTGAGAAAGCCGCCAGATGTCAATCCAAGTCAACAGCGATCCAAGCGTAGCCACAGAGGGAAAAGAGGAGGCCAAAGAAATAAAAATTGTGCTATCCCTGTTCTCGTTTCTAACAACAGAGCGAGGTCTCTCAGTACAGCAAGGGAACGTATTCTGACAGTAGTTAACTGCATCCCTCCTAGTGAAATCCCTCCTTCGCTTCGTCCGTGGTACGCTGACCCAGTATCGTCACTGTCAAATACCCCACCCCCCCTAACACCTGAGTTTTTCTTGTCGAAGTGCAGACTTCCCAATATCCTAGTATGTAATGCCCGATCACTAAACAATAAAACCGACGAACTTGAAGTAGTTCTCAAACAGACGAGTTCCCCCATTGCTGTTATCACAGAATGTTGGGATATTAACGATGAAACCGGGCATATCAAGGGGTACAAGTGTTTTTTTAATACGAGACGCGACCGAGGGATTTACCGACGAGGCGGTGGGGTCGGACTTTACTTTCGGGAAGACTTACCTTGTAAATTACTAAGTCAGCCCAGTGAATCATGCCATGAAGTAATTTGGGTCGAATGCAAACCAAAGCGCCTATCAAAGCGATATTCGTGCTTGGTTGTAGCTGCAGTTTACTACCCCGAAAGTGCAAAGAACAGAAAAGAACTGATCCAGTATATCCAAAACTGCACTGATGACCTACGCCGCAGACACGCAGCGCCTGCTTTTGTAATCGCTGGTGATTTCAATCAGACTAATAAGGCATGGGTCTCCAGCATGCTTGACCTTAAGCAAGTTGTCTCAATCCCTACTCACGTCAGTGGTAGTATATTAGATCTTATTTTCACGAACATTCCCGATTATTACGAAGTACCCTTCTCTCTCGGTCCGTTGCATAACTCTGACCATAACACACTTCTTTGGAAGGCCAAAGTTGGCCTTCCAGCACCACGTAAAGTAAAAATTACCACTCGACCTATGACTAAAGAGGCAATTCGTTCCTTTGGACAGTGGATTGGGACGTTTGACTTTGATGAGATTTGCTCTATGACAGATATCGACCAGAAAGTTGATACTTTCAACTCTTTGCTGTCATGTAAATATCACGAACATTTCCCTGAGAAAAAAATAACTGTTAGTGATACTGACAAACCTTGGGTAACACCCGATCTAAAGAAGCTTATCTTAACTCGCTGCCAGTTACATCGCAGTGGGGATATTGTTCAAGCAAACAAACTTCGTAACCGCATTGTTAAACTGTTACGAGCAGCGCAGAAAAGGTACGTTCATGACAAAGTCTCGCCTCTCCTTCAAGGTGAGCCCCGTAGGTGGCACTCTGAAGTCAAGCGTCTTACCGGTAAACGTACCACCAGTGAAATTAAGATACAGAAAGACGACAAAACGCTGATAAAATCAGCCGAAGTGAACGCCTTTTTCACTTCAATCTGTACTACTCACCCGTCCTTCACCGAAGCCGAAATCGAAGCCCTCATTGCTGACGTCTCTGAAGATACAATCGTTGAAGTATCCGAGTTCGCGGTGTATAAAGAACTTCAAAAGTTAAAAAGCAACTGTGCTTCTTACCCAGGAGAATTGCCAGTTAAACTTTTAAGAGAATATTCTATGTTTTTAGCAAAACCACTCTCATCAGTGATCAATCAGTCGTTCAAGGAGCACAAATTCCCGAGTGCTTGGAAAAAAGCCTACGTCCGCGTCTTACCTAAAGTCAAAGACCCGAAGTCCTGCAATCAGCTTCGTCCGATTTCTATTACGCCTAATATGGCTAAAGTGACTGAATCTTTTATTTATAGAGAGCTCCTAGCCCAAGTTCAGCCAGCCCTAGATCCGTTTCAGTACGGCTGCTTGAAAGGGAGTAGTACGACGCATTATCTAGTACGTCTCTACCACCTGATTACCGAGTGGTTGGACAAAGGCAGTAGCCTCGTTGACCTGCTTTTAGTCGACTATCGTAAGGCTTTTGACTTGATCCGCCACTATACAGCAGCAAATAACCTCAAAAAGATGGGCGCTAGGAAGCATATTTTGCTCTTAGTTGTTGACTTCCTGCGTAACCGCTGTCAGTGTGTCTATGCTCTCTTCCCTAGTGACTTAAACTCTGAGTGGGCTGAACTAACGTGTGGCGCACCACAAGGCACTAAGCTGGCAGCTCTTTTGTTTTTAGCGGTAATTAACTACATTATCCTCGAGTTTGAAGACAGATTCAAATACGTGGACGATCTCTCCCTACTTCTGAAATATCTTGCTGAAAAGTCAGACGTGTATCCCCAGTTCAGCAGTGAGATCAGGAACTCCTTTCTCGAGGCGTGTAGCATTAACGACCTCCAGCTTAATATGAATAAAACAAAAGTCATGAGGTTTAATCCGCTTAAGCGTGACCTCTCATGCCCGGTTCCTTGGTACCCTACTACCTCAACCTCAGTGATTCTCGGGGTTACTTTCAGTGTCGACTGTTCATTTAGCGCGCACATCGCCGGTCTGGTGAAAAAAGGTAGTTGCGCATTACAGTCGCTAATTACCTTGCGCCGACTGGGTTTCTCACAAAGTCAGCTGAAGACGGTTTACGTCACGTATGTGCGCCCAATCCTTGAATATGCGTGTCCTGTGTGGGGCCCTCAGGCTCATAATATTGAACACCTAAGTGAAGATCTGGAAGCCATTCAAAAACGGGCAGTGAAAGTGATACTAGGCCCGAAATACAACTCTTATGAGGCTGCCCTTAGTACCTTACGACTGCCAACGTTGCGTGATAGGCGCTTACAGTTAATGTGCAATTTTGGGCAGTCCCTTCTTTTGTCCCAGAAACACCGTTCGTTGCTTCCCCCTCCTGCACCTATCACCGCCAACACCCGCCATAAAAATCAACTAGTGCCGCCAAAGTGTCGAACAACCCGTCACAGCAATTCTTTCGTGCCTTTTTTTGTCAGTTATTTAAACCGCCAGTGACCAGTTTTATGCAATGTACTAAACAGCGCCATTTAGTCGGGGCTTCGGCCACGGCTACGATAGTTGTTTATAAATAAATGAGTCTATGAGTCTATGAGTCTATATGGGAAAATTTTTAAATCTATAATCTTCGAAAATTTGAACCTTTTATAATTTATAATGATGCATAATATAAATACTGTAATCTTAACTATAGTGAAGTTGCGTATGCAAGTTAGTATAGGGAAGAGTTCGATCTTTATTATAAAAATTTTCTTGATTTTCAAGCCAATATATTTCCCTTGCTGTTCAAGCCAAGGGACAGAAAGTTTCCTATACAGGGGTTTCGGACAAGGCGGTTCTAATGGTGTACTTTTTGTTTTGATCTGACTCCTTTGTTAGGAACTATGGGTTTTTATATTTCTTAACATTGGACGTGATCGTCTCTTACTAGGTTGCTAGCTACCGCTGCAACCCGGATTTAAATTACGTATAATAACTCGCTTAGAAGGCATCTTATTACAAAACAAGAAATAATATTTTCTTCAAATTAACACTTCTTATAACTCGTATCAAGTATCCATAACCTAACAAAAAATAAAACTAATTTTTAAATTTTCAGGTATTTTGTTAGTTTGAATGAAAAGATTAAAATTATTGCTAAAGATATCATAAATATTTTTGCAGCTTACATAATAACCTTAGCGATTCTAAACTGAAAAATAAAATATATATTAAAAAATGGAATTTTTTGGTCTGAAAATACATGGTCAATCCCACATCGGGTAGTTAGAACCTAGCAAAAAATAAAACTAATTTTAACATTTTAAGGTATTTTTCCAGCTTGTATTGAAATATTCAAACTATTGCTCGGATACCATGGATATTTTTGCAGTTTACATAAGCTGCAACGAACGCACAGGCTGATCTTTGTAAATTGAGAAAAATTTTGCGAATGTTTTACCGGGATTACGAAAAATATTCAAAATTAAAGATTGAAATTATCTCTGAAAGAATAGATTTTGTTGAATAGTCAGCTAGAGATGCTTTCGCAAAACTTCATAGTAATATCCAAAAGAAATGTTGCATATTTAGTGAAAAGCTTCCAAGGTATGGACCGGCAACTGTGGAACAGTTTACAGATGTAATGGGAAATCTTATACATCATTGTGAATATATGGAGGCATAATTGTCCTTTACTTAGTTTCAGCTTAAATTCGATGATCGAGCCTCTATGTACTACATCCAACGACTATGACGTCATTGATCAATATTGTATATAAAAAATTAAGTTTTTCGTAAAAAATGATTAATTAAAAATAAATTAAGTGTAAAGGCGCTAGATCTAGAGATTTACTTTAAAATGAGCCATTGAACAACTCTCTACGATGTTCCAGTGCCAACCTATCTCTGGAAACAAAAGAAAGAAAGAAAAAAAAATATCCCGTTTGTGGAGAATAACGTGGTTAAAGTCAATTTTCGTGATTTTCAAGCCAATATATTTTTTTTGTTATTCAAGCAAAAGGGCGGTAAGTTTCCTTGATAGGGTTTTGGACAAGGCGGTTCTAATGGTGTACTTTTTGTTTTAATCTGACTATTTTGCTAGGAGTTAGGGGTTTTTATGTTTCTTAACATTGGACGTGATCGTCTCTTACTAGGTTGCTAGCTACCGCTGCAACCCGGATCATCTAATTAACATTTCTTATAACTCGTATCGAGTATCCATAACCTAACAAAAAATAAAACTAATTTTTAAATTTTGAGGTATTTTGTTAGTTTTAATGAAAAGATTAAAATTATTGCTCAGATATCATAAATATTTTTGCAGTTTACATAATAACTTTAGCGATTCTAAACTGAAAAATAAAATATATATTAAAAAATGGAATTTTTTGGTCTGAAAATACATAGTCAATCCCACATCGGGTAGTTAGAACCTAACCAATAATAAAACTAATTTTAACACTTTAAGGTATTTTTCTAGCTTGTATTGAAATATTCAAACTATTGCTTGGATACCATGGATATTTTTGCAGTTTACGCAAGCTGCAAAGAACGCACAAGCTGATCTTTGTAAATTGAGAAAAAATTTACGAATATTTTACCGGGATTATGAAAAATATTCAAAATTAAAGATTAAAATTATCTCTGAAAGAATAGATTTTGTTGAAAAGTCAGCTAGAGATGCTTTCGCAAAACTTCATAGTAATATCCAAAAGAAATGTTGCATGTTTAGTGAAAAGCTTTCAAGGTATGGACCGGCAACTGTGGAACAGTTTACAGATGTAATGGGAAATCTTATACATCACTGTGAATATATGGAGGCTTAATTGTCCTTTACTTAGTTTCAGCATAAATTCGATGATCGAGCCTTTATGTAACTTTACTGTAGCGTTCTTTACTGTAAAAAATTTAAAAAAGAAACTTGTTTATTTACATTCTAGCTAAAATAATGAATATAATATGAATGAACCACAGGGTTCAGTTTCTTTGGACTTGAGTTCGTTTTTTAACTATAAATACAAACAGGAAAAAGCCTACGGCTTTTTCTTCTTTTAAGTAGTAAGAGACGAAACTCAAACAATCAAGTAGCTAACTAAGTCCAATGTATGGAATGGTTTGTTATTTCAGTGATCGTATTTTAATGTAAATTTACTAACCTATACTATAGTTAAGTGGCCTATATAATTTAGTATATTATATTTCGCTCTTATTAAACAGTTCTGTTTGACAAAATTCGCATTTATAGTATCAATCCTTTATGTAAAATTGACAAACACAACATATGATGAACTATATCGGTCCTTCATGTAATGATTGACTATTCAGTCTAAGAAGAATTCTTTTAATGACTACTGCACAAGATCTTCTTGACTGACACCATTTATGATAACTTAATCTATCCCTTATGTAAAAAACTAGAAAAATATCGGAAATTTTTAAAATTAGTTTTATTTTTGTTAGGTTTTTGTTTAATAACAAGCCGACATATTTTCTTTGTTGTTAAGCAAAGAGACACCGGGTTACAGCTGCCGCTGCAACCCGGAAACCGCTACAATTTGGATAGCTTGTAGTGACCCCTGGAACCACCGTATATCAGTTACTATGGGAAAGAGATCGTTCCTTACTGTAATTATTTAAGCATTTGTAGGAAAGTATCTAGTTACTTTTCATAGAGACAAATTGTTACTAAGACATCCTAAATATTTTTGCAGTTTACAAAGTTTTGCAGTTTTTTTCTCGTACATTTTGCTTTGTCATAACTTAAATACTGTAATCTTAACTCTAGTTAAGTTGTCCCTGCAAGTTAGTATAGACAAGAATTCGTTCTTTATTATATTCATTGTATGCAATGGTTTGTTATTCCCATGATCGTCTCTTAATTTAATTTTTTTATTTCTTAACATTGGACGTGATTGTCTCTTACTAGGTTGCTAGCTACCACTGCAATCCGGATTATTACATTTTTAACTTTGGACGTGATCGTCTCTTACTAGGAGGATGCTAGCTACCGCTGTAACCCAGATTAACATGTAAAAAGATGTATTAAGGAATTAAATATCATGACTTATATGTAACTAATATATTATGAGTCTTCGATAGTACAGTGGTAAGTATCCCTGCCTGTCACGCGGAATACCGGGGTTCGATTCCCCGTCGGAGAAAATTTTTAATATATTAAGTTTAAAGAAATATTTCTTAAATTGAAAATTAAAAAGATACTCAGTTTAGCTACCTCCTAACCAAAACTTTAATATAAATTAGTATAGGCAAGAGGTCGTTCTTTAATTTTTCAGAAAGTAATTATGGTTTAAAATCTAATCACTGCTCTTTTACCCCAAACAAGATTTTAATTTATGTCTAATATTAATCATTAAGGAAAATGCATTATCTATATAATGATTTCTTATAATACTTCAATTACTATGGATGAAAGTTCGTTCTTTAATGTAATAATCTTAACTATAGTGAAGTTGCGTATGCAAGTTAGTATAGGGAAGAGTTCGATCTTTATTATAACTATAATCTTCGAACATTTGAACCTTATATAATTTATAATGATGTATAATATAAATACTGTAATCTTAACTATCTTGAAGTTGCCTATGCAAGTTAGTATAGGGAAGAGTTCGATCTTTATTATAAATTCCAATGATCGTCTTTTAATGTAACATATTAGTTACTATGGGCGAGAGATCGTTCTTTACTGTAAATTTTTTAACTGTAAATACAAACAGGAAAAAGCCTACGGCTTTTTCTTCTTTTAAGTAGTAAGAGACGAAACTCAAACAATCAATTAGCTAACTAAGTCCAATGTATGGAATGGTTTGTTATTTTAGAGATCGTCTTTTAATGTAATTAGATGTATTCGTTGGTGCGGTAGCAGGTGTAATAGCAGGTGCCGTAGTAGAAGGTGTAGGTATAGTAGTTGTAGCTTTAGTAGTTGGTGTAGGTGGAATAGTTTTAGCTGAATTGGAGGTAGCTGTAGTAGTAGGTGTAATAATAGGTGTAGGGGAAGTTGAGGGGGAAGAGTTCGATCTTTATTATAATTATATAGTAATTATGACGTCACTGCATCAAAAATACAGTTTTTATTGGAAAAATTTATTCTCTTTTAGAAATAATTTATTTTAGTTACAAAAGGTTTTTAACCCAATTAATTTCCTTTAAAATGAGCTATTGAACAACCCTCTACGATGTTCCAGTGCCAAGCTATCTCTGGAGACAAAGAAAAAAAGAAAAAAATATCCCGTTTGGGGAGAATAACGTGGTAAAAGTCTATTTTCTTGATTTTCAAGCCAATATATTTTCTTTGTTATTCAAGCCAAAGGGCGGTAAGTTTCCTTTATGGAGGATTTGGACAAGGCGGTTCTAATGGTGTACTTTTTGTTTTGATCTGACTCTTTTTTTAGGAGCTACGGGTTTTTATATTTCTTAACATTGGAGGTGATCGTCTCTTACTAGGTTGCTAGCTACCGCTGCAACCCGGATTGATTTTCAAGCCAATATATTTCCCTTGCTGTTCAAGCCAAGGGACAGAAAGTTTACTATACAGGGGTTTCGGACAAGGCGGTTCTAATGGTGTACTTTTTGTTTTGATCTGACTCATTATTTAGGAGCTATGGGTTTTTATATTTGTTAACATTGGACGTGATCGTCTCTTACTAGGTTGCTAGCTACCGCTGCAACCCGGATATGGCTTAGGATAGTTGGCTTTCAACCATTTAGCTTGGGTTCGAATCCCGGTGTGGGAATTATTTTTAAAACAAAATCAGGTGAAATTAATTAGCTAATTTGACAAGACATAGTTATAATCATTAACTATAATTAAGTTGAGTATCGAATCTAGTATAGGCAAGAGTTCATTCTTTATTCTAAAAGTTTTAGTTACTATGTGCCTTGGTTTGTTCTTTACTAGGTTTCAGCTATATCCGATGAAATTTATGCTATAAGATATCATAAAACAATTAATTAGCTTTCTACACGTATCTCATATGGTCTAGTGGTTTAGGATAGTTGGCTTTCAACCAATTAGCTTGGGTTCGAATCCCGGTGTGGGAATTATTTTTAAAACAAAATATGGTGAAATTAATTAGCTAATTTGACAAGACATAGGTAACTAAAGTAAAGAGTTCGTTCTTTATTATACTTTATTATAACTCTTTGAAAAACTTGATGAAACTTATATTTTTAAAATCAGCATAAAAATTCGATTCTTTTGATGTATCCATTGGTATCAAATTACCGTTTTTTAGAATTTCGGTTACAATTGAGACGAGTCACTCTTACTATACAGTTCGTTACCACGAACTGTATGATTTCATACTGAATAATCATTTTTGTCACTATACGCAATATTCACTCATTTATCCGAGGCAGCTTAGCCAAGCGGTCTAAGGCGTTGGTTTTAGCTGCTAGTATTTCATACCAAAGCAAACAAAGTACTTGTTTTAGTCTTAAATTATAATCTTATTTTAATTACTATGGGCTGAAGTTCGTTCTTTACTGTAATTCAGGCAGAATGTTGTAGCAGATGCCACTTTTCTTGATTTTCAAGCCAATATATTCCCTTGCTGTTCAAGCCAAGGTACAGAAAGTTTCCTATATAAGGGTTTGAGACATGATGGTTCTAATGGTGTACTTTTTGTTTTGATCTGGCTCTATTTTTAGGAATTATGGGTTATTATATTTCTTAACCTTGGACGTGATCGTCTTTTACTAGGTTGCTAGCTAACACTGCGACCCGGATTTTTTAAACCTCCCCAAAAATGACTGTATTTTACATAATAATGGATAATTATATAAAAAAAGCCTAATTGACAAATACAATTTATGATGAACTAAATCGGTCCTTTATGTAAAATTCTTTCTTATATGAACTTTTCTTGGCGTAGTGATTAGCCTTAGGACTTTGAATCCTGAGATCTGAGTTCAAATCTCGGTGGAAGTTTTTTACGAAATGTAGCTTACTTTTACTACCATTTAGATCTTCACCGTAATTCTTATTTTTCAAAATTAAATTAGTTACTGTGGCCTAGAGTTAGTTCTTTACCATATCGTTACAATTTATTTTATAATAAAAATGATTTTTGTTAATTACAAAAGGTTTCTATATACAGCAATTTCCTTTAAAATGAGCCATTAGACAGCTCTTTATTATGACCACGAACTGTTTGATTTAATACTTCAGTTACTATGGGTTACAGTTCGTTCCTTATTGTAAATTTAAAAAAGAAACTTGTTTATTTACATTCTAGCTAAAATAATGAAGATAATATGAATGAACCACAGTGTTCAGTTTCTTTGGACTTGAGTTCGTTTTTTAACTATAAATACAAACAGGAAAAAGCCTACGGCTTTTTCTTCTTTTAAATAGTAAGAGACGAAACTCAAACAATCAAGTAGCTAACTAAGTCCAATGTATGGAATGGTTTGTTATTTCAGTGATCGTCTTTTAATGTAATAAGGGCAAGAGTTCGTTCTTTACTATAATTAAACAGCTCTCTATGATTTTCCAGTGCCCAGCTAGCTGAGCAGAAAGAAAAAGCGGAAAGAAAAAAATATCCCGTTTGTGGAGAATAACGTGGTAAAAGTCAATTTTCTTGATTTTCAAGCCAATATATTTTCTTTGTTATTCAAGCCAAAGGGAGGTAAGTTTCCTTTATAGAGGATTCGGACAAGGCGGTTCTAATGGTGTACTTTTTGTTTTGATCTGACTCTTTTTTTAGGAGTTGGGGGTGTTTATATTTCTTGACATTGGAGGTGATCGTCTCTTACTAGGTTGCTAGCTACCGCTGCAACCCGGATTTATGGTGAACTATATCGGTCCCTTATGTAAGTTGCTAGCTACCGCTGCAACCCGGATAATAAACTGATTACAAACAGGAAAAAGCCTACGGCTTTTTCTTCTTTTAAATAGTAAGATACGAACCTCAAACAATCAAGTAGCTAACTAATTCCAATGTATGCAATTGTTTGTTATTTCAACGATCGTCTTTTAATGTAAAATTACATAATCCATATTTATGTTTCAGTTAACATGGGCTAGGTGTCCTTCTTTATTGTAATTCGTTCTTTATAATATTTAATGTTCGTTCTTTACTGTAATAAAATTATTAAGCACACAAAATCCCGTGTCGAGTATCTAAAACCTAGCATAAAACAAAACTAATTTTAAAATTTTCAGGTATTTATCTTGTTTGAATTACAAAATTAGTATTATTGGTTAGACACCATAAATATTTTTGCAGTTTAAATAATAAGTTTAGTGATTCTGGACTGAAAACTAAAATAATTGCAATTATGAGACAATAATATGGAGATATGTACTTTACGGGTTACAGGATACAATAATAAATTTGAACTGAGATGAAAAAAAAATTTCTTCCAGGAGACAAAAAGCAAAACTAATTTTAGAATTTTCATGTATTTTTGTTGTTTAAATTAAAAAATTACTATTACTGATTAGGCATCATAAATATTTTTGCAGTTTACATAATAATTTTAGCGATTAAGCCAAAAAAGAAAATTTTGGTTCCAGGAGTTTCGGTTACTATTGAGACAAGTAGCTATTATTACTATAGAGTTCATTACATGGACTGTTTTATTGCTTCAAAATTCAAATATCTTTGAAAAGACTGCAGTATGAAAATACATCAAAAATGCAATTTTTTTGACAAAATTGATTCTACTTTAAAAAGTATTTTATTTTTAAATACAAAAGTGACTAGATGTTGCAATTTCCTTTAAAATGAGCTATTATACAGCTCTCTATGATTTTCCAGTGCCCAGCTAGCTGAGCAGAAAGAAAAAGCGGAAAGAAAAAAATATCCCGTTTGTGGAGAATAACGTGGTAAAAGTCAATTTTCTTGATTTTCAAGCCAATATATTTTCTTTGTTATTCAAGCCAAAGGGAGGTAAGTTTCCTTTATAGAGGATTCGGACAAGGCGGTTCTAATGGTGTACTTTTTGTTTTGATCTGACTCTTTTTTTAGGAGTTGGGGGGTTTTATATTTCTTGACATTGGAGGTGATCGTCTCTTACTAGGTTGCTAGCTACCGCTGCAACCCGGATGAGTTATTGAACGACCCTATACGATGTTCCAGTGCCAAGCTATCTGTGGAAAAGAAAAAAAAAGAAAAAAAAGAAAAAAATATCCCGTTTGGGGAGAATAACGTGGTTAAAGTCAATTTTCTTGATTTTCAAGCCAATATATTTCCCTTGCTGTTCAAGCAAAGGGACAGAAAGTTTCCTATACAGGGGTTTCGGACAAGGCGGTTCTAATGGTGTACTTTTTGTTTTGATCTGACTCCTTTGTTAGGAACTATGGGTTTTTATATTTCTTAACATTGGACGTGATCGTCTCTTACTAGGTTGCTAGCTACCGCTGCAACCCGGATATGGAAAGACATCAAAAATACAGTTTTTAGTGGAAAAATTTATCCTGTTTTAAAGTAATTTAGTTACAAAAGGTTTTTAACCCAATTAATTTCCTTTAAAATGAGCCATTGAACAACTTTCTACGATGTTCCAGTGCAAAGCTACCTCTGGATAACAAGAAAGAAAAAAATATCCCGTTTAGGCAGAATGTTGTAGTAGCTGCCACTTTTCTTGATTTTCAAGCCAATATATTTCCCTTGCTGTTCAAGCCAAATTACAGAAAGTTTCCTATACAGGGGTTTCAGACAAGGCGGTTCTAATGGTGTACTTTTTGTTTTGATCTGACTCCTTTGTTAGGAACTATGGGTTTTTATATTTCTTAACATTGGACGTGATCGTCTCTTACTAGGTTGCTAGCTACCGCTACAACCCGGATTTACTGTAATTCCTGCTACTATGGGCTAAGGTTCGTTCTTTCATTTAAAACTAGCAAAGAATTTTTTAAGCCTGATGAAGATTTAACTAATGTGTCAAAAGTAAGGTTGCAAGTCGACGATTTTGTTTTGGCCTAATTATAATTGGTATGGTGAAATAATAATATGCATATGGCTCTTAAATCATACTTCTTTATGGTTCCATATGGTCTAGTGGCTAGGATAGTTAACTTTCACTTAACAGGCTCGGGTTCGATTCCCGGTGTGGGAAAATTTTTAACTCTATAATCTTCGAACATTTGAACCTTTTATAATTTATAATGATGTATAATATAAATACTGTAATCTTAACTATAGTGAAGTTGCGTATGCAAGTTAGTATAGGGAAGAGTTCGATCTTTATTATACTTCTCGGTACGCCTGGTCGGTTGAATACCTTTGTTTTGCTCTCTCAATTATTACTTCTCGATACGCCTGGTCGGTTGAATACCTTTGTTTTGCTCTCTCAATTTTTACTTCTCGATACGCCTGGTCGGTTGAATATTTTTGCTTTTCTCTTTTCAAGATACTATCTCTGTTGTTTGTGTAGTACTGTTTTTTCAACTTGCGTGCGACTTGCTTGATTGAAACCATTATGTAATTATGAATGAGAACATTTTCATCTTTGTAGTTCTTAAGTAGTAATTATGACGTCACCGCGTAATGATTTTGTTGACGTCATAGAGCAATGATATTATTTCATGACGTCTTCAGAAACAACAATATAATTTCATGTTTTTCTATTCACGTCATAGCTCTAATATAAAACTATGATGACATTCATTATTTATCTAGTAGGGTTTCAGACAAGGTAATTCTAATGATGTACTTTTGTTTTGATCTGACTCTATTTTTAGGAGTTTTGTTATATTTCTTAGCGTTGGACTGATCATCTCTTACTAGGTTGCTAGCTACTGCTGCAACCCAAATTCACATATATATTTATTTATGAGAGGCAGCCTGGCCGAGTGGTCCAAGGCACTGGTGTTAGCCACCAGTCTCTTCGGAGGCGTGGGTTCAAATCTTACCGCTGGTATACGATTATGTTTGAAAGACTGGAGTGTGAAAAGACATCGAAAATACAGTTTTTGGTGGAAAAATTTATTCTCTTTTAGAAATAATTTATTTTAGTTACAAAAGGTTTTTAACCCAATTAATTTACTTTAAAATGAGCTATTGAACAACCCTCTACGATGTTCCAGTGCCAAGCTATCTGTGGAAAAGAAAAAAAAAGAAAAAAGAAAAAAATGTCCCGTTTGGGGAGAATAACGTGGTTAAAGTCAATTTTCTTGATTTTCAAGCCAATATATTTCCCTTGCTGTTCAAGCCAAGGGACAGAAAGTTTCCTATACAGGGGTTTTGGACAAGGCGGTTCTAATGGTGTACTTTTTGTTTTGATCTGACTCCTTTTTTAGGACAATATGGGTTTTTATATTTCTTAACATTGGACGTGATCGTCTCTTACTAGGTTGCTAGCTACCGCTGCAACCCGGATACCGCTGCAACCCGGATTTGTCATTAGAGACCGTAAATAAAGAGACGATGTGTCATTAGAGACGAACCTCAAGCAATCAAGTAGCTAACGAAGTCCAATGTATGCAGGGGTCTGTTATTCCAATGATCGTCTTTTAATGTAATTTTTGTATTTCTTAACATTGGACGTGATCGTCTCTTACTAGGCTGCTAGCTACCGCTGAAGCCCAGATCTGGACAAGGTGGTTCTAGTACTGTACTTCTTGTTTTGATCTGACTCTATTTTTATGAGTTATGGGCTACTTTAGTTTTACTATAGGGCGTTGTCGTCTCTTACAAGGTTGCTAGCTACCGCTGCAACCCGGATGTACAAATTAACATGCACAAAGATGTATTAACAAATTTAATATCATGATTTATATGTAATTTATATATTACGAGTCTCTGATAGTACATTGGTCACTATTCCTGCCTGTCGTGCGGAAGACCCGGGTTCGATTCCCCGGCAGAGAAAATTTTTAATATATTGAATTTAAAGTAGTATCTCTTAGATTTAAAGTTTAAAAAAGAAACTCAATTTAGCTACCAACTAGCTAAATATAATAACTTTAATATAAATTAATATAGGCAAGAGGTCGTTCTTTATTATAAAATATCTCTGTTTTTTTGTATTATTTTTAAAACAAAATTAGATGAAATTAATTAGCTAATTTGACAAGACATAGTAGGTAACTAATGGCAAGAGTTCGTTCTTTACTATAAAAATTAGGATGACGTCAGTTACAACTTGGGTTTCCTTTTATGCTATATCATTACAAACAGGAAAAAGCCTACGGCTTTTTCTTCTTTGAAATAGTAAGAGACTAACCTCAAGTAACTACTCCTGGAACCACCATATGTCAGTTACTATGGATGAGATATCGTTCTTTACTGTATAGAGCTGCAACCCAAATTCACATATATATTTATTTATGAGAGGCAGCCTGGCCGAGTGGTTCAAGGCACTGGTGTTAGCCACCAGTCTCTTCGGAGTCGTGGGTTCAAATCTTACCGCTGGTATACGATTATGTTTGAAAGACTGCAGTGTGAAAAGACATCAAAAATGCAGTTTTTGGTGGAAAAATTTATTCTCTTTTAGAAATAATTTATTTTAGTTACTATAGATTTTTAACCCAGTTAATTTCCTTTAAAATGAGCTATTGAACAACCCTCTACGATGTTCCAGTGCCAAGCTATCTCTGGATACAAAAAAAGAAAAAAAAAATATCCCGTTTAGGCAGAATGTTGTAGTAGCTGCCACTTTTCTTGATTTTCAAGCCAATATATTTCCCTTGCTGTTCAAGCCAAGGGACAAAAAGTACTGTAAATTTGATCTTAGTCTATTTTTAGGAGTTTTGGGTTTTTATATTTCTTAGCATTGGACTGATCGTCTCTTGCTAGGTTGCTAGCTACTGCTGCAACACAGATTCACCTATATATTATTTATGAGAGGCAGCCTGGCCGAGTGGTCCAAGGCACTGGTGTTAGCCACCAGTCTCTTCGGAGGCGTGGGTTCAAATCTTACCGCTGGTATACGATTATGTTTGAAAGACTGCAGTGTGAAAAGACATCAAAAATGCAGTTTTTGGTGGAAAAATTTATTCTCTTTTAGAAATAATTTATTTTAGTTACTATATATTTTTAACCCAATTAATTTCCTTTAAAATGAGCCATTGAACAACTCTCTACGATGTTCCAGTGCCAAGCTATCTGTGGAAAAGAAAGAAAAAAATAAAAAAAGAAAAAAAATATCCCGTTTAGGCAGAATGTTGTAGTAGCTGCCACTTTTCTTGATTTTCAAGCCAATATATTTCCCTTGCTGTTCAAGCCAAGGGACTGAAAGTTTCCTATACAGGGGTTTCGGACAAAGCGGTTCTAATGGTGTACTTTTGTTTTGATCTGACTCCTTTTTTAGGAACTATGGGTTTTATATTTCTTAACATTGGACGTGATCGTCTCTTACTAGGTTGCTAGCTACCGCTGCAACCCGGATGTATTGATCTGACCTTTTTTTAGGAGTAATGGGTTTTATATTTCTTAACATTGAAAGTGATCGTTTCTTACTAGGTTGCTAGCTACCACTGCAACTTGTAGGTTGCTAGATACCACTGCAACCCGGATTGCTATGGGATACAGTTTTTTTCCTTAGTGTAAATAAAATAAAAATTAATTTTTTCAATTTTACGTCACGTCGCTCATTAAGTCATATATGGTTATTAGTACACAATAGGTTTTAGATATTACGTCATGTCACTTATTACGTCATATATGGTTATTAGTAGATAATCGGTAAAATATTCGTTCTTTATTATAAAGATGAAAAAAAATTTCTTCCAGGAGACAAAAAGCAAAACTAATTTTAGAATTTTCATGTATTTTTGTTGTTTAAATTAAAAAATTACTATTACTGATTAGGCATCATAAATATTTTTGCAGTTTACATAATAATTTTAGCGATTAAGCCAAAAAAGAAAATTTTGGTTCCAGGAGTTTCGGTTACTATTGAGACAAGTAGCTATTATTACTATAGAGTTCATTACATGGACTGTTTTATTGCTTCAAAATTCAAATATCTTTGAAAAGACTGCAGTATGAAAATACATCAAAAATGCAATTTTTTTGACAAAATTGATTCTACTTTAAAAAGTATTTTATTTTTAAATACAAAAGTGACTAGATGTTGCAATTTCCTTTAAAATGAGCTATTATACAGCTCTCTATGATTTTCCAGTGCCCAGCTAGCTGAGCAGAAAGAAAAAGCGGAAAGAAAAAAATATCCCGTTTGTGGAGAATAACGTGGTAAAAGTCAATTTTCTTGATTTTCAAGCCAATATATTTTCTTTGTTATTCAAGCCAAAGGGCGGTAAGTTTCCTTTATGGAGGATTTGGACAAGGCGGTTCTAATGGTGTACTTTTTGTTTTGATCTGACTCTTTTTTTAGGAGTTGGGGGGTTTTATATTTCTTGACATTGGAGGTGATCGTCTCTTACTAGGTTGCTAGCTACCGCTGCAACCCGGATCGTTCTTTATTATAAAATTTTTACTTATGATGATTTCTTAAGGAACATAATTAAAATCTCTTAATATAATAAAAATAATTTGATTAATCTTAATTACAAAAGGTTTTTAACCCCATTAATTTCCTTTAAAATGAGCCATTGAACAACTCTCCACGATGTTCCAGTACCATGCTATCTGTTGAATTACTAACCTATACTACAATTAAGTGGCGTGTAAAATTTAGTATAGGCAAGAGGTCGTTTTTTATTATAATTATCTTACGTTAATTTTAACTTCTTTACGGTAGGTTACAACACAAAAAAAACTACCAAGATAGCAGGTAAGGATTATTCAAACCAATCAGACAAGAAAGTTGTAACTTTTATCACATTTTCTTAAAACAACTCTCTTTGCCTCTGCTTGAACGAGAATTTAAAGTAGGCTATAGGAAATTACTATGAAAAATCAGAACTCTTGGGTCAATCAAATAACTATATGGCAGGGCCAGATCTAGGGCAGAGATGAAGGGGGCCAGCACCCAGGGCGGCAAAACAAGCTAAAATTGTAATATTTACGGGAAAAATTGTTGTATTTACAGCATTGATAGCGCAGGAAGAAGTGGCAAAGTCTACATTTGCCCCCCTCTTGATAAAACCTAACTCCGACTCTGGTATGTGGCTAAACCAATAATTTTCAAATCATGTATAGCCTATGTTTAATCAAACAGTTCGTGGTAACGAACTGTAAGTAAGGAGCAACCCGGCTCAAAGGTAACCGAAACTCTAAAAAACGGAATTTTTATACCAATAGATCCATCAAAAGAATCAGATTTTAATTCTGATTTCAAATATATAAGTTTCATCAAGTTTAATCTTACCTATCAAAAGTTACGCGCCTGAGAAAATTTGGCTGATTTTCGAAAAAAGGGGAAAAGACCCCCTAAAAGTTATAGAACCTTAATGAAAATCACACCATCATATTCAGCGTATTAGAGAACCCTACTAAAGAGGTTTCAAGCTCCTATCTATAAAAATGTGGAATTTTCCATTTTTTGCCAGAAGAAAGATCACGGATGCGTGTTTATTTATTTATTTTTTTTTCTTTTCCCCTGGGGTGATCGTATCGACCCAGTGGTCCTAGAATATCGTGGGAGGGCTCATTGGAACGGAAATTAAAATTTCTAGTGCCCTTTTTAAGTGACCAAAAAATGGAGGGCAACTAGGCCCCTTCCCACGCTCATTTTTTCCCAAAGTCACCCGATCAAAATTTTGGGATAGCCAATTTGTTCAGCATGGTCGAAAATATTATAACTATGTCTTTTAGGATGACTTAATCCCTCGAAGCCCCCAGGGGGAGGGCTGAAAGTTATGAACTTTACCCAATGTTCACATGTAGTATTGGTTATTGGGACCCGGCTCAATGGTAACCGAAACTCTAGAAAACGGTATTTTGATACAAATAGATACATCAAAAGAATTGGATTTTAATGCTGATTTCAAATATATAAGTTTCATCAAGTTCGCGCCTGAGAAAATTTGGCTGATTTTCGAAAAAAGGGGGAAAGACCCCCTAAAAGTTATAGAACCTTAATGAAAATCACACCATCATATTCCACGTATCAGAGAACCCTACTGTAGAGGTTTCAAGCTCCTATCTACAAAAATGTGGAATTTTGCATTTTTTGCCAGAAGAAAGATCACGGGTGCGTATTTATTTGTTTTTTCCCCAGGGGTGATTGTATTGACCCAGTGGTCCTAGAAAATCGTGAGAGGGCTCATTGGAATGGAAATTAATAGTTCTAGTGCCCTTTTTAAGTTACCAAAAAATGGACGGCAAGTTTCATTTTTTTCCCAAAGTCACATGATCAAAATTTTGAGATAGCCATTTTGTTCAGCATTTTCGAAAATATTATAAGTATGTCTTTTAGGATGACTTAATCCCCCGAAGTTCCCGGGAGGAGGGCTGTTTGTTTAAAATCAGTTCTAATTTTTTCCAGAGAAAAAAGTTTCCATTCCAGTTCTTAATTTTCTGCAAGACAAAAAAAATTTAAAGTTCTATTCTAAATTTTTGCAATGAAGATAGAAAATGTCATGCTTTGATTGTGAATTTTCTTCTGAATTTTCTCAATGAAAAAAAAACATAAGTCAATTTTAATTTTTCCAAAGAAAATAAAAAGTTCAAAAATCCCGGTCGCATAATCAAGGGTCATTAAAAACGTTAAAAGGAAAATAAAACAGCATATACAGAGACATCAGAAACATCTGTACCAAACAATTGAGCCAACTTTTTCTCTTTTTTAAGAAAACCTTTAAAATGAGCTATTATACAGCTCTCTATGATTTTCCAGTGCCCAGCTAGCTGAGGAGGAAAATCAAGCGGAGAGAAAAAAAATATCCCGTTTGTGGAGAATAACGTGGTAAAAGTCAATTTTCTTGATTTTCAAGCCAATATATTTTCTTTGTTATTCAAGCCAAAGGGCGGTAAGTTTCCTTTATAGAGGATTCGGACAAGGCGGTTCTAATGGTGTACTTTTTGTTTTGATCTGACTCTTTTTTTAGGAGTTGGGGGGTTTTATATTTCTTAACATTGGAGGTGATCGTCTCTTACTAGGTTGCTAGCTACCGCTGCAACCCGGATAATTACAAACTGGAAAAAGCCTACGGATTTTTCTTCTTTGGAGTAGTAAGAGACGACTCTCAAAGAATAAGGGAGCTAACTAAGTCCAATGTATGCAATGGTTTGTTCTTCTAATGATCGTCTTTTAATATAATATTTTAAACTCATTAATTTCCTTTAAAATGAGCCATTGAACAACTCTCTACGATGTTCCAGTGCCAAGCTATCTGTGGAATTACTAACCTATACTATAATTCAGTGGCGTATAAAATTTAGTATAGGCACGAGGTTTTTCTTTATTATAAAACTAGCTACCGCTGCAACCCGGGTTTACTATGGGGCGTGATCGTCTCTTATTACGTTGCTAGCTACCGCTGCAACCCGGGTAGTGAAATGTTATTCCAATGATTGTATTTTAATGTAGAATCCTTACTGTAAAACTTTAGCGATTCTAAACTGAAAAACTAACTCAGTCCAATATATGCAATGGTGTGCTTTTCTAATGATCGTCCTTTAATATAAACTATGGACTAAAGTTCGTTCTTTAATGTAAACAATTTTCTTGATTTTCAAGCCAATATATTTCCCTTGCTGTTCAAGCCAAGGGAAAGAAAGTTTCCTATACAGGGGTTTCGGACAAGGCGGTTCTAATGGTGTACTTTTTGTTTTGATCTGACTCCTTTGTTAGGAACTATGGGTTTTATATTTCTTAACATTGAACGTGATCGTCTCTTACTAGGTTGCTAGCTACCGCTGCAACCCGGAAACAACCTGGATTAAAACGATACTCAGCTAGCTACCTCATAGCCAAAAATAATGATTTTAATATAAATTAATATAGGCAAGAGGTCGTTCTTTATTATAAAACCCGGATTTTAATTCATTTGGGTGAGAGGTCGTTCTTTATTGTAACGAAAATAAATAAAATTATTTTTTTCAATTTTTACGTCACGTCGCTCATTAAGTCATGTATGGTTGTTAGTACACAATAGGTTTTAGATATTACGTCATGTCACTTATTACGTCATATATGGTTATTAGTAGATAATCGGTAAAATATTCGTTCTTTATTATAAATTATTGTAAACTTTGAAGATTGGCAGGCTTGTCAAGTACTTTTGATCCTTAGTTTTATAGATTATAAGCAAGCGTTCGATTCAGCTGATAGAAGAGCTTTAGCGAAGGGGATGCAAGTTTTGCCTTTCACTCAGACTATCTGTCATGGTTTTTTTCCCAGTTAGCTATGGCTTGATTGGAACTTGATTTTAAATCGATACCAAGGTGCCAAAGAGAGAAAATTCATTTTTATGACCTTATTTTACATAAAGTTAATTTAATAGAAAGAAGTAACGTTTAGAAAGAAATTTTCAAGGGGCACAAAACGAAAAATCACACATCCTATCTAGCTGCCACTAAAAAATTGTACTAAGTTTTCCTAGGTAGCGCTAACAGTCCTTGTTGCGCTGCAGTCCTGTTGTAAAGACATCCCAGGTTTTCTTGTCTTCAACACTCACGACAGCGCAAATGGCGCTGATTTAGCGTAAAATATGCGCTTTATGAAAATTGCCGCGAGAGTACCTTATTCCCAATTTTTTTCTATGGTTTTCGTCTAAAAAGAGGAATTTAAATGGTTTGGCAGTACGTGAGACCATACATTACTTAGGTCATATTAGGGTAATTTAAAACTTGATATTACCCTCCCTCATATTGGAGAACCATCTTAATCACAAACAACTGGATAAAGAAAAAACATATAAAGAGGATTTTTTTAATGGTAAATTTGAAAATCTTTCAGCCTTATGCTGTATTTAGACGAACCGGCCCGATCGATTAAGTGGACAGCTTCGCTTACATTGGTAGTATTATTAGTAAAGACGGTGGGTCTCTTGAACATGATAAAAGTGCAATAGCCACAGGTGTTTTTTCACAGTTGAAAAAAGTTTGGAAGAATAGAAAGATAAGTCTGGGAGCCAGAATACGATATTGGAAGGTACAGTGGTGTCACTGGTAAAATATGGTTGTGACGCAAAGGCGCTCTGAAAAACGGAGGTAGATTTTCTAGATGTTTTCCAGAGAAATTGCCTACGTATTGTGGTGGGTACCCGACTAACTGACCGTATTTCAAATAGTAGGCTGTACGAAAAGTGTGGTTCAATCCCACTCTCTAGGGCTGTAATGAGAGAAAGGTTGAGATGGCTAGGGCATGTTCTGCGTATGAAGGATAACAGATTACCAAAGATTGTCCTTTTTGGCCAACCGTCTATGGCTAAATGGAAAGCAGATCGTTCTCTTTTGGAGTTGGAGGATGTAGTAAAGAAAGATTTAAGGGAAGTGTGAACCTATTGGGAGGATGTAAAGAGGTAGGATTTGAATGGATTGGGAAGGACGCGGGGCATGCGTAACTGTGTTATCCTCAGGTGGCTTGGTACTACGGTGAGTTGTCAGTAGTAATATCTGACAAAATGTCATTGTTTTTCTGCCATTAAACAAATGGTCAATAATGACTATCTGACCATGTGTTTAAATCCTCCCCCATTTACTGGTGACATGCTAGTACAGTATATATAATAGCAGCATAATCTTTCCCTATCTCACCCATTATAAAAACCCGGACCGAGGTGCGATTGCTCCAGAGAATGCATAAACCCGTATAAACATAAGCGACATTAGATCTCTTCACGGGTAGACAAGTCAGATCTCTCTTGAACGAGAAACTTGGCTTCAACGTTTGAACACTAATTTTGAAGAAACTAATTTTAAATTAACTTTTTCCAATACATACATGAAAATCGGTGATTAGTAGTGAAATTTTATTATTAGATGTTTTTAGAAATTAAAAATAGGTTTCGAAGTCTCAAGTTGGTTTCAAAGGCATTTTGAGAAAGTTTCTACCAAAATACGTGTTCTAGGGTAATTGGACCGCTGATGGCAGGTCAAATGAGAGGAGCTGTTTGTACGTGCCTATATATATATATATATATATATATATATATATATATATATATATATATATATATATATATATATATAGATATATATATATATATATATATATATATATATATATTATATATATATATATATATATATATATATATATATATATATATATATATATATATATATATATATATAATATATATATATATATATATATATATATATATATATATATATATATATATATGTATATATATATATATATATATATATATATATATATATATATATATATATATATATATATATATATATATATATATATATATTATATATATATATAATATATATATATATATATATATATATATATATATATATATATATATATATATATATATATTATATATATATATATATATATATATATATATATATATATATATATATATATATATATATATATATATATATATATATATATATATATATATATATATATATATATATATATATATATATATTCAGTGAAACTTTACGAAAAAGAAAGATTTTTTTTAAGAAAAGTAAAGGCCATATTAAACTTAAGATCAGTAGATATAGAAGCCTACAATAACTCAAAACGACCAGAAACTATTATTAAGAATAAAAAAGGAAAGGAGAATAATTAGTATGGCTGTAACACTGCATATAAATTTATATAAATGTATATACAGTGGGCTGTAATAATGTAAAAGGTAAATATAACATTTTTTTAAGAATGGAAAGAAAGACAAAGAATGAATTTACAGCGGTAATCAATTTAAAAATAAGTTTTATTTGAACAATGCCATAAAGCGATGACATTTGATTATGATATTTGGTGCTTTGTATTGATGTTTCAGTTTTAAAAGTTTTATCAATTTTTTCTCAAAGGGAAATTACGTGGTGGGCATGAATGTAGACTTGCAGCTAAATTAAATATAGTCAATTCCACTTTTCACATATGTTTATTGATATTGGTTTGATTTTAATTGTCTGTAGTACTGAGGAGCTCATTAAGGAGATAATCAAACACGATTTTTAAAAATTTCTGAATTTTCTGAAACTCCCTCAATTTTCTGAAAACTCCCTAAGAATTTTACGAAAAACACTTCTTAACAGACGTTTGGTATTTTCTTGGATAGGGCTATTGTCGCAACTTTTACCACAGCAACCAATAATTAGAGCCTTGGTCCTAATTCCTAAATTGTCTCAATCAGGAACCCTTATCGTTATCTATATTCACAAAGTGCAAAGATTTTCAAACAGAGGTGTTTATTGTTTAAAGTTCAGGAAAGGTCTGCCCATTTCACGAAAACATTGATTGAAAACGAAACTAGTCTTTTCTAGAAAATAAATATCACGACGTGAAAAAAAAGATGAACCATCCAGTGGCAGATCCAGAGGGGGGGCAAGGGGTGCCCCCCCTAAAGTAGTCTAAAGTAGTGTAATTTACCTAATTAACGCAAGTTTTCATTAATTAAACTTGCTCCTAACGTAAGTTTATCGGATTAACCTATTCCCCCCCCCCTAAAAACCCTGGATCCACCCCTGAAACCGTCACACTTGTTCCACCAGTTATTAGAAGAAGAAAAATTCCTTATTTTCACAAGTTTCATCAGCCCCCCGCCCCTTTTTTTTTTTATAAAATACTACATAGGCCAATAAGTTGAGTCCACTGTATATAAATAATAGATTAAGTCATAATTTGTATATAAATTAAGTCATACCTGTGAGATGGTACACTTGCAAACCACTTGGCCGGCTCACCAAGTTTTTTTCTGCTTTTGCAATTACGAATAATGTACTTTGTAACCATTATTCATTGATTGACGTTTACACACTAACCCCCATAAGTGCAGAAATAAGTAGGAGGAGCTTTTTGTTCGCACCGAGAATGAAGAGCCAGAAATCATCTGCGGTAAACTCACTGCCTAATTATATTGACTGTGCATGCTAGCTTATAAGGCGTCTTTATTAATATTCCGCTCATTATTCTCAATTTTTTTTTCTATGGTTATAGTCCAAAGGGAGGAATTTAGATGTTTCGGCAATACGTGAGACGATAAAAAAAATGCTTTTTTTTCGAAGTAATTGGTTTTCTTTTTTTTTAGAAAAAAGCTCTAGTTGTTTGTAAGTTTTGAAGGAATTTGAAGAATTCCTTGATCAACTCCTTTGATCAATGCATCCTTTAATAAGTAAATGTGCACTTGGTCAAATTCTATTCTCGGGTCTAGGGAAGCTGCATATTAACTAGCCCGACCTTTTAAGTGCTTCTTTACCAAAAATTTCATTTATAAAACTTCCATATATATATATTTGTATAGCTTCTTTTTTTTGTAAACGGGATTTGTCTCGGGCTTTACTAAAACATGGATTAATAACAAATGTCACAGAAATTTTATTTCTACCTGTCTTATTGAAGAGGTAGATCTACTTGTCCAATAAGGGTAAGGAGAGCTGGTATGTACATTTATTTTTTTTGGAGAAAAAATTGAAAAGCAATTTCCAATCCAAGAGAACCACCAGTTTAATTTGGGATATTTAGCCCTAAAATAGAGGGGTTGGAAAGGAGAGGAGGAGAACCTCCTCGAAAAGTAATCGGTTATATAATTTTAACTTTAGGCTGCATTTAGTTATCATGCTAATTTTCTCTTGACAATATACAAGTTTCATTTGATCTTGGGCACAGGTGGTAAGTTGTTATTTGTCATTTACCGAAGGCCGTTTGAAGAATAAGTAAAAATCTTAAATGCCAGATCAGCTGAAAAAGACTACTGACTTGCTCTAGGCTAGCTCTAGGACTTAGACCTATCCTTCAGCGTCATGATGTCAACTAACGACCTTTTTTTATTTTTGCTCAAAGACATACGGTAATTTCATTTTCAAAAACGTCGGTACCTGAGACCTTAGATCACTTGTGCTTCCAGAAGCACTTAGGGCATCCAAGAAGAGTCGTCAGTTATCACTCATCGCTTCGTCCGCCCAGATATCTCCCCATTCTTGTATATTCTAAATCAGCATAATAAGCTGATTCTTTTGATGTATCTGTTGATATTAAAATTCCGTGTCTTAGAGTTTTGGTTACCATTGAGCAGACTCGCTCCTTACTTGCAGTTCGTTACCATGAACTGTTTATTATTCAGACTTTAAATCAACCTCAATTGAATTTAATTTATTTTCGGCTCAGGAAAAACAATGGTCACAGAGCAAGTAAGGAACGTGGACCAAAACATCTTCTTAGGTACACACGGGACCGCTTAAGCTTGCTTTGAACCAGACAGCAAGATGTCCCTGGGAGCTCCAGTTGAATGGAGGTTTTGTGCAAGCCTGGGCCCATCTTTGTCACAACCTGGTTTTCAGCACTTAGTGATGCTCTTCTATCGACAAGAGTCAAAACTCTGCAGACAATCTCAAGCCTATTACCACTGACTATCTATATATTCATGCCTTTATGCTACTACCAGGAAGCAACCCATAGCAGATAAATTAGTTATGAAGAGGTTTTGCAGCCCATTGAGAATCATTGAATAGAAGATTTTTATCAAGTTGTAATTTTAAAGGAAAATTTTACACTTGCTATTTCATGTATTTCCATGTAAGAAAATTTTAAATTTTTCCAATTAAGTGTGACAAGTGTGACGACGGCATTGTAATGCTGATGTATATAAAAATGACTTCACTCATACTTTTTCTTTTTAAAATTAAGCTTCATCATTCGAATAAAAGAAGCTTACAGCTTTTTTCTTCTTTGGAATAGTAAGAGAACCTCAAGAGATAACCCTTTTATACATTAGTGTCTCCGAATACGGCTTGGTGCAGCAGATAGCTTGTTGAAATTATGCTTCGAAGGTCGGAGGTTCAATTCCAGCCGAAGGCAATTTTTAAAATCCAATTCTTTTGACGTATCTATTGGTATCAATATTTTTTTTAAGTTTCCGTTACTATTGAGCCGGTTCAATAGGTATCTTAAATCGGGTCAATGGGAAAATCTTAAAAGCTTAAAACTTGCCCAAGCTTCTACCATGTGGCAAGAAAACATATGAATTAAGCGGAAAGGCGTTGAAAAAGAAGATATATCACCGGGTTTTGTCCTCTGTGACCCATCAAAATCTTGTACAACTGGCCGAATTTTTGAAGCCCGGGTTGAGATGCAAGAACTTAAGAATATTATTAACGTTGATTTTTCTTTTGTCTGCTATATTCACGCAGTTGAAGAGAAAGCTCTTTAGGTGAAAGCTCTTATTGCTATTGTTGACAAGGAAACAGGGAGAAGAGAAACAATTAGACCCAAAGGTCGCAGATTCAATTCTAGCAGTAGGCAATTTTTACAATCCAATATTTTTGACGTATCTATTGGTATCAATATTTTTTTTTTAGAGTTTCCGTTACTATTGAGTCGGGTCAATAGGTATCTTAAATCGGGTCAATTGGAAAATCTTAAAAGCTTAAAATATGCCCAAGCTTCTACCTTGTGGCTAAAAAATCCAAATGAGATGTTCCCAAATAGGTACATTGAGCATTATTAGGCTAAAGTCTAAACAAATCTTCTATTATAAATCTTCAACTTAAACCATTTATGATGAACTATATCAATCCTTTATGTATAATGTTGAAAATATTATTTTGATCTTCCTATGCAAGATGATTGTTAATAATTTTGCTACAGTATTATATATATTGCTACAACAATTCAAAAATTCTGAAACAGAAAACCAAAATTTTGAAGCTTAGTAGAAATATAAACGATCTAGATAGATTAGAGGTCTGAAAAAATTCGTTAAGAGTCTTAATTTTTGTTTCTGCAAATGATGTCAAGTAAGAAACATTGTAATGACGTCATGAGACTTGTCACACATGTGGAAAACTGAAGGTTTTCATGTGTTTAAATGGCTCAAAGAACAAAAATTGGTAATTGCAAAAATATTAACATATATTTTGACGAGGGATTACAACAATTCAAAAACCTTAAAAAACAAAACAAATAGTTTGAAGCTTAGTGGAAATCTTTTTTTTTCTTTAATCGTTTTCTTTTAGTAGAAATTACTGTATTTCTTTTCTTATAAAGTATAAGCAATATATTTTTTAGACATGAGAAAAAGTTGGAAAACTTTTTAAGTTCAGTTCAGAATCGCTTAAGTTATTATGTAAATTGCAAAAATATTTACGGTTCCTGAGCAATAATTTTAATATTTTAACTTAAACTCGAAAAATGATCAAAAATTAAATTTTTTTTTTGTTACGTAAAATCCACTCGCTGCGTGATTAAACTCACAGGTTTGAACACAGCCAGTTATATAATGTCAGTAGGAAGGCCGAAAAAACGAAAATTTTCAATCAAACAGTTCGTGGTAACTATAAGTAAGAGGCGACCCGGCTCACTTTAAAAAATTTTGTAATTTCTTGTTAAAATATATAAAAATTTTTTGCTATTACCAGTTTTTTGTCTTTACGCAATTTAATGTCTTTTCATACCGAGGATATTCAAAAATATTTGATTATTACCGCAAGTCCGATTTTTAACAACAATTTCTACTAAGCTTCAAACTATTTGTTTTCTTTTCTAAGGTTTTTGAATTGTTGTAATCCCTTGTAAAAATGTATGCTAATATCTTTAATTTTTTTGGCTATGATTGCTTGAAAAATCAAATATCTTTGAAAATATGAAAAGACAACTAAAATGCAATTTTTTTGTAAAAAGTGATTCTTTTTCTATTTTTTTTGTCTTTTGATTAAAAATGACACTTGAACTTTTAATATGTGTTCAAATGAGCCCTCTCACAAAATTCTAGGACCTCTGGGTCGATACCATCACCCCTGGGAAAAAAGGCAAATAAACACGCATCCGTGATCTTTCTTCTAGCAAAAGCGCACAGTTCCACATTTTTGCAGATAGGGGCTTAGAACCTCTGCACTAGGGTTCTCTGATTCGCTGAATCTTATTGTGTGATGCTCATTAAGATTCTGTGATTTTAGGTTTTTTTTCCCTTTTTTCGAAAATTAGGCAAATTTTTCTCAGGCTTGTAACTTTTGTAACTTTCTTAGGCCTGTAACAAGGGAAGTAAAATTTCAGTAAAATTGTTTCATCATATATGTAATTATTAATTTAAATTCTTTAATTACTATTGGCTAATGTTTGTTCTTTTATATAGATAGTTAGTTACTTATAGAGGGGGATTGCCACCTGGATCAAACATTACGCCATACCATAAAAAGTTTAATAATCATTGCTCGCTAATAAAGATAGTAATTTATTTAAATACTTCAATTACTATTGGCTACAGTTCTTTCTTTAATATAGTAAAAGAAAGAGTTCAATCTTTATCATAATAATTCAATTTCCGTCGGATAGAGCTTGCAGATATCAGGATGACATTGCCAAGTAACCTTCTGCCCATTTTTTTTTTTAAATGTTTACTCAGATTGTTATGGCGAGTTCAGCAATCATAATTTCCTTGTCACATCTAGTTTCAGAGCATTTTGCAATAATTGTCTTGTGCTTTTCAGGATAGCTTGTTCTACAACACAGAGTATTTTTTGCCAAATATTTAGTAGAGCTAAAAGAACTGTTTAAAGCACAGCTAGAATAAAAATGGTTATAATTCTGACGTCATAATACAAAAGTTATGACGTCAACTTTTATTATAAATAAAAGTAGTATTTAGAAGATAGATCAAATAGCAATAAGATGCCTTCTAAGTGAGTTATAAACTTATTTGACGTAATAGGTGAATGCCAATATTTATACACTTTTAAAATTCGACAAGAAATTTTTATTTTACTTTTGTTCTCAATTCAGGGTCACTAAAGTTATTATGTAAACTGCAAAAATATTTATGGTATCCGAGAAATAATTTAAATCTTTCAGTTCAAACTAGAGAAACAACTTAAAATTTTAAAACTAGTTTTATTTTTGGTTAGGTTCTAACTATCCGACGCGGGATTGAAAGTATATTTTCATACAAAAACATTAAATTTTTTTATTTATTTTAGTTTTCAGTTCAGAATCGCTAAAGTTATTATGTAAACTGCAAAAATATTTCTGATATCTGAGATATAATTTTAATATATTAATATAATATGATAATAATTTTTTAATCCGGGTTACATAAAGTTTTCATACAAAAACATTAAATTTTTTTATTTATTTTAGTTTTCAGTTCAGAATCGCTAAAGTTATTATGTAAACTGCAAAAATATTTCTGATATCTGAGCTATAATTTTAATCTTTAGTTCAAACTAGAAAAATACATGAAAATTTATAAATTAGTTTTATTTTTTGTCAGGTTCCTGGTACTTGTCTTAAGAAAAGACTTGTCATACTTGTCTTAAGAAAAGATGAACGTTATCAACAGAAAAATCATGCATGTATTTAGAAGGAGGACAAGAATCGAAAAATTGGTTATGAACATTACCTGTCCTAATTCCCCTTATATGAAAGACGGAGTTCAATAAACCTTTCAACAAATTGTTGGTGAGTCCTACCAATATAGAACTTCCCACAAGAACACGGAATTTTATATACCCCACTTACTGAATTTCCCCGAGTTAAATCCTTACCAGAACTAAAAAAACTACCCATTGGCATTAACGGTTGGAAACATGTATAAATAACAAAATTACGTAAAACCCGTGAAAGTTTCTCACCCAAACCAGGTACATATGGTAATGAAATGAAACTTTTTGATACATCTAAATCTAAAGACTGAGAAACCCCAATAGCTAAAGACTGTGAATCTCCTTTATTGGCAAATCTTTTCATAGATGCCATTGAAACCTCCACTACACAGTTTTAGAATCTCTCCTTGCTTCAGGGGTAGGTTCATGGATGATGTGGTGTGCGTTTAGAAACATGGATTGGATTCCTTAGACCTATTTTGTAAGCATTTAAATAGTTTTGATAATAATATTAAATTTACAGTTGAGTTTGAGGATAATAATAAATTACCTTTTTTGGATATTTTATTAATTAAAAGGGATCTCCATTTACTTTTATCGATTTACAGAAAACCAACGCACAATGATAGGTATTTAAATTTTCATTCTTGCCACCATATGTCGGTGAAACAGGGGGTTGTATTTCTTAACATTGGACGTCATCGTCTCTTACTAGGTTGCTAGCTACCACTGCAACCCGGAAAAAGCTAACTAACTCCAATGTATGCAATGGTTTGTTCTTCTAATGATCGTCTTTTAATGTACACAAAGCAAAGTATTTTGTTTATTTTGCTTGGTCATTTTAGTTTTGGTTTTATCCCTCTTTTATATTCTATTTGAACACATCATATTGTTAATTTTATATCTCTAATAAATGACGCCGTGGCGCAACAGGCTAGTAGGTTCGGCTAATAGTCGAGAGGTTGGTGGTTCAAGCCCACCCTGGGTCAATTCCTTTTAGTTTGTAATTCAGCTATCTATAAAACTGTGATACCGATGATAATTACAGAATTCCCATATTTATTAACATTAGACGTGATCGTCTTTTACTAGGTTGCTAGCTACCGCTGCAACCCAGATTATTATTCTAATGATCGTCTTTTAATGTATAACTAAGTCCAATACATGCAATAAATTTTTATTCCAATGATCGTCTTTTAATGTAACATATCAGTTACTATGGGAGAGAGATCGTTCTTTACTGTAATCTCTTACTAGGTTGCTAGCTACCACTGCAACCCGGAATAACGTGGTTAAAGTCAATTTTCTTGATTTTCAAGCCAATATATTTCCCTTGCTGTTCAAGCCAAGGGACAGAAAGTTTCCTATACAGGGGTTTTGGACAAGGCGGTTCTAATGGTGTACTTTTTGTTTTGATCTGACTCCTTTGTTAGGAACTATGGGTTTTTATATTTCTTAACATTGGACGTGATCGTCTCTTACTAGGTTGCTAGCTATCGCTGCAACCCGGAAAAAAAACACATTGTGCCCACATCGTTCTTTACTCAGGCAGTGCTAGCGCGCTGCCTATGATAATAAACTGATTACACACAGGAAAAAGCCTACGGCTTTTTCTTCTTTTAAATAGTAAGAGACGAGTCTCAAATAATCAAGTAGCTAGCTAATTCCAAAGGTATGCAATTTTTGTTATTCCAATGATCGTTTTTTATTGTAACTAGGTTTCAGCCATCTCTACAGCCATGATACTATTGGAAATTACATAATCCCTATTTATGTTTTAGTTAACATGGGCAAGGTGTCGTTCTTTATTGTATTTTAGGGAGTATTTCCCCTTTTTTCAAAAATAAGGCACATTTTCTCAGGCTCCTAACTTATGAAGGGTAAAACTAAACTTGATGAAATCTATACATTCAAAATCAGCTTAAAAATCCAATTCTTTTGATGTATCTTTTCGTATCAAAATTCCGTTTTTTTTAGAGTTTCGGTTATTACTATAGAATCGTGTCGTCTCGTACTTACAAATCGTTACCACGAATTTTTAGATTTCTAGTTACTATGCCATGGTTTGTTCTTTACAAGGTTTCAGTTATCTCCACAACCATGATACCGGTGAAACTCATATAAACCCTAGTTTTAATGAACTAGATTGGTCCTTTAACAAGCCCCCTCGTGACATTTTAGGATCACTGGGTCGATACGATCACCCCTGGGAAAAAAATTAATACTCATCCGTGATCTTTCTTCTGGCAAAAATACCAAATTCCACATCTTTCTAGATAGGAGCTTGAAACCCCTACAGTAAGGTCTTCTGATACGCTGAATCTGATGGTGGGATTTTCATCAAAATTTTATGACTTTTACTTTTATGACTTTTAGAAAAAAAATATTCTTATTTATACACAATAAATATAAATTAAAGGGAAAATGAGCATCTAACAATTTGACTAAAAAGGAACTAAACCTCAAATCCTTTTTAGTCAAATTGTTAGATGCTCATTTTCCCTTTAATTTATATTTATTGTGTATAAATAAGAATATTTTTTTTCTGGCAGTTTAAGCCAAAGCCCCCTTCCCTGACATACTACTCCGCCGGTCATGATATTTGAAGTTTTGAACATTTGTACTTGTCCGGGTAGCAGCGGTAGCTATCAACCTAGTAAGAGACGATCTCGTCCAATGTTAAGAAATATAAAAACCCATAACTCCTAAAAAAAAGTCATATCAAAACAAACAGTTTACCATTAGAACCGCCTTGTCCGAAAACCCTGTATAGGAAACTTTCTGTCCCTTGGCTTGAACAGCAAGGGAAATATATTGGCTTGAAAGTCAAGAAAAGTGGCGGCTACTACAACATTCTGCCTAAACGGCATATTTTTTTTTCTTTCTTCTTTTCCACAGATATTTTGCACTGGAACATCGTAGAGAGTTTTTCAATGATTCATTTTAGAGGAAATTAATTGGGTTAAAAATTTTTAGTAAGTAAAATAAATTATTTCTAAAAGAGAATAAATATTTCCACTAAAAACTGCATTTTTGATGTCTTTTCATACTGCAGTGTTTTCAAAGATATTTGATTTTTGTACATAAATCATAATCGTATACCAGCAGTAACATTTGAACCCACGCCTCCGAAGAGAGTGGTGGCTAACACCAGCGCCTTGGGCCACTCGGTCTCTCATAACTATATATGTGAATCCGGGTTGCAGCAGTAGCTAGCAACCTAGTAAGAAAAGCTTACGGCTTTTTCTTCTTTGAAATAGTAAAAGACGAACCTCAAGCAATCAAGTAGCTAACTAAGTCCAATGTATGCAGTGGTATGTTCTTTAATAACCTATATAGTTTTTAATCCCATTAATTTTCTTTAAAAACAGCCATTGAATAACTCTCTATGATGTTCCAGTGCCAAGCTATCTGTGGAATTACTTACCTATACTATAATTAAGTGGCGTATAAAATTTAGTATAGGCAAGAGGTCGTTCTTTATTATATTTCAAGGTTTAAAATTATTAAGCACACAAAATCCCGTGTCGAGTATCTAAAACCTAGCATAAAACAAAACTAATTTAAAAATTTTCAGGTATTTATCTTGTTTGAATTACAAAATTAGTATTATTGGTTAGACACCATAAATATTTTTGCAGTTTACATAATAAGTTTAGTGATTCTGGACTGAAAACTAAAATAATTGCAATTATGAGACAATAATATGGAGATATGTACTTTACGGGTTACAAACCAAAAAAAGTTTGGTTCCAGGATACAATAATAAATTTGAACTGAGATGAAAAAAAAATTTCTTCCAGGAGACAAAAAGCAAAACTAATTTTAGAATTTTCATGTATTTTTGTTGTTTAAATTAAAAAATTACTATTACTGATTAGGCATCATAAATATTTTTGCAGTTTACATAATAATTTTAGCGATTAAGCCAAAAAAGAAAATTTTGGTTCCAGGAGTTTCGGTTACTATTGAGACAAGTAGCTATTATTACTATAGAGTTCATTACATGGACTGTTTTATTGCTTCAAAATTCAAATATCTTTGAAAAGACTGCAGTATGAAAATACATCAAAAATGCAATTTTTTTGACAAAATTGATTCTACTTTAAAAAGTATTTTATTTTTAAATACAAAAGTGACTAGATGTTGCAATTTCCTTTAAAATGAGCTATTATACAGCTCTCTATGATTTTCCAGTGCCCAGCTAGCTGAGCAGAAAAAAAAAGCGGAAAGAAAAAAAATATCCCGTTTGTGGAGAATAACGTGGTAAAAGTCAATTTTCTCGATTTTCAAGCCAATATATTTTCTTTGTTATTCAAGCCAAAGGGCGGTAAGTTTCCTTTATAGAGGATTCGGACAAGGCGGTTCTAATGGTGTACTTTTTGTTTTGATCTGACTCTTTTTTTAGGAGTTGGGGGGTTTTATATTTCTTGACATTGGAGGTGATCGTCTCTTACTAGGTTGCTAGCTACCGCTGCAACCCGGATAATGTAAAAAAAAATATAAATACTGTAATCTTAACTATAGTAAAGTTGCGTATGCAAGTTAGTATAGGGAAGAGTTTGATCTTTATTATACTGGAAACAAAGAAAAGAGAAAAAAATATCCCGTTTAGGCAGAATGTTGTAGTAGCTGCCACTTTTCTTGATTTTTTAGTACTGATTTTTTAACTTGCGTGTAGCTTGCTTTGATCTAGCCATTATGTATTCATGAATGAGACCATTTACAGTTTTGACGTTTCTTATATAGTAATTATGACGTCACTGCATCAAAAATACAGTTTTTATTGGAAAAATTTATTCTCTTTTAGAAATAATTTATTTTAGTTACTATAGATTTTTAACCCAATTAATTTCCTTTAAAATGAGCTATTGAACAACCCTCTACGATGTTCCAGTGCCAAGCTATCTGTGGAAAAGAAAAAAAAAAAAAAAAGAAAAAAATATCCCGTTTGGGGAGAATAACGTGGTTAAAGTCAATTTTTCTTGATTTTCAAGCCAATATATTTCCCTTGCTGTTCAAGCCAAGGGACAGAAAGTTTACTATACAGGGGTTTCGGACAAGGCGGTTCTAACGGTGTACTTTCTGTTTTGATCTGATTCCTTTGTTAGGAACTATGGGTTTTTATATTTCTTAACATTGGACGTGATCGTCTCTTACTAGGTTGCTAGCTACCGCTGCAACCCGGATTAATTAATGGCGTTATAGTGCAAGTGTCTAGCACGATCGGCCGTTAATCGAAAGGTTGGTCGTTCAAGGCCATCGGGGGTCAATTTTCTTTAGTTTGTAATTCAGCTATAAATAAAACCATGATAACGATGATGCTTACAACATTCCAATTTACACTATTGATCATTTATGTAAAAAATCAAATATCTTTGAAAAAACTGCAGCGTGAAAAGACATCAAAAATGCAATTTTTGGTGGAAAAATTTATTCTGTTTTAGAAATAATTTATTTTAGTTTCTATAAATTTTTAACCCAATTAATTTCCTTTAGGATGAGCTATTGAACAGCCCTCTACGATGTTCCAGTGCCAAGCTATCTGTGGAAAAGAAAGAAAGAAAAAAAAATATCCCGTTTGGGGAGAATAACGTGGTTAAAGTAAATTTTCTTGATTTTCAAGCCAATATATTTCCCTTGATGTTCAAGCCAAGGGACAGAAAGTTTACTATACAGGGGTTTCGGACAAGGCGGTTCTAATGGTGTACTTTTTGTTTTGATCTGACTCCTTTGTTAGGAACTATGGATTTTTATATTTCTTAACATTGGACGTGATCGTCTCTTACTGGGTTGCTAGCTACCGCTGCAACCCAGATTCATTCTTTACTTTAAACATATCGATTCTTTATGTAATATGTTTACAAACAGGAAAAAGCCTAAGGCTTTTTCTTCTTTGAAATAGTAAGAGACGAACGTCAAACAATTCAGTAGCTAACTAAGTCTGATGCGTGCAATGTTTTGTTATTCCAATGTTCGTCTTTTATTGTATTAAAGATTAAAATTATCTCTGAAAGAATGGATTTTGTTGAAAAGTCAGCTAGAGATGCTTTCGCAAAACTTCATAGTAATATCCAAAAGAAATGTTGCATGTTTAGTGAAAAGCTTCCAAGGTATGAACCGGCAACTGTGGAACAGTTTATAGATGTAATGGGAAATTTTATAGATCACTGTGAATATATGGAGGCATAATTGTTCTTTACTTAGTTTCAGCTTTAATTCGATGATCCAGACTTTATGTACTAACTACATCCAAAGACTATGACGTCATTGTTTAATATTGTATATAAAAAATTAAGTTTTTCGTAAAAAAAATTAATTAAAAAAAAATTAAGTACAAATAGCGCTAGATCTAGAGATTTCCTTTAAAATGAGCCATTGAACAACTCTCTACGATGTTCCAGTGCCAAGCTATCTGTGGAAAAGAAAGAAAAAAATATCCCGTTTGTGGAGAATAACGTGGTTAAAGTCAATTTTCTTGATTATCAAGCCAATATATTTTCTTTGTTATTCAAGCCGCAGGGCGGTAAGTTTCCTTTATAGGGGTTTCGGACAAGGCGGTTCTAATGGTGTACTTTTTGTTTTGATCTGACTCTGTTTTTCGGAGTTAGGGGTTTTTATATTTCTTAACATTGGACGTGATCGTCTCTTACTAGGTTGCTAGCTACCGCTGCAACCCGGATAACATTGGACGTGATCGTCTCTTACTAGGTTGCTAGCTACCGCTGCAACCCAGACTAGGTTGCTAGCTACCGCTGCAACCCAGATAATTGACAAACACCATTTATGATGAGCTATAATCGTCCTTTATGTAACTACACCTGGAACCACCATACATCAGTTAGTATGGGAGAGAGATTGTTCTTTACTGTAAGTATCGGTCCTTTATGTATTTAATGTAATAACCAATGATCGTCTTTTATTGTAAATCTTAATGTAATAAAAATAATTTATTTTAATTACAAGAAGTTAAGTGGAGTATAAAATTTAGTATAGGCAAGAGGTCGTTCTTTATTATAAGCATGTTTCTATAACTATTATGGATCTTAATAAAGATTAGTCCTATTAAAAATACGCTATTTTGGTAGTCTGGTTCTTAACTGTGATTTATGATGAATCATATCGATCCTTTATGTAATATTACGTCACATATGGTTATCTTTTAATGTATTATTACAAACAGGAAAAAGCCTACGGCTTTTTCTTCTTTGGAATAGTAAGAGACGAACCTCAAAGAATCAGGCAGCTAACTAAGTTCAATATAAGCAATGGTTTGTTCTTCTAATGTTCATCTTTTAATTTGGCGTTTCTTACTAGGTTGCTAGCTACCACTGCAACCTAGATATTCTTATTTCTGCTACTATGGGCTAAGGCTTGTTCTTTACTGTATCTTTTAAGAAGAATAGTAGGCGTCTTTATTATCTTCTTTGCGTAAGCATTTATCTAGTATAGGCAAAAGTCGTTGTGTTTTCATCTCTACTACTTCATTTTTCAAGATGTTGTCTCTGTTTTTTTGTACTAACTCGCTTCTTATGACTCGTCATAATACTTTATTTAAACTCATAACACTTCTTATGATTCGTATCAAATATCCATAACCTAACAAAAAGTAAAACTAATTTTTAAATTTTCAGGTATTTTGTTAGTTTGAATGAAAAGATTAAAATTATTGCTCAGATATCATAAATATTTTTGCAGTTTACATAATAACTTTAGCAATTCTAAACTGAAAAATAAGATATATTAAAAAATGGAATTTTTTGGTCTGAAACTACATAGTCAATCCCACATCGGGTAGTTAGAACCTAACCAAAAATAAAACTAATTTTAACATTTTAAGGTATTTTTCTAGCTTGTATTGAAATATTCAAACTACTGCTCAGATACCATGGATATTTTTGCAGTTTACACAAGCTAATAAGAATATTAATTTATATAATTTATAAAGAATATAAATTAATATAGGTAAGAGGTCGTTCTTTATTATATTTTCTTATGTTTGTTTCGGTAATCTTCATCATTATCATACCGTTCCCTGCTCTTTTGTCTAGCCTGCTCAATTCTTGCTTCTCTGTAATGTTCATCATTACCATACCGTTCTTTTGCTCTCTCAATTATTACTTCTCGATACGCCTGGTCGGTTGAATACCTTTTTTTTGCTCTCTCAATTATTACTTCTCGATACACCTGGTCGGTTGAATACCTTTGCTTTTTTCTTTTCAAGTTACTATCTCTGTTGTTTGTGTAGTACTCTTTCTTCAACTTGCGTATAGCCTGCTTTGATCTAACCATTATTCTAATCAAGAATGAGAGAATTTTCAGTTTTGACTTTCCTTATATACTAATTATGACGTCACTCTATTCACGTCATAGCTCTAATATAAAACTATGATGATCTTATATAGTAATTATGACGTCACTGCATCAAAATACAGTTTTTATTGGAAAAATTTATTATCTTTTAGAAATAATTTATTTTAGTTACTATAGATTTTTAACCCAATTAATTTCCTTTAAAATGAGCTATTGAACAACCCTCTACGATGTTCCAGTGCCAAGCTATCTCTGGATACAAAAAAAAAGAAAAAAATATCCCTTTTGACGAGAATAACGTGGTTAAAGTAAATTTTCTTGATTTTCAAGCCAATATATTTCCATTGCTGTTCAAGCCAAGGGACAGAAAGTTTCCTATACAGGGGTTTCGGACAAGGCGGTTCTAATGGTGTACTTTTTGTTTTGATCTGACTCCTTTTTTAGGAGCTATGGGTTTTTATATTTCTTAACATTGGACGTGATCGTCTCTTACTAGGTTGCTAGCTACCGCTGCAACCCGGAACATATAAATACTGTAATCTTAACTATAGTGAAGTTGCGTATGCAAGTTATTATAGGAAGAGTTCGATCTTTAAAAATACATCAAAAATGCAATTTTTTTGACAAAATTGATTCTACTTTAAAAAGTATTTTATTTTTAATTACAAAAGTGACTAGATGTTTCAATTTCCTTTAAATGAACTATTATACAGCTCTCTATGATTTTTCAGTGCCCAGCTAGTTGAGGAGGAAAATCAAGCGGAAAGAAAAAAATATCCCGTTTGTGGAGAATAACGTGGTAAAAGTCTATTTTCTTGATTTTCAAGCCAAAATATTTTCTTTGTTATTCAAGCCAAAGAGTGATAAGTTTCCTTAATAGGGGTTTTGGACAAGGTGGTTCTAATGGTGTAATTTTTGTTTTGATCTGACTCTTTTCTCAGGAGTTAGGGGTTTTTATATTTCTTAACATTGGACGTGATCGTCTCTTACTAGGTTGCTAGCTACCGCTGCAACCCGGAGTGCTAGCTACTGCTGCAACCCGGATTGCTAGCTACCGCTGCAACCCGGATAATGTTATTTCAAAGATCGTCCTTTAATGTAACAGCAACCCGGATCTATTAACATGGGTTAGAGGTCGTTCTTTACTATAAAACATCGAAAATGCAGTTTTTGGTGGAAAAATTTATTCTCTTTTAGAAATAATTTATTTTAGTTACAAAAGGTTTTTAACCCAATTAATTTCCTTTAAAATGAGCTATTGAACAACCCTCTACGATGTTCCAGTGCCAAGCTATCTCTGGAAAAGAAAAAAAGAAGAGAAAAAATATCCCGTTTGGGGAGAATAACGTGGTTAAAGTCAATTTTCTTGATTTTCAGCCAATATATTTTCTTTGTTATTCAAGCCAAAGAGTGATAAGTTTCCTTAATAGGGGTTTTGGACAAGGTGGTTCTAATGGTGTAATTTTTGTTTTGATCTGACTCTTTTCTCAGGAGTTAGGGGTTTTTATATTTCTTAACATTGGACGTGATCGTCTCTTACTAGGTTGCTAGCTACCGCTGCAACCCGAGTGCTAGCTACTGCTGCAACCCGGATTGCTAGCTACCGCTGCAACCCGGATAATGTTATTTCAAAGATCGTCCTTTAATGTAACAGCAACCCGGATCTATTAACATGGGTTAGAGGTCGTTCTTTACTATAAAACATCGAAAATGCAGTTTTTTGGTGGAAAAATTTATTCTCTTTTAGAAATAATTTATTTTAGTTACAAAAGGTTTTTAACCCAATTAATTTCCTTTAAAATGAGCTATTGAACAACCCTCTACGATGTTCCAGTGCCAAGCTATCTGTGGAAAAGAAAAAAGAAGAGAAAAAATATCCCGTTTGTGGAGAATAACGTGGTTAAAGTCAATTTTCTTGATTTTCAAGCCAATATATTTCCCTTGCTGTTCAAGCCAAGGGACAGAAAGTTTCCTAGACAGGCTTTTCAGACAAGGCGGTTCTAATGGTGTACTTTTTGTTTTGATCTGACTCCTTTGTTAGGAACTATGGGTTTTTATATTTCTTAACATTGGACGTGATCGTTTCTTACTAGGTTACTAGCTACCGCTGCAACCCGGATAAGGTTGCAAGTCGACGATTTTGTTTTGGCCTTATTATAATTGGTATGGTGAAATAATAATATGCAAATGGTTCTTAATCATACTTTATTATGGTCCCATATGGTCTAGTGGCTAGGATAGTTAACTTTCACTTAACAGGCCCGGTTCGATTCCTGGTGTGGGAACATTTTTAACTCTATAATCTTCGAACATTTGAACCTTTTATAATTTATAATGATGTATAATATAAATACTATAATCTTAACTATAGTGAAGTTGCCTATGCAAGTTAGTATAGGGAAGAGTTCGATCTTTATTATAGGAGGTGATCGTCTCTTACTAGGTTGCTAGCTACCGCTGCAACCCGGATCAGTTTCCCTACCTCTTAGCTAAATATATTAACTTTAATATAAATTAATAAAGGCAAGAGGTCCTTCTTTATTATAATAACAACCAGGATGACGTCAGTTACAACTTTGGTTTCGTTTTATGCTATATCATTACAAACAGGAAAAATCCGACGGCTTTTTTCTCTTTGAAATAGTAAGGATCGAACGTCAAGCAATCGAGTAGCTAACTAAGTCCAATGTATGCAGCGGTATGTTATCCGCTATATTGATCTTAAATATAACTTTAATGTAATAAATATAAATGAGCCACAGGGTTCAGTTTCTCTGGGCTTGAGTTCGTTCTTTACTATGTTATTACTAACTTTTAGTCTCCTTATGGGTTTTTCTATTCATTCTTTACTTTAAACATATCGATTCCTTATGTAAAATTTCTTAATGTAAAATAATTTGTTTTAATTACAAAATGTTTTTATCCCCATTAATTTCCTTTAAAATGAGCCATTGAACAACTCTCTACGATGTTCCAGTGCCATGCTATCTGTTTGAATTACTAACCTATACTATAATTTAGTGGCGTATAAAATTAGTATAGGCAAGAGGTCGTTCTTTATTATAATCTCTTACTAGGTTGCTAGCTACCGCTGCAACCCGGATCTTTACTGCAAATCTAGCAAAACAATTTTTAAGTCTGATGAAGATTTAACTGATGTGTCAAAAGTAAGGTTGCAATTCGACGATTTTGTTTTGGCCTTATTATAACTGGTATGGTGAAATAATAATATGCATATGGTTCTTAAATCATACCTCTTTATGGTCCCATTTGGTCTAGTGGCTAGGATAGTTAACTTTCACTTAGGAGGACTGGGTTCGATTCCCGGTGTGGGAAAATTTTTAACTCTATAATCTTCGAACATTCGAACCTTTTATAATTTATAATGATGTATAATATAAATACTGTAATCTTCACTACAGTGAAGTTGCCTATGCAAGTTAGTATAGGGAAGAGTTCGATCTTTATTATACTGGATACAAAGAAAAAAAAAATATCCCGTTTAGGCAGAATATTGTAGTAGCTGCCACTTTTCTTGATTTTCAAGCCAATATATTTCCCTTGCTGTTCAAGCCAAGGGACAGAAAGTTTCCTATACAGGGGTTTCGGACAAGGCGGTTCTAATGGTGTACTTTTTGTTTTGATCTGACTCCTTTGTTAGGAACTATGGGTTTTTATATTTCTTAACATTGGACGTGATCGTCTCTTACTAGGTTGCTAGCTACCGCTGCAACCCGGATTATATTTCTTAGCATGGGACTGATCGTCTCTGACTAGGTTGCTACCTACTGCTGCAACCCAAATTCACATATATATTTATTTATGAGAGGCAGCCTGGCCGAGTGGTCCAAGACACTGGTGTTAGCCACCAGTCTCTTCGGATGCGTGGGTTCAAATCTTACCGCTGGTATACGATTATGTTTGAAAGACTGCAGTGTGAAAAGACATCAAAAATGCAGTTTTTGGTTGAAAAATTTATTCTCTTTTAGAAATAATTTATTTTAGTTACTATAGATTTTTTACCCAATTAATTTCCTTTAAAATGAGCTATTGAACAACCCTCTACGATGTTCCAGTGCCAAGCTATCTGTGGAAAAGAAAAAAAAAGAAAAGAGAAAAAAATATCCCGTTTGGGGAGAATAACGTGGTTAAAGTCAATTTTCTTGATTTTCAAGCCAATATATTTCCCTTGCTGTTCAAGACAAGGGACAGAAAGTTTCCTTTAGAGGGGTTTCGGACAAGGCGGTTCTAATGATGTACTTTTTGTTTTGATCTGACTCCTTTGTTGGGAACTATGGGTTTTTATATTTCTTAACATTGGACGTGATCGTCTCTTACTAGGTTGCTAGCTACCGCTGCAACCAGGATTCCTTTAAAATGAGCCATTACACTCATTATTATGATCACAAACTGTTTGATTTAATACTTAAGTTACTATGGGTTACAGTTCGTTCCTTATTGTAAAGTTATGAAAACTTTACTAACCTATACTATAGTTAAGTGGCCTATAAAATTCTGTGTAGGCAAGAGGTTGTTGTTTATTATATTTCAATATAACTATACAAGCATATACTGTCGTTAAGTTGCACATACAAGTTAGTATAGGCAAGAGTTCGTTCCTTATTATACTATTGAGACAAGTAGCTATTATTACTATAGAGTTCATTACATGGACTGTTTTATTGCTTCAAAATTCAAATATCTTTGAAAAGACTGCAGTATGAAAATACATCAAAAATGCAATTTTTTTGACAAAATTGATTCTACTTTAAAAAGTATTTTATTTTTAAATACAAAAGTGACTAGATGTTGCAATTTCCTTTAAAATGAGCTATTATACAGCTCTCTATGATTTTCCAGTGCCCAGCTAGCTGAGCAGAAAGAAAAAGCGGAAAGAAAAAAATATCCCGTTTGTGGAGAATAACGTGGTAAAAGTCAATTTTCTTGATTTTCAAGCCAATATATTTTCTTTGTTATTCAAGCCAAAGGGAGGTAAGTTTCCTTTATAGAGGATTCGGACAAGGCGGTTCTAATGGTGTACTTTTTGTTTTGATCTGACTCTTTTTTTAGGAGTTGGGGGGTTTTATATTTCTTAACATTGGAGGTGATCGTCTCTTACTAGGTTGCTAGCTACCGCTGCAACCCGGATTTCATTTTTAATGGGCTAGGTGTCGTTCTTTATTGTGAAAAAATATAGTATAGGCAAAAGGTCGTTCTTTATTATAATTATCATATCTTATATGTAACTTTTATTTTATAAGTCTTCGATAGTCTAATGGTAAGAATGCCAACTTGTTACCTGGGAGAAGGGGGTTCGATTCCCCGTCGGGCATAAATTTTAATATGTTGAATTAAAAGCACTATCTTTTCAATTTAAAATTTAAAAAAGAAACTTGTTTATTTACATTCTAGCTAAAATAATGAAGATAATATGAATGAACCACAGTGTTCAGTTTCTTTGGACTTGAGTTCGTTTTTTAACTATAAATACAAACAGGAAAAAGCCTACGGCTTTTTCTTCTTTTAAATAGTAAGAGACGAAACTCAAACAATCAAGTAGCTAACTAAGTCCAATGTATGGAATGGTTTGTTATTTCAGTGATCGTCTTTAATGTAAATTAATTACAAAATATTTTAACCCCTTTAATTTTATTTAAAATGAGCCATTGAACAACTCTCTATGATGTTCCAGTGCTAAGCTATCTGTTGAACTACTAACCTATACTATAATTAAGTGGCGTATAAAATTTAGTATAGGCAAGAGGTCGTTCTTTATTATATTTCTTTGGACTTGAGTTCGTTTTTTAACTATAAATACAAACAGGAAAAAGCTTACGGCTTTTTCTTCTTTTAAATAGTAAGAGACGAAACTCAAACAATCAAGTAGCTAACTAAGTCCAATGTATGGAATGGTTTGTTATTTCAGTGATCGTCTTTTAATGTAAAAATATAAATACTGTAATCTTAACTATAGTGAAGTTGCGTATGCAAGTTAGTATAGGGAAGAGTTCGATCTTTATTATACCCAATTAATTTCCTTTAAAATGAGCTATTGAACAACCCTCTACGATGTTCCAGTGCCAAGCTATCTGTGGAAAAGAAAAAAAAAAGAAAAAAGAAAAAAATATCCCGTTTGGGGAGAATAACGTGGTTAAAGTCAATTTTCTTGATTTTCAAGCCAATATATTTCCCTTGCTGTTCAAGCCAAGGGACAGAAAGTTTCCTATAAAGGGGTTTCGGACAAGGCGGTTCTAATGGTGTACTTTTTGTTTTGATCTGACTCCTTTGTTAGGAACTAGGGGTTTTTATATTTCTTAACATTGGACGTGATCGTCTCTTACTAGGTTGCTAGCTACCGCTGCAACCCGGATAACTATAGTGAAGTTGCGTATGCAAGTTAGTATAGGGAAGAGTTCGATCTTTATTATAATTACAAAAGATTTCTATATACAGCAATTTCCTTTAAAATGAGCCATTACACAGCTCTTTACTGTGACAACGAACCGTTTGATATAATACTTAAGTTACTATGGGTTAAAGTTCGTTCCTTATTGTAATTTAAAATTAACTATACCGATCGTTTATATAACTGAACAGTTAGTACAGGCAAGAGTATGTTCTTTATTATAAATTCCTTTAAAATGAGCTATTGAACAACCCTCTACGATGTTCCAGTGCCAAGCTATCTGTGGAAAAGAAAAAAAAAGAAAAAAAGAAAAAAATATCCCGTTTGGGGAGAATAACGTGGTTAAAGTCAATTTTCTTGATTTTCAAGCCAATATATTTCCCTTGCTGTTCAAGCCAAGGGACAGAAAGTTTCCTATACAGGGGTTTCGGACAAGGCGGTTCTAATGGTGTACTTTTTGTTTTGATCTGACTCCTTACTTAGGAACTATGGGTTTTTATATTTCTTAACATTGGACGTGATCGTCTCTTACTAGGTTGCTAGCTACCGCTGCAACCCGGAAAAAATCTTACCGCTGGTATACGATTATGTTTGAAAGACTGCAGTGTGAAAAGACATCAAAAATGCAGTTTTTGGTGGAAAAATTTATTCTCTTTTAGAAATAATTTATTTTAGTTACTATAGATTTTTAACCCAATTAATTTCCTTTAAAATGAGCTATTGAACAACCCTCTACGATGTTCCAGTGCCAAGCTATCTGTGGAAAAGAAAAAAAAGAAAAAAAGAAAAAAATATCCCGTTTGGGGAGAATAACGTGGTTAAAGTCAATTTTCTTGATTTTCAAGCCAATATATTTCCCTTGCTGTTCAAGCCAAGGGACAGAAAGTTTCCTATACAGGGGTTTCGGACAAGGCGGTTCTAATGGTGTACTTTTTGTTTTGATCTGACTCCTTTGTTAGGAACTATGGGTTTTTATATTTCTTAACATTGGACGTGATCGTCTCTTACTAGGTTGCTAGCTACCGCTGCAACCCGGAAAAGCTCGTTCTTTATTATAAAAACATCAAAAATGCAGTTTTTGGTGGAAAAATTTATTCTCTTTTAGAAATAATTTATTTTAGTTACTATAGATTTTTAACCCAATTAATTTCCTTTAAAATGAGCTATTGAACAACCCTCTACGATGTTCCAGTGCCAAGCTATCTGTGGAAAAGAAAAAAAAAAAGAAAAAAGAAAAAAGAAAAAAAATATCCCGTTTGGGGAGAATAACGTGGTTAAAGTCAATTTTCTTGATTTTCAAGCCAATATATTTCCCTTGCTGTTCAAGCCAAGGGACAGAAAGTTTCCTATACAGGGGTTTCGGACAAGGCGGTTCTAATGGTCTACTTTTTGTTTTGATCTGACTCCTTTGTTAGGAATTATGGGTTTTTATATTTCTTAACATTGGACGTGATCGTCTCTTACTAGGTTGCTAGCTACCGCTGCAACCCGGATGTATAATATAAATACTGTAATCTTAACTATAGTGAAGTTGCGTATGCAAGTTAGTATAGGGAAGAGTTCGATCTTTATTATATGCCTACATCCTACGATTATGACATCATTGATCAATCTTTAACATGAAATTATAATATTATTTAGATACTATGGACAGGAAGTTTGTTCTTTACTGTAACTGGAACCACCACATATCAGTTACTATTGGCGAGAGATCGTTCTTTACTGTAATCAAGCCAAGGGACAGAAAGTTTCCTATACAGGGGTTTCGGACAAGGCGGTTCTAATGGTGTAATTTTTGTTTTGATCTGACTTCTTTTTTAGGAACTATGTGTTTTTATATTTCTTAACATTGGACGTGATCGTCTCTTACTAGGTTGCTAGCTACCGCTGCAACCCGGATTGCTAGCTACCGCTGCAACCCGGATTACGAAAAGGAAAAAGCCTATGGCTTTTTCTTAAATGAAATAGTAAGAGACGAGCAGGCTACAAGCTACGATTATGACATCATTGATCAATCTTTAACCTGAAATTCTAATATTATTTTAGTTACTGTGGGCTGGAAGTTCGTTCTTTACTGGTAATTAGTTACTATAGGCTGGAAGTTTGTTCTTTACTGTAAAAATTAAAAAAAAAAACAAGTACAAATAGCACTAGATCTAGAGATTTCCTTTAAAATGAGCCATTGAACAACTCTACACGATGTTCCAGTGCCAAGCTATCTGTGGAAAAGAAGAAGAAGAAGAAGAAAGAAAAAAATATCCCGTTTGTGGAGAATAACGTGGTTAAAGTCAATTTTCTTGATTTTCAAGACAATATATTTTCTTTGTTGTTCAAGCCAAAGGGCGGTAAGTTTCCTTTATAGGGGTTTCGGACAAGGCGGTTCTAATGGCGTACTTTTTGTTTTGATCTGACTCTTTTTCTTAGGAGTTAGGGGTTTTTATATTTCTTAACATTGGACGTGATCGTCTCTTACTAGGCTGCTAGCTACCGCTGCAACCCGGATATGAAAAGACAATTGATAAAAGCATCTTATGTATCATATTGTTAATTTTAAAACTTTAATTAATGACGTCGTAGTACAAGTGGCAAGCGCGATCGGTCTTTAACCGAAAGGTTGGTGGTTCAAAGCCACCCGGGATCATTTTCTTTAATTTGTAATTTAGGTATCAGTAAAATCATCATTACTATATCATTAACTAGTATAGGCTTATTTAGTATAGGAAAGAGTTCGTTCTTTATTATATTTAATATTGATCCCTTACTACAGGTGGATTTGAACCCGCAAACCTCGAATCATGAGGCACACTTTCATCCATTGTGCTGTAGTAAGGTATTCATTGATTTGATTTTTCCACAAATCTGTGTATATACGGATAAATAGATTTTGATAAACGTATTCTAACGGCTATACTAACTTGACAATGCCAGTTAGTATAGCCAAGAGTTATTTTATCATTATAACATTTGAACCTTTTATAATCTATAATGATGTATAATATAAATACTGTAATCTTAACTATAGTGAAGTTGCGTATGCAAGTTAGTATAGGGAAGAGTTCGATCTTTATTATAATATTTTAGTACTGATTTTTTAACTTGCGTGTAGCTTGCTTTGATCTAACCATTATGTATTCATGAATGAGACCATTTACAGTTTTGACGTTTCTTATATAGTAATTATGACGTCACTGCATCAAAAATACAGTTTTTATTGGAAAAATTTATTCTCTTTTAGAAATAATTTATTTTAGTTACAAAAGGTTTTTAACCCAATTAATTTCCTTTAAAATGAGCTATTGAACAACCCTCTACGATGTTCCAGTGCCAAGCTATCTCTGGAGACAAAGAAAAAAGAAAAAAATATCCCGTTTGGGGAGAATAACGTGGTAAAAGTCTATTTTCTTGATTTTCAAGCCAATATATTTTCTTTGTTATTCAAGCCAAAGGGCGGTAAGTTTCCTTTATGGAGGATTTGGACAAGGCGGTTCTAATGGTGTACTTTTTGTTTTGATCTGACTCTTTTTTTAGGAGCTACGGGTTTTTATATTTCTTAACATTGGACGTGATCGTCTCTTACTAGGTTGCTAGCTACCGCTGCAACCCGGATTCGTTGGAATAGTAAGAGACGATCCTCAAATAATCAGACAGCTAACTAGGTTTATAATTTGTTCTTTAACATAAACGTTATTAATCGGATATTTTGATAAATCCTATATGGTCCAGAGGTTGGGATAGCTCTCACCCAGTTGGCTTGAGTTCAAATTTTGTATGGGAAATTTTAACTTATGATGATTTCTTAAGGAACATAATTAAAATTTCTTAATGTAATAAAAATATTTTTTTTTTAATTACAAAATGTTTTTAACCCCATTAATTTCCTTTAAAATGAGCCATTGAACAACTCTCTACGATTTTCCAGTGCCAAGCTATCTGTTGAATTACTAACCTATACTATAATTAAGTGGCGCATAAAATTTAGTATAGGCAAGAGGCCGTTCTTTATTATATATGACTCGTATCGAGTATCCATAACCTAACAAAAAGTAAATCATATCTTATATGTAACTTTTATTTTACAAGTCTTCCATAGTCTAATGGTAAGTATGCCCACTTGTTACTTGGGAGAAGGGGGTTCGATTCCCCGTCAGGGAGAACTTTTAATATGTTGAATTAAAAGCACAATCTTTTCAATTTAAAATTTATAAAAGAAACTTGTTTACATTCCAGCTAAAGTAATGAAGATAATATGAATGATCCACAGGGTTCAGTTTCTTTGGACTTGAGTTCGTTTTTTAACTATAAATACAAACAGGAAAAAGCCTACGGCTTTTTCTTCTTTTAAATAGTAAGAGACGAAACTCAAACAATCAAGTAGCTAACTAAGTCCAATGTATGGAATGGTTTGTTATTTCAGTGATCGTCTTTTAATGTAAAAATATAAATACTGTAATCTTATCTATAGTGAAGTTGCGTATGCAAGTTAGTATAGGGAAGAGTTCGATCTTTATTATAAACCCGGATTAACATGTAAAAAGATGTATAAAGAAATTTAATATCATGACTTATATGTAACTTATGTTATAAAGTCTCCGATAGTGTAGTGGTAAGTATCCCTGCCGGTCACGCGGTAGACCGGGGTTCGATCCCCGTCGGAGAGAATTTTTAATATATTAAATTTAAAGCAATATACCTTAAATTGAAAATTTCAAAAAATACTCAGTTCAGCTACCTCCTAGCCAAATATAAAAACTTTCATATAAATTAATATAGGCAAGAGGTCGTTCTTTACTATATCAATTATTACTTCTCGATACGCCTGGTCGGTTGAATACCTTTGTTTTGCTCTCTCAATTATTACTTCTCGATACGCCTGGTCGGTTGAATACCTTTGTTTTGCTCTCTCAATTATTACTTCTCGATACGCCTGGTCGGTTGAATACCTTTGTTTTGCTCTCTCAATTTTTACTTCTCGATGCGCCTGGTCGGTTGAATATTTTTGCTTTTCTCTTTTCAAGATACTATCTCTGTTGTTTGTGTAGTACTGTTTTTTCAACTTGCGTGCGACTTGCTTGATTGAAACCATTATGTAATTATGAATGAGAACATTTTCATCTTTGTAGTTCTTAAGTAGTAATTATGACGTCACAGCGTAATGATTTTGTTGACGTCATAGAGCAATGATATTATTTCATGACGTCTTCAGAAACAACAATATAATTTCATGTTTTTCTATTCACGTCATAGCTCTAATATAAAACTATGATGACATTCATTATTTATCTAGTAGGGTTTCAGACAAGGTAATTCTAATGATGTACTTTTGTTTTGATCTGACTCTATTTTTAGGAGTTTTGTTATATTTCTTAGCATTGGACTGATCATCTCTTACTAGGTTGCTAGCTACTGCTGCAACCCAAATTCACATATATATTTATTTATGAGAGGCAGCCTGGCCGAGTGGTCCAAGGCACTGGTGTTAGCCACCAGTCTCTTCGGAGGCGTGGGTTCAAATCTTACCGCTGGTATACGATTATGTTTGAAAGACTGGAGTGTGAAAAGACATCGAAAATGCAGTTTTTGGTGGAAAAATTTATTCTCTTTTAGAAATAATTTATTTTAGTTACAAAAGGTTTTTAACCCAATTAATTTACTTTAAAATGAGCTATTGAACAACCCTCTACGATGTTCCAGTGCCAAGCTATCTGTGGAAAAGAAAAAAAAAAAGAAAAAAGAAAAAAATATCCCGTTTGGGGAGAATAACGTGGTTAAAGTCAATTTTCTTGATTTTCAAGCCAATATATTTCCCTTGCTGTTCAAGCCAAGGGACAGAAAGTTTCCTATACAGGGGTTTCGGACAAGGCGGTTCTAATGGTGTACTTTTGAATTTGATCTGACTCCTTTTTTAGGAACTATGGGTTTTTATATTTCTTAACATTGGACGTGATCGTCTCTTACTAGGTTGCTAGCTACCGCTGCAACCTGGATATCATAAAACAATTAATTAGCTTTCTAAACGTATCTCATATGGTCTAGTGGCTTAGGATAGTTGTCTCTCAACCAATTAGCTTGGGTTCGAATCCCGGTGTGGGAATTATTTTTAAAACAAAATCAGGGGAAATTAATTACATAATTTGACATAGGTAACTAAGGGCAAGAGTTTGTTTTTTACTATAACTATATCTACTAGCAAACAAGTCAAATACATGCGATGATTTGATCTTCTAATGATCGTCTTTTAATATAAACTATTACTGATTAGGCATCATGAATATTTTTACAGTTTACATAATAACTTTAGCGATTATGCCAAAAAAAAGAAAATTTTGGTTCCAGGAGTTTCGGTTGCTATTGAGACAAGTAGATATTATTACTATAGAGTTCATTACCATGAACTGTTTGATTGCTTCAAAATTCAAATATCCTTGAAAAGACTGCAGTATGAAATACATCAAAAATGCAATTTTTTTGACAAAATTGATTCTACTTTAAAAATATTTTATTTTTAATTACAAAAGGCACTAGATGTAGCAATTTTCTTTAAAATGAGCTATTATACAGCTCTCTATGATTTTCCAGTGCCCAGCTAGCTGAGGAGAAAGAAAAAGCGGGAAAGAAAAAAATATCCCGTTTGTGTAGAATAACGTGGTTAAAGTCAATTTTCTTGATTTTCAAGCCAATATATTTTCTTTGTTATTCAAGCCAAAGAGCGGTAAGTTTCCTTTATAAGGGTTTAAGACAAGGCGGTTCTAATGGTGTACTTTTTGTTTTGATTTGACTCTTTTTTTAGGAGTTAGGGGTTTTATATTTCTTAACATTGGATGTGATCGTCTCTTACTAGGTTGCTAGCTACCCCTGCAACCCTGATCCTTTGGACTTGAGTCCATTCTTTACTAAACATCTTTATATAAAATATTTAAGTTACTATTGGCTAGAGTCTGTTATTTATTATAAATATTTCAAATTGATTACAAACAGGAAAAAGCCTACGGCTTTTCTTCTTTGAAATAGTAAGAGCCTTAAGCAATCAAATAGCTAACTAAATCAGATGTATGTAATGGGTTTTTATTCCAATGGTCGTCTTTTAATGGAAAATTTTCATATAATGGCCTTAAATATAACTGTACTAGCCAACACTATAGTTAAGTGGCTTATAAAATTTAGTAGAGGCAAGAGGTCGTTCTTTATTATAACTTTATCATTATCATACCGTTCCCTGCTCTTTTGTCTAGCCTGCTCAATTGTTGCTTCTCTATAAAGTTTATCATTTTGATAACGCTCCTTGATCTTTTGTTTGGCTGTCTCAATTTTTACTTCTCGATACACCTGGACGGTTGAATACCTTTGCTTTTGGTTTTTCTTATATTTGATGCGGTAATCTTCATCATTGTGATAACTCTCCTTGAACTTTTGTTTGGCTGTCTCAATTTTTGCATGTCTATAATCTTCATCATTTTGATAACACATCTTGCTGTTTTGTTTTGCTCTCTCAATTTTTACTTCTCGATACGCCTGGTCGGTTGAATACCTTTGCTTTTCTCTTTTCAAGATACTATCTCTGTTGTCTGTCTAGTACTGTTTTTTTAACTTGCGTGCTACTATAAATACTTTTGAATTTGATCTGACTCCTTTGTTAGGAACTATGGGCTTTTATATTTCTTAACATTGGACGTGATCGTCTCTTACTAGGTTGCTAGCTACCGCTGCAACCCGGATTGCTAGCTACCGCTGCAACCCAGATAACATAATGTCGTGTTTTTCTATTCCTGTCATAGCTCTAATAGAACTATGACGACATCCATTATTTATCTAGTAGGGTTTCAGACAAGGTGGCTCTAATGATATACTTTTGTTTTGATCTGACTCTATTTTTTAGGAGTTCTGAGTTTTTATATTTCTTAGCATTTGACTGATCGTCTCTTACTAGGTTGCTAGCTACTGCTGCAACCCGGACTCACATGAGAGGCGGCGTGGCCGAGTGGTCAAAGGCACTGGTGTTAGCCACCAGTCTTTTCGGAGGCGCGGGTTCAAATCCCACCGCTGGCATATGATTACTCAAACATTCTAAATATTTTTGCAGTTTACAGAGTTTTGCAATTTTTTCTCATACCTTTTGCAATGTCATAATATAAATACTGTAATCTTAACTATAGTGAAGTTGCCTATGCAAGTTAGTATAGGGAAGAGTTCGATCTTTATTATAATCATAGTAATATCCAAAAGAATGTTGCATGTTTAGTGAAAAGCTTCCAAGGTATGGACCGGCAACTGTGGAACAGTTTACAGATGTAATGGAAATCTTATACATCACTGTGAATATATGGAGGCATAATTCTCCTTTACTTAGTTTCAGCTTAAATTCGATGATCGAGCCTTTATGTAATACTAACTACATCCAACGACTATGACGTCATTGATCAATATTGTATATAAAAAATTAAGTTTTTCGTAAAAAAAAAATTAATAAAAAAAAATTTAGTGCAAAAGTCGCTAGATCTAGAGATTTCCTTTAAAATGAGCCATTGAACAACTCTCTACGATGTTCCAGTGCCAAGCTATTTGTGGAAAAGAAGAAAGAAAAAAAATATCCCGTTTGTGGAGAATAACGTGGTTAAAGTCAATTTTCTTGATTTTCAAGCCAATATATTTTCTTTGTTATTCAAGCCAAAGGGCGGTAAGTTTCCTGTATCGGAGTTTCGAACAAAGCGGTTCTAATGGTGTACTTCTTGTTTTGATCTGACTCTTTTTTTAGGAGTTAGGGGTTTTTATATTTCTTAACATTGGACGTGATCGTCTCTTACTAGGTTGCTAGCTACCGCTGCAACCCGGATTGCTAGCTACCACTGCAACCCAGATAACATAATGTCGTGTTTTTCTATTCACGTGATAGCTCTTATAAAACTATGACGACATTCATTATTTATCTAGTAAGGTTTCAGACAAGGTGGCTCTAATGATGTACTTTTGTTTTGATCTGACTCTATTTTTTAGGAGTTCTGGGTTTTTATATTTCTTAGCTTTCGACTGATCGTCTCTTACTAGGTTGCTAGCTACTGCTGCAACCCGGAATCACATGAGAGGCAGCGTGGCCGAGTGGTCAAAGGCACTGGTGTTAGCCACCAGTCTTTTCGGAGGAGCGGGTTCAAATCCCACCGCTGGCATATGATTACTCAAACATTCTAGATATTTTTGCAGTTTACAGAGTTTTGCAATTTTTTCTCATACCTTTTGCAATGTCATAAGATAAATACTGTAATCTTAACTATAGTGAAGTTGCCTATGCAAGTTAGAATAGGGAAGAGTTCGATCTTTATTATAAAAGCTGACTTTCCCCTGGCTACAATAACAAAGAAAATATATTGGTTTGAAAATCAAGAAAATTTTCTTTGGCCACGATTTTCTCCACATACGGTATCTTTTTTTTCCGCTTGATTTTACTCCTCAGCTAGCTGGGCACTAGAGAATCATAGAGAACTGTGTAATGGCTCAGTTTAAAGGAAATTGCTACATCTAGTCACTTTTGTAATTCAAAATAAAATAGTTTTTAAAGTATCATATTAGAGAGCGAACTTTCGTCCATAGTAAATGATGAATTTTCTAATGAATATCCTGGTTGTAGCTGTTGCTAGTTTATGGTAAAGAGACGATCTTGGTAAGAGACGATCATGTCTAATGTTAAGAAATATAAAAACCCATAGCTCCTAAAAAAAAGTCAGATCAAAACAAAAAGTACACCATTAGAACCGCCTTGTCCGAAACCCCTGTATAGTAAACTTTCTGTTATTTGGCTTGAACAGCAAGGGAAATATATTGGCTTGAAAATCAAGAATAGTGGCGGCTACTACAACATTCTGCCTAAACGGCATATTTTTTTCTTTTTTTTTCTTTTCCACAGATAGCTTGGCACTGGAACATCGTAGAGAGTTGTTCAATGGCTCTTTTTAAAGGAAATTAATTGGGTTAAAAATCTTTGGTAACTAGAATAAATTATCTCTAAAAGAGAATAAATTTTTGTACTAAAAACTGCATTTTGATGTCTTTTCATACTGCAGTCTTTTCAAAGATATTTGATTTGCACATAAAGGTGATTTGCACTGTGTGTTACATAAAGGATCGAAATAGTTCATTATAAATGGGAAGCATGTAAGTTTCATCGGATTGCATTAAAAGAAGATCATTGGAATAAAAAACCATAATATACATTCAACTTAGTTAGATACTTGATTGTTTGAAGTTCGTCTCTTACTATTTCAAAGAAATAGTAAGAGTTTCTTACTATTCTTACTGTTTGTATTCAGGTTTATTTTGTTAAATATAGTAAATCCTATATAGGGGTTTCGGACAAGGCATGATAGTAAAGAACGAACTCTAATGCATAGTTGTAGTAGTTGCTGCAACCTAGTAAAAAGAAAAATAAAGCCCATAGTAACTGAAAGCATGGTTGCAGCTGTAGCTTATACTTGTCAGGGTTGAATAAAGCGGAAAATCTATTTTCTTGAAAAACAAGAATTTACATAAAGGATCGATATCGTATAGTAAGGAACGACTTCTTGCCCTTACTAACCTATGTCTTTTCAAATTAACTAATCAATTTCTTCAGATTATTTTTCAAACAGTTTGTGGTAACAAACTGTATAGGAAGAGCGACTTGTCTCAATAGTAACCAAAACTCTAAAAAACGAAATTTTAATATCAATAGATGCATCAAAAGAATTGTATTTTTATGCTGATTTTAAATATTTAATCAAGTTTCATCAAGTTTAGTCTTACTCATCAAAAGTTACAAGCCTGGGAAAATCTGCCCTATTTTCGAAAAAAGGGGAAAACACACCTCAAAAGCCATAGAATATTAATGAAAATCACACCATCAGTTCAGCGTATCAGAGAACCTTGTTGTAGAGGTTTCAAGCTCCTATCTGTAAAAATGTAGAATTTGGTATTTTTTGCCAGAAGAAAGGTCAGGGATGCTTGTTTATCTGCCTTTTTTTTCTTTTTTTTACCAGGGGTGATTGTATCAACCCAATGGTCCTAGAATGTCGCGAGAGGGCTCATTTAAACGGATTACATTAAGGGACGATCATTGCAATAACAAACCATTGCAGACTTTGGACTTAGTTAGCTACTTGATTGTTTGAGGTTCGTGTCTTACTATTTCAAAGAAGAAAAAGCCGTAGGCTCTTTCCTGTTTGTAATCATATAGCATAGATCCGGGTTGCAGCGGTAGCTAGCAACCTAGTAAGAGATGATAATAAAGAACGACCTCTTGCCTAAGCTAAATTTTATTGGCCACTTAACGTTTGCTTTGATAACCATGAAAAGGGCTGTTTGATAGTGTAGGCTAGCCTATTGCACACAATTACTTTTTAGCCGGTTTCTTAGCTACTAGCTTTCTAGATGCCACTTTCTTGGCGGTAGCTTTCTTGGCTTAGTTTGATGCTTAGTTTGAATAGTAAGAGACGACCTGGCTACAAACTATGATTATGACATCATTGATGAATCTTTAACATGAAATGTTCTTTACTGTAATGGTTCGTTCTTTACTATGGTTGAGCCATCTCTACAGCCATGACACTGTTGTAAATTACATAGTCCCTATATATGTTTCTGTTAACATGGGCTAGGTGTCGTTCTTTTAATAATGGTGTACTTTGTTTTGATCTGACTCCTTTTTTAGGAGCTATGGGTTTTTATATTTCTTAACATTGGACGTGATCGTCTGTTACTAGGTTGCTAGCTACCGCTGCAACCCGGATTATAATCATTAACTATAATTAAGCTGAGTATCTAATCTAGTATAGGTAAGAGTTCATTCTTTATTCTAAAAGTTTTAGTTACTATGTGCCTTGGTTTGTTCTTTACTAGGTTTCAGCTATATCCGATGAAATTTATGCTATAAGATATCATAAAACAATTAATTAGCTTTCTACACGTATCTCATATGATCTAGTGGCTTAGGATAGTTGGCTTTCAACCAATTAGCTTGGGTTCGAATCACGGTGCGGGAATTATTTTTAAAACAAAATATGGTGAAATTAATTAGCTAATTTGACAAGACATAGGTAACTAAGGGCAAGAGTTCGTTCTTTATTATAAACATCAAAAATGCAGCTTTTAGTGGAAAAATTTATTCTCTTTTAGAAATAATTTATTTTAGTTACAAAAGATTTTTAACCCAATTAATTTCCTTTAAAATGAGCCATTGAACAACTCTCTGCGTTTTTCCAGTGCCAAGCTATCTGTTGAATTACTAACCTATACTATAATTAAGTGGCGTATAAAATTTAGTATTGACAAGAGGTCGTTCTTTATTATAATTAAGGAAAATGCATTATCTATATAATGATTTCTTATAATACTTCAATTACTATGGATGAAAGTTCGTTCTTTAATGTAAAATTTTTAACTCTATAATCTTCGAACATTTGAACCTTTTATAATCTATAATGATGTATAATATAAATACTGTAATCTTAACTATAGTGAAGTTGCGTATGCAAGTTAGTATAGGGAAAAGTTCGATCTTTATTATATCATTGATCAGTCTTTTCTTGACTATGAAATTGCAGTTTTTTTCGTAAAATAGGGGTTTCAGACAAGGCGGCTCTAATTGTATACTTTGTTTTTTGATCTGATTTTAGTTTTGGGAGTTATGACCTATTTCATTTTTTATTATGGGGCGTGATCGTTTTCTTACTAGGGCGCTAGCTACCGCTGCAACCCGGATCATCTAAATAATGATTCCCTCTTATTACTTCAGTTACTACGGGCTTCAGTTCGTTCCTTAATGTAAAAATTTAAAAAAGAAACTTGTTTATTTACATTCTAGCTAAAATAATGAAGATAATATGAATGAACCACAGTGTTCAGTTTCTTTGGACTTGAGTTCGTTTTTTAACTATAAATACAAACAGGAAAAAGCCTACGGCTTTTTCTTCTTTTAAATAGTAAGAGACGAAACTCAAACAATCAAGTAGCTAACTAAGTCCAATGTGTGGAATGGATTGTTATTTCAGTGATCGTCTTTTAATGTAAAAATATAAATACTGTAATCTTAACTATAGTGAAGTTGCGTATGCAAGTTAGTATAGGGAATAGTTCGATCTTTATTATAACTATTGGAAATTACATAATCCCTATTTATGTTTCAGTTAACATGGGCAAGGTGTCGTTCTTTATTGTATTTCCTTTAAAATGAGCCATTGAACAACTCTCTACGATGTTCCAGAGCAAAGCTATCTCTGGAAAAGAAGAAAAAAAGAAAAATTTAGGAACTATGGGTTTTTATATTTCTTAACATTGGACGTGATCGTCTCTTACCAGGTTGCTAGCTACCGCTGCAACCTGGATTTGTTACTATATACTATATATTACCTATACTATAGTTAAGTGGCCTATAAAATTTAGTATAGGCAAAAGGTCGTTCTTTATTATAATTATATTTCTTAACATTGGACGTGATCGTCTTTTACTAGGTTGCTAGCTACCACTGCAACCCAGATTATTATTCTAATGATCGTCTTTTAATGTAAAATAGATAATTTCAGTTAGCATTGTCACGTCGTTCTTTACTGTAATAACTAAATCAAATGTATGTAATGGGTTTTTATTCCAATGGTCGTCTTTTAATGGAAAATTTTAATATATTGGCCTTAAATATAACTGTGCTAGCCTACACTATAGTTAAGTGGTCTATAAAATTTAGTAGAGACAAGAGGTCGTTCTTTATTATAAATGATCGGCGTGGGGGGAGGGGGCTAGTTACACTCCAATAACTTTCGACTATTAAAAAGGGCACTTGCCTTTTAATTTCCAATCGAATGAGCCTGTTTTGAAGTTTTTGCGACAACGCCTTCTATAAAAAACTTATATGCCCCCAGGGCATAACTTAAAACCCTTGTCCTGAGGGTTGTGGGGGAGTGTCCTCCTCAGAAATATATTTTCTATCTGGAAATCAACTACGCTGATTAAAATGGCTATCTTAAAATTTTGATTGGATGTGTTTTGGGGAATGATGGGCGTGGGGGGGGCTAATTGCCCTCCAATCATTTTCGGCTATTAAAAAGGGCACTAGAACTCTCGATTTCCAATTGAATGAGCCCCCTTTGAAGTTTCTACGATGACCCCTTCCATATGAAGTGCCTCTGGGAAAAAAAATAAATAAATAATAAAGCATTGGAGCCGTATGGCCTTCACTATAGGCAACGCTACAGTGTGGCCTCTGATTACTATTGAAACGAATCGTTCTTACTATACAGTTTGTTACCCCAGACCTTTTAATTTTTTCAGCAATTAAATATCTTTGAAAAGACTGCAGTATGAAAAGACAACAAAAATGCAGTTTTTTGTAAAAAGTGATTCTATTTTTAAATATCTTTGTTTTTTGATTAAAAAGGCAGTATAAATTTTGATTTCCGTTTAAATGAGCCCTCTCGCAACATTATAGGACCACTGGATCGATACAATCACCCCTGGTAACAAAAAAAGCAAATGAACACGCAGCCGTAATCTTTCTTCTGGTAAAAAATACTAAATTCCCGATTTTTGCAGATAGAAGATTGAAACTTCTACAATAAGTTTTTCTGATACGCTGAAACTGATGGTGTGATTTTCATTAAGATTCTATGACTTTTGATAGGTGTTTTACCCTTTTTTCGTAAATAGGGCATGTATATATGCCCTATTCAAATGTACGAAACTTATATATTTAAAATCAGCATAAAAATACAATTCTTTTGATGTATCTATTGATATTAAAATTTCATTTTTCAGAGTTTCGGTTACTATTGAGACGAGTCACTCTTACTATACAGTTCGTTACCACGAACTGTTTGATCGTCTCTTACTAGAATGCTAGCTACCGCTGCAACCCGGACTTTACTATAAGAAATAAGGCTGATTAACACAGGCTCGTAACTTTCGATGGGTAACATTAAACTTGATGAAACTTACATATTGAAAATCAGCATAAGAATCCAATTCATTTTATGTTGGTATCACAATTCCGCTTTTAGAGTTTCAGTTACTATTGAGACGAGTCGCTTTTACTATACAGTTCGTTACCACGAACTGTTTGATATAAGAGAGTTCACAAAACAATTAATTTGATTTTTAAACATATCCCATATGGTCTAGTGGTTTTGGATAGTTGGCTTTCATCCCATCGGCTCGGGTTCGAATCCCGGTGTAGTAATTATTTTTAAAACATAAATCGTAAGGAATTGATTAGCTAATTTGACAATACATAGTTACTAAGGGTAAGAGTTCGTTCCTTACTATAAGTACATAAATCAAATATCTTTGAAAAGACTGCAGCATGAAAAGACATAAAAATGCAGTTTTTAGTTGAAAAATCTATTCTATTTTAGAAATAATTTATTTTAGTTACAATAGATTTATAACCCAATTAATTTCCTTTAAAATGAGCCATTGAACAACTCTCTACGATATTCAAGTGCCAAGCTATCTGTGGAAAAGAAAAAAAAAGAAAAAAAAGAAAAAAATATCCTGTCTAGGCAGAATGTTGTAGTAGCTACCACTTTCTTGATTTTCAAGCCAATATATTTCCCTTGCTGTTGAAGTCAAGGGACAGAAAGTTTCCTATATAGGGGTTTCAAACAAGACAGTTCTAATGGTGTGCTTTTTGTTTTGATCTGACTCCTTTTTTTAGGAGTTAAGGGTTTTTATATTTCTTAACATTGGACGTGATTGTCTTTTACTAGGTTGCTAGCTACCGCTTCGACCCGGATAATGCCGCAGTAACCAAGTTTTAGAGTTTGTTCTTTAATGTAATTTGACATAAACTTCATTAATCGTATATTTTAATATATCCTATATGGTCTAGAGGTTGGGATAGCTCTCAGCCAGTTGGCTTGAGTTCAATTTCCGTATGGAAAATTTTTACTTATGATGATTTCTTAAGGAACATAATTAAAATTTCTTAATGTAATAAAAATAATTTATTTTAATTACAAAAGGTTTTTAACCCCATTAATTTCCTTTAAAATGAGCCATTGAACAACTCTCTACGATGTTCCAGTGCCAAGCTATCTGTTGAATTACTAACCTATAATATAATATAATGGCGCATAAAATTTAGTATAGGCAAGAGGTCGTTCTTTATTATATTACTCAGGCAGTGCTAGCGCGCTGCCTATGATAATAAACTGATTACACACAGGAAAAAGCCTACGGCTTTTTCTTCTTTTAAATAGTAAGAGACGAGTCTCAAATAATCAAGTAGCTAGCTAATTCCAAAGGTATTCAATTTTTGTTATTCCAATGATCGTTTTTTATTGTAACTAGGTTTCAGCCATCTCTACAGCCATGATACTATTGGAAATTACATAATCCCTATTTATGTTTTAGTTAACATGGACAAGGTGTCGTTCTTTATTGTATGCTTTAGGAGCTATGGGTTTTTATATTTCTTAACATTGGACGTGATCGTCTCTTACTAGGTTGCGAGCTACCGCTGCAACCCGGATATGGACTAAGGTTCGTTCTTTCATGTAAAACTAGCAAAACATTTTTAAGCCTGATGAAGATTTAACTAATGTGTCAAAAGTAAGGTTGCAAGTCGACGATTTTGTTTTGGCCTTATTATAATTGGTATGGTGAAATAATAATACGCATATGGCTCTTAAATCATACTTCTTTATGGTTCAATATGGTCTAGTGGCTAGGATAGTTAACTTTCACTTAACAGGCTCGGGTTCGATTCCCGGGGTGGGAAAATTTTTAACTCTATAATCTTCGAACATTTGAACCTTTTATAATTTATAATGATGCATAATATAAATACTGTAATCTTAACTATAGTGAAGTTGCGTATGCAAGTTAGTATAGGGAAGAGTTCGATCTTTATTATAAAATCCTTTAAAATGAGCCATTGAACAACTCTCTACGATGTTCCAGTGCCATGCTATCTGTTGAATTACTAACCTATACCATAATTAAGTGACGTATAAAATTTAGTATAGGCAAGAGGTCGTTCTTTATTATACTCAAACGATCAAGTAGCTAACTAAGTCCAATGCATGCAATAACTTTTTATCCCAATGATCATCTTTTAATGTAACATATCAGTTACTACGGGAGAGAGATCGTTCTTTACTGTAATTATTTTTAAAACAAAATCAGGTGAAATTAATTAGCTAATTTGACAAGACATAGGTAACTAAGGGCAAGAGTTCGTTCTTTACTATAAAACAGGCTCGGGTTCGATTCCCGGTGTGGGAAAATTTTTAACTCTATAATCTTCGAATATTTGAACCTTTTATAATTTATAATGATGTATAATATAAATACTGTAATCTTAACTATATTAACTATAGTGAAGTTGCGTATGCAAGCTAGTATAGGGAAGAGTTCGATCTTTATTATAATTATGTATTCATGAATGAGACCATTTACAGTTTTGACGTTTCTTATATAGTAATTATGACGTCACTGCATCAAAAATACAGTTTTTATTGGAAAAATTTATTCTCTTTTAGAAATAATTTATTTTAGTTACTATAGATTTTTAACCCAATTAATTTCCTTTAAAATGAGCTATTGAACAACCCTCTACGATGTTCCAGTGCCAAGCTATCTCTGGATACAAAAGAAAAAAAAAAGAAAAAAAAAAGAAAAAAATATCCCGTTTGGGGAGAATAACGTGGTTAAAGTCAATTTTCTTGATTTTCAAGCCAATATATTTCCCTTGCTGTTCAAGCCAAGGGACAGAAAGTTTCCTATACAGGGGTTTCGGACAAGGCGGTTCTAATGGTGTACTTTTTGTTTTGATCTGACTCCTTTTTTAGGAGCTATGGGTTTTTATATTTCTTAAAATTGGACGTGATCGTCTCTTACTAGGTTGCTAGCTACCGCTGCAACCCGGATTAGTCATATTAAAAATACGCTATTTTGGTAGTCTGGTTCTTAACTGTGATTTATGATGAATCATATCGATCCTTTATGTAATATTACGTCACATATGGTTATCTTTTAATGTATTATTACAAACAGGAAAAAGCCTACGGCTTTTTCTTCTTTGGAATAGTAAGAGACGAACCTCAAAGAATCAGGCAGCTAACTAAGTTCAATATAAGCAATGGTTTGTTCTTCTAATGTTCATCTTTTAATTTGGCGTTTCTTACTAGGTTGCTAGCTACCACTGCAACCTAGATATTCTTATTTCTGCTACTATGGGCTAAGGCTTGTTCTTTACTGTATCTTTTAAGAAGAATAGTAGGCGTCTTTATTATCTTCTTTGCGTAAGCATTTATCTAGTATAGGCAAAAGGTCGTTGTGTTTTCATCTCTACTATTTCATTTTTCAAGATGTTGTCTCTGTATTTTGTACTAACTCGCTTCTTATGACTCGTCATAATACTTTATTTAAACTCATAACACTTCTTATGATTCGTATCAAATATCCATAACCTAATAAAAAGTAAAACTAATTTTTAAATTTTCAGGTATTTTGTTAGTTTGAATGAAAAGATTAAAATTATTGCTTAGATATCATAAATATTTTTGCAGTTTACATAATAACTTTAGCGATTCTAAACTGAAAAATAAGATATATTAAAAAATGGAATTTTTTGGTCTGAAACTACATAGTCAATCCCACATCGGGTAGTTAGAACCTAACCAAAAATAAAACTAATTTTAACATTTTAAGGTATTTTTCTAGCAAGGTTTTTAACCCAATTAATTTCCTTTAAAATGAGCTATTGAACAACCCTCTACGATGTTCCAGTGCCAAGCTATCTCTGGAAACAAAGAAAAAAAGAAAAAAAGAAAAAAATATCCCGTTTAGGAAGAATGTTGTAGTAGCTGCCACTTTTCTTGATTTTCAAGCCAATATATTTCCCTTGCTGTTCAAGCCAAGGGACAGAAAGTTTCCTATACAGGGGTTTCGGACAAGGCGGTTCTAATGGTGTACTTTTTGTTTTGATCTGACTCCTTTTTTTAGGAACTATGGGTTTTTATATTTCTTAACATTGGACGTGATCGTCTCTTACTAGGTTGCTAGCTACCGCTGCAACCCGGACTTAATGTGATCACTTAATACGTCACATATGGTTATCTTTTAATGTATTATTACAAACAGGAAAAAGCCTACGGCTTTTTCTTCTTTGGAATAGTAAGAGACGAACCTCAAAGAATCAGGCAGCTAACTAAGTCCAATACAAGCAATTGTTTGTTCTTCTAATGATCATCTTTTAATTTGGCGTTTCTTAGTAGGTTGCTAGCTACCACTTAAACCCGGATTATGTAATAGGTTGCTAGCTACCGCTGCATCCTAGCTATTCTTATTTCGGCTACTATGGGCTAAGGTTCATTCTTTCATGTAAAACTAGCAAAACATTTTTTAAGCCTGATGAAGATTTAACTAATGTGTCAAAAGTAAGGTTGCATGTCGACTATTTTGTTTTGGCCTTATTATAATTGGTATGGTGAAATAATAATATGCATATGGCTCTTAAATCATACTTCTTTATGGTTCCATATGGTCTAGTGGCTAGGATAATTAACTTTCGCTTAACAGGCTCGGGTTCGATTCCCGGTGTGGGAAAATTTTAAACTCTATAATCTTCGAACATTTGAACCTTTTATAATTTATAATGATGTATAATATAAATACTCTAATCTTAACTTGCGTATGCAAGTTAGTATATGGAAGATTTCGATCTTTATTATAACTATACCATAATTAAGTGGCGTATAAAATTTAGTAGAGGCAAGAGCTCGTTCTTTATTATATGATCGTCTCTTACTAGGTTGCTAGCTACCGCTGCAACCCGGATTAGCATGGGACTGATCGTCTCTTACTAGGTTGCTAGCTACTGCTGCAACCCAAATTATAAGAGGCAGCCTGGCCGAGTTGTCCAAGACACTGGTGTTAGCCACCAGTCTCTTCGGAGGCGTGGGTTCAAATCTTACCGCTGGTATACGATTATGTTTGAAATACTGCAGTGTGAAAAGACATCAAAAATGCAGTTTTGGTTGAAAAATTTATTCTCTTTTAGAAATAATTTATTTTAGTTACTATAGATACGTGTTTGTCTCTTACTAGGTTGCTAGCTACCGCTGCAACCCGGAAAACAGGAAATAGCCTATGGCTTTTTCTTCTTTGAAATAGTAAGAGACGAACCTCAAAGAATCAGGCAGCTAACTAAGTCCAATATAAGCAATTGTTTGTTCTTCTAATGATCATCTTTTAATTTGGCGTTTCTTACTAGGTTGCTAGTTACCACTTATACCCGGATTATGTAATTAATAAGTTGCTAGCTACCGCTGCAACCTAGATATTCTTATTTCTGCTACTATGGGCTAAGGTTCGTTCTTTCATGTAAAACTAGCAAAACATTTTTTAAGTCTGATGAAGATTTAACTAATGTGTCAAAAGTAAGGTTGCAAGTCGACGATTTTGTTTTGGCCTTATTATAATTGGTATGGTGAAATAATAATATGCATATGTTTCTTAAATCATACTTCTTTATGGTTCCATATGGTGTAGTGGCTAGGATAGTTAACTTTCACTTAACAGGCTCGGGTTCGATTCCCGGTGCTGGAATATTTTTAACTCTATAATCTTCGAACAATTTGAACCTTTTATAATTTATAATGATGTATAATATAAATACTGTAATCTTAACTATAGTGAAGTTGCCTATGCAAGTTAGTATAGGGAAGAGTTCGATCTTTATTATAATATTTAAACTCATTGTAATTTTTCCCTTTGTCCTTATGAGTTCTTCGGTACAACCTCGCAGAGAATTTAATTTTTTCATTATAGCTTTTGTCACCCCAGTATCTACCCATTATTCTGGTAGCAACTTTTTTCTTATGTTTGTTTCGGTAATCTTCATCATTATCATACCGTTCCCTGCTCTTTTGTCTAGCCTGCTCAATTCTTGCTTCTCTGTAATGTTCATCATTACCATACCGTTCTTTTGCTCTCTCAATTATTACTTCTCGATACGCCTGGTCGGTTGAATACCTTTGTTTTGCTCTCTCAATTATTACTTCTCGATACACCTGGTCGGTTGAATACCTTTGCTTTTTTCTTTTCAAGTTACTATCTCTGTTGTTTGTGTAGTACTCTTTCTTCAACTTGCGTATAGCCTGCTTTGATCTAACCATTATTCTAATCAAGAATGAGAGAATTTTCAGTTTTGACTTTCCTTATATACTAATTATGACGTCACTCTATTCACGTCATAGCTCTAATATAAAACTATGATGATCTTATATAGTAACTTGCTGTTCAAGCCAAGGGACAGAAAGTTTCCTATACAGGGGTTTCGGACAAGGCGGTTCTAATGGTGTACTTTTTGTTTTGATCTGACTCCTTTTTTAGGAGCTATGGGTTTTTATATTTCTTAACATTGGACGTGATCGTCTCTTACTAGGTTGCTAGCTACCGCTGCAACCCGGATTACTATATATAGCAATTTCCTTTAAAATAAGCTATTATACAGCTCTCTATGTTTTTTCAGTGCCCAGGTAGCTGAGGAGGAAGAAAAAGCGGAAAGAAAAAAAGATGCCGTTTGTGGAGAATATCGTGGTTAAAGTCAATTTTCTTGATTTTCAAACCAATATATTTTCTTGGTTATTCAAGCCAAAGGACGGTAAGTTTGCTATATATAAGTTTTGAACAACACGGTTCTAGTAGTGTATTTCTTGTTTTGATCTGAGTTTTTTTTTCAGGAGTTATGGGTTACATTAGTTTTTACTATGGGGCGTGATCGTCTCTTACTAGGTTGCTAGCTCCCGCTGCAACCCGGATTAAATATAATACAAAAATCACAAACAGGAAAAACCCTTTGGCTTTTTTTTTATTTGGAATAGTAAGAGACGAACTTCAGAGAGTCAGGCAGCTAATTTAGTCTAATATGTGCCATGGTTTGTTCTTTACTTGGTTTCAGCCATCTCTGTAGCCATGTTACCGACGAAAATTACATAATTCCTATTTATGTTTCAGTTAACATGGGCTAAATGTCGTTCTTTACTATATTTTTCTACAGCCTGGAGATTTTAATATTTTCATCAAGAGGCTCAAATTACTATTGTGCGTAACCGTGCAGTGATTCGAACCTACATCTTTTATATTTGAAAGAAAGTCTCTGAGCCACCGTGCTGCCGGTGACCAAAAAGGCACCAATGACTAACACCATTTATGATCGATCCTTATGTCCCACTATACAAGTTTGTATAGGCAAGAGTTCGTTCTTTATTGTAAAATTCTATTTTGAAGATAATTTGTTTTAGTTACAAAAAATTTTTAACCTCATTAATTTCCTTTAAAATGAGCCATTGAACAACTCTCTACGATGTTCCAGTGCCAAGCTATCTGTGTAATTACTAACCTATACTATAATTAAGTGGCGTATAAAATTTAGTATAAGCAAGAGGTCGTTCTTTATTATAATTCTCTTTTAGAAATAATTTATTTTAGTTGCTATAGATTTTTAACCCAATTAATTTCCTTTAAAATGAGCCATTGAACAACTATCTGCGATGTTCCAGTGCCAAGCTATCTCTGGAGACAAAAAAAAATCCCGTTTAGTCAGAATGTTGTAGTAGCTGCCACTTTTCTTGATTTTCAAGCCAATATATTTCCCTTGCTGTTCAAGCCAAGGGACAGAAAGTTTCCTATACAGGGGTTTCGGACAAGGCGGTTCTAATGGTGTACTCACAATAGCGTGTTACAACCATAAATGACTTTATAGTAAAACTTTATGATGACATCAGTTGAAACGGCTGTTCGTTTTATACTATATGATTACAAACAGGAAAAAGCCTACGGCTTTTTCTTCTTTGAAAAAGTAAGAGACGAACCTCAAACAATTAAGTAGATAACCAAGTCTGGTGTATGCAATGTTTTGTTATTCCAACGATCGTCTTTTAATGTAATAATTTATAATGATGCATAATATAAACACTGTAATCTTAACTATAGTGAAGTTGCGTATGCAAGTTAGTATAGGGAAGAGTTCGATCTTTATTATAATCGTCTCTTACTAGGTTGCTAGCTACCGCTGCAACCCGGAAGAGGTCGTTCTTTATTATAACTACCGCTGCAACCCGGATAGTGAAATGTTATTCCAATGATCGTATTTTAATGTAGAATCAAATGTAACCTTTTATGACGTAATATATACCACAGACCTCAATTCTTTTTCCCGTTGCATTAGTTACTATGAGATAGACTTCGGTCCTTACTGTAAAAAACTTTAGCGATTCTAAACTGAAAAACTAACTCAGTCCAATATATGCAATGTTGTGCTTTTCTAATGATCGTCCTTTAATATAAACTATGGACTAAAGTTCGTTCTTTAATGTAATTCTTTGGAATAGTAAGAGACGAACCTCAAAGAATCAGGCAGCTAACTAAGTCCAATATAAGCAATTGTTTGTTCTTCTAATGATCATCTTTTTAATTTGGCGTTTCTTACTAGGTTGCTAGCTACCACTTAAACCCGGATTATGTAATAGGTTGCTAGCTATCGCTGCAACCTAAATATTCTTATTTCTGCTACTATGGGCTAAGGTTCGTTCTTTCATGTAAAACTAGCAAAAAAATTTTTAAGCCTGATGAAGATTTAACTAATGTGTCAAAAGTAAGGTTGCAAGTCGACGATTTTGTTTTGGCCTTATTATAATTGGTATGGTGAAATAATAATATGCATATGGCTCTTAAATCACACTTCTTTATGGTTCCATATGGTCTAGTGGCTAGGATAGTTAACTTTCACTTAACAGGCTCGGTTTCAATTCCCGGTGTGGGAAAATTTTTAACTCTATAATCTTCGAACATTTGAACCTTTTATAATCTATAATGATGTATAATATAAATACTGTAATCTTAACTATAGTGAAGTTGCGTATGCAAGTTAGTATAGGGAAGAGTTCGATCCTTATTATGCTATACTATAATTAAGTGGCGTTTAAAATTTAGTATAGGCAGGAGGTGGTTCTTTATTATAATTAATGTAATAAAAATAATTTATTTTAGTTACTATAGATTTTTAACCCAATTAATTTCCTTTAAAATGAGCCATTGAACAACTCTCTACAATGTTCCAGTGCCATGCTATCTGTTGAATTACTAACCTTTACTATAATTAAGTGGCGTATAAAATTTAGTATAGGCAAGAGGTCGTTCTTTATTATAAATAAATTTCAGTGATCGTCTTTTAATGTAAAAATATAAATACTGTAATCTTAACTATAGTGAAGTTGCGTATGCAAGTTAGTATAGGGAAGAGTTTGATCTTTATTATACTGGAAACAAAGAAAAAGGAAAAAAATATCCCGTTTAGGCAGAATGTTGTAGCAGTTGCCACTTTTCTTGATTTTTTAGTACTGATTTTTTAACTTGCGTGCAGCTTGCTTTGATCTAACCATTATGTATTCATGAATGAGACCATTTACAGTTTTGACGTTTCTTATATAGTAATTATGACGTCACTGCATCAAAAATACAGTTTTTATTGGAAAAATTTATTCTCTTTTAGAAATAATTTATTTTAGCTACTATAGATTTTTAACCCAATTAATTTCCTTTAAAATGAGCTATTGAACAACCCTCTACGATGTTCCAGTGCCAAGCTATCTGTGGAAAAGAAAAAAGAAAAAAATATCCCGTTTGGGGAGAATAACGTGGTAAAAGTCTATTTTCTTGATTTTCAAGCCAATATATTTTCTTTGTTATTCAAGCCAAAGGGCGGTAAGTTTCCTTTATGGAGGATTTGGACAAGGCGGTTCTAATGGTGTACTTTTTGTTTTGATCTGACTCTTTTTTTAGGAGCTACGGGTTTTTATATTTCTTAACATTGGAGGTGATCGTCTCTTACTAGGTTGCTAGCTACCGCTGCAACCCGGATGACCGTCTTTTAGTGGAAAATTTTAATATATTGACCTTAAATATAATAACTGTACTAGCCTATACTATAGTTAAGTGGCCTATAAAATTTAGTATGGGCAAGAGGTCGTTCTTTATTATATTAACATTGGACGTGATCGTCTCTTACTAGGTTGCTAGCTACCACTGAAACCCGGATCTTAAATGATATGCAACCTAGATATTCGTATTTCTGTTACTATGAGCTAAGGTTCGTTTTTCACTGTAAAATTGCTGCAAACTGGATACGACGACTCCTTCGATACGAAGTGCCTGACTGAAGAAGAAAAAAACACATTGCGCCCACATCGTTCTTTACTCAGGCAGTGCTAGCGCGCTGTCTCTGATAATAAACTGATTACACACAGGAAAAAGCCTACGGCTTTTTCTTCTTTGAAATAGTAAGAGACGAGTCTCAAGCAATCAAGTAGCTAGCTAATTCCAATGTATGCAATTGTTTGTTATTCCAATGATCGTTTTTTATTGTAATGTCACAATGCATTGTGGGGTATACATCCCTAATGTTAGCTACCTTATCAAGGCTCTCACCAAATAATTTTATTATTGTATTTTCATCCACAGAAACTCTAATATTGCCATCACCGTAAATGAAGTCTTGACTATTATTACGACAGAGTCTACTTGACACTTCTTCTATGTGATGACTTAGTTCCTTGTACGAGCCCTCGACTTTTAGTAGATTAATATGTTGTATAATCTTACATTTTGATACTGCCTTATATACGCTATTAATGAAACAGTTCAAGACAGGAAAATGTGGAGCTAGTGCCCTTAGAGAACGCAAATAGCTCTGACATCCCTCATTTGGGCTACAGTATAACGAATGCCCATGCTTTCTTGTGTCCCTGTAATTGATTTCACAATAATCCAAGCCGCCAAGGTAGAAATTAACCACTTTGTCAGTTGAAAATTTTAATGCTATATTGTTTTCAAGGATATCAAAAAGAATTTGACATAATTCAATATCCGTCGGATAGAGCTTGCAGATATCAGGGTGACATTGCCAAGTAACCTGCTGCCCAATTTTTGGTTTTGAATTTTTACTCAGATTGTTATAGGTGACTTCAGCCATCATAATTTCCTTGTCAGATCTAGTTTTAGAGCATTTTTCAATAGTTGTCTCGTACTTTTCAGGACAGTGTGTTCTACTACACAGAGAATTTTTTGCCAAATATTCAGTAGAACTAAACGAACTGTTTAAAACACAGTTAGAAATGCTTTTTTCTTGAGTCGGTGTTCCAGGAATTTGTTCTAAATCATTAGTCTTACAAACACATTTACTAATAACCCTAACAGGCTCGTTTTCGCCATAATTGAAAAAACATTGCTTTTCCTTCGGTGTTGATAGGTATGCTTGTATATATATTTTTATTGCTGCTACATAAACTGCAATTGCTCCTTCCAAAATTAATATACGAATTTTCTAAGAAGTACGCCTCCGTATATTCACTGTGTTGTCGAACATTTTCCATTGCATCTATAAACTGTTCCGCAGTTGCCAATCCATACCTTGGAAGCTTTTCGTTAAACTGACAACATTTCTTTTGGATATTGCCATGAAGCTTTGCCAAAGCATTTCTAGCCGACTTTTCAACAGCATCCGCTCTTTCAAAGAGAATTTTAATCTGTAATTTCGAATACTTTTCGTGATCCCGATAAAACATGCGTAAAATGTTTCTCAATTTACAAAGATCAGCCTGCATTTTTGCCATCTTCTTGTATTTCTGAATGTAATTTTTCCCTTTGTCCTTATGCGTTCTTCGGTACAACCTCGCAGAGAATTTAATTTTTTCATTATAGCTCTTGTCACCCCAGTATCTACCCATTATTCTGGTAGCAACTTTTTTCTTATGTTTGTTTCGGTAATCTATATCGTTATCATACCGTTCCTTGCTCTTTTGTTTCGCTGTCTCAATTTTCCCTTCTCGATACCCCTGATCCGTAAGATACCTCTGTTTTGCTCTGTCATATTTCATTTTCTTAAATCCTGGATCACAAGACATCTTAGTAGCAATCCTTACGCGTGCTCGAGCTTTATTGCGTTTGGTGGCATTTTTATCTCTTTTAAATAAACTTTTCTTATATTTCAGGATGTTAGCTTTATTTTTTGTGTAGTAAAGTTTTCTATTAGTAGAAATTTGGATTGTTCTATTTTGATATTGTTTTTGGTTATTCTTTCTTTTTTTCCACTCGCGTGAGACCATATTTTTTCAAGATTTAAAATTATTAAGCACACAAAATCCCGTGTCGAGTATCTAAAACCTAGCATAAAACAAAACTAATTTTAAAATTTTCAGGTATTTATCTTGTTTGAATTACAAAATTAGTATTATTGGTTAGACACCATAAATATTTTTGCAGTTTAAATAATAAGTTTAGTGATTCTGGACTGAAAACTAAAATAATTGCAATTATGAGACAATAATATGGAGATATGTACTTTACGGGTTACAGGATACAATAATAAATTTGAACTGAGATGAAAAAAAAATTTCTTCCAGGAGACAAAAAGCAAAACTAATTTTAGAATTTTCATGTATTTTTGTTGTTTAAATTAAAAAATTACTATTACTGATTAGGCATCATAAATATTTTTGCAGTTTACATAATAATTTTAGCGATTAAGCCAAAAAAGAAAATTTTGGTTCCAGGAGTTTCGGTTACTATTGAGACAAGTAGCTATTATTACTATAGAGTTCATTACATGGACTGTTTTATTGCTTCAAAATTCAAATATCTTTGAAAAGACTGCAGTATGAAAATACATCAAAAATGCAATTTTTTTGACAAAATTGATTCTACTTTAAAAAGTATTTTATTTTTAAATACAAAAGTGACTAGATGTTGCAATTTCCTTTAAAATGAGCTATTATACAGCTCTCTATGATTTTCCAGTGCCCAGCTAGCTGAGCAGAAAGAAAAAGCGGAAAGAAAAAATATCCCGTTTGTGGAGAATAACGTGGTAAAAGTCAATTTTCTTGATTTTCAAGCCAATATATTTTCTTTGTTATTCAAGCCAAAGGGAGGTAAGTTTCCTTTATAGAGGATTCGGACAAGGCGGTTCTAATGGTGTACTTTTTGTTTTGATCTGACTCTTTTTTTAGGAGTTGGGGGGTTTTATATTTCTTGACATTGGAGGTGATCGTCTCTTACTAGGTTGCTAGCTACCGCTGCAACCCGGATAATATTAAGCACACAAAATCCCGTGTCGAGTATCTAAAACCTAGCATAAAACAAAACTAATTTTAAAATTTTCAGGTATTTATCTTGTTTGAATTACAAAATTAGTATTATTGGTTAGACACCATAAATATTTTTGCAGTTTAAATAATAAGTTTAGTGATTCTGGACTGAAAACTAAAATAATTGCAATTATGAGACAATAATATGGAGATATGTACTTTACGGGTTACAGGATACAATAATAAATTTGAACTGAGATGAAAAAAAAAATTCTTCCAGGAGACAAAAAGCAAAACTAATTTTAGAATTTTCATGTATTTTTGTTGTTTAAATTAAAAAATTACTATTACTGATTAGGCATCATAAATATTTTTGCAGTTTACATAATAATTTTAGCGATTAAGCCAAAAAAGAAAATTTTGGTTCCAGGAGTTTCGGTTACTATTGAGACAAGTAGCTATTATTACTATAGAGTTCATTACATGGACTGTTTTATTGCTTCAAAATTCAAATATCTTTGAAAAGACTGCAGTATGAAAATACATCAAAAATGCAATTTTTTTGACAAAATTGATTCTACTTTAAAAAGTATTTTATTTTTAAATACAAAAGTGACTAGATGTTGCAATTTCCTTTAAAATGAGCTATTATACAGCTCTCTATGATTTTCCAGTGCCCAGCTAGCTGAGCAGAAAGAAAAAGCGGAAAGAAAAAAATATCCCGTTTGTGGAGAATAACGTGGTAAAAGTCAATTTTCTTGATTTTCAAGCCAATATATTTTCTTTGTTATTCAAGCCAAAGGGAGGTAAGTTTCCTTTATAGAGGATTCGGACAAGGCGGTTCTAATGGTGTACTTTTTGTTTTGATCTGACTCTTTTTTTAGGAGTTGGGGGGTTTTATATTTCTTGACATTGGAGGTGATCGTCTCTTACTAGGTTGCTAGCTACCGCTGCAACCCGGAAAAGAAAAAAGAAAAAAATATCCCGTTTGGGGAGAATAACGTGGTTAAAGTCAATTTTCTTGATTTTCAAGCCAATATATTTCCCTTGCTGTTCAAGCCAAGGGACAGAAAGTTTCCTATACAGGGGTTTCGGACAAGGCGGTTCTAATGGTGTACTTTTTGTTTTGATCTGACTCCTTTGTTAGGAACTATGGGTTTTTATATTTCTTAACATTGGACGTGATCGTCTCTTACTAGGTTGCTAGCTACCGCTGCAACCCGGATGATCGTCTCTTACTAGGTTGCTAGCTACCGCTGCAACCCGGATTGCTAGCTACCGCTGCAACCCGGATATGGGTTGTAAGTTTGTTCTTTACTGTAATGGTTTGTTCTTTACTAGGTTTCAGCCATCTCTACAGCCATGATACTGATGGAAATTAAATAATCCCTATTTGTGTTTCAGTTAACATGGGCTAGGTGTCGTTCTTTATTGTAAAATCAATAAAACTATATCATTACTGCATCATTAACTAGCATAGGCTTATTTAGTATAGGAAAGAGTTCGTTCTTTATTATATTTTCAGTTTAAAATTTAAAAAAGAAACTTGTTTATTTACATTCTAGATAAAATAATGAAGATAATATGAATGAACCACAGGGTTCAGTTTCTTTGGACTTGAGTTCGTTTTTTAACTATAAATACAAACAGGAAAACACCTACGGCTTTTTCTTCTTTTAAATAGTAATAGACGAAACTCAAACAATCAAGTAGCTAACTAAGTCCAATGTATGGAATGGTTTGTTATTTCAGTGATCGTCTTTTTAATGTAAAAAAGTCGACGATTTTGTTTTGGCCTTATTATAATTGGTATGGTGAAATAATAATATGCATATGGCTCTTAAATCATACTTCTTTATGGTTCCATATGGTCCAGTGGCTAGGATAGTTAACTTTCACTTAACAGGCTCGGGTTCGATCCCCGGTGTGGGAAGATTTTTAACTCTATAATCTTCGAACATTTGAACCTTTTATAATCTATAATGATGTATAATATAAATACTGTAATCTTAACTATAGTGAAGCTGCGTATGCAAGTTAGTATAGGGAAGAGTTCGATCTTTATTATATGGAGGCATTTTAGTCTTTTACTTAGTTTCAGCTTTATTCGATGATCGAGTCTTTATGTACTAACTACATCCAAGGACTATGACGTCATAGATCAATATTGTACATAAAAAATTAAGTTTTTCGTAAAAAATTGAATTTTATTAAAAAAAAAGTACAAATGGCACTAGATCTAGAGATTTCCTTTAAAATGAGCCATTGAACAACTCTCTACGATGTTCCAGTGACAAGCTATCCGTGGAAAAGAAAAAGAAAGAAAAAAATATGCCGTTTTTGGAGAATAACGTGATTAAAGTCAATTTTCTTGATTTTCAAGCAAATATATTTCCCTTGCTGTTCAAGTCAAATGATAGAAAGTTTCCTATACAGGGATTTGAGACAAGGCGGTTCTAATGGTGTACTTTTTGTTTTGATCAGACTATTTTTCTTAGGAGTTATATAGGTTTTTATATATCTTAACATTGGACGTGGTCGTCTCTTACTAGGTTGCTAGCTACCGCTGCAACCCGGATTTCTTATACAGGTATTTCGGACAAGGCGGTTCTAATGGTGTACTTTTTGTGTTGATCTGACTCTTTTTGTTAGGAAATATGCGTTTTTATATTTCTTAACATTGGACGTGATCGTCTCTTACTAGGTTGCTAGCTGCCGCTGCAACCCGGATACCACTGCAACCCGGATGTTATTCCAATGATCGTCTTTTAATGTAAATTTTAGCAAATTAGTCAATCTAAAATTTCAACCAAACTTTTATTACTAACAACTAAATGAAATTCACTGGATTGACTAATAATAGCTCTGCATAGTCCCCATCTATGATTAACTAGACTGATCATTTGTATAAAATACCGTAGGCAAGCAACTTTTAAAAGACATTTGCATCAAGTCATCTTGTCAATAGATTATGTCAGTTAATAATGTCGTTCTTACTATAAAAATGAGCCATTGAAAAACTCTCTACGATGTTCCAGTGCCATGCTATCTGTTGAATTACTAACCTATACTACAATTAATTGGCATAAAAAATTTAGAATAGGCAAGAGGTCGTTCTTTATTATAATATTTTAATGAGTTCAATTTCCGTATGGGAAATTTTTACTTATGATGATTTCTTAAAGAACATAATTAAAATTTCTTAATGTAATAATAATAATTTGCTTTAATTACAAAAAGTTTTTTAACCCCATTAATTTCCTTTAAAATGAGCCATTGAACAACTCTCTACGATGTTCCAGTGCCATGCTATCTGTTGAATTACTAACCTATACTATAATTAAGTGGCATATAAAATTTAGTATAGGCAAGAGGTCGTTCTTTATTATAATTCCTTTATATAACTACCGCAGCAACCCAGATACTATTGGCTATAGTTTGTTCTTTAACATAAACTTCATTAATAAGATGTTTAATATATTCTATATGGTCTAGTGGCTAGGATAGCTGGCTCTCACCTAGTTTTCCCGAGTTCAATTCTCGGTAGGGGAAATTTTTATTTCTCATATATATTGATTCCTTATAATTCTTTAGTTACTATGGGCTACAGTTCGTTCTTTAATGTACTATTAATAAAATCATATCATTACTACATCATTAATTAGTATAGGTTTATTTAATATAGGAAAGAGATCGTTCTTTATTATAATCAAAAATACAGTTTTTAGTGGAAAAATTTATCCTGTTTTAAAATAATTTGTTTTAGTTACAAAAGGTTTTTAACCCAATTAATTTCCTTTAAAATGAGCCATTGAACAACTTTCTACGATGTTCCAGTGCCAAGCTATCTATGGAAAAGAAAGAAAAAAAGAAAAAAAATATCCCGTTTAGGCAGAATGTTGTAGTAGCTGCCACTTTTCTTGATTTTCAAGCCAATATATTTCCCTTGCTGTTCAAGCCAAATGACAGAAAGTTTCCTATACAGGGGTTTCGGACAAGGCGGTTCTAATGGTGTACTTTTGTTTTGATCTGTCTGCTTTTTTAGGAGCTATGGGTTTTTTCATTTCTTAACATTGGACGTGATCGTCTCTTACTAGGTTGCTAGCTACCGCTGCAACCCGGATATGTAACAACCCATGGAACCACCATATTTCAGTTAGTATGGGCGAGACATCGTTCTTTACTGTAATCCAAGGCACTGGTGATAGCCACCAGTCTCTTCGGAGGCGTGGGTTCAAATCTTACCGCTGGTATACGATTATGTTTGAAAGACTGCAGTGTGAAAAGACATCAAAAATGCAGTTTTTGGTGGAAAAATTTATTCTCTTTTAGAAATAATTTATTTTAGTTACTATAGATTTTTAACCCAATTAATTTCCTTTAAAATGAGTCATTGAACAACTCCCTACGATGTTCCATTGCCAAGCAATCTCTGGATACAAAGAAAAAAAAGAAAAAAATATCCTGTTTTTGCAGAATGTTTTAGTAGCTGCCACTTTTCTTGATTTTCAAGCCAATATATTTCTCTTGCTGTTCAAGCCAAGGGACAGAAAGTTTGCTATACAGGGGTTTCGGACAAGGCGGTTCTAATGGTGTACTTTTTGTTTTGATCTGACTCCTTTGTTAGGAACTATGGGTTTTTATATTCCTTAACATTGGACGTGATCGTCTCTTACTAGGTTGCTAGCTACCGCTGCAACCCGGATAACTGAGTCCAATGCATGCAATGGTTTTTATTACAAAGATTGTCTTTTAATGTAACAATTTCCTTTTTACTATGGGGCGTGATCGTCTCTTACTAGGATGCTAGTTCCGTCACAACCCGGATTCCAGTTACTATGGGCTATAGTTCGTCCTTTAGTGTAAAAACCACCATATATCGGTTACTATGGGCGAGAGATCATTCTTTACTGTTCATTTATGATGAACTATATCACTCCATTATGTAAGTTTCTAGCTACCACTGCAACCCGGATAATAAACTGATTACAAACAGGAAAAAGCCTACGGCTTTTTCTTCTTTGAAATAGTAAGAGACGAACCTCAAACAATCAAGTTGCTAACTAATTCCAATGTATGTAATTGTTTGTTATTCCAATGATCGTCTTTTAATGTAAACGTAAAAAATGGATTCTATTTAATTTTTTTTTAATTACAAAACCTTTTTAACCCCATTGATTTCCTTTAAAATGAGCCATTGAACAACTGTCTATGATGTTCCAGTGCCAAGCTATCTGTGGAATTACTAATCTATACTATAATTAAGTGGCGTATAAAATTTACTACAGGCAAGAGGTCGTTCTTTATTATAATTAATTCATATATGGGTATTAGTACACAATAGGTTTTAGATATTACATCATGTCACTTATTACGTCATATAAGGTTATTAGTAGATAATCGGTAAAATATTCGTTCTTCATTATAATTCTTTGGACTTGAGTTCGTTTTTTAACTATAAATACGAACAGGAAAAAGCCTACGGCTTTTTCTTCTTTTAAATAGTAAGAGACGAAACTCAAGCAATCAAGTAGCTAACTAAGTCCAATGTATGGAATGGTTTGTTATTTCAGTGATCGTCTTTTAATGTAAAAATATAAATACTGTAATCTTAACTATAGTGAAGTTGCGTATGCAAGTTAGTATAGGGAAGAGTTTGATCTTTATTATACAGTTGCCAATCCATACCTTGGAAGCTTTTCATTAAACTGACAACATTTCTTTTGTATATTACTATGAAGCTTTGCCAAAGCATTTCTAGCCGACTTTTCAACAGCATCCGCTCTTTCAAAGAGAATTTTAATCTGTAATTTTGAATACTTTTCGTGATCCTGGTAAAACATGCGTAAAATGTTTCTCAATTTACGAAGATCAGCCTGCATTTTTGCCATCTTCTTGTATTTCTGAATGTAATTTTTCCCTTTGTCCTTATGCGTTCTTCGGTAAGACCTCGCAGAGAATTTAATTTTTTCATTATAGCTTTTGTCACCCCAGTATCTACCCATTATTCTGGTAGCAACTTTTTTCTTATGTTTGTTTCGGTAATCTTCATCATTACCATACCGTTCCTTGATCTTTTGTTTGGCTGTCTCAATTTTTGCATGTCTATAATCTTCATCATTGTGATAACACATCTTGCTGTTTTCTTTTGCTCTCTCAATTATTACTTCTCGATACGCCTGGTCGGTTGAATACCTTTGTTTTGCTCTCTCAATTATTACTTCTCGATACACCTGGTCGATTGAATACCTTTGCTTTTTTCTTTTCAAGTTACTATCTCTGTTGTTTGTGTAGTACTCTTTTTTCAACTTGCGTATAGCCTGCTTTGATCTAACCATTATTCTAATCAAGAATGAGAGAATTTTCAGTTTTGACTTTCCTTATTATATACTAATTATGACGTCACGGCGTATGACGTTATGTATTCATGAATGAGACCATTTACAGTTTTGACGTTTCTTATATAGTAATAACAAAATTTAATTAGAGTTCGTTCTTTATTGTTATGTTAGCATTGGACGTGATCGTCTCTTATTGTGATATTCATGAATGAGACCATTTACAGTTTTGACGTTTCTTATATAGTAATTATGACGTCACTGCATCAAAAATACAGTTTTTATTGGAAAAATTTATTCTCTTTTAGAAATAATTTATTTTAGTTACAAAAGGTTTTTAACCCAATTAATTTCCTTTAAAATGAGCTATTGAACAACCCTCTACGATGTTCCAGTGCCAAGCTATCTCTGGATACAAAGAAAAAAAAAAGAAAAAAATATCTCGTTTGGGGAGAATAACGTGGTAAAAGTCAATTTGCTTGATTTTCAAGCCAATATATTTCCCTTGCTGTTCAAGCCAAGGGACAGAAAGTTTCCTATACAGGGGGTTTTGACAAGGCGATTCTAATGGTGTACTTTTTGTTTTGATCTGACTCCTGCTTTAGGAGCTATGGGTTTTTATATTTCTTAACATTGGACGTGATCGTCTCTTACTAGGTTGCTAGCTACCGCTGCAACCCGGATATGCTATGGTTTGCTATTCCAGTGATCGTCTTTTAATATAATTTAATATTAATTATAATCTTATTTTAGTCACTATGGGCAGGAAGTTTGTTCTTTATTGTAATGATTGCTTCAAAATTCAAATATCTTTGAAAAGACTGCAAAATTAATTTACATCAAAAATGCAGATTTTGACAAAATTGATTCTACTTTAAAAAGTATTTTATTTTTAATTACAAAAGTGACTAGATGTAGCAATTTCCTTTAAAATAAGCTATTATACAGTTCTCTATGATTTTCCAGTGCCCAGCTAGCTTAGGAGGAAGAAAAAGCGGAAAGAAAAAAGATGCCGTTTGTAGAGAATCGTGTATATTCTATATAACAAAAATTTAAAAAATTAAAAAAAAATTCAAAGCAGTCCTAGCATCCTTACTTCAGCGAAGTTCAACCAGGACCTAACTTAGGAGTTATGAGCTATTTTAATTTTTACTATGGGTAGTGATCCTAGTTGGCCTGAGTTCGGTTCCCGGTATGAGAAATTTTTACCTATGATGAATTCTTAAAGAAAATTCATCATCTATATAATGATTCCTTATAGTACTTCAGTTACTATGGACTAAAGTTCGTTCTTTAATGTAAAACTATGGGCTACAGTTCGTTTCTTAATGTAATAAAAATAATTTGTTTTAATTACAAAAGGCTTTTAACCCCATTAATTTCCTTTAAAATGAGCTATTGAACAAATCTCTACGATGTTCCAGGGCCAAGCTCTCTGTGGAATTATTAACCTATAATAAAATTACAATCTAGTCTAGGCAAGAGGTCGTTCTTTATTATATTTCTTTGTTATTCAAGCCAAAGGACGGTAAGCTTCCTTTATAGGGGTTTCGGACAAAGTGGCTCTAATGGTGTACTTTTTGTTTTGATCTGACTCTTTTTTTAGGAGTTATGGGTTTTTATATTTCTTAACATTGGACGTGATCGTCTCTTACTAGGTTGCTAGCTACCGCTGCAACCTGGATTTATGTAACTCGCATGATGTGGCTTCATCATTTGTACCAGGGACATACGAACCAGTTCCAGGAGACAGAGCCAAGTTCAGTCTCCTGGTTTTATACATTAATCATCATCATTTTCACTGTTGCTGTCATCATTTCTGTCATTTGGGATTATTATTGTCGTCCCTTTACCGAAATTCTTATTTATATTACAAACATGAAAAAGTCACGGCTTTTTCTTTATTGGAATAGTAAGAGACGATAGGCTACAACATAAGATTATGACATCATTGATCTATTTTTAACATGCAATTATAATCTTATTTTAGTTACTATTGGCTGAAAGTTTGTTCTTTAAAGTAATAAAAAAATATTTTATCTTCAATTACAGAAGGAACTAGATGTAGCAAGTTTTACTATTGATACGAGTCGCTCTTACTATACAACATACAGTTCGTTATCACGAACTGTTTGCTTTGATGTATCTATTGGTATCAAATTTCGTTCTTTAGAGTTTCGGTTACTATTGAGACAAGTAGCTATTATTACTATAGAGTTTTTTACCATGAACTGTTTGATTGCTTCAAAATTCAAATATCTTTGAAAAGAATGCAATATGAAAATACATCAAAATGCAATTTTTTTGACAAAATTGATTCTACTTTAAAAAGTATTTTATTTTTAATTACAAAACTTACTAGATGTAGCAATTCCCTTTAAAATGAGCTATTATACAGCTCTATGATTTTCCAGTGCCCAGCTAGCTGAAGAGGAAGAAAAAGCGGAAAGAAACAATATCCCGTTTGTGGAGAATAACGTGGTTAAAGTCAATTTTTTTGATTTTCTAGCCAATATATTTTCTTTGTTATTCAAGCCAAAGGGCGGTAAGTTTTATTTATAGGGGTTTCGGATCAGGCGGTTCTATTGGTGTACTTTTTGTTTTGATCTGACTCTTTTTTAGGAGTTAGGGGTTATTATATTTCATAACATAGGACGTGATCGTCTCTCACTAGGTTGCTAGCTACCGCTGCAACCCGGGTTATATCCTAATTAAGTGGCGTGTAAAATTTAGTATAGGCAACAGGTCGTTCTTTATTATAATCCTTTTTTAGGAGTTATGGGTTTTTATATTTCTTAACATTGGACTTGATCGTCTCTACTAGGTTGCTAGCTACCTCTGCAACCCGGATGTACCAGATTACAAACAAGAAAAACCAATGGCTTTTTCTTATTTGGAATAGTAAGAGACGATCTTCAGAGAATGAGGTATCAAACTAAGCCCAATTTATGCCATGATTTGTTCTATACTAGGTTTCAGCCATTTCTACAGCTATGATATCGATGAAAACTGCATAGTCGTCATTTATGACGGCGTTTATAATGGCATTATAATGGCATAGTTATGTGAGGTAGCGTGGTCAAGCGGTTTAAGGCGCTGGTGTTAGCCACCCGTCACATCGGAGGCATGGGTTCGAATATCCCTGATGACAGTATTTTATACCGAAGCAAACACATTACTAGCTTGAGTCTTAAATTATAATCTTGTTTTAGTTACTATGGGCTGAAGTTCGTTCTTTACTGTAAAAATTTTTAACTCTATAATCTTCGAACATTTGAACCTTTTATAATTTATAATGATGCATAATATAAATACTGTAATCTTAACTATAGTGAAGTTGCGTATGCAAGTTAGTATAGGGAAGAGTTCTATCTTTATTATAACTTTGATCTAACCATTATGTATTCATGAATGAGACCATTTGCAGTTTTGACGTTTCTTATATAGTAATTATGACGTCACTGCATCAAAAATACAGTTTTTATTGGAAAAATTTATTCTCTTTTAGAAATAATTTATTTTAGTTACAAAAGGTTTTTAACCCAATTAATTTCCTTTAAAATGAGCTATTGAACAACCCTCTACGATGTTCCAGTGCCAAGCTATCTCTGGAAACAAAGAAAAAAAAAAGAAAAAAATATCCCGTTTGGGGAGAATAACGTGGTAAAAGTCTATTTTCTTGATTTTCAAGCCAATATATTTTCTTTGTTATTCAAGCCAAAGGGCGGTAAGTTTCCTTTATGGAGGATTTGGACAAGGCGGTTCTAATGGTGTACTTTTTGTTTTGATCTGACTCCTTTGTTAGGAAATATGGGTTTTTATATTTCTTAACATTGGACGTGATCGTCTCTTACTAGGTTGCTAGCTACCGCTGCAACCTGGAAAAAAGAAACTCGTTTTATTTACATCCTAGCTAAAATACGGAAGATAATATGAATGAACCACAGGGTTCATTTTCTTTGGGCTTCAGTCCGTTCTTTACTATAACTACCGCTTGAACCCGGATTATAAATTACAAACAGGAAAAAGCCTACGGCTTTTACTTCTTTGGAATAGTAAGAGACCATCCTCAAATAATCAGACAGCTGTTCTTTATTGTATTATTTATTTAAAATATAGGCGAGAGATCGTTCTTTACTGCAATGTTATTGTACTAATGGTGTACTTTTTGTTTTTGATCCTACTCCTTTTTTAGGAGCTATGGGTTTTTATATTTCTTAAAATTGAACGTGATCGTCTCTTACTAGGTTGCTAGGTACCTCTGCAACTCGGATCAAGCCAAAGAACGGTAAGTTTGCTATATAGAAGTTTTGGAAAAGGCAGTTCTAATAGTATACTTTTTGTTTTGATCTGAATCTTTTTTCAGGAGTTATGGGTTACTTTAGTATTTACTATAGGGCGTGATCGTCTCTTACTAGGTTACTAACTACCGCTGCAACCCGGATGATTACAAACAGGAAAAAACATACGACTTTTTCTTCTTCGAAATAGTAAGAGACTAGCCTAAAATAATCAAGTAGCGAACTAAATCCAATGTATGTAATTGGTTTTTATTCCAATGATCGCCTTTAATGAAAAATTTTAAGATATTGACCTTAAATATAACTGTACTAGACTATACTATACGTAAGTGGCCTATAAAAATTTAGCATAGGGAAGAGGTCGTTCTTTACTGTAAATTTAGATTCATGATTAGCATGTACAAGAAACGGATTGGACGACCAAAAAGGTTTTTCAACATTGGGTTTACACTTTTTAACTCCAAAAGTTTCTTTAGCACCATATTTTAAGCAATGTAATAACTGAAGATATATGCAATTAAGCTCAAGCTCTATGTTATCTTTATGACACTTCAGAATATCAGGTACAACTACTTTTCGAGCTAAAGAATCAACTTTATCTTGGTAAGCCGGAATCAGTTTTTCATCCCAGATAATTCTCTCAAAATATTTAGGGCGAATTGGAATAAAATTAGAAGCAGAAACAGAATCATGAATTACAGAAAACGATGTCAAAAAACTGAATAGGTAAATGATCACTTATCGGGAAATCCGGGATAACATTTACTATAAAAGATGGGGAAAAATTAAAAAGTACATGGTCAATATTACTCGTACTCCCACTCCAATGAGAATAAGTAAAATCAAGTGTCTTACGGCAGATATTAAAATTTGGTAAAGACGAAAATAAAATTGTGCTACGTTCATTTACACTCTCAAGATCACAGTTAAAATCACCAAAAATAAAAATACGTAAACTCGAATCTAATAGGGCAATAAAGCTACTAAGTCTATGGCAAGCTGACGTAAAGGCTTCAAAAGACGAATCAACATGATAGTCAGTAGGCAAATAGCAATTGACCAAAACACAATCAAAAAGTTTGCAGGCAAGAAAAGACTCATCAGCACAAGATAAAATAGCACTAAATTCTTTAGGAACAAATGTAGCAATGCCACCCGCAGGGCGGCCTCCGGTAGGCCTCGCAGGAACGGTAAATATATCATGTAGACTTGAAAGGGAACTTAACATATTCAAAGAATGGTCCAACAAATGATGCTCTTGCAAACATAGTATTGAACTATTTTCAGAAACAAATTCATTCAGCACTACAAATTTGCCAATGACTCCATTCGAATTAAAGGACGTAATCGTAGAACCAATATTCATTTAAAAAGCTTTTTCATAGCAGGGCAACTGAAACTGTAAGACGGGTGGTTAGTTGAGTTGCAATTTGCACAACAAATGGGGTTAGTACATGGAGTATTCTTCGTTGATCTATGATTTCCACTGCAACGAGCACACTTCAGAGTAGAAGAATCACAGTTTTTTTCGGTGTGAGAGGGACTTTGACATGCGAAACATCGTTTTGGAAGCACCTTGTCTTTCTCAACTCTGTAGAGCTCGTAACCGAACTTAATCCCATGGACGATATAATATTTTAAAAATGCTTCGGACTCAAACGACACCTTTATTGTTCTCGACATTCCAAGGCGCCTGAACTCCAGAATCCCAGGCAAAGTGGCTGCTAGAGCTTCAATGTCGAACTCGATATCCACACAACGGATTATTCCGAAAAACTTAGGCTTTCTAGTATTGATAAGACAATCGGGGAAGGAATCCTTTAGATCACAAGAAAACTTTTTCCCAGATTCAGCCGCCACAGTGATAAAAATCAGATCATTGGTCTTTTTTATTTGCTTGATACAGCCCGAGCCGAATTTGTCCAATTCATTTTTCCTGGAAACAGGGTCACGTAACGAGGCTGGCGGATTAGCGATAGTAATAGTCTCTACTGAATCAGAGCTGATGGGGAGAGGAGGCCAATCAGGTGAATTTAAAGGGGAGGGGGAGGGGGAGCCCAAGTTGGCTGAACACTTCGACAGCGAGGACTGTAAGTCTTGTTCAATTCTTTCAAGAGAAGTAATGGATTTCTCCAGCTTTCTGCCATAATCACTAACAAGTCGATCCAAACGTACATTGGAATCAGATTTTAATAAAGGGCAGTCTCTGAATGAACGAGGCACTAATACAGGCCATTTGAAACCTTTCTGGTCAAGATCCGTGACCATCTTCATAATATCTTTTGCTGTAGCAAGTTCCGCAGCGTTGCCACGTCTCATTACTCTCTTTATAGGAATTCCAGAAAATTTCCAAAGCAGATTTTTCGCATTCACCAAAGCCTCAAGGCTGTAAAAGTTCGCCACAGTTTCAATAAGCTCCGTTTCTGGAATACCATTCGCAAATGCATCGCAAATAAAAAACAGGGCAGAGTTCACAATTACATGAGAAATCCCATCTGCAATTACGAAGGTTTTTGAAAAATCACAGAATGAATCAGAAGAATCATCGCAGGCAAAATTATTCCGCTTTACCTGTTCATTTGGGCAATGATTATCAGTCGAATCGTTAATCACAGGTGCTTCCTGGCTAACAGCCAAGAGAGGGTCTTGAGACGCAGGGGTTACGGCATTCAGTGGCGTCAGCATATTTATTGAAGAATTTAGGTGCTCACTCTCTATTGGGTCACTAGAAAATTCGGTAGCGGCTTTGCAAATAGAACAGATCCAGTTAGGAGTATTCTTTCTATCGGAAACGGTGATCCCTGAACAAGAGGGATGAAACAAATTGGAACACTTAGTGCATTGCAACAGCGTGCCTTTCCCCAAAGAAAGTTCACAGTTTGGGCACACTTTTGGAGGCATCCTTGGCTTGAAAAAAAAAAATATCACCCCAAAAGACAAGGGAAGCGTCAGCCCCCGTTACCTTATCCCCGCAATTTAAGGGAGACTCTCCCGGCAGGTACAACGGCACTTGCCACGGGTTTACTGCCCCTCTTCTGCTTGTCAATTATGGTTACGCAAAATTGAAATCAGATTTTTGTAAAGTGTAAATAAATGTCCAGAAACTAGGTCAGTAGATTACAACATTTTTAATCCGTATGAAATGTTATGACAGAATGGTTGCACAATTAACTCCGGTCACTGAATTAATTTAGGATCCTACCGAGTTTCAAGTTGATAAAATCCAAAAAAGGTGTTATCACTTTCAAGGCTAAATGAAGACTGAAAGTGATAATTTATCAGTTACTATGGATGAGAGATCGTTCTTTACTGTAAAAAAAAAGAAAAAAATATGCCGTTTAGGCAGAATGTTGTAGTAGCTGCCAATTTTCTTGATTTTCAAGCCAATATATTTCCCTTGCTGTTCAAGCCAAGGGCAGAAAGTTTCCTATACAGGGGTTTCGAGCAAGGCGGTTCTAATGGTGCACTTTTTGTTTTTATCTGACTCCTTTTTTAGGAACTATGGGTTTTTATATTTCTTAACATTGGACGTGATCGTCTCTTATATTAAAAATAACCTTCGAACATTATAATTTACATTATAATTTCGAACCTTTTATAATTTATAATGAACCACATCGATCTTTTATGTAAACTTAACAGGCACGGGTTCAATTCCCGGTGTCTGAAAATTTTTAACTCTATAATCTTCAAACATTTGAACCTTTTATAATTTATAATGATGTATAATATAAATACTGTAATCTTAACTATAGTGAAGTTGCCTAAGCAAGTTAGTGTAGGGAAGAGTTCGATCTTTATTATAAACGTCTTCAGAAACAACAATATAATTTCGTGTTTTTCTATTCACGTCATAGCTCTAATATAAAACTATGATGACATTCATTATTTATCTAGTAGGGTTTCAGACAAGGTAATTCTAATGATGTACTTTTGTTTTGATCTGACTCTATTTTTAGGAGTTTTGTTATATTTCTTAACATTGGACGTGATCGTCTCTTACTAGGTTGCTAGCTACCGCTGCAACCCGGATTCGATGATCGAGCCTTTATGTAACCCGGATTAAAAATTATTATCATATCTTATATGTAACTTTTATTTTATAAGTTTTCGATAGTCTAATGGTAAGTATGTCCACTTGTTACCTGGGAGAAGGGGGTTCGATTCCCCGTCGGGGAGAACTTTTAATATGTTGAATTAAAACCGCTATCTTTTCAATTTAAAATTTAAAAAAGAAACTTGTTTATTTACATTCTAGCTAAAATAATGAAGATAATATTAATGAACCACAGTGTTCAGTTTCTTTGGACTTGAGTTTGTTTTTTAACTATAAATACAAACAGGAAAAAGCCTACAGCTTTTTCTTCTTTTAAATAGTAAGAGACGAAACTCAAACAATCAAGTAGCTAACTAAGTCCAATGCATGGAATGGTTTGTTATTTCAGTGATCGTCTTTTAATGTAAAAAATATAAATACTGTAATCTTAACTATAGTGAAGTTGCGTATAAAAGTTAGTATAGGGAAGAGTTCGATCTTTATTAAAATGAGCTATTATACAGCTCTCTATGATTTTCCAGTGCCCAGCTAGTTGAGGAGGAAAATCAAGCGGAAAGAAAAAGATATCCCGTTTGTGGAGAATAACTTGGTTAAAGTCAATTTTCTTGATTTTCAAGCCAATATATTTTCTTTGTTATTCAAGCCAAAGAGTGATAAGTTTCCTTAATAGGGGTTTTGGACAAGGTGGTTCTAATGGTGTAATTTTTGTTTTGATCTGACTCTTTTCTCAGGAGTTAGGGGTTTTTATATTTCTTAACATTGGACGTGATCGTCTCTTACTAGGTTGCTAGCTACCGCTGCAACCCGGATTGCTAGCTACCGCTGCAACCCGAAAATACGATGAAATAATAATATGCATATGGTTCTTAAATCATGCTGTTTTATAGTCCCATATGGTGTAGCGGATAGGATAGCTGGCTTTGATCTAGAAGGCCCGGGTTCGATTCCCGGTATTGGAAAATTTTTAACTCTATAATCTTCGAACATTAGAAGCTCTAAACCTTTTATAATTTATAATGAACCACATCGATCCTTTATGTAATGTAACTACACCTGGAACCACCATATATCAGTTAGTATGGGAGAGAGATCGTTCTTTATTACTGTAAATGCCCAGCTAGCTGAGGAGAAAGAAAAAGCTTTCAGTTAACATGGGCTAGGTGTCGTTCTTTATTGTATATCATAAACGTTATCGATCCTTTATGTAACAAATCTTACGCTGGTATACGATTATGTTTGAAATCCTGCAGTGTGAAAAGACATCAAAAATGCAGTTTTTGGTGGAAAAATTTATTCTCCTTTAGAAATAATTTATTTTAGTTACTATAGATTTTTAACCCAATTAATTTCCTTTAAAATGAGCTACTGAACAACCCTCTACGAGGTTCCAGTGCCAAGCTATCTCTGGATACAAAAGAAAAAAATATCCCGTTTAGGCAGAATGTTGTAGTAGCTGCCACTTTTCTTGATTTTCAAGCCAATATATTTCCCTTGCTGTTCAAGCCAAGGGACAGAAATTTTCCTATACAGGGTTTCGGACAAGGCGGTTCTAATGGTGTACTTTTTGTTTTGATCTGACTCCTTTGTTAGGAACTATGGGTTTTTATATTTCTTAACATTGGACGTGATCGTCTCTTACTAGGTTGCTAGCTACCGCTGCAACCCGGATCAGTCCTTTATGTAAACTTTACTAACCTATACTATAGTTAAGTGGTCTATAAAATTTAGCATAGGCAAGAGGTCGCTCTTTATTATAATACCAAAGCTAATTATAATCTTGTTTTAGTTACTATGGACTGAAGTTCGTTCTTTACTATAACTTCTATTAGTTAGTACTGCATTAGATCCTCTTGACTGACATCGATCCTTTATGTAATGCTAGCTAAACAACCCAGATTCTATGCTGTATGATTACAAACAGGAAAAAGCCTACGGCTTTTTCTTCTTTGAAATAGTAAGAGACGCACCTCAAACAATCAAGTAGCTAACTAAGTCCAAATTATGCAATAGTTTGTTATTCCAATGATCGTCTCTTAATGTAATCTTCTTTTAAAGAAGGAAAAGCCAATCGTTTAATATTGATCCCTTACTACAGGTGGATTTGAACCCGCAAACCTCGAATCATGAGGCACACTTTCATCCATTGTGCTGTAGTAAGGTATTCATTGATTTGATTTTTCCACAAATCTGTGTATATACGGATAAATAGATTTTGATAAACGTATTCTAACGGCTATACTAACTTGACTATGCCAGTTAGTATAGCCAAGAGTTATTTTATCATTATAATGACGTCATATACACTATACCTCTTTTTCTTTTCTCTGTTGTACTATGAGATAGACTTCGTTCCTTACTGTAATAATAACAAAATTTAATTAGAGTTCGTTCTTTATTGTTATATACTATAATTAAGTGGTGTATAAAATATAGGCAAGAGGTCGTTCTTTATTATAAAAAATCGTAATTTAGTTTGTTATTCAAAATTTTACGTGTATTCACCTGAAGGGACCTTACAAGGCAATTAACTTGGAATTTCTTGGGCAGTCCTCTAGGCATATTTTATACTAATGAAAAATATTGTCTGAGTACAACACCTGACATACAATCCTTAACGTCATAAATTTCCAAATGAATTGGTTTGCCTTTTTTTAGGACGTAACTTGCTCTCTGAAGAGTTTCTTAAACGTATTCGAAATTTGAACTCGTGTTTTGCTCTAGCTCCATTCAACGTAATCGATGATCGAACCATAAATAGTCGGAATATATTTAGCTTTAAAGTAGCTGGACAAATTTACCACAAAATAAATTTATCGGCACATCCGCCACAATCTACTGAAAGTGAAATTGAGCCACCTTCATATGGCCAGATGTACTTTTTAGACCCCAATGAAGCTGTTGAGGAACGCCTCGCACGTCCTTTAAATTATGGGATCTCTCATAATCTAATGGGAGAGAGATCGTTCTTTACTGTAAAATATGAATGAACCACAGGGTTCAGTTTCTTTGGGCTTGAGTTCGTTTTTTAACTGTAAATACAAACAGGAAAAAGCCTACGGCTTTTTCTTCCTTTAAATAGTAAGAGACGAAACTCAAACAATCAAGTAGCTAAATCCAATGTATGGAATGGTTTGCTATTTCAGTGATCGTCTTTTAATGTATTTAGTTCCTATGAGCTAGCGTTCGTTCTTTATTTCTTAATGTAATAAAAATAATTTGTTTTAATTAAAAAAGGTTTTTAACCCCATTAATTTCCTTTAAAATGAACCATTGAACAACTCTCTACGATCTTCTAGTGCCAAGCTGTCTGTTGAATTAATAACCTATACTATAATTAGGTGGCATATAAAATTTAGTATAGGCAAGAGGTCGTTCTTTATTATTATTGTATGCAAGTTAGTATAGGGAAGAGTTCGATCTTTATTATAATATTTTAGTACTGATTTTTTAACTTGCGTGTAGCTTGCTTTGATCTAACCATTATGTATTCATGAATGAGACCATTTACAGTTTTGACGTTTCTTATATAGTAATTATGACGTCACTGCATCAAAAATACAGTTTTTATTGGAAAAATTTATTCTCTTTTAGAAATAATTTATTTTAGTTACAAAAGGTTTTTAACCCAATTAATTTCCTTTAAAATGAGCTATTGAACAACCCTCTACGATGTTCCAGTGCCAAGCTATCTCTGGAGACAAAGAAAAAAGAAAAAAATATCCCGTTTGGGGAGAATAACGTGGTAAAAGTCTATTTTCTTGATTTTCAAGCCAATATATTTTCTTTGTTATTCAAGCCAAAGGGCGGTAAGTTTCCTTTATGGAGGATTTGGACAAGGCGGTTCTAATGGTGTACTTTTTGTTTTGATCTGACTCTTTTTTTAGGAGCTACGGGTTTTTATATTTCTTAACATTGGAGGTGATCGTCTCTTACTAGGTTGCTAGCTACCGCTGCAACCCGGATCCCGGTGTGGGAAAATTTTTAACTCTATAATCTTCGAACATTTGAACCTTTTATAATCTATAATGATGTTTAGTATATAATAATAACAAATTTAATTAGAGTTCGTTCTTTATTGTTAAATTACAAAAGGTTTTTAACCCTATTAATTTCCTTTAAAATGAGTCATTGAACAACTCTCTACGATGTTCCAGTGCCAAGCTATCTGTTGAATTACTAACCTATAATATAATATAATGGCGCATAAAATTTAGTATAGGCAAGAGGTCGTTCTTTATTATATTACTCAGGCAGTGCTAGCGCGCTGCCTATGATAATAAACTGATTACACACAGGAAAAAGCCTACGGCTTTTTCTTCTTTTAAATAGTAAGAGACGAGTCTCAAATAATCAAGTAGCTAGCTAATTCCAAAGGTATTCAATTTTTGTTATTCCAATGATCGTTTTTTATTGTAACTAGGTTTCAGCCATCTCTACAGCCATGATACTATTGGAAATTACATAATCCCCATTTATGTTTTAGTTAACATGGACAAGGTGTCGTTCTTTATTGTATGTGGGAAAATTTTTAACTCTATAATCTTCGAACATTTGAACCTTTTATAATTTATAATGATGCATAATATAAATACTGTAATCTTAACTATAGTGAAGTTGCGTATGCAAGTTAGTATAGGGAAGAGTTCGATCTTTATTATAAAACCAAATTATGCAATAGTTTGTTATTCCAATGATCGTCTCTTAATGTAATCTTCTTTTAAAGAAGGAAAAGCCAATCGTTTAATATTGATCCCTTACTACAGGTGGATTTGAACCCGCAAACCTCGAATCATGAGGCACACTTTCATCCATTGTGCTGTAGTAAGGTATTCATTGATTTGATTTTTCCACAAATCTGTGTATATACGGATAAATAGATTTTGATAAACGTATTCTAACGGCTATACTAACTTGACTATTCATTATAATGATTCCTTACTGTAATCACTCTATTCACGTCATAGCTCTAATATAAAACTATGATGATCTTATATAGTAATTATGACGTCACTGCATCAAAAATACAGTTTTTATTGGAAAAATTTATTCTCTTTTAGAAATAATTTATTTTAGTTACAAAAGGTTTTTAACCCAATTAATTTCCTTTAAAATGAGCTATTGAACAACCCTCTACGATGTTCCAGTGCCAAGCTATCTCTGGAGACAAAAAAAGAAAAAAAAAAAATATCCCGTTTGGGGAGAATAACGTGGTAAAAGTCTATTTTCTTGATTTTCAAGCCAATATATTTCCCTTGCTGTTCAAGCCAAGGGACAGAAAGTTTCCTATACAGGGGTTTCGGACAAGGCGGTTCTAATGGTGTACTTTTTGTTTTGATCTGATTCCTCTGTTAGGAACTATGGGTTTTTATATTTCTTAACATTGGACGTGATCGTCTCTTACTAGGTTGCTAGCTACCGCTGCAACCCGGATGTTAGCATTGGACGTGATCGTCTCTTATTGTGAAATACTTGTCGAAAGATGAACGTGTATAAATATTGCATTCACTTATTACTTCACATATGGTTATCTTTTAATGTATTATTACAAACAGGAAAAAGCCTACGGCTTTTTCTTCTTTGGAATAGTAAGAGACGAACCTCAAAGAATCAGGCAGCTAACTAAGTCCAATATAAGCAATTGTTTGTTCTTCTAATGATCATCTTTTAATTTGGCGTTTCTTACTAGGTTGCTAGCTACCACTTAAACCCGGATTATGTAATAGGTTGCTAGCTACCGCTGCAACCTAGATATTCTTATTTCTGCTACTATGGGCTAAGGTTCGTTCTTTCATGTAAAATTAATGTAATATATACAGCAGTTTTCTTTAAAATGAGCCATTACACAGCTCTTTATTATGACCACGAACTGTTTGATTTAATACTTAAGTTACAATGGGTTCAGTTCGTTCCTTATTGTAAATTAATTCGATGATCCAGACTTTATGTACTAACTACATCCAAAGACTATGACGTCATTGATTAATATTGTATATAAAAAATTAAGTTTTTCGTAAAAAAAATTAATTTAAAAAAAAATTAAGTACACATAGCGCTAGATCTAGAGATTTCCTTTAAAATGAGCCATTGAACAACTCTCTACGATGTTCCAGTGCCAAGCTATCTGTGGAGAAGAAAGAAAAAAAATATCCCGTTTGGGGAGAATAACGTGGTAAAAGTCTATTTTCTTGATTTTCAAGCCAATATATTTTCTTTGTTATTCAAGCCAAAGGGCGGTAAGTTTCCTTTATGGAGGATTTGGACAAGGCGGTTCTAATGGTGTACTTTTTGTTTTGATCTGACTCTTTTTTTAGGAGCTACGGGTTTTTTATATTTCTTAACATTGGAGGTGATCGTCTCTTACTAGGTTGCTAGCTACCGCTGCAACCCGGACTAGGATAGTTAACTTTCACTTAGGAGGACCGGGTTCGATTCCCGGTGTGGGAAAATTTTTAACTCTATAATCTTCGAACATTCGAACCTTTTATAATTTATAATGATGTATAATATAAATACTGTAATCTTCACTATAGTGAAGTTGCCTATGCAAGTTAGTATAGGGAAGAGTTCGATCTTTATTACATAATTTTTATATTTCTTAACATTGGACGTGATCGTCTCTTACTAGGTTGCTAGCTAACGCTGCAACCCGGATGTGGAAAAAAAGACCTATACTATAGTTAAGTGGCCTATAAAATTTATTATAGGCAAGAGGTCGTTCTTTATTATACCGCTGCAACCCGGATATTCTTTACCATAACAACCTGGATGACGTCAGTTACAACTTGGGTTTCGTTTTATGCTATATCATTACAAACAAGAAAAAGCCTACGGCTTTTTCTTCTTTGAAATAGTAAGAGACGAACTTCAAGCAATCAAGTAGCTAACTAAGTGTAATGTATGCAGTGGTATGCTATTCCAATGATCGTCTTTTAATGTAATGTATGGGAAATTTTTTACTTATGATGATTTCTTAAGGAACATAATTAAAATGTCTTAATGTAATAAAAATAATTTGTTTCAATTACAAAAGGTTTTTAACCCCATTAATTTCCTTTAAAATGAGCCATTGAACAACTCTCTACGATGTTCCAGTGCCAAGCTATCTGTTGAATTACTAACCTATACTATAATTAAGTGGCGTATAAAATTTAGTATAGGCAAGAGGTCGTTCTTTATTATACAATTTAAAATTTAAAAAAGAAACTTGTTTATTTACATTCTAGCTAAAATAATGAAGATAACATGAATGAACCACAGTGTTCAATTTCTTTGGACTTGAGTTCGTTTTTTAAGTATAAATACAAACAGGAAAAAGCCTACGGCTTTTTCTTCTTTTAAATAGTAAGAGACGAAACTCAAACAATCAAGTAGCTAACTAAGTCCAATGTATGGAATGGTTTGTTATTTCAGTGATCGTCTTTTAATGTAATTCTTTACTGCAAAACTAGCAAAACAGTTTTTAAGTCTGATGAAGATTTAACTGATGTGTCAAAGTAAGGTTGCAATTCGACGATTTTGTATTGGCCTTATTATAATTGGTATGGTGAAATAATAATATGCATATGGTTTTTAAATCATACTTCTTTATGGTCCCATTTGGTCTAGTGGCTAGGATAGTTAACTTTCACTTAGGAGAACCGGGTTCGATTCCCGGTGTGGGAAAGTTTTTAACTCTATAATCTTCGAACATTCGAACCTTTTATAATTTATAATGATGTATAATATAAATACTGTAATCTTCACTATAGTGAAGTTGCCTATGCAAGTTAGTATAGGGAAGAGTTCGATCTTTATTATAAATAGCCAAAAGTAGCTGAGTAGAATTTTACCCTACTTTCTAAGATGGCAAGAAGCCCCTCAACCAGAACTTTGGTGTATAACCTCAGCAGATTGATTGGTGCCAAAAATATATCCAGGTTAAGTATTTGAAATTAGCCTGTCAGTAAGGGAATGCATCACACTGAACCCAAGAAGTTCATAGGCTTTCAAGGGTACACAAGTGAATGACGAACTCACAGTCCACTCCAAGATGGGAAAAGATAACTCACCATTTTAATGTTTCAAGAATTCGATATTTTTCAGAGTCTTTTCTTCTAGCAAATGGAATACAAATACAATATTCTATTCGGTTAATCCATTGAGAGAAGAAGGCAATTTGGAGATCTACCGAGAAATAGTTGTTTAGATGCCGTTAAAAACTGTAGGCAGACCACAGATGAAAGATATAAAATATGGATCTTATGTCTTATTTACATTTTGTCCGTGGAAGAGTGTATCCATAATCCGCTCCAACTTGGCAAGCCCCTGAAGAATTATAAAAAACAACCAAAGCAAATTTTGATAAGAAGTTCTATTCTATATTTAGCATCAACTTGACAAATCAGCACTTATTTCCTATCACCATTATTTTGATGAAAAACTCCTCATCCTTTTGCAATTGAGATGACTGGATCAGAGTTTTAATTTTTTCGTTCTTTGATGAAAACAATTATAGTTAGGCTAAGTTGGATAAGCTGATCAATTAAAAATTCGTATTTAAAAATTCTTTCCATATTGTTGCTATATGTACCCTGGCTGATTTAGCTATGTCTGACCAGTTTTTTTAGAGAAAGTTGTTGTCAGGAGCACAGGCAAAGACTGTTTAATCTACGCAAACATTCAGACGCATTTGGGTTTTACATTGCCACTAAAAATATTCAATGGAAATTGAAGTTATATAACTTATACAGAAATGGATTTTCAACTTTTAAGTTTATCATCAAATGAAGTTTTTTCTAGTTATAGTCCCCAAGCTGCTTTTTACTATAGGTTTTTGTCGATCACTTAATATTTGGATTCATCTTAATACGTCAGACTCGGCTTAACCATTGGTTGAAAAGATTGTTTTACTTCCAGCGCAAAAACAGGTCTCGGAGGCACAAAAAACAAACCATGCAAAATCAGCCCCGTCTATCCGTTCAAACGTAGAAAATATGGAACTATGGGAACCCATAGGAACTATGGGTTTTTATATTTCTTAACATTGGACGTGATCGTATCTCACTAGGTTGCTAGCTACCGCTGCAATCTGGATTTAGGAGTTCTGGGTTTTTATATTTCTTAGCATTGGGCGTAATAGTCTCTTACTAGGTTGCTAGCTACTGCTGCAACCCGGATTCACATAGGTAGTTATGAGAGACAGCGTGGCCGAGTGGTCCAAGGCACTGGTGTTAGCCACCAGTCTCTTCGGAGGCGCGTGTTCAAATCCCACCGCTGGTATACGATTATGACGTCATTGATCAATCTATAATATGAAATATGCAGTTTTTGGTATAAAAAAGCTGATTCTGTTTTAAAGATAATTTGTTTTAATTACAAAAAACTTTTAACCCCATTAGTTTCCTTTAAAATGAGCCATTGAACAACTCTCTACGATGTTTCAGTGCCAAGCTATCTGTGGAATTACTAACCTACACTATAATTAGTTGGTGTATAAAATTTAGTATAGACAAGAGGTCGTTCTTGATTATAATAACATTGGAGGTGGTCGTCTCTTACTAGGTTGCTAGCTACCGCTGCAACCCGGATTTCGGACAAGGCGGTTCTAATGGTGTACTTTTTGTTTTTGATCTGACTCCTTTTTTAGGAGCTATGGTTTTTTTTTATTTCTTAACATTGGACGTGATCGTCTCTTACTAGGTTGCTAGCTATCGCTGCAACCCGGATTCTTTACTATAACTTGACTGACATCGATCTTTTATGTATGTCTCAATTTTCGCATGTCTATAAACTACATCATTATAATAACGCTGTTTGTCACTATCAATTTTCGCATCTCGATACGCCTGGTCGGTTGAATACCTTTGCTTTTCTCTTTTCAAGATGCTTGAACTGTTTTTTTAACTTGCGTGTAGCTTGCTTGATTGAAACCATTATGTAACCATTAGTTGAATGTTTATGTCACGTATCAAGTATCAAGAACCTAACAAAAAATTAAACTAATTTTTAAATTTTCAGGTATTTTTCTAGTCTAAATTAAAAGATTAAAACTATTGTTCAGACACCATAAATATTTTTCCAGTTTATAACTTTAGCGACTCTGAACTAAAAACGAAAATAAAATAAAAATTAATTTTTTCAATTTTTACGTCACATCGCTCATTAAGTCATATATGGTTATTAGTACACAATAGGTTTTAGATATTACGTCATGTTACTTATTACGTCATATATGGTTATTAGTAGATAATCAGTAAAATATTCGTTCTTTATTATAACCCGGATAATACAAACCACCTTATATCAGTTACTATGGGCCAGAGATCGTTCTTTACTGTAACATTGGTCAATCTTTAAAATTAATTATAATCTTATTTTAGCTACAATGGGCTGGAAGTTTGTTCTTTAATGTAAACAAAGTCTAATGTATGCAATGGTTTGTTATTCAAATGATCGTCCTTTAATGTAACTACGTAACTCATTTTAAAGGTAGAACTCTTTCTAATTGATTACAAACAGGAAAAAGCCTACGGCTTTTTCTTCTTTGAAATAGTAAGAGACTAGCCTCAAACAATCAAGTAGCTAACTAAATCAAATGTACGTATTGGGTTTTTATTCCAATGACCGTCTTTTAGTGGAAAATTTTAATATATTGACCTTAAATATAATAACTGTACTAGCCTATACTATAGTTAAGTGGCCTATAAAATTTAGTATAGGAAAGAGGTCGTTCTTTATTATAACATGGAACCACCATATTTCAGTTAGTATGGGCGAGACATCGTTCTTTACTGTAATTAACCCAATTAATTTCCTTTAAAATGAGCTATTGAACAACCCCCTACGATGTTCCAGTGCCAAGCTATCTGTGGAAAAGAAAAAGAAAAAAGAAAAAAGAAAAAAATATCCCGTTTGGGGAGAATAACGTGGTTAAAGTCAATTTTCTTGATTTTCATGCCAATATATTTCCCTTGCTGTTCAAGCCAAGGGACAGAAAGTTTCTTATACAGGGGTTTCGGACTAGGCGGTTCTAATGGTGTACTTTTTGTTTTGATCTGACTCCTTTTTTAGGAACTATGGGTTTTTACATTTCTTAACATTGGACGTGATCGTCTCTTACTAAGTTGCTAGCTACCGCTGCAACCCGGATTAACTCTATAATCTTCGAATATTTGAAACTTTTATAATTTATAATGATGTATAATATAAATACTGTAATCTTAACTATATTAACTATAGTGAAGTTGCGTATGCAAGTTAGTATAGGGAAGAGTTCGATCTTTATTATAAAAACGATCTGATAGACAATACTGATGGTTAGAGTTTGGTCTTTAAGTTATCATATACTGTTAAAATTCTGTCTTATATGAACGTTTCTTGGTGTAGTTGTTAGCACCTAAGACTTTGAATCCTGCGATCCGAGTTCAAATCCTGGTGGACGGTTGTTATTAAATGTAGCTTACTTATACTACGATTTAGGTTTCTGCTGTAATTCTTTCTTTTCAAAATTAAATTAGTTACTATCGGCTAGAGTTAGTTCTTTACCACATCGTAATAATTTGTTTTTATAATAATAATTAATTTTGTTAATTACAAAAGGTTTCTATATACAGCAGTTTACTTTAAAATGAGCCATTACACAGCTCTTTATTATGATCACAAACTGTTTGATTCAATACTTAAGTTACTATGGGTTAAAGTTCGTTCCTTATTGTAAAAATTGTTTTATTTAAAATTTTCAGGAATTAATCTAGTTTCAGTTGACAAATCAGTTTTTTTTATAAGACTCTAAAAGAGTTAGATTTTTTACTAAAACCCTAAAAGAATTACTGCATTTTACATAAATATATCTGCATGCTTTTTATAATGTTAAAAATACTATTTCTATTTTCGTTTGCAATAGGATGTTAATAACATTAGCTACTACAGGTATATCTGATGATTCGATGAATCCGATGATTCTTGATGTTATATATATATAAAAAAAACGTATTGACAAACACCATTTATAATGAACTATATCGATTCTATATGTAAACTTTAAATAAAACTGTACAAGCCTATAATATAGTTGGCTATGCAAGTTAGTATAGGCAAGAGTTCGTTCTTTATTGTAATTCTTTATTATAAAACCCTCTACGATGTTCCAGTGCCAAGCTATCTCTTTTCTTAACATTGGACGTGATCGTCTCTTACTAGGTTGCTAGCTACCGCTGCAACCCGGATTTTCTTGATTTTTTAGTACTGATTTTTTAACTTGCGTGTAGCTTGCTTTGATCTAACCATTATGTATTCATGAATGAGACCATTTACAGTTTTGACGTTTCTTATATAGTAATTATGACGTCACTGCATCAAAAATACAGTTTTTTATTGGAAAAATTTATTCTCTTTTAGAAATAATTTATTTTAGTTACAAAAGGTTTTTAACCCAATTAATTTCCTTTAAAATGAGCTATTGAACAACCCTCTACGATGTTCCAGTGCCAAGCTATCTCTGGATACAAAAGAAAAAAAAAAAGAAAAAAATATCCCGTTTGGGGAGAATAACGTGGTAAAAGTCTATTTTCTTGATTTTCAAGCCAATATATTTTCTTTGTTATTCAAGCCAAGGGCGGTAAGTTTCCTTTATGGAGGATTTGGACAAGGCGGTTCTAATGGTGTACTTTTTGTTTTGATCTGACTCTTTTTTTAGGAGCTACGGGTTTTTATATTCTTAACATTGGAGGTGATCGTCTCTTACTAGGTTGCTAGCTACCGCTGCAACCCGGATAGGTTGCTAGCTACCACTTAAACCCGGATTATGTAATAGGTTGCTAGCTACCGCTGCAACCTAGATATTCTTATTTCTGCTACTATGGGCTAAGGTTCGTTCTTTCATGTAAAAAACTAGCAAAAAATTTTTTAAGCCTGATGAAGATTTAACTAATGTGTCAAAAGTAAGGTTGCAAGTCGACGATTTTGTTTTGGCCTTATTATAATTGGTATGGTGAAATAATAATATGCATATGGCTCTTAAATCATACTTCTTTATGGTTCCATATGGTCTAGTGGCTAGGATAGTTAACTTTTCACTTAACAGGCTCGGGTTCGATTCCCGGTGTGGGAAAATTTTTAACTCTATAATCTTCGATTATTTGAACCTTTTATAATCTATAATGATGTATAATATAAATACTGTAATCTTAACTATAGTGAAGTTGCGTATGCAAGTTAGTATAGGGAAGAGTTCGATCTTTATTATATATTTTAAATAGTAAGATACGAACCTCAAACAATCAAGTAGCTAACTAATTCCAATGTATGCAATTGTTTGTTATTTCAACGATCGTCTTTTAATGTAAAATTACATAATCCATATTTATGTTTCAGTTAACATGGGCTAGGTGTCCTTCTTTATTGTAATTCGTTCTTTATAATATTTAATGTTCGTTCTTTACTGTAATAAAATTATTAAGCACACAAAATCCCGTGTCGAGTATCTAAAACCTAGCATAAAACAAAACTAATTTTAAAATTTTCAGGTATTTATCTTGTTTGAATTACAAAATTAGTATTATTGGTTAGACACCATAAATATTTTTGCAGTTTAAATAATAAGTTTAGTGATTCTGGACTGAAAACTAAAATAATTGCAATTATGAGACAATAATATGGAGATATGTACTTTACGGGTTACAGGATACAATAATAAATTTGAACTGAGATGAAAAAAAAATTTCTTCCAGGAGACAAAAAGCAAAACTAATTTTAGAATTTTCATGTATTTTTGTTGTTTAAATTAAAAAATTACTATTACTGATTAGGCATCATAAATATTTTTGCAGTTTACATAATAATTTTAGCGATTAAGCCAAAAAAGAAAATTTTGGTTCCAGGAGTTTCGGTTACTATTGAGACAAGTAGCTATTATTACTATAGAGTTCATTATATGGACTGTTTTTATTGCTTCAAAATTCAAATATCTTTGAAAAGACTGCAGTATGAAAATACATCAAAAATGCAATTTTTTTGACAAAATTGATTCTACTTTAAAAAGTATTTTATTTTTAAATACAAAAGTGACTAGATGTTGCAATTTCCTTTAAAATGAGCTATTATACAGCTCTCTATGATTTTCCAGTGCCCAGCTAGCTGAGCAGAAAGAAAAAGCGGAAAGAAAAAAATATCCCGTTTGTGGAGAATAACGTGGTAAAAGTCAATTTTCTTGATTTTCAAGCCAATATATTTTCTTTGTTATTCAAGCCAAAGGGAGGTAAGTTTTCCTTTATAGAGGATTCGGACAAGGCGGTTCTAATGGTGTACTTTTTGTTTTGATCTGAATCTTTTTTTAGGAGTTGGGGGGTTTTATATTTCTTGACATTGGAGGTGATCGTCTCTTACTAGGTTGCTAGCTACCGCTGCAACCCGGATTAGTAAAAAATAGGTTTTAGATATTACATCATTTCACTTATTACGTCATATATGGTTATTAGTAGATAATCGGTAAAATATTCGTTCTTTATTATAAAACCACATCGATCCTGTATGTAATGTAACTACACCTGGAACCACCATATATCAGTTAGTATGGGAGAGAGATCGTTCTTTATTACTGTAAATGCCCAGCTAGCTGAGGAGAAAGAAAAAGCTTTCAGTTAACATGGGCTAGGTGTCGTTCTTTATTGTAACTATTTTTAGGAGTTTTGTTATATTTCTTAGCATTGGACTGATCGTCTCTTACTAGGTTGCTAGCTACTGCTGCAATTCAGATTCACATATATATTATTTATGAGAGGCAGCCTGGCCGAGTGGTCCAAGGCACTGGTGTTAGCCACCAGTCTCTTCGGAGGCGTGGGTTCAAATCTTACCGCTGGTATAATGTTTGAAATACTGCAGTGTGAAAAGACATCGAAAATGCAGTTTTTGATGGAAAAATTTATTCTCTTTTAGAAATAATTTATTTTAGTTACAAAAGGTTTTTAACGCAATTAATTTCCTTTAAAATGAGCTATTGAACAACTCTCTACGATGTTCCAGTGCCAAGCTATCTCTGGAAAAGAAAGAAAAGAGAAAAAAATATCCCGTTTGTGGAGAATAACGTGGTAAAAGTCAATTTGCTTGATTTTCAAGCCAATATATTTTCTTTCTTATTCAAGCCAAAGGGCGGTAAGTTTCCTTTATAGAGGTTTCGGACAAGGCGGTTCTAATGGTGTACTTTTTGTTTTGATCTGACTCCTCTGTTAGGAACTATGGGTTTTTATATTTCTTAACATTGGACGTGATCGTCTCTTACTAGGTTGCTAGCTACCGCTGCAACCCGGATTGCTAGCTACCGCTGCAACCCGGATTTATGCTATATCATTACAAACAGGAAAAAGCCTACGGCTTTTTCTTCTTTGAAAAAAAGTAAGAGACGAACCTCAAGTAACTACCCCTGGAACCACCATTTATCAGTTACTATGGATGAGAGATCGTTCTTTACTGTAAATCTTAAGGAACATAATTAAAATTTCTTAATGTAATAAAAATAATTTGTTTTAATTACAAGAAGTTTTTAACCCCATTAATTTTCTTTAAAATGAGCCATTGAACAACTCTCTACGATGTTCCAGTGCAAAGCTATCTGTTGAATTACTAACCTAAACTATAATTAAGTGGCGTATAAAATTTAGTATAGGCAAGAAGTCGTTCTTTATTATATTTCCCTTGCTGTTCAAGCCAAATGACAGAAAGTTTCCTATACAGGGGTTTCGGACAAGGCGGTTCTAATGGTGTACTTTTTGTTTTGATCTGACTCCTCTGTTAGGAACTATGGGTTTTTATATTTCTTAACATTGGACGTGATCGTCTCTTACTAGGTTGCTAGCTACCGCTGCAACCCGGATAATTGGTATGGTGAAATAATAATATGCATATGGTTCTTAAATCATACTTTCTTATGGTCTCATTTGGTCTAGTGGCTAGGATAGTTAACTTTCACTTAAGATGATCGGGTTCGATTCCCGGTGAGGGAAAAATTTTTAACTCTATAATCTTCGAAAATTCGAACATTTTAATAATTTATAATGATGTATAATATAAATACTGTAATCTTCACAATAGTAAAGTTGCCTATGCAAGTTAGTATAGGGAAGAGTTCGATCTTTATTATAAATTTCCTTTAAAATGAGCTATTGAAAAACCCTCTACGATGTTCCAGTGCCAAGCTATCTCTGGAAACAAAGAAAAAAAGAAAAAAAGAAAAAATATCCCGTTTAGGAAGAATGTTGTAGTAGCTGCCACTTTTCTTGATTTTCAAGCCAATATATTTCCCTTGCTGTTCAAGCCAAGGGACAGAAAGTTTCCTATACAGGGGTTTCGGACAAGGCGGTTCTAATGGTGTACTTTTTGTTTTGATCTGACTCCTTTTTTAGGAACTATGGGTTTTTATATTTTCTTAACATTGGACGTGATCGTCTCTTACTAGGTTGCTAGCTACTGCTGCAACCCGGACTAGCAAAACATTTTTTTAAGTCTGATGAAGATTTAACTAATGTGTCAAAAGTAAGGTTGCAAGGTCGACGATTTTGTTTTAGCCTTATTATAATTGGTATGGTGAAATAATAATATGCACATGGCTCTTAAATCATACTTCTTTATGGTCCATATGGTCTAGTGGCTAGGATAGTTAACTTTCACTTAACAGGCCCGGGTTCGATTCCCGGTGTGGAAAAATTTTTAACCCTGTAATCTTCTAACATTTGAACCTTTTATAATTTATAATGATGTATAATATAAATACTGTAATCTTAAATATAGTGAAGTTGCCTATGCAAGTTAGTATAGGGAAGAGTTCGATCTTTATTATAATTATTTTATTTAAAATTTTCAGGATTATTCTAGTTTCAGTTAACAAATGAATTTTTTGTTAAAGCCCCCCCAAAAATTACTGCATTTTATATAATAATGGATAATTATATAAAAAAAAACCGTATTGACAAACACCATTTATGATGAACTCTATCGGTCCTTTATGTAATAATAAAAATAATTTGTTTTAACTACAAGAAGTTTTTTAACCCCATTAATTTTCTTTAAAATGAGCCATTGAACAACTCTCTACGATGTTCCAGTACCAAGCTATCTATTGAATTACTAACCTATACTATAATTCAGTGGCGTATAAAATTTAGTATAGGCAAGAGGTCGTTCTTTATTATAAGGTTTATAATTTGTTCTTTAAACATAAAATTCATTAATCGGATATTTTAATATATGCTATATGGTCTAGAGGTTAGGCTAGCTCTCACCCAGTAGGCTTGAGTTCAAATTCCGTATGAGAAATTTTTACTTGTGATGATTTCTTAAGGAACATAATTAAAATTCCTTAATGTAATAAAAATAATTTGTTTTAATTACAAACAGTTTTTAACCCCATTAATTTCCTTTAAAATGAGCCATTGAACAACTCTCTACAATGTTCCAGTGCCATGCTATCTGTTGAATTACTAACCTATACTATAATTAAGTGGTGTATAAAATTTAGTATAGGCAAGAGGTCGTCCTTTATTATATGATCGTCTCTTACTAGGTTGCTAGCTACCGCTGAACCCCGGATTAAAATGAGCCATTGAACAACTCTCTACGATGTTCCAGTGCCAAGCTATCTGTGGAATAGAAGGAAAAGAGAGAAAAAAAAATATCCCGTTTAGGCAGAATGTTGTAGTAGTTTGCCACTTTTCTTGATTTTCAAGCCAATATATTTCCCTTGCTGTTCAAGCCAAGGGACAGAAAGTTTCCTATACAGGGGTTTCAGACAAGGTGGTTCTAATGGTGTACTTTTGAATTTGATCTGACTCCTTTTTTAGGAACTTACTAGGTTGCTAGCTCCCGCTGCAACCCGGATTACGTAATCCCGCTGTAACCCTGATAGCAAACAGGGAAATATTACAAACAGGAAAAAGCCTACGGCTTTTTCTTCTTTTAAATAGTAAGAGACGAACCTCAAACGATCAAGTAGCTAACTAAGTCCAATGCATGCAATAACTTTTTATTCCAATGATTGTCTTTTAATGTAACATATCAGTTACTATGGGAGAGAGATCGTTCTTTACTGTAAAATTTTTAACTCTATAATCTTCGAACATTAGAAGCTCCAAACCTTTTATAATTTATAATGAACCACATCGATCCTTTATGTAATGTAACTACACCTGGAACCACCATATATCAGTTAGTATGGGAGAGAGATCGTTCTTTATTACTGTAAATGCCCAGCTAGCTGAGGAGAAAGAAAAAGCTTTCAGTTAACATGGGCTAGGTGTCGTTCTTTATTGTATATCATAAACGTTATCGATCCTTTATGTAACAAATCTTACGCTGGTATACGATTATGTTTGAAATCCTGCAGTGTGAAAAGACATCAAAAATGCAGTTTTTGGTGGAAAAATTTATTCTCTTTTAGAAATAATTTATTTTAGTTACTACAGATTTTTAACCCAATTAATTTCCTTTAAAATGAGCTACTGAACAACCCTCTACGAGGTTCCAGTGCCAAGCTATCTCTGGATACAAAAGAAAAAATATCCCGTTTAGGCAGAATGTTGTAGTAGCTGCCACTTTTCTTGATTTTCAAGCCAATATATTTCCCTTGCTGTTCAAGCCAAGGGACAGAAATTTTCCTATACAGGGGTTTCGGACAAGGCGGTTCTAATGGTGTACTTTTTGTTTTGATCTGACTCCTTTGTTAGGAACTATGGGTTTTTATATTTCTTAACATTGGACGTGATCGTCTCTTACTAGGTTGCTAGCTACCGCTGCAACCCGGATCAGTCCTTTATGTAAACTTTACTAACCTATACTATAGTTAAGTGGTCTATAAAATTTAGCATAGGCAAGAGGTCGCTCTTTATTATAATACCAAAGCTAATTATAATCTTGTTTTAGTTACTATGGACTGAAGTTCGTTCTTTACTATAACTTCTATTAGTTAGTACTGCATTAGATCCTCTTGACTGACATCGATCCTTTATGTAATGCTAGCTAAACAACCCAGATTCTATGCTGTATGATTACAAACAGGAAAAAGCCTACGGCTTTTTCTTCTTTGAAATAGTAAGAGACGCACCTCAAACAATCAAGTAGCTAACTAAGTCCAAATTATGCAATAGTTTGTTATTCCAATGATCGTCTCTTAATGTAATCTTCTTTTAAAGAAGGAAAAGCCAATCGTTTAATATTGATCCCTTACTACAGGTGGATTTGAACCCGCAAACCTCGAATCATGAGGCACACTTTCATCCATTGTGCTGTAGTAAGGTATTCATTGATTTGATTTTTCCACAAATCTGTGTATATACGGATAAATAGATTTTGATAAACGTATTCTAACGGCTATACTAACTTGACTATGCCAGTTAGTATAGCCAAGAGTTATTTTATCATTATAATGACGTCATATACACTATACCTCTTTTTCTTTTCTCTGTTGTACTATGAGATAGACTTCGTTCCTTACTGTAATAATAACAAAATTTAATTAGAGTTCGTTCTTTATTGTTATGTTAGCATTGGACGTGATCGTCTCTTATTGTGAAATACTTGTCGAAAGATGAACGTGTATAAATATTGCATTCACTTATTACGTCACATATGGTTATCTTTTAATGTATTATTACAAACAGGAAAAAAGCCTACGGCTTTTTCTTCTTTGGAATAGTAAGAGACGAACCTCAAAGAATCAGGCAGCTAACTAAGTCCAATATAAGCAATTGTTTGTTCTTCTAATGATCATCTTTTAATTTGGCGTTTCTTACTAGGTTGCTAGCTACCACTTAAACCCGGATTATGTAATAGGTTGCTAGCTACCGCTGCAACCTAGATATTCTTATTTCTGCTACTATGGGCTAAGGTTCGTTCTTTCATGTAAAATTAATGTAATATATACAGCAGTTTTCTTTAAAATGAGCCATTACACAGCTCTTTATTATGACCACGAACTGTTTGATTTAATACTTAAGTTACAATGGGTTCAGTTCGTTCCTTATTGTAAATTAATTCGATGATCCAGACTTTATGTACTAACTACATCCAAAGACTATGACGTCATTGATTAATATTGTATATAAAAAATTAAGTTTTTCGTAAAAAAAAATTAATTTAAAAAAAAATTAAGTACACATAGCGCTAGATCTAGAGATTTTCCTTTAAAATGAGCCATTGAACAACTCTCTACGATGTTCCAGTGCCAAGCTATCTGTGGAGAAGAAAGAAAAAAATATCCCGTTTGGGGAGAATAACGTGGTAAAAGTCTATTTTCTTGATTTTCAAGCCAATATATTTTCTTTGTTATTCAAGCCAAAGGGCGGTAAGTTTCCTTTATGGAGGATTTGGACAAGGCGGTTCTAATGGTGTACTTTTTGTTTTGATCTGACTCTTTTTTAGGAGCTACGGGTTTTTATATTTCTTAACATTGGAGGTGATCGTCTCTTACTAGGTTGCTAGCTACCGCTGCAACCCGGACTAGGATAGTTAACTTTCACTTAGGAGGACCGGGTTCGATTCCCGGTGTGGGAAAATTTTTAACTCTATAATCTTCGAACATTCGAACCTTTTATAATTTATAATGATGTATAATATAAATACTGTAATCTTCACTATAGTGAAGTTGCCTATGCAAGTTAGTATAGGGAAGAGTTCGATCTTTATTACATAATTTTTATATTTCTTAACATTGGACGTGATCGTCTCTTACTAGGTTGCTAGCTAACGCTGCAACCCGGATTGGGAAAAAAAGACCTATACTATAGTTTAAGTGGCCTATAAAATTTATTATAGGCAAGAGGTCGTTCTTTATTATACCGCTGCAACCCGGATATTCTTTACCATAACAACCTGGATGACGTCAGTTACAACTTGGGTTTCGTTTTTATGCTATATCATTACAAACAAGAAAAAGCCTACGGCTTTTTCTTCTTTGAAATAGTAAGAGACGAACCTCAAGCAATCAAGTAGCTAACTAAGTCTAATGTATGCAGCGGTATGCTATTCCAATGATCGTCTTTTAATGTAATGTATGGGAAATTTTTTACTTATGATGATTTCTTAAGGAACATAATTAAAATGTCTTAATGTAATAAAAATAATTTGTTTTAATTACAAAAGGTTTTTAACCCCATTAATTTCCTTTAAAATGAGCCATTGAACAACTCTCTACGATGTTCCAGTGCCATGCTATCTGTTGAATTACTAACCTATACTATAATTAAGTGGCGTATAAAATTTAGTATAGGCAAGAGGTCGTTCTTTATTATACAATTTAAAATTTAAAAAAGAAACTTGTTTATTTACATTCTAGCTAAAATAATGAAGATAACATGAATGAACCACAGTGTTCAATTTCTTTGGACTTGAGTTCGTTTTTTAAGTATAAATACAAACAGGAAAAAGCCTACGGCTTTTTCTTCTTTTAAATAGTAAGAGACGAAACTCAAACAATCAAGTAGCTAACTAAGTCCAATGTATGGAATGGTTTGTTATTTCAGTGATCGTCTTTTAATGTAATTCTTTACTGCAAAAACTAGCAAAACAGTTTTTAAGTCTGATGAAGATTTAACTGATGTGTCAAAAGTAAGGTTGCAATTCGACGATTTTGTATTGGCCTTATTATAATTGGTATGGTGAAATAATAATATGCATATGGTTTTTAAATCATACTTCTTTATGGTCCCATTTGGTCTAGTGGCTAGGATAGTTAACTTTCACTTAGGAGAACCGGGTTCGATTCCCGGTGTGGGAAAGTTTTTAACTCTATAATCTTCGAACATTCGAACCTTTTATAATTTATAATGATGTATAATATAAATACTGTAATCTTCACTATAGTGAAGTTGCCTATGCAAGTTAGTATAGGGAAGAGTTCGATCTTTATTATAAATAGCCAAAAGTAGCTGAGTAGAATTTTACCCTACTTTCTAAGATGGCAAGAAGCCCCTCAACCAGAACTTTGGTGTATAACCTCAGCAGATTGATTGGTGCCAAAAATATATCCAGGTTAAGTATTTGAAATTAGCCTGTCAGTAAGGAATGCATCACACTGAACCCAAGAAGTTCATAGGCTTTCAAGGGTACACAAGTGAATGACGAACTCACAGTCCACTCCAAGATGGGAAAAGATAACTCACCATTTTAATGTTTCAAGAATTCGATATTTTTCAGAGTCTTTTCTTCTAGCAAATGGAATACAAATACAATATTTCTATTCGGTTAATCCATTGAGAGAAGAAGGCAATTTGGAGATCTACCGAGAAATAGTTGTTTAGATGCCGTTAAAAACTGTAGGCAGACCACAGATGAAAGATATAAAATATGGATCTTATGTCTTATTTACATTTTGTCCGTGGAAGAGTGTATCCATAATCCGCTCCAACTTGGCAAGCCCCTGAAGAATTATAAAAAACAACCAAAGCAAATTTTGATAAGAAGTTCTATTCTATATTTAGCATCAACTTGACAAATCAGCACTTATTTCCTATCACCATTATTTTGATGAAAAACTCCTCATCCTTTTGCAATTGAGATGACTGGATCAGAGTTTTAATTTTTTCGTTCTTTGATGAAAACAATTATAGTTAGGCTAAGTTGGATAAGCTGATCAATTAAAAATTTCGTATTTAAAAATTCTTTCCATATTGTTGCTATATGTACCCTGGCTGATTTAGCTATGTCTGACCAGTTTTTTAGAGAAAGTTGTTGTCAGGAGCACAGGCAAAGACTGTTTAAATCTACGCAAACATTCAGACGCATTTGGGTTTTTACATTGCCACTAAAAATATTCAATGGAAATTGAAGTTATATAACTTATACAGAAATGGATTTTCAACTTTTAAGTTTATCATCAAATGAAGTTTTTTCTAGTTTATAGTCCCCAAGCTGCTTTTTACTATAGGTTTTGTCGATCACTTAATATTTGGATTCATCTTAATACGTCAGACTCGGCTTAACCATTGGTTGAAAAGATTGTTTTACTTCCAGCGCAAAAACAGGTCTCGGAGGCACAAAAACAAACCATGCAAAATCAGCCCCGTCTATCCGTTCAAACGTAGAAAATATGGAACTATGGGAACCCATAGGAACTATGGGTTTTATATTTCTTAACATTGGACGTGATCGTATCTCACTAGGTTGCTAGCTACCGCTTGCAATCTGGATTTAGGAGTTCTGGGTTTTTATATTTCTTAGCATTGGGCGTAATAGTCTCTTACTAGGTTGCTAGCTACTGCTGCAACCCGGATTCACATAGGTAGTTATGAGAGACAGCGTGGCCGAGTGGTCCAAGGCACTGGTGTTTAGCCACCAGTCTCTTCGGAGGCGCGTGTTCAAATCCCACCGCTGGTATACGATTATGACGTCATTGATCAATCTATAATATGAAATATGCAGTTTTGGTATAAAAAAGCTGATTCTGTTTTAAAGATAATTTGTTTTAATTACAAAAAACTTTTAACCCCATTAGTTTCCTTTAAAATGAGCCATTGAACAACTCTCTACGATGTTTCAGTGCCAAGCTATCTGTGGAATTACTAACCTACACTATAATTAGTTGGTGTATAAAATTTAGTATAGACAAGAGGTCGTTCTTGATTATAATAACATTGGAGGTGGTCGTCTCTTACTAGGTTGCTAGCTACCGCTGCAACCCGGATTTCGGACAAGGCGGTTCTAATGGTGTACTTTTTGTTTGATCTGACTCCTTTTTTAGGAGCTATGGTTTTTTTTTATTTCTTAACATTGGACGTGATCGTCTCTTACTAGGTTGCTAGCTATCGCTGCAACCCGGATTCTTTACTATAACTTGACTGACATCGATCTTTTATGTATGTCTCAATTTTCGCATGTCTATAAACTACATCATTATAATAACGCTGTTTGTCACTATCAATTTTCGCATCTCGATACGCCTGGTCGGTTGAATACCTTTGCTTTTCTCTTTTCAAGATGCTTGAACTGTTTTTTTTAACTTGCGTGTAGCTTGCTTGATTGAAACCATTATGTAACCATTAGTTGAATGTTTATGTCACGTATCAAGTATCAAGAACCTAACAAAAAATTAAACTAATTTTTAAATTTTCAGGTATTTTTCTAGTCTAAATTAAAAGATTAAAAACTATTGTTCAGACACCATAAATATTTTTCCAGTTTATAACTTTAGCGACTCTGAACTAAAAACGAAAATAAAATAAAAATTAATTTTTTCAATTTTTACGTCACATCGCTCATTAAGTCATATATGGTTATTAGTACACAATAGGTTTTAGATATTACGTCATGTTACTTATTACGTCATATATGGTTATTAGTAGATAATCAGTAAAATATTCGTTCTTTATTATAACCCGGATAATACAAACCACCTTATATCAGTTACTATGGGCCAGAGATCGTTCTTTACTGTAACATTGGTCAATCTTTAAAATTAATTATAATCTTATTTTAGCTACAATGGGCTGGAAGTTTGTTCTTTAATGTAAACAAAGTCTAATGTATGCAATGGTTTGTTATTCAAATGATCGTCCTTTAATGTAACTACGTAACTCATTTTAAAGGTAGAACTCTTTCTAATTGATTACAAACAGGAAAAAGCCTACGGCTTTTTCTTCTTTGAAATAGTAAGAGACTAGCCTCAAACAATCAAGTAGCTAACTAAATCAAATGTACGTATTGGGTTTTTATTCCAATGACCGTCTTTTAGTGGAAAATTTTAATATATTGACCTTAAATATAATAACTGTACTAGCCTATACTATAGTTAAGTGGCCTATAAAATTTAGTATAGGAAAGAGGTCGTTCTTTATTATAACATGGAACCACCATATTTCAGTTAGTATGGGCGAGACATCGTTCTTTACTGTAATTAAACCCAATTAATTTCCTTTAAAATGAGCTATTGAACAACCCCCTACGATGTTCCAGTGCCAAGCTATCTGTGGAAAAGAAAAAGAAAAAAGAAAAAAGAAAAAATATCCCGTTTGGGGAGAATAACGTGGTTAAAGTCAATTTTCCTTGATTTTCATGCCAATATATTTCCCTTGCTGTTTCAAGCCAAGGGACAGAAAGTTTCTTATACAGGGGTTTCGGACAAGGCGGTTCTAATGGTGTACTTTTTAATTTGATCTGACTCCTCTGTTAGGAACTATGGGTTTTTATATTTCTTAACATTGGACGTGATCGTCTCTTACTAAGTTGCTAGCTACCGCTGCAACCCGGATTAACTCTATAATCTTCGAATATTTGAAACTTTTATAATTTATAATGATGTATAATATAAATACTGTAATCTTAACTATATTAACTATAGTGAAGTTGCGTATGCAAGTTAGTATAGGGAAGAGTTCGATCTTTATTATAAAAACGATCTGATAGACAATACTGATGGTTAGAGTTTGGTCTTTAAGTTATCATATACTGTTAAAATTCTTTCTTATATGAACGTTTTCTTGGTGTAGTTGTTAGCACCTAAGACTTTGAATCCTGTGATCCGAGTTCAAATCCTGGTGGACGGTTGTTATTAAATGTAGCTTACTTATACTACCATTTAGGTTTCTGCTGTAATTCTTTCTTTTCAAAATTAAATTAGTTACTATCGGCTAGAGTTAGTTCTTTACCACATCGTAATAATTTGTTTTTATAATAATAATTAATTTTGTTAATTACAAAAGGTTTCTATATACAGCAGTTTCCTTTAAAATGAGCCATTACACAGCTCTTTACTATGACAACGAACCGTTTGATTTAATACTTAAGTTACTATGGGTTAAAGTTCGTTCCTTATTGTAAAATTGTTTTATTTAAAATTTTCAGGAATTAATCTAGTTTCAGTTGACAAATCAGTTTTTTTTATAAGACTCTAAAAGAGTTAGATTTTTTACTAAAACCCTAAAAGAATTACTGCATTTTACATAAATATATCTACATGCTTTTATAATGTTAAAAATACTATTTCTATTTTCGTTTGCAATAGGATGTTAATAACATTAGCTACTACAGGTATATCTGATGATTCGATGAATCCGATGATTCTTGATGTTATATATATAAAAAAAACGTATTGACAAACACCATTTATAATGAACTATATCGATTCTATATGTAAACTTTAAATAAAACTGTACAAGCCTATAATATAGTTGGCTATGCAAGTTAGTATAGGCAAGAGTTCGTTCTTTATTGTAATTCTTTATTATAAAACCCTCTACGATGTTCCAGTGCCAAGCTATCTCTTTTCTTAACATTGGACGTGATCGTCTCTTACTAGGTTGCTAGCTACCGCTGCAACCCGGATTTTCTTGATTTTTTAGTACTGATTTTTTAACTTGCGTGTAGCTTGCTTTGATCTAACCATTATGTATTCATGAATGAGACCATTTACAGTTTTGACGTTTCTTATATAGTAATTATGACGTCACTGCATCAAAAATACAGTTTTTATTGGAAAAATTTATTCTCTTTTAGAAATAATTTATTTTAGTTACAAAAGGTTTTTTAACCCAATTAATTTCCTTTAAAATGAGCTATTGAACAACCCTCTACGATGTTCCAGTGCCAAGCTATCTCTGGATACAAAAGAAAAAAAAAAAAAAAAAATATCCCGTTTGGGGAGAATAACGTGGTAAAAGTCTATTTTCTTGATTTTCAAGCCAATATATTTTCTTTGTTATTCAAGCCAAAGGGCGGTAAGTTTCCTTTATGGAGGATTTGGACAAGGCGGTTCTAATGGTGTACTTTTTGTTTTGATCTGACTCTTTTTTTAGGAGCTACGGGTTTTTATATTTCTTAACATTGGACGTGATCGTCTCTTACTAGGTTGCTAGCTACCGCTGCAACCCGGATAGGTTGCTAGCTACCACTTAAACCCGGATTATGTAATAGGTTGCTAGCTACCGCTGCAACCTAGATATTCTTATTTCTGCTACTATGGGCTAAGGTTCGTTCTTTCATGTAAAAAACTAGCAAAAAATTTTTTAAGCCTGATGAAGATTTAACTAATGTGTCAAAAGTAAGGTTGCAAGTCGACGATTTTGTTTTGGCCTTATTATAATTGGTATGGTGAAATAATAATATGCATATGGCTCTTAAATCATACTTCTTTATGGTTCCATATGGTCTAGTGGCTAGGATAGTTAACTTTCACTTAACAGGCTCGGGTTCGATTCCCGGTGTGGGAAAATTTTTAACTCTATAATCTTCGATTATTTGAACCTTTTATAATCTATAATGATGTATAATATAAATACTGTAATCTTAACTATAGTGAAGTTGCGTATGCAAGTTAGTATAGGGAAGAGTTCGATCTTTATTATATATTTAAATAGTAAGATACGAACCTCAAACAATCAAGTAGCTAACTAATTCCAATGTATGCAATTGTTTGTTATTTCAACGATCGTCTTTTAATGTAAAATTACATAATCCATATTTATGTTTCAGTTAACATGGGCTAGGTGTCCTTCTTTATTGTAATTCGTTCTTTATAATATTTAATGTTCGTTCTTTACTGTAATAAAATTATTAAGCACACAAAATCCCGTGTCGAGTATCTAAAACCTAGCATAAAACAAAACTAATTTTAAAATTTTCAGGTATTTATCTTGTTTGAATTACAAAATTAGTATTATTGGTTAGACACCATAAATATTTTTGCAGTTTAAATAATAAGTTTAGTGATTCTGGACTGAAAACTAAAATAATTGCAATTATGAGACAATAATATGGAGATATGTACTTTACGGGTTACAGGATACAATAATAAATTTGAACTGAGATGAAAAAAAAATTTCTTCCAGGAGACAAAAAGCAAAACTAATTTTTAGAATTTTCATGTATTTTTGTTGTTTAAATTAAAAAATTACTATTACTGATTAGGCATCATAAATATTTTTGCAGTTTACATAATAATTTTAGCGATTAAGCCAAAAAAGAAAATTTTGGTTCCAGGAGTTTCGGTTACTATTGAGACAAGTAGCTATTATTACTATAGAGTTCATTACATGGACTGTTTTATTGCTTCAAAATTCAAATATCTTTGAAAAGACTGCAGTATGAAAATACATCAAAAATGCAATTTTTTTGACAAAATTGATTCTACTTTAAAAAGTATTTTATTTTTAAATACAAAAGTGACTAGATGTTGCAATTTCCTTTAAAATGAGCTATTATACAGCTCTCTATGATTTTCCAGTGCCCAGCTAGCTGAGCAGAAAGAAAAAGCGGAAAGAAAAAAAATATCCCGTTTGTGGAGAATAACGTGGTAAAAGTCCAATTTTCTTGATTTTCAAGCCAATATATTTTCTTTGTTATTCAAGCCAAAGGGAGGTAAGTTTCCTTTATAGAGGATTCGGACAAGGCGGTTCTAATGGTGTACTTTTTGTTTTGATCTGAATCTTTTTTTAGGAGTTGGGGGGTTTTATATTTCTTGACATTGGAGGTGATCGTCTCTTACTAGGTTGCTAGCTACCGCTGCAACCCGGATTAGTAAAAAATAGGTTTTAGATATTACATCATTTCACTTATTACGTCATATATGGTTATTAGTAGATAATCGGTAAAATATTCGTTCTTTATTATAAAACCACATCGATCCTGTATGTATGTAACTACACCTGGAACCACCATATATCAGTTAGTATGGGAGAGAGATCGTTCTTTATTACTGTAAATGCCCAGCTAGCTGAGGAGAAAGAAAAAGCTTTCAGTTAACATGGGCTAGGTGTCGTTCTTTATTGTAACTATTTTTAGGAGTTTTGTTATATTTCTTAGCATTGGACTGATCGTCTCTTACTAGGTTGCTAGCTACTGCTGCAATTCAGATTCACATATATATTATTTATGAGAGGCAGCCTGGCCGAGTGGTCCAAGGCACTGGTGTTAGCCACCAGTCTCTTCGGAGGCGTGGGTTCAAATCTTACCGCTGGTATAATGTTTGAAATACTGCAGTGTGAAAAGACATCGAAAATGCAGTTTTTGGTAGAAAAATTTATTCTCTTTTAGAAATAATTTATTTTAGTTACAAAAGGTTTTTAACCCAATTAATTTCCTTTAAAATGAGCTATTGAACAACCCTCTACGATGTTCCAGTGCCAAGCTATCTCTGGAAAAGAAAGAAAAGAGAAAAAAATATCCCGTTTGTGGAGAATAACGTGGTAAAAGTCAATTTGCTTGATTTTCAAGCCAATATATTTTCTTTGTTATTCAAGCCAAAGGGCGGTAAGTTTCCTTTATAGAGGTTTCGGACAAGGCGGTTCTAATGGTGTACATTTTGTTTTGATCTGACTCCTCTGTTAGGAACTATGGGTTTTTATATTTCTTAACATTGGACGTGATCGTCTCTTACTAGGTTGCTAGCTACCGCTGCAACCCGGATCTTACTAGGCTGCTAGCTACCGCTGCAACCCGGATTTATGCTATATCATTACAAACAGGAAAAAGCCTACGGCTTTTTCTTCTTTGAAAAAAAGTAAGAGACGAACCTCAAGTAACTACCCCTGGAACCACCATTTATCAGTTACTATGGATGAGAGATCGTTCTTACTGTAAATCTTAAGGAACATAATTAAAATTTCTTAATGTAATAAAAATAATTTGTTTTAATTACAAGAAGTTTTTAACCCCATTAATTTTCTTTAAAATGAGCCATTGAACAACTCTCTACGATGTTCCAGTGCAAAGCTATCTGTTGAATTACTAACCTAAACTATAATTAAGTGGCGTATAAAATTTAGTATAGGCAAGAAGTCGTTCTTTATTATATTTCCCTTGCTGTTCAAGCCAAATGACAGAAAGTTTCCTATACAGGGGTTTCGGACAAGGCGGTTCTAATGGTGTACTTTTTGTTTTGATCTGACTCCTTTTTTAGGAACTATGGGTTTTTTACATTTCTTAACATTGGACGTGATCGTCTCTTACTAGGTTGCTAGCTACCGCTGCAACCCGGATAATTGGTATGGTGAAATAATAATATGCATATGGTTCTTAAATCATACTTTCTTATGGTCTCATTTGGTCTAGTGGCTAGGATAGTTAACTTTCACTTAAGATGATCGGGTTCGATTCCCGGTGAGGGAAAATTTTTAACTCTATAATCTTCGAAAATTCGAACATTTTAATAATTTATAATGATGTATAACATAAATACTGTAATCTTCACAATAGTAAAGTTGCCTATGCAAGTTAGTATAGGGAAGAGTTCGATCTTTATTATAAATTTCCTTTAAAATGAGCTATTGAAAAACCCTCTACGATGTTCCAGTGCCAAGCTATCTCTGGAAACAAAGAAAAAAAGAAAAAAAGAAAAAAATATCCCGTTTAGGAAGAATGTTGTAGTAGCTGCCACTTTTCTTGATTTTCAAGCCAATATATTTCCCTTTCTGTTCAAGCCAAGGGACAGAAAGTTTCCTATACAGGGGTTTCGGACAAGGCGGTTCTAATGGTGTACTTTTTGTTTTGATCTGACTCCTTTTTTAGGAACTATGGGTTTTTATATTTCTTAACATTGGACGTGATCGTCTCTTACTAGGTTGCTAGCTACTGCTGCAACCCGGACTAGCAAAACATTTTTTAAGTCTGATGAAGATTTAACTAATGTGTCAAAAGTAAGGTTGCAAGGTCGACGATTTTGTTTTAGCCTTATTATAATTGGTATGGTGAAATAATAATATGCACATGGCTCTTAAATCATACTTCTTTATGGTCCCATATGGTCTAGTGGCTAGGATAGTTAACTTTCACTTAACAGGCCCGGGTTTCGATTCCCGGTGTGGAAAAATTTTTAACCCTGTAATCTTCTAACATTTGAACCTTTTATAATTTATAATGATGTATAATATAAATACTGTAATCTTAAATATAGTGAAGTTGCCTATGCAAGTTAGTATAGGGAAGAGTTCGATCTTTATTATAATTATTTTATTTAAAATTTTCAGGATTATTCTAGTTTCAGTTAACAAATGAATTTTTTGTTAAAGCCCCCCCAAAAATTACTGCATTTTATATAATAATGGATAATTATATAAAAAAAACCGTATTGACAAACACCATTTATGATGAACTCTATCGGTCCTTTATGTAATAATAAAATAATTTGTTTTAACTACAAGAAGTTTTTAACCCCATTAATTTTCTTTAAAATGAGCCATTGAACAACTCTCTACGATGTTCCAGTACCAAGCTATCTATTGAATTACTAACCTATACTATAATTAAGTGGCGTATAAAATTTAGTATAGGCAAGAGGTCGTTCTTTATTATAAGGTTTATAATTTGTTCTTTAACATAAAATTCATTAATCGGATATTTTAATATATGCTATATGGTCTAGAGGTTAGGCTAGCTCTCACCCAGTAGGCTTGAGTTCAATTTCTGTATGGGAAATTTTTACTTATGATGATTTCTTAAGGAACATAATTAAAATTTCTTAATGTAATAAAAATAATTTGTTTTAATTACAAACAGTTTTTAACCCCATTAATTTCCTTTAAAATGAGCCATTGAACAACTCTCTACGATGTTCCAGTACCAAGCTATCTATTGAATTACTAACCTATACTATAATTAAGTGGTGTATAAAATTTAGTATAGGCAAGAGGTCGTCCTTTATTATATGATCGTCTCTTACTAGGTTGCTAGCTACCGCTGAACCCCGGATTAAAATGAGCCATTGAACAACTCTCTACGATGTTCCAGTGCCAAGCTATCTGTGGAATAGAAGGAAAAGAGAGAAAAAAAAATATCCCGTTTAGGCAGAATGTTGTAGTAGCTGCCACTTTTCTTGATTTTCAAGCCAATATATTTCCCTTGCTGTTCAAGCCAAGGGACTGAAAGTTTCCTATACAGGGGTTTCAGACAAGGTGGTTCTAATGGTGTACTTTTGAATTTGATCTGACTCCTTTTTTAGGAACTTACTAGGTTGCTAGCTCCCGCTGCAACCCGGATTACGTAATCCCGCTGTAACCCTGATAGCAAACAGGGAAATATTACAAACAGGAAAAATCCTACGGCTTTTTCTTCTTTGAAATAGTAAGAGACGAACCTCAAACGATCAAGTAGCTAACTAAGTCCAATGCATGCAATAACTTTTTATTCCAATGATTGTCTTTTAATGTAACATATCAGTTACTATGGGAGAGAGATCGTTCTTTACTGTATGATAATACTACCACTAAACTAAGGCTACTACTATCAATGAATATTTCAGTTACTATGAGCCAAGGTTCGTTCTTTATTATACTTCAGTTGCTATGGACTACAGTTCGTTCTTTAATGTAACTACCGCTGCAACCGGATAATTGACAAACACCATTTATGATGAGCTATAATCGTCTTTTATGTAACTACACCTGGAACCACCATACATCAGTTAGTATGGGAGAGAGATCGTTCTTTACTGTAATTTCTTATTATAATAGTAAAAAACTGATTCTATTTTAAAAATAATTTGTTTTAATTACAAAAGGTTTTTAACCCCATTAATTTCCTTTAAAATGAGCCATTAAACAGCTCTCTACGATATTACAGTGCCAAGCTATCTATGGAATTACTAACCTATGCTATAAATAAGTGGCGTATAAAATTTAGTATATTATAAATATAATTAAAATAATCATCTATATAAATTTCTTTTATTACTTCATATACTATGGGCTACAGTTCGGTTCTTAATGTAATAAAAATAATTTGTTTTAATTACAAAAGGTTTTTAACCCCATTAATTTCCTTTAAAATGAACCATTGAACAACTCTCTACGATGTTCTAGAGCCAAGCTGTCTGTTGAATTAATAACCTATACTATAATTAGGTGGCATATAAAATTTAGTATAGGCAAGAGGTCGTTCTTTATTATTAACTAACCTATAACATAAATAAGTGGCGTATAAAATTTAGTATAGGCAAGAAGTCGTTCTTTATTATAATTCTTCTTTGGAGTAGTAAAAGACGACTATCAAAGAATAAAGGAGCTAACTAAGTCCAATGTATGCAATGGTTTGTTCTTGTAATGATCGTCTTTTAAAATAATATTTTTAACCCCATGAATTTCCTTTAAAATGAGACATTGAACAACTCTCTACGATGTTCCGGTGCCAAGCTATCTGTGGAATTACTAACCTATACTATAATTAAGTGGCGTATAAAATTTAGTATAGACAAGAGGTCGTTCTTTATTATATTAATTACAAAGGTTTCTATATACAGCAGTTTCCTTTAAAATGAGCCATTACACAGCTCTTTACTATGACAACGAACCGTTTAATTTAATACTTAAGTTACTATGGGTTAAAGTTCGTTCCTTATAGTAAATATTGTGATATTCATGAATGATACCATTTACAGTTTTGACGTTTCTTATATAGTAATTATGACGTCACTGCATCAAAAATACAGTTTTTATTGGAAAAATTTATTCTCTTTTAGAAATAATTTATTTTAGTTACAAAAGGTTTTTAACCCAATTAATTTCCTTTAAAATGAGCTATTGAACAACCCTCTACGATGTTCCAGTGCCAAGCTATCTCTGGATACAAAGAAAAAAGAAAAAAAATATCTCGTTTGGGGAGAATAACGTGGTAAAAGTCAATTTGCTTGATTTTCAAGCCAATATATTTCCCTTGCTGTTCAAGCCAAGGGACTGAAAGTTTCCTATACAGGGGTTTCAGACAAGGTGGTTCTAATGGTGTACTTTTGAATTTGATCTGACTCCTTTTTTAGGAGCTATGGGTTTTTATATTTCTTAACATTGGACGTGATCGTCTCTTACTAGGTTGCTAGCTACCGCTGCAACCCGGATGATAATACTACCACTAAACTAAGGCTACTACTATCAATGAATATTTCAGTTACTATGAGCCAAGGTTCGTTCTTTATTATACTTCAGTTGCTATGGACTACAGTTCGTTCTTTAATGTAACTACCGCTGCAACCCGGATAATTGACAAACACCATTTATGATGAGCTATAATCGTCTTTTATGTAACTACACCTGGAACCACCATACATCAGTTAGTATGGGAGAGAGATCGTTCTTTACTGTAATTTCTTATTATAATAGTAAAAACTGATTCTATTTTAAAAATAATTTGTTTTAATTACAAAAGGTTTTTAACCCCATTAATTTCCTTTAAAATGAGCCATTAAACAGCTCTCTACGATATTACAGTGCCAAGCTATCTATGGAATTACTAACCTATGCTATAAATAAGTGGCGTATAAAATTTAGTATATTATAAATATAATTAAAATAATCATCTATATAAATTTCTTTTATTACTTCATATACTATGGGCTACAGTTCGGTTCTTAATGTAATAAAAATAATTTGTTTTAATTACAAAAGGTTTTTAACCCCATTAATTTCCTTTAAAATGAACCATTGAACAACTCTCTACGATGTTCTAGAGCCAAGCTGTCTGTTGAATTAATAACCTATACTATAATTAGGTGGCATATAAAATTTAGTATAGGCAAGAGGTCGTTCTTTATTATTAACTAACCTATAAACATAAATAAGTGGCGTATAAAATTTAGTATAGGCAAGAAGTCGTTCTTTATTATAATTCTTCTTTGGAGTAGTAAAAGACGACTATCAAAGAATAAAGGAGCTAACTAAGTCCAATGTATGCAATGGTTTGTTCTTGTAATGATCGTCTTTTAAAATAATATTTTTAACCCCATGAATTTCCTTTAAAATGAGACATTGAACAACTCTCTACGATGTTCCGGTGCCAAGCTATCTGTGGAATTACTAACCTATACTATAATTAAGTGGCGTATAAAATTTAGTATAGACAAGAGGTCGTTCTTTATTATATTAATTACAAAAGGTTTCTATATACAGCAGTTTCCTTTAAAATGAGCCATTACACAGCTCTTTACTATGACAACGAACCGTTTAATTTAATACTTAAGTTACTATGGGTTAAAGTTCGTTCCTTATAGTAAATATTGTGATATTCATGAATGATACCATTTACAGTTTTGACGTTTCTTATATAGTAATTATGACGTCACTGCATCAAAAATACAGTTTTTATTGGAAAAATTTATTCTCTTTTAGAAATAATTTATTTTAGTTACAAAAGGTTTTTAACCCAATTAATTTCCTTTAAAATGAGCTATTGAACAACCCTCTACGATGTTCCAGTGCCAAGCTATCTCTGGATACAAAGAAAAAAGAAAAAAATATCTCGTTTGGGGAGAATAACGTGGTAAAAGTCAATTTGCTTGATTTCAAGCCAATATATTTCCCTTGCTGTTCAAGCCAGGGACAGAAAGTTTCCTATACAGGGGTTTCGGACAAGGCGATTCTAATGGTGTACTTTTTGTTTTGATCTGACTCCTGCTTTAGGAGCTATGGGTTTTTATATTTCTTAACATTGGACGTGATCGTCTCTTACTAGGTTGCTAGCTACCGCTGCAACCCGGATTTGTTTGACAAAATTGATTCTACTTTAAAAATTATTTTATTTTAATTACAAAAGTGACTAGATGTTGCAATTTCCTTTAAAATGAGCTATTATACAGCTCTCTAGGATTTTCCAGTGCCCAGCTAGCTGAGCAGGAAAAAAAAGCGGAAAGAAAAAAATATCCCGTTTGTGGAGAATAACGTGGTAAAAGTCAATTTCTTGATTTTCAAGCCAATATATTTTCTTTGTTATTCAAGCCAAAGGGCGGTAAGTTTCCTTTATAGAGGATTCGGACAAGGTGGTTCTAATGGTGTACTTTTTGTTTTGATCTGACTCTTTTTTAGGAGTTGGGGGGTTTTGAATAACGTGGTAAAAGTCAATTTGCTTGATTTTCAAGCCAATATATTTTCTTTGTTATTCAAGCCAAAGGGCGGTAAGTTTTCTTTATAGAGGTTTCGGACAAGGCGGTTCTAATGGTGTACTTTTTGTTTTGATCTGACTTCATTCTTAGGAACTATGGGTTTTTATATTTCTTAACATTGGACGTGATCGTCTCTTACTAGGTTGCTAGCTACCGCTGCAACCCGGACAAGTAGCTAACCAATTCCAATGTATGCAATTGTTTGTTATTCCAATGATCGTCTTTTAATGTAATAATTGATTACAAACAGGAAAAAGCCTACGGCTTTTTCTTCAAACAATCAAGACTAGCCTCAAACAATCAAGTAGCTTACTAAATCAAATGCATGTATTGGGTTTTTTTTTATTCCAATGACCGTCTTTTAGTGGAAAATTTTAATATATTGACCTTAAATATAATAACTGTACTAGCCTATACTATAGTTAAGTGACCTATAAATTTGGTATAGGCAAGAGGTCGTTCTTTATTATAATTTCTTAGTAAGTTAACCTTTTTTTTATCATTTCTTATATGTAACATATTTATAATCTTATATGTAACATATTTATCATGATTCTCCAATAGTACAATGGTAAACATACCCACTTGTCACGAGGGCGATCGGGGTTCGATTCCCGTTGTAGGGAATTTTTAATTTGTTGACTTTAAATATAACTTTACAAGCCTACACTATAGTTAAGCAACCCATACCAGTTAGTATAGGCAAGAGTTGGATCTTTATTGTAAGGATTAAAAAATTATTATCATATCTTATATGTAACTTTTATTTAAAAGTCATCGATAGTCTAATGGTAAGTATGCCCACTTTTTACTTGGGAGAAGGGGGTTCGATTCCCGTCGGGAAGAACTTTTAATATGTTGAATTAAAAGCACTATCTTTTCAATTTAAAATTTAAAAAAGAAACTTGTTTATTTACATTCTAGCTAAAATAATGAAGATAATATGAATGAACCACAGTGTTCAGTTTCTTTGGACTTGAGTTCGTTTTTTAACTATAAATACAAACAGGAAAAAGCCTACGGCTTTTTCTTCTTTTAAATAGTAAGAGACGAAACTCAAACAATCAAGTAGCTAACTAAGTCCAATGTATGGAATGGTTTGTTATTTCAGTGATCGTCTTTTAATGTAAAATTTCCTTTAAAATGAGCCATTGAACAACTCTCTACGATGTTCCAGTGCCATGCTATCTGTTGAATTACTAACCTATACTATAATTAAGTGGCGTATAAAATTTAGTATAGGCAAGAGGTCGTTCTTTATTATAACAACCCGGATATCATAAAACAATTAATTAGCTTTTTACACATATCTCATATGGTCTAGTGGTTTAGGATAGTTGGCTTTCAACCAATTGGCTTGGGTTCGAATCCCGGTGTGGGAATTATTTTTAAAACAAAATCAGGTGAAATTAATTAGCTAATTTGACAAGACATAGGTAACTAAGGGCAAGAGTTCGTTCTTTACTATAAAACAGGCTCGGGTTCGATTCCGGTGTGGGAAAATTTTTAACTCTATAATCTTCGAATATTTGAACCTTTTATAATTTATAATGATGTATAATATAAATACTGTAATCTTAACTATATTAACTATAGTGAAGTTGCGTATGCAAGTTAGTATAGGGAAGAGTTCGATCTTTATTATAATTTTATATCAGTTACTATGGAGAGAGATCGTTCTTTACTGTAATTTATTGTAAAATAATTTGTTTTAAATTACAAAATGTTTTTTAACCCCATTAATTTCCTTCAAAATGAGCCATTGAACATCTCTCTACAATATTCCAGTGCCATGCTATCTGTTGAATTACTAACCTATACTATAATTACGTGGCGTATAAAATTTAGTATAGGTAAGAGGTCGTTCTTTATTATAATTCTTATATAGTAATTATGACGTCACTGCATCAAAAATACAGTTTTTATTGGAAAAATTTAATCTCTTTTAGAAATAATTTATTTTAGTTACAAAAGGTTTTTAACCCAATTAATTTTCCTTTAAAATGAGCTATTGAACAACCCTCTACGATGTTCCAGTGCCAAGCTATCTGTGGAAAAGAAAAAGAAAAAAAAAAAGAAAAAAATATCCCGTTTGGGGAGAATAACGTGGTAAAAGTCTATTTTCTTGATTTTCAAGCCAATATATTTTCTTTATTATTCAAGCCAAAGGGCGGTAAGTTTCCTTTATGGAGGATTTGGACAAGGCGGTTCTAATGGTGTACTTTTTGTTTTGATCTGACTCTTTTTTTAGGAGCTACGGGTTTTTATATTTCTTAACATTGGAGGTGATCGTCTCTTACTAGGTTGCTAGCTACCGCTGCAACCCGGATAAGGGCAAGAGTTCGTTCTTTACTATAATTATACAGCTCTCTATGATTTTCCAGTGCCCAGCTAGCTGAGCAGAAAGAAAAAGCGGAAAGAAAAAAATATCCCGTTTGTGGAGAATAACGTGGTAAAAGTCAATTTTCTTGATTTTCAAGCCAATATATTTTCTTTGTTATTCAAGCCAAAGGGAGGTAAGTTTCCTTTATAGAGGATTCGGACAAGGCGGTTCTAATGGTGTACTTTTTGTTTTGATCTGACTCTTTTTTTAGGAGTTGGGGGGTTTTATATTTCTTGACATTGGAGGTGATCGTCTCTTACTAGGTTGCTAGCTACCGCTGCAACCCGGATTTATGGTGAACTATATCGGTCCCTTATGTAAGTTGCTAGCTACCGCTGCAACCCGGATAATAAACTGATTACAAACAGGAAAAAGCCTACGGCTTTTTCTTCTTTTAAATAGTAAGATACGAACCTCAAACAATCAAGTAGCTAACTAATTCCAATGTATGCAATTGTTTGTTATTTCAACGATCGTCTTTTAATGTAAAATTACATAATCCATATTTATGTTTCAGTTAACATGGGCTAGGTGTCCTTCTTTATTGTAATTCGTTCTTTATAATATTTAATGTTCGTTCTTTACTGTAATATTATAACTACGATGTTCCAGTGCAAAGCTATCTGTTGAATTACTAACCTATACTATAATTAAGTGGCGTATAAAATTTAGTATAGGCAAGAGGTCGTTCTTAATTATAATTAGTTACTATCGCCTAGAGTTAGTTCTTTACCACATAATAATAATTTGTTTTATAATAATAATTAATTTTGTTAATTACAAAAGGTTTCTATATACAGCAATTTCTTTTAAAATGAGCCATTACACAGCTCTTTACTATGACAACGAACCGTTTGATATAATACTTAAGTTACTATGGGTTAAAGTTCGTTCCTTATTGTAAAATTACAGAAAGTTTCCTATACAGAGTTTTTGGACAAGGCGGTTCTAATGGTGTACTTTTTGTTTTGATCTGACTGCTGTTTTAGGAGCTATGGTTTTTTTTTATTTCTTAGCATTGGACTCGATCGTCTCTTATTAGGTTGCTAGCTCCCGCTGCAACCCGGATGTTCTTTATTATAAAATCCTTTATGCTACTATAGTTAAGTGGCCTATAAAATTTAGTATAGGCAAGAGGTCGTTCTTTATTATAAATGTATTCATGAATGAGACCTTTTGCAGTTTTGACGTTTCTTATATAGTAATTATGACGTCACTGCATCAAAAATACAGTTTTTATTGAAAAAATTTATTCTCTTTTAAAAATAATTTATTTTAGTTACTATAGATTTTTAACCCAATTAATTTCCTTTAAAATGAGCTATTGAACAACCCTCTACGATGTTCCAGTGCCAAGCTATCTCTGGATACAAAAAAAGAAAAAAAAAAGAAAAAAAGAAAAAAATATCCCGTTTGGGGAGAATAACGTGGTAAAAGTCTATTTTCTTGATTTTCAAGCCAATATATTTTCTTGTTATTCAAGCCAAAGGGCGGTAAGTTTCCTTTATGGAGGATTTGTACAAGGCGGTTCTAATGGTGTACTTTTTGTTTTGATCTGACTCTTTTTTTAGGAGCTACGGGTTTTTATATTTCTTAACATTGGAGGTGATCGTCTCTTACTAGGTTGCTAGCTACCGCTGCAACCCGGATTCTTGATTTTCAAGCCAATATATTTTCTTTGTTATTCAAGCCAAAGGGCGGTAAGTTTCCTTAATAGGGGTTTCGGACAAGGTGGTTCTAATGGTATACTTTTTGTTTTGATCTGACTCTTTTTTTAGGAGTTAGGGGTTTTATATTTCTTTACATTGGAGGTGATCGTCTCTTGCTAGGTTGCTAGCTACCGCTGCAACCCGGATTAAAGGTAGAACTCTTTCTAATTGATTACAAACAGGAAAAAGCCTACGGCTTTTTCTTCTTTGAAATAGTAAGAGACTAGCCTCAAACAATCAAGTAGCTAACTAAATCAAATGTATGTATTGGGTTTTTATTCCAATGACCGTCTTTAGTGGAAAATTTTAATATATTGACCTTAAATATAATAACTGTACTAGCCTATACTATAGTTAAGTGGTCTATAAAATTTAGTATAGGCAAGAGGTCGTTCTTTATTATAATCAGCCTGCATTTTTGCCATCTTCTTGTATTTCTGAATGTAATTTTTCCCTTTGTCCTTATGCGTTCTTCGGTACAACCTCGCAGAGAATTTAATTTTTTCATTATAGCTTTTGTCACCCCAGTATCTACCCATTATTCTGGTAGCAACTTTTTTCTTATGTTTGTTTCGGTAATCTATATCGTTATCATACCGTTCCTTGCTCTTTTGTTTGGCTGTCTCAATTTTCGCATGTCTATAAACTACATCATTATAATAACGCTGTTTGTCACTATCAATTTTCGCATCTCGATACGCCTGGTCGGTTGAATACCTTTGCTTTTCTCTTTTCAAGATGCTATCTCTGTTTTTTTGGTAGTACTCTTTTTTAACTTGCGTGTAGCTTGCTTGATTGAAACCATTATGTAACCATTAGTTGAATTTTTATGTCCCGTATCAAGTATCAAGAACCTAACAAAAACTTAAACTAATTTTTAAATTTTCAGATATTTTTTCTAGTCTAAATTAAAAGATTAAAAACTATTGTTCAGATACCATAAATATTTTTGCAGTTTATAACTTTATTGATTCTGAACTAAAACGAAAATAAAATAAAAATTAATTTTTTCAATTTTTACGTCACGTCGCTCATTAAGTCATATATGGTTAATAGTACAAAATAGGTTTTAGATATTACGTCATGTCACGTATTACGTCATATATGGTTATTAGTAGATAATCGGTAAAATATTCGTTCTTTATTATAACTTAACATTGGACGTGATCGTCTCTTACTAGGTTGCTAGCTACCGCTGCAACCCGGATACACCTGGAACCACCATATATCAGTTAGTATGGGAGAGAGAGGGATAAGTAAAAATTTCCCGTACGGAAATTGAGTTCAATTTCCGTACGGGAAATTTTTACTTATGATGATTTCTTAAGGAACATAATTAAAATTTCTTAATGTAATAAAAATAATTTGTTTTAATTACAAAAGGTTTTTAACCCAATTAATTTCCTTTAAAATGAGCCATTGAACAACTCTCTACGATGTTCCAGTGCCATGCTATCTGTTGAATTACTAACCTATACTATAATTAAGTGGCGTATAAAATTTAGTATAGGCAAGAGGTCGTTCTTTATTATAAAATCTTAACTATAGTGAAGCTGCGCATGCAAGTTAGTATAGGGAAGAGTTTGATCTTTATTATATATGTTTCAGTTAACATGGGCAAAATGTCGTTCTTTATTGTAATTTTATTGGAAAAATTTATTCTCTGTTAGAAATAATTTATTTTAGTTACTATAGATTTTTAACCCAATTAATTTCCTTTAAAATGAGCTATTGAACAACCCTCTACGATGTTCCAGTGCCAAGCTATCTCTGGATACAAAAGAAAAAAAAAAAGAAAAAAGAAAAAAATATCCCGTTTGGGGAGAATAACGTGGTTAAAGTCAATTTTCTTGATTTCAAGCCAATATATTTCCCTTGCTGTTCAAGCCAAATGACATAAAGTTTCCTATACAGGGGTTTCGGACAAGGCGGTTCTAATGGTGTACTTTTTGTTTTGATCTGACTCCTTTTTTAGGAGCTAAGGGTTTTTATATTTCTTAACATTGGACGTGATCGTCTCTTACTAGGTTGCTAGCTATCGCTTTATTGCAATGCTGCAACCTGTATTACTGTAATCGTCCTTTAATATAAAATATAGGCTAGAGTTCATTCTTTGCTATACCTTACTGTATTACAAACAGGAAAAAGCCTATGGCTTTTTCTTAATTGGAATAGTAAGAGACGACCTGGCTACAACCTACGCTTATGACATCATTGATCTATCTTTAATATTAAGTAGAATCTTATTTTGGTTATATTATTACGTCATATATGGTTATTAGTAGATAATCGTTAAAATATTCGTTCTTTATTATAATACCGCTGCAACCCGGATTTTACTAGGGGGAGTGATCGTCTCTTACTAGGTTGCTAGCTACCGCTGCAACCCGGATCTAGTAAATTTATCATTTACTATAGACAACAATTCTAATAACATAGGAAATTATGTACATTACTTTATCATTAACTATAATTAAGTTGAGTATCTAATCTAGTATAGGCAAGAGTTCATTCTTTATTCTAAAAGTTTTAGTTACTATGTGCCTTGGTTTGTTCTTTACTAGGTTTCAGCTATATCCGATGAAATTTAAGCTGTAAGATATCATAAGACTATTAATTAGCTTTTTACACATATCTCATATGGTCGAGTGGCTTAGGATAGTTTGGCTTTCAAGCAATTAGTTTGGGTTCGAATCCCGGTGTCGGAATTATTTTTAAAACAAAATCAGGTGAAATTAATTAGCAAATTTGACAAGACATAGGTAACTAAGGGCAAGAGTTGGTTCTTTATTATAATTTATTTTAAAGATAATTTGTTTTAATTACAAAATTTTTTTAACCCCATTAATTTCCTTTAAAATGAGCCATTGAGCAACTCTCTAAGATATTCCAGTGCCAATCTATCTGTTGAATTACTAACCTATTCTATAATTAAGTGGCGTATAAAATTTAGTATAGGCAAGCAGTCGTTCTTTATTATAAAAAAGAAAGAAAAAAAGAAAAAAAATATCCCGTTTAGGCAGAATGTTGTAGTAGCTGCCACTTTTCTTGATTTTCAAGCCAATATATTTCCCTTGCTGTTCAAGCCAAGGGACAGAAAGTTTACTTTACAGGGGTTTCGGACAAGACGGTTCTAATGGTGCACTTTTTGTTTTGATCTGACTCCTTTGTTAGGAACTATGGGTTTTTATATTTCTTAACATTGGACGTGATCGTCTCTTACTAGGTTGCTAGCTACCGCTGCAACCCGGAAAAAAGATGCCGTTTTGGCAGAATGCTGTAGTAGCTGTCTCTTTTTTGATTTTCAAGCCAATATGTTTCCCTTGCTGTTAAAGTCAAATGACAGAAAGTTTCCTATATAGGGGTTTTGGACAAGGCAGTTCTAATGGAACACTTTTTGTTTGATCTGAATTTTTTTAGGAGTTATGGGTTTTCATTTTTCTTAACATTGGACGTGATCGTCTCTTACTAGGTTGCTTTCTACCTCTGCAAACCGGATAACACGAACTGATTGGCAATACTGATGGTTAGAGTTCGGTCTTTAAGTTATAATATCATATACTTTTAAAATTATTTTTTATGTAAACGTTTCTTGGTGTAGTGGTTAGGACTTAGGACATTGAATCCTGCGATTTGAGTTCAAATCCCGGTGGACAGATTTTATGAAATGTAGCTTACTTATACTACCATTTAGGTTTCTGCCGGAATTCTTTCTTTTCAAAATTACATTAGTTACTATGGCCCAGAGTTAGTTCTTTACCATATCGTAACAATTTATTTTATAATAACAATTATTTTAGTTAATTACAAGTTGTTTCTATATACAGCAGTATCCTTTAAAATGAGCCATTTCACAGCTCTTTATTCTAACCACGAGCTGTCTGATTTAATACTTCAGTTACTAGGGGTTACAGTTCGTTCCTTATTGTAATTTTATTTAATTATTTATTTTAACATTTTAGTTACTATAGACTAGAGTTCGTTCCTTATTATAACTATCTGGATATCTTGCAGCTACCCCTGGAACCACCATATATCAGTTACTATGGGCGAGAGATCGGTCTTTACTGTAATTATTATAAAATGTAATTCAGCTATCAATAAACCATATCATTACTATATAATTAACTATAATTAAGTTGAGTATGCAATTTAGTATAGGCAAGAGTTCGTTCTTTATTATAAATTCAGAACCCACAACATAATTTCGTGTTTTTCTATTCACGTCATAGCTCTAATATAAAGCTATGATGACATTCATTATTTATCTAGTAGGGTTTCAGACAAGGTAGTTCTAATGATGTACTTTTGTTTTGATCTTACTCTATTTTTAGGAGTTTTGGGTTTTTATATTTCTTAGCATGGGACTGATCGTCTCTTACTAGGTTGCTAGCTACTGCTGCAACCCAAATTATAAGAGGGAGCCTGGCCGAGTGGTCCAAGACACTGGTGTTAGCCACCAGTCTCTTCGGAGGCGTGGGTTCAAATCTTACCGCTGGTATACGATTATGTTTGAAAGACTGCAGTGTGAAAAGACATCAAAAATGCAGTGTTTGGTGGAAAACTTTATTCTCTTTTAGAAATAATTTATTTTAGTTACTATAGATTTTTAACCCAATTAATTTCCTTTAAAATAAGCTATTGAACAACCCTCTACGATGTTCCAGTGCCAAGCTATCTGTGGAAAAGAAAAACAGAAAAAAAAAGAAAAAAATATCTCGTTTAGGCAGAATGTTGTAGTAGCTGCCACTTTTCTTGATTTTCAAGCCAATATATTTCCCTTGCTGTTCAAGCCAAGGGACAGAAAGTTTCCTATACAGGGGTTTCGGACAAGGCGGTTCTAATGGTGTACTTTTTGTTTTGATCTCTCTCCTTTGTTAGGAACTATGTTGTTTTTATATTTCTTAACATTGGACGTGATGATCGTCTCTTACTAGGTTGCTAGCTACCGCTGCAACCCTGATTTATTATAATCATATAACCTTAGTAAAAATAGTGGCTTATTTAGTATGGGAAAGAGTTCGTTCTTTATTATATACAAACAGAAAAAGCCTACGGCTTTTTCTTCTTTTAAATAGTAAGATACGAAACTCAAACAATCAAGTAGCTAACTAAGTCAAATGTATGGAATGGTTTGTTATTTCAGTGATCGTCTTTTAATGTAAGAAGCGCTCTCTACGAAAAGAGCTTCTTTTTTGATTAGATTTTTTCCACCGACTATTTGGAATTCACTCCCCTTAGACATCCGGAATTCAAAGAATCTTATATCCTTTGAGCAAGCAGCGAAGGGTCATTATAGAAAGTGTTTAGTGCTGTCGTTCTCCAGGTTTGTTTTTTTTTCTCTCCATTCTTATTTTTCTTTGTTTTCTTGTTCCATATTGCTTTCTCTCTCTTTTTCTTTTTTTTACCCCTAAAGTTGAAACCATAGATTGATTTATTTAATGGTTTATTTTTCTCCTCTTTTTTTCTTCTTGATACATTCAGTTAACTTGTTGTTTCTGTTTGTTTTTAATTAATATTAGTTAATGTCCTGCCCTAGCCAAGCATATTTTTTGTGCTTTCCTAGCAGGAATGTTATGTTATGTAAGTTATTTGTTTTGTTCTTGAATATAGATTCAAGCCAATATATTTCCCTTGCTGTTCAATCCAAGGGACAGAAATTTTACTATACAGGGGGTTTCGGACAAGACGGTTCTAATGGTGTACTTTTTGTTTTGATCTGACTCCCTTTTTAGGAGCTATGGGTTTTTATATTTCTTAACATTGGACGTGATCGTCTCTTACTAGGTTGCTAGCTACCGCTGCAACCCAGATTAAAAGGTTACTGGCTACCGCTGCAACCCAGATTGCGTATAAAATTTATTATAGGCAAGAGGTCGTTCTTTATTGTAATACTACGAACTATGTAATGCAACCCGGATTGACCACCCAGATTATGTAAACCTGATTACAAACAGGAAAAATCCCACGGCTTTTTCTTCTTTGGAGTAGTAAGAGACGACTCTCAAAGAATCAGGCAGCTAAGTAAGTCCATTGTATGCAACAGTTTGTTCTTCTAATGATAACCTATACTATAATTAAGTGGCGTATAAAATTTAGTATAGGCAAGAGGTCGTTCTTTATTATATACTAGATTCCATCCATCTTTTCATCCATGATACCTATGAAAATTACATAATCCCATACTAGCCTATGAAAAGTTAACCTAGGCTAGATGTCGTTCTTTATTATGCTCCAGCTACCCCTGGAACCACCATATATCAGTTACTATGGGCGAGAGATCGTTCTATATAATAATATAGGCAAAAGGTCGTTCTTTATTATCCTTTATATAATACAAACATAAAGGAATATATATATATATATATATATATATATATATATATATATATATATATATATATATATATATATATATATATATATATATATATATATATATATATATATATATATATATATATATATATAATATATATATATATATATATATATATATATATATATATATATATATTATTCTTTGGAATAGTAAGAGACGATCCTCAAAGAATCAGGCAGCTAACTGAGTCCATAATTTGGTTTAACATAAATTTCATTAATCAGATCCTTATATCCTAAATGTTCTAGTGTTTGGGATAGCTGGCTCTCACCCAGTTGGCTCGAGTTCGATACCCGGTATGGGAAATTTTACTTATGATGATTTCTTAAAGAATATAATTAAAATAATCATGTGTATAATGATTTCTTTTATTACTTCAGTTACTATGGGCTACAGTTAGTTCCTTGATGTAATTATAAATTTAAAATCAGCCTAAAAATAGGATTCTTTTGATGTATCTATTGGTATCACAATTCCTTTTTTTTAGAGTTTCGGTGACTATTGAGACGAGCCCTCTTACTGTACAGTTCGTTACCACGAACTGTTTGACTATATCCGATGAAACCAGTATAGGCCCCACTTATATTGGACTGTATCCGTCCTTTATGTAACTGGCTCTCTCCCAGTTGGCTCGAGATCGATCCTTGGTATGGGAAAATTTTACTTATGATGTTTCTTTAAGGAATTACTACCTACGATTATGACGATACATCATACTGTTAATTTTACAACTTTAATTAATGATGTCATAGTGCAAGTGGCTAGCATGATCGGCCGTTAACCGAAAGATTGGCGGCTCAAAGCCACTCGGGGTCAATTTCTTTTAGTTTGTAATTCAGCTATCAATTAAACCATGATACCGACGATACTTACAAAATTCCGATTAACAGTATTGATCCCTTATGTATGATCTCCTAATGATCGTCTTTTAACATAATAATTTCATTTACTATGGACTAAAGTTGGTTCTTTAATGTAAGTAATGCAACCCGGATTGACAACCCAGATTATGTAAACCCTGATTACAAACAGGAAAAAGCCTACGGCTTTTTCTTCTTTGGAGCAGTAAGAGACGACTCTCAAAGAATAAGGGAGCTAACTAAGTCCAATGTATGCAATGGTGTGTTCTTCTAATGATCGTCTTTTAATATAATATTTTCACTCCATTAATTTCCTTTAAAATGAACCATTGAACAACGCTCTACGATATTCCAGTGCCAAGCTATTTGTGGAATTACTAACCTATTCTATAATTAAGTGGCGTATAAAATTTAGTATAGGCAAGAGGTCGTTCTTTATTATAATTCGAATCCCACCGCTGACAGTATTTTAGACCAAAACAAACAAATTACTTGTTTGAGTCATAAATTATAACCTATTTTATTTACTATGGGCTGAAGTTCGTTCTTTACTGTAAACTTTATGCAAACTTGATTAACCTATACTATAGTTAAGTGGCCAATAAAATATAGCATAGGCAAGAGGTCGTTCTTTATTATAAAATTACAAAAGATTTTTAACCCCATTAATTTCATTTAAAATGAGCCATTGAAAAACTCTCTACGATGTTTCAGTGCCATTCTATCTGTTGAATTACTAACCTATACTATAATTAAGTGGCGTATAAAATTTAGTATAGGCAAGAGGTCGTTCTTTATTATAAAATCTTGTTTCTGTTACTATGGGCTAAGGTTCGTTCTTTACTGTAAAATAACTATAGTGAAGTGGCGTATGCAAGTTAGTATAGGGAAGAGTTCGATCTTTATTATAACTTTATTGTAATTATTGTAAATCGCTGCAAACCGGATACGACGACTCCTTCGATACGGAGTGCCTGACTGAAGAAAAAAAAACACATTGTGCCCACATCGTTCTTCACTCAGGCAGTGCTAGCGCGCTGTCTCTGATAACAAACTGATTACACACAGGAAAAAGCCTACGGCTTTTTCTTCTTTGAAATAGTAAGAGACGAGTCTCAAGTATTCACCTTTTATAATCTATAATGATGTATAATATAAATACTGTATTATGTTAGCATTGGACGTGATCGTCTCTTATTGTGATATTCATGAATGAGACCATTTACAGTTTTGACGTTTCTTATATAGTAATTATGACGTCACTGCATCAAAAATACAGTTTTTATTGGAAAAATTTATTCTCTTTTAGAAATAATTTATTTTAGTTACAAAGGTTTTTAAACCAATTAATTTCCTTTAAAATGAGCTATTGAACAACCCTCTACGATGTTCCAGTGCCAAGCTATCTCTGGAGACAAAGAAAAAAGAAAAAAATATCTCGTTTGGGGAGAATAACGTGGTAAAAGTCAATTTTCTTGATTTTCAAGCCAATATATTTCCCTTGCTGTTCAAGCCAAGGGACAGAAAGTTTCCTATACAGGGGTTTCGGACAAGGCGGTTCTAATGGTGTACTTTTTGTTTTGATCTGACTCCTGCTTTAGGAGCTATGGGTTTTTATATTTCTTAACATTGGACGTGATCGTCTCTTACTAGGTTGCTAGCTACCGCTGCAACCCGGATAAAATTATTAAGCACACAAAATCCCGTGTCGAGTATCTAAAACCTAGCATAAAACAAAACTAATTTTAAAATTTTCAGGTATTTATCTTGTTTGAATTACAAAATTAGTATTATTGGTTAGACACCATAAATATTTTTGCAGTTTAAATAATAAGTTTAGTGATTCTGGACTGAAAACTAAAATAATTGCAATTATGAGACAATAATATGGAGATATGTACTTTACGGGTTACAGGATACAATAATAAATTTGAACTGAGATGAAAAAAAAATTTCTTCCAGGAGACAAAAAGCAAAACTAATTTTAGAATTTTCATGTATTTTTGTTGTTTAAATTAAAAAATTACTATTACTGATTAGGCATCATAAATATTTTTGCAGTTTACATAATAATTTTAGCGATTAAGCCAAAAAAGAAAATTTTGGTTCCAGGAGTTTCGGTTACTATTGAGACAAGTAGCTATTATTACTATAGAGTTCATTACATGGACTGTTTTATTGCTTCAAAATTCAAATATCTTTGAAAAGACTGCAGTATGAAAATACATCAAAAATGCAATTTTTTTGACAAAATTGATTCTACTTTAAAAAGTATTTTATTTTTAAATACAAAAGTGACTAGATGTTGCAATTTCCTTTAAAATGAGCTATTATACAGCTCTCTATGATTTTCCAGTGCCCAGCTAGCTGAGCAGAAAGAAAAAGTGGAAAGAAAAAAATATCCCGTTTGTGGAGAATAACGTGGTAAAAGTCAATTTTCTTGATTTTCAAGCCAATATATTTTCTTTGTTATTCAAGCCAAAGGGAGGTAAGTTTCCTTTATAGAGGATTCGGACAAGGCGGTTCTAATGGTGTACTTTTTGTTTTGATCTGACTCTTTTTTTAGGAGTTGGGGGATTTTATATTTCTTAACATTGGAGGTGATCGTCTCTTACTAGGTTGCTAGCTACCGCTGCAACCCGGATATATCCTATAAGGTCTAGAGGTTGGGATAGCTCTCACCCAGTAGGCTTGAGTTCAATTTCTGTATGGGAAATTTTTACTTATGATGATTTCTTAAGGAACATAATTAAAATGTCTTAATGTAATAAAAATAATTTGTTTTAATTACAAAAGGTTTTTAACCCCATTAATTTCCTTTAAAATGAGCCATTGAACAACTCTCTACGATGTTCCAGTGCCATGCTATCTGTTGAATTACTAACCTATGCTATAATTAAGTGGCGTATAAAATTTAGTATAGGCAAGAGGTCGTTCTTTATTATAATAATACCGATAATACTTATAAAATCCCAATTACAGTATCGATCCTTTATGTAACTTAATGTAATCTCCTTTGGAACAGTAAGAGATGAACTTCAAAGAATCAGGCAGCTAACATAGCTCAATATATGCAATGGTTTGTTCTTCTAATGATCATTTTTTAGTATATTTTTTTGGCTCAACTTCTAAAGTGCGTATTTCCGTAGAAGAGAAACTAAATTTTTTATTTTATTTTAGTTTTCAGTATCGCTAATGTTATTATGTAAACTGCGAAAATATTTATGGTGTCTGAGGAATAATATTAATTTCTTAATAACTTTTTTTTCAATAGTTTTATTCTTTAATTTTTTTTATTAAAAAACCTTACTAGGTTGCAAGCTACCGCTGCAATCCGGATAATTTAATTAAAACTATATTTGCTACTAAATCTAAATGGAAGTTCTTGGGCCTCAACGATAAATACTATCAAATATGTACTTGTATTTCACCTACTCTTAGAATTGCTTACCATATGAACGTTTCATGGTGTAATGGTTAGCCCTTAGGATCCAAGTTCAAACCTCGATGAAGCCTTTTTGTAATTAAGGAATATAATTAGAATAATTATCTGTATAATAATTTCTTTTATTACTTCGTTTACTATGGGCTACAGTTCGTCCCTTAATGTAATATGCATGAGCGATTGTTCTTTACTGTGAACTACACCTGGAACCACCATATATCAGTTAGTATGGGAGAGAGATCGTTCTTTACTGTAATCTTTTGCTAAATGGATGTCTTTACAAATTAACTACAAATTAACAATTTACAAATTAACTAGCAAAAAATTTTTTAAGCCTGATGAAGATTTAACTAATGTGTCAAAAGTAAGGTTGCAAGTCCACGATTTTGTTTTGGCCTTATTATAATTGGTATGGTGAAATAATAATATGCATATGGCTCTTAAATCATACTTCTTTATGGTTCCATATAGTCTAGTGGCTAGGATAGTTAACTTTCACTTAACAGGCTCGGGTTCGATTCCCGGTGTGGGAAAATTTTTAACTCTATAATCTTCGAACATTTGAACCTTTTATAATCTATAATGATGTATAATATGAATACTGTAATCTTAACTATAGTGAAGTTGCGTATGCAAGTTAGTATAGGGAAGAGTTCGATCTTTATTATAATTATAACTACAAAAAGTTTTTAACCCCATTAATTTGCTTTAAAATGAGCCATTAAATAACTCTCTACGATGTTCCAGTGCCAAGCTATCTGTGGAATTACCAATTATAATAATTTCGTAAGAAAAATGATTCTATTTAAAAATAATTTGTTTTATAACTACAAAAAGTTTTTAACCCCATTAATTTGCTTTAAAATGAGCCATTAAACAACTCTCCACGATGTTCAAGTACCAAGCTATCTGTGGAATTACTAACCTATACTATAATTAAGTGGCGTATAAAATTTAGTATAGGCAAGAGGTCGCTCTTTATTATAATTTTCTTGATTTTCAAGCCAATATATTTCCCTTGCTGTTCAAGCCAAGGGACTGAAAGTTTCCTATACAGGGGTTTTGGACTAGGCGGTTCTAATGGTGTACTTTTTGTTTTGATCTGACTCCTTTTTTAGGAACTATGGGTTTTTATATTTCTTAACATTGGACGTGTTCGTCTCTTACTAGGTTGCTAGCTACCGCTGCAACCCGGATTTTCATTCATAACACTGTTGTCCCCATTTATATTCCTTTACATGACCATAGGCTAGTTATCGCTCTTTACTATAACATGAACTGTTTGACAACCCAGATTATGTAAGGCCTGATTACAAACAGGAAAAAGCCTACGGCTTTTTCTTCTTTGGTGTAGTAAGAGACAATTTTCAAAAAATCAGGCAGCGAACTAAGTCCAATGTATCCAATTGTTTGTTCTCCTAATGATCGCCTTTTAATATAAACCCGTATTGCTACGAACTGTATGATTTGATACTGGGTAGTCATTTTTGTCACTATACGTGATATACACATAGTTATCCGAGGCAGCTTGGCCGAGAGGTCTAAGGCATTGGTTTTAGCCACCCGTATCTTTCGAAGTGTGGGTTCAAATCCCAACACTGCCAGTATTTCATACCAAAGCAAACAAAGTACTTGTTTTAGTCTTAAATTTATAATCTTACTTTAGTTACTATGGGCTGAAGTTCGTTCTTTACTGTAAAATAGTTACAAAAGGTTTTTAACCCAATTAATTTCCTTTAAAATGAGCTATTGAACAACCCTCTACGATGTTCCTACGATGTCATATATGGTTATTAGTACACAATAGGTTTTAGATATTACGTCATGTCACTTATTACGTCATATATGGTTATTAGTAGATAATCGGTAAAATATTCGTTCTTTATTATAATATAGTAATTATGACGTCACTGCATCAAAAATACAGTTTTTATTGGAAAAATTTATTCTCTTTTAGAAATAATTTATTTTAGTTACAAAAGGTTTTTAACCCAATTAATTTCCTTTAAAATGAGCTATTGAACAACCCTCTACGATGTTCCAGTGCCAAGCTATCTCTGGATACAAAGAAAAAAAAAAGAAAAAAATATCTCGTTTGAGAAGAATAACGTGGTAAAAGTCAATTTGCTTGATTTTCAAGCCAATATATTTCCCTTGCTGTTCAAGCCAAGGGACAGAAAGTTTCCTATACAGGGGTTTCGGACAAGGCGATTCTAATGGTGTACTTTTTGTTTTGATCTGACTCCTGCTTTAGGAGCTATGGGTTTTTATATTTCTTAACATTGGTTATTAGTACACAATAGGTTTTAGATATTACGTCATGTCACTTATTACGTCATATATGGTTATTAGTAGATAATCGGTAAAATATTCGTTCTTTATTATAATATAGTAATTATGACGTCACTGCATCAAAAATACAGTTTTTATTGGAAAAATTTATTCTCTTTTAGAAATAATTTATTTTAGTTACAAAAGGTTTTTAACCCAATTAATTTCCTTTAAAATGAGCTATTGAACAACCCTCTACGATGTTCCAGTGCCAAGCTATCTCTGGAAAAGAAAGAAAAAAAAAAGGAAAAAAATATCTCGTTTGAGAAGAATAACGTGGTAAAAGTCAATTTGCTTGATTTTCAAGCCAATATATTTCCCTTGCTGTTCAAGCCAAGGGACAGAAAGTTTCCTATACAGGGGTTTCGGACAAGGCGATTCTAATGGTGTACTTTTTGTTTTGATCTGACTCCTGCTTTAGGAGCTATGGGTTTTTATATTTCTTAACATTGGACGTGATCGTCTCTTACTAGGTTGCTAGCTACCGCTGCAACCCGGATAAAACTGTTCCAAATTTTTCATAGAAGATAGAAAAGTTCAAGTTCTCTTCTGAATTTTACCAAAGAACAAACTTCAATTCTAATTTCTCCAGAGAAAATAAAAATCTAAACTTCGTTTTTAAGTTCCCCAAAGACATAAAGAAATTTAAAGTTCTATTCTAAATTTTTCCGTAGTAGATAGAAAAAGCTACACCATAGTTCTGAATATTTTCCATGAAGATAAAAAGTTCTAGTTCAATTTTTAATTTTCTCAATGAAGTGAAGAAGAGTTCAACTTCTGTTCTGAATTTTCTCTATTGAAAAGAAATAAGTTATTGATTAATTCTATTTTTCCAAATAACATAAAAAATTTCCTCTTCAGTTCAGATCTGTCTCAAAGAGATGAAAAATTTAAAGTACTGTTCCAATTTTTTCCACAGAATATAAAAAAGTTCAAGTTCTCTTCTGAATTTTACCAAAGAACACAATTCAATTCTAATTTCTCCAGAGAAAATAAAATCTTCCACTTCAGTTCTTTATTTCACAAAGTCATAAAGAAATTTAAAGTTCTATTCTAAATTTTTCGGTAAAGAGAAAGTAATAACATAGTTGTGAATATTTTCCCGGGAAATAAAAAGTTCTACTTCAATTTTAAATTTTCTCAACGAAGTGAAGAAAAGTTCAACTTCTCTTCTGAATTTTCTCTATGGAAAAGAAATAAGTTATTGATTAACTCTATTTTTCTAGGAAAATAAAAATTTTCCACTTCACTTCTTTATTTCATAAAGACATAAAGAAATTTAAAGTTCTATTCTAAATTTTTAGATGGAAGATAGAAAAAGTAATACCATGGTTGTGAATATTTTTCCGGAAGATAAAAAGTTCTACTCAATTTTAAATTTTTCACAGAAGATAAAAAGTTCAAGTTCTCTTCTGAATTTTACCAAAGAACACAATTCAATTCTAATTTTCCTGGGAAAATGAAAATTTTCCACTTCAATTCAGATCTTTCTCAAAGAGATGAAAAATTAAAAATATTTTTCTAAATTTTTCATAGAAGATAGAAAAGTTCCACTTCGATTCTGAATTTTATTGAATACATTATTGAACGTTTGATTACTGTTGGAAATTTTAACACAATAGAACTTCGATCCTTATATAAAAACTATTGCAACCCGGATTCCAGTTACTATGGGCTTTAGCTCGTCCTTTAATGTATATATGCAATGGTCTGTTCTTCCAATGGTAGTCTCTTAATATAAATTTTTTAATATAAACTAGGTTGCTAGCTACCACAGCAACCCGGATGTAATTAGATTGCAGCTACAGCTGTAATTATGATACTATAACAACATCACACACATACACACGTTTCAGTTACTTTAGGCTACAGTTCGTTCTTTATTGTAATTACAAACAGGAAAAAGCCTACGGCTTTTCTTCTTTGGAATAGTAAGAGACGATCCTTAAATAATCAGACAGCTAACTAGGTTAATAATTTGTTCTTTAACATAAACTTCATTAATCGGATATTTTAATATATCCTATATGGTCTAGAGGTCGGGATAGCTCTCACCCAGGTGGCTTGAGTTCAATTTCCGTATGGAAAATTTTTACTTATGATGATTTCTTAAGGAACTTAATTAAAATCTCTTAATGTAATAAAAATAATTTGTTTTAATTACAGGAGGTTTTTACCCCATTAATTTCCTTTAAAATGAGCCATTGAACAACTCTCTACGATGTTCCAGTGCGAAGCTATCTGTTGAATTACTAACCTATACTATAATTAAGTGGTTTATAAAATTTAGTATAGGCAATAGGTCGTTCTTTATTATAAAAATACAAACAGGAAAAAACCTACGGCTTTTTCTTCTTTTAAATAGTAAGAGACCAAACTCAAACAATCAAGTAGCTAACTAAGTCCAATGTATGGAATGGTTTGTTATTTCAGTGATTTACTAACCTATACTATAGTTAAGTGGCCTATATAATTTAGTATAGGCAAGAGGTCGTTCTTTATTATATACTGTAAATCTTTTTTTAGGAGTTGGGGGGTTTTATATTTCTTAACATTGGAGGTGATCGTCTCTTACTAGGTTGCTAGCTACCGCTGCAACCCGGATTATATCAGTTACTAAGGCCCAGAGATCGTTCTTTACTGTAACATTTCTAAGAAGTACGCCTCCGTATATTCACTGTGTTGTCGAACATTTTCCATTGCATCTATAAACTGTTCCGCAGTTGCCAATCCATACCTTGGAAGCTTTTCGTTAAACTGACAACATTTCTTTTGGATATTACGATGAAGCTTTGCCAAGGAATTTCTAGCCGACTTTTCAACAGCATCCGCTCTTTCAAAGAGAATTTTAATCTGTAATTTTGAATACTTTTTGTGATCCCGATAAAACATGCGTAAAATGTTTCTCAATTTACAAAGATCAGCCTGCATTTTTGCCATCTTCTTGTATTTCTGAATGTAATTTTTCCCTTTGTCCTTATGCGTTCTTCGGTACAACCTCGCAGAGAATTTAATTTTTTCATTATAGATTTTGTCACCCCAGTAACTCTCCTTGAACTTTTGTTTGGCTGTCTCAATTTTTGCATGTCTATAATCTTCATCATTGTGATAACACATCTTGCTGTTTTGTTTTGCTCTCTCAATTATTACTTCTCGATACGCCTGGTCGGTTGAATACCTTTGTTTTGCTCTCTCAATTATTACTTCTCGATACGCCTGGTCGGTTGAATACCTTTGTTTTGCTCTGTCAATTTTTACTTCTCGATGCGCCTGGTCGGTTGAATACCTTTGTTTTGCTCTCTCAATTATTACTTCTCGATACGCCTGGTCGGTTGAATACCTTTGTTTTGCTCTCTCAATTTTTACTTCTAGATGCGCCTGGTCGGTTGAATACCTTTGCTTTTCTCTTTTCAAGATACTATCTCTGTTGTTTGCGTAGTACTGTTTTTTCAAATTGCGTATAGCTTGCTTCGATCTAACCATTATTCTAATCAAGAATTTATATCTGTGTCGTTCTTAAGTAGTAATTATGACGTCACGGCGTAATGATTTTATTGACGTCAAGGCGCAATGATATTATTTCATGACGTCATCAGAAACAACAATATAATTTCGTGTTTTTTCTATTCACTTCATAGCTCTAATATAAAGCTACGACATTCATTATTTATCTAGTAGGGTTTCAGACAAGGTAGTTCTAATGATGTACTTTTGTTTTGATCTTACTCTATTTTTAGGACTTTTGTTATATTTCTTAGCATGGGACTGATCGTCTCTTACTAGGTTGCTAGCTACTGCTGTAACCCAAATTCACATATATATTTATTTATGAGAGGCAGCCTGGCCGAGTGGTCCAAGACACTGGTGTTAGCCACCAGTCTCTTCGGAGGCGTGGGTTCAAATCTTACCGCTGGTATACGATTATGTTTGAAAGACTGCAGTGTGAAAAGACATCAAAAATGCAGTTTTTGGTGGAAAAATTTATTCTCTTTTAGAAATAATTTATTTTAGTTACTATAGATTTTTAACCCAATTAATTTCCTTTAAAATGAGCTATTGAACAACCCTCTACGATGTTCCAGTGCCAAGCTATCTGTGGAAAAGAAAAAGAAAAAAAAGAAAAAAATATCCCGTTTGGGGAGAATAACGTGGTTAAAGTCAATTTTCTTGATTTTCAAGCCAATATATTTCCCTTGCTGTTCAAGCCAAGGGACAGAAAGTTTCCTATACAGGGGTTTCGGACAAGGCGGTTCTAATGGTGTACTTTTTGTTTTGATCTGACTCCTTTGTTAGGAACTATGGGTTTTTATATTTCTTAACATTGGACGTGATCGTCTCTTACTAGGTTGCTAGCTATCGCTGCAACCCGGATTGCTAGCTATCGCTGCAACCCGGATTTTCTTTAAAATGAGCCATTTAACAACTCTCTAAGATGTTCCAGTGCCAAGCTATCTGTTGAATTACTAACCTATACTCTAATTAAGTGGCGTATAAAATTTAGTATAGGCAAGAGGTCATTCTTTATTATAATTTCAGTTTTTTTCTGGGTTTAATTAAAAAATGAATATTTTTGATCAGACACAATAATTATTTTTGCATTTTGCTGTTAGATAAAATTATTTAGTTTAAATTTTTCAGGAATTAATCTAGTTTTATTTGACAAAAAAATCTTTTACAAGGAATCAGGCAGCTAACAAAGTCCAATATATGCGATGGTATGTTCTTTGAATGATCGTCTTTTAATGTAATATTACGTCACATATGGTTATCTTTTAATGTATTATTACAAACAGGAAAAAGCCTACGGCTTTTTCTTCTTTGGAATAGTAAGAGACGAACCTCAAAGAATCAGGCAGCTAACTAAGTCCAATATAAGCAATTGTTTGTTCTTCTAATGATCATCTTTTAATTTGGCATTTCTTACTAGGTTTTCTAGCTACCACCTAAACCCGGATTATGTAATAGGTTGCTAGCTACCGCTGCAACCTAGATATTCTTATTTCTGCTACTATGGGCTAAGGTTGGTTCTTTCTTGTAAAACTAGCAAAAAAATTTTGCCTTATTATAATTGGTATGGTGAAATAATAATATGCATATGGCTCTTAAATCATACTTCTTTATGGTTCCATATGGTCTAGTGGCTAGGATAGTTAACTTTCACTTAACAGGCTCGGGTTCGATTCCCGGTGTGGGAAAATTTTAACTCTATAATCTTCGAACATTTGAACCTTTTATAATTTATAATGATGTATAATATAAATACTGTAATCTTAACTATAGTGAAGTTGCGTATGCAAGTTAGTATAGGGAAGAGTTCGATCTTTATTATAATAATTTGAAAGACTGCAGTGTGAAAAGACATCAAAAATGCAGTTTTTGGTGGAAAAATTTATTCTCTTTTAGAAATAATTTATTTTAGTTACTATAGATTTTTAACCCAATTAATTTCCTTTAAAATGAGCTATTGAACAACCCTCTACGATGTTCCAGTGCCAAGCTATCTGTGGAAAAGAAAAGAAAAAAGAACAAAATATCCCGTTTGTGGAGAATAACGTGGTAAAAGTCTATTTTCTTGATTTTCAAGCCAATATATTTTCTTTGTTATTCAAGCCAAAGGGCGGTAAGTTTCCTTTATAGAGGATTCGGACAAGGTGGTTATAATGGTGTACTTTTTGTTTTGATCTGACTCTTTTTTTAGGAGTTGGGGGGTTTTATATTTCTTAACATTGGAGGTGATCGTCTCTTACTAGGTTGCTAGCTACCGCTGCAACCCGGATAAAAAATTAAGTTTTCTGTAAAAAATAATTAATTTAAAAGAATATTAAGTAAAAATAGCACTAGATCTAGAGATTTCCTTTAAAATGAGCCATTGAACAACTCTCTACAATGTCCCAGTGCCAAGCTATCTGTGGAAAAGAAGAAGAAGAAGAAGAAAGAAAGAAAAAATATCCCGTTTGTGGGATATTTTTCTTGGCCGAGTGGTCCAAGGCGCTGGTGTTAGTCACTAGTCTCTTCGGAAATGTGGGTTCAAATCCTACCACTGGTATACGATTATGACGTCATTGATCAATCTTTAATATGAAATATGTGATTTTTCGTAAAAAACTGATTCTATTTTAAAAATACATTGTTTTAAGTACAAAAGGTTTTAACCCAATTAATTTCCTTTAAAATGAGCCATTGAACAACTCTCTACGATGTTCCAGTGCCAAGCTATCTGTGGAAAAGAAGAAGAAAGAAAAAAATATCCCCTTTGTGGAGAATAACGTGGTAAAAGTCAATTTTCTTGATTTTCAAGCCAATATATATTCTTTGTTATTCAAGCCAAAGGGCGGTAAGTTTCCCTTATAGGAATTTTGGACAAGGCGATACTAATGGTGTACTTTTTGTTTTGATCTGACTCTTTTTTTAGGAGTTATGGGTTTTTATATTTCTTAACATTGGACGTGATCGTCTCTTACTAGGTTGCTAGCTACCGCTGCTTAATAACTGTACTCGCCTATACTATAGTTAAGTGGCCTATAAAATTTAGTATAGGAAAGAGGTCGTTCTTTATTATAATTTTGCTTCTCGATACACCTGGACGGTTGAATACCTTTGCTTTTGGTTTTTCTTATATTTGTTGCGGTAATCTTCATCATTGTGATAACTCTCCTTGATCTTTTGTTTGGCTGTCTCAATTTTTGCATGTCTATAATCTTCATCATTGTGATAACACATCTTGCTGTTTTGTTTTGCTCTCTCAATTATTACTTCTCGATACGCCTGGTCGGTTGAATACCTTTGTTTTGCTCTCTCAATTATTACTTCTCGATACGCCTGGTCGGTTGAATACCTTTGTTTTGCTCTCTCAATTATTACTTCTCGATACGCCTGGTCGGTTGAATACCTTTGTTTTGCTCTCTCAATTTTTACTTCTCGATGCGCCTGGTCGGTTGAATATTTTTGCTTTTCTCTTTTCAAGATACTATCTCTGTTGTTTGTGTAGTACTGTTTTTTTCAAATTGCGTATAGCTTGCTTCGATCTAACCATTATTCTAATCAAGACTGAGAAAATTTACATCTTTGTTGTTCTTAAGTAGTAATTATGACGTCACGGCGTAATGATTTTTCTATTCACGTCATAGCTCTAATCTAATATAAAGCTATGACGACATTCATTATTTATCTAGTAGGGTTTCAGACAAATTAGTTTCAATGATGTACTTTCGTTTTGATCTTACTCTATTTTTAGGAGTTTTGTTATATTTCTTAGCATTGGACTGATCATCTCTTACTAGGTTGCTAGCTACTGCTGCAACCCAAATTCACATATATATTTATTTATGAGAGGCAGCCTGGCCGAGTGGTCCAAGACACTGGTGTTAGCCACCAGTCTCTTCGGAGGCGTGGGTTCAAATCTTACCGCTGGTATACGATTATGTTTGAAAGACTGCAGTGTGAAAAGACATCAAAAATGCAGTTTTTGGTGGAAAAATTTATTCTCTTTTAGAAATAATTTATTTTAGTTACTATAGATTTTTAACCCAATTAATTTCCTTTAAAATGAGCTATTGAACAACCCTCTACGATGTTCCAGTGCCAAGCTATCTGTGGAAAAGAAAAAAAAAAAAAGAAAAAAGAAAAAAGAAAAAAATATCCCGTTTGGGGAGAATAACGTGGTTAAAGTCAATTTTCTTGATTTTCAAGCCAATATATTTCCCTTGCTGTTCAAGCCAAGGGACAGAAAGTTTCCTATACAGGGGTTTCGGACAAGGCGGTTCTAATGGTCTACTTTTTGTTTTGATCTGACTCCTTTGTTAGGAACTATGGGTTTTTATATTTCTTAACATTGGACGTGATCGTCTCTTACTAGGTTGCTAGCTACCGCTGCAACCCGGATGTAACTACACCTGGAACCACCATATATCAATTAGTATGAGAGAGAGATCGTTCTTTACTGTAAAATGGTACGATGAAATAATAATATGCATATGGTTCTTAAATATGCTGTTTTATAGTCCCATATGGTGTAGCGGATAGGATAGCTGGCTTTCATCTAGAAGGCCCGGGTTTGATTCCCGGTATTGGAAAATTTTTAACTCTATAATCTTCGAACATTAGAAGCTCTAAACCTTTTATAATTTATAATGAACCACATCGATCCTTTATGTAATGTAACTACACCTGGAACCACCATATATCAGTTAGTATGGGAGAGAGATCGTTCTTTACTGTAATTATCTGCTCACAACTGTCACAATGCATTGTGGGGTATATATCCCTGATGTTAGCTACCTTATCAAGGCTCTCACCAAATAATTTTATTGTTGTATTTTCATCCACAGAAACTCTAATATTGCTATCACCGTAAATGAAGTCTTGACTATTAAATCATTACAAACAGGAAAAAGCCTACGGATTTTTCTTCTTTGAAATAGTAAGAGACGAACCTCAAGCAATCAAGTAGCCAACTAAGTCCAATGTGTGCAGTGATATGTTACTCCAATGATCGTCTTTTAATGTAAATTTCTTCTTTGGAATAGTAAGAGACGATCCTCAAATAATCAGACAGCTAACTAGGTTTATAATTTGTTCTTTAACATAAACTTCACTAATCGGATGTTTTAATATATCCTATATGGTCTAGGGGTTGGGATAGCTCTCACCCAGTTGGCTTGAGTTCAATTTCCGTATGGGAAATTTTTACTTATGATGATTTCTTAAGGAATATAATTAAAATTTCTTAATGTAATAAAAATAATTTGTTTTAATTACAAAAGGCTTTTAACCCCATTAATTTCCTTTAAAATGAGCCATTGAACAACTCTCTACGATGTTCCAGTGCCAAGCTATCTGTTGAATTACTAACCTATACTATAATTAAGTGGCGTATAAAATCTAGTATAGGCAAGAAGTCGTTCTTTATTATAATTTGAAGCCAATATATTTCCCTTGCTGTTCAAGCCAAGAGACAGAAAGTTTACTATACAGGGGTTTCGGACAAGGCGGTTCTAATGGTGTACTTTTTGTTTTGATCTGACTCCTTTTTTAGGAGCTATGGGTTTTTATATTTCTTAACATTGGACGTGATCGTCTCTTACTAGGTTGCTAGCTACCGCTGCAACCCGGATAATAAAACATTGGAGCCGTATGGCCTTTACTATAGGCAACGCTACAGCGTTGCCTCTGATAATGGGATGTGATCGTCTCTTACTAGACTTTCTCACTTATCAGTTTTCAATCGACTCAAAGCACTACGCAACTCATTTTAAAGGTAGAACTCTTTCTAATTGATTACAAACAGGAAAAAGCCTACGGCTTTTTCTTCTTTGAAATAGTAAGAGACTAGCCTCAAACAATCAAGTAGCTAACTAAATCAAATGTATGTAATGGGTTTTTTTTTCCAATGATCGTCTTTTAATGGAAAATTTTAATATATTGACCTTAAATATAACTGTACTAGCCTATATTATAGTTAAGTGGCCTGTAAAATTTAGTATAGGCAAGAGGTCGTTATTTATTATAATACAGCTAACTCAGTCCAATATATGCAATGGTGTGGTTTTCTAATGATCGTCCTTTAATATAAACGTTCTTTACTGTAATTTTAAATCTATAATCTTCGAACATTTGAACCTTTTATAATTTATAATGATGTATAATATAAATACTGTAATTTTAACTATAGTGAAGTTGCCTATGCAAGTTAGTATAGGGAAGAGTTCGATCTTTATTATAAATTTTACGAATTTTTTACCGGGATTACGAAAAATATTCAAATTAAAGATTAAAATTATCTCTGAAAGAATGGATTTTGTTGAAAAGTCAGCTAGAGATGCTTTCGCAAAACTTCATAGTAATATCCAAAAGAAATGTTGCATGTTTAGTGAAAAGCTTCCAAGGTATGAACCGGCAACTGTGGAACAGTTTTATAGATGTAATGGGAAATTTTATAGATCACTGTGAATATATGGAGGCATAATTGTTCTTTACTTAGTTTCAGCTTTAATTCGATGATCCAGGCTTTATGTACTATATACATCCAAAGACTATGACGTCATTGATTAATATTGTATATAAAAAATTAGGTTTTTCGTAAAAAAAATTAATTAAAAAAAATTGAGTACAAATAGCGCTAGATCTAGAGATTTCCTTTAAAATGAGCCATTGAACAACTCTCTACGATGTTCCAGTGCCAAGCTATCTGTGGAAAAGAAAAAAAGAAAAAAATATCCCGTTTGGGGAGAATAACGTGGTAAAAGTCAATTTTCTTGATTTTCAAGCCAATATATTTTCTTTGTTATTCAAGCCAAAGGGCGTTTCAGCTATATCCGATGAAATTTATGCTATAAGAGATCATAAAACAATTAATTAGACTTCTATATATCTCATATGGTTTAGTGGTTTAGGGTAGTTGGCTTTCAATTAATTGTCTTGGGTTTTAATCCCGGTGTAGGAATTATTTTTAAACAAAATAGATGAAATTAATTAGCTAATTTGACGTGACATAGTAGATAACTAAGGCAAGAGTTCGTTCTTTGCTATAACAACCAGAATGACGTCAGTTTAAAACTTTGAATTCGTTTTATGCTATATCATTAGAAACCGGAAAAAGCCTACGCCTTTTCTTCTTTGAAATAGTAAGAGACGAACCACAAGTAACAAGTAATGGTTTTTTTTTTCCAATGATCGTCTTTTAATGGAAAATTTTAATATATTGACCTTAAATATAACTGTACTAGCCTATATTATAGTTAAGTGGCCTGTAAAATTTAGTATAGGCAAGAGGTCGTTATTTATTATAATACAGCTAACTCAGTCCAATATATGCAATGGTGTGGTTTTCTAATGATCGTCCTTTAATATAAACGTTCTTTACTGTAATTTTAAATCTATAATCTTCGAACATTTGAACCTTTTATAATTTATAATGATGTATAATATAAATACTGTAATTTTAACTATAGTGAAGTTGCCTATGCAAGTTAGTATAGGGAAGAGTTCGATCTTTATTATAAATTTTACGAATTTTTTACCGGGATTACGAAAAATATTCAAAATTAAAGATTAAAATTATCTCTGAAAGAATGGATTTTGTTGAAAAGTCAGCTAGAGATGCTTTCGCAAAACTTCATAGTAATATCCAAAAGAAATGTTGCATGTTTAGTGAAAAGCTTCCAAGGTATGAACCGGCAACTGTGGAACAGTTTATAGATGTAATGGGAAATTTATAGATCACTGTGAATATATGGAGGCATAATTGTTCTTTACTTAGTTTCAGCTTTAATTCGATGATCCAGGCTTTATGTACTATATACATCCAAAGACTATGACGTCATTGATTAATATTGTATATAAAAAATTAGGTTTTTCGTAAAAAAAATTAATTAAAAAAAAATTGAGTACAAATAGCGCTAGATCTAGAGATTTCCTTTAAAATGAGCCATTGAACAACTCTCTACGATGTTCCAGTGCCAAGCTATCTGTGGAAAAGAAAAAAAGAAAAAAATATCCCGTTTGGGGAGAATAACGTGGTAAAAGTCAATTTTCTTGATTTTCAAGCCAATATATTTTCTTTGTTATTCAAGCCAAAGGGCGTTTCAGCTATATCCGATGAAATTTATGCTATAAGAGATCATAAAACAATTAATTAGACTTCTATGTATATCTCATATGGTTTAGTGGTTTAGGGTAGTTGGCTTTCAATTAATTGTCTTGGGTTTTAATCCCGGTGTAGGAATTATTTTTAAACAAAATTAGGTGAAATTAATTAGCTAATTTGACGTGACATAGTAGATAACTAAGGCAAGAGTTCGTTCTTTGCTATAACAACCAGAATGACGTCAGTTAAAACTTTGAATTCGTTTTATGCTATATCATTAGAAACCGGAAAAAGCCTACGCCTTTTCTTCTTTGAAATAGTAAGAGACGAACCACAAGTAACTACCCCTGGAACCACAATTATATCAGTTACTATGCATGAGCGATCGTTCTTTACTGTAAAAAATTAAGAACTTACTATTACTGATTAGGCATCATAAATATTTTTGCAGTTTACATAATAATTTTAGCGATTAAGCCAAAAAGAAAATTTTGGTTCCAGGAGTTTCGGTTACTATTGAGACAAGTAGCTATTATTACTATAGAGTTCATTACCATGACTGTTTGATTGCTTAAAAATTCAAATATCTTTGAAAAGACTGCAGTATGAAAATACTCAAAAATGCAATTTTTTTGACAAAATTGATTCTACTCTAAAAAGTATTTTATTTTTAATTACAAAAGGCACTAGATGTTGCAATTGCCTTTAAAATGAGCTATTATACAGCTCTCTATGATTTTTCAGTGCCCAGCTAGCTGAGGAGGAAAAAAAGCGGAAAGAAAAAAAATATCCCGTTTGTGGAGAATAACGTGGTAAAAGTCAATTTGCTTGATTTTCAAGCCAATATATTTTCTTTGTTATTCAAGCCAAAGGGCGGTAAGTTTTCCTTTATAGAGGATTCGGACAAGGCGGTTCTAATGGTGTACTTTTTTGTTTTGATCTGACTCTTTTTTTTAGGAGTTGGGGGGTTTTATAATTTCTTAACATTGGAGGTGATCGTCTCTAAAATAGGTTTGCTTTTCAATTTTAAAATTTAAAAAAGAAACTTGTTTATTTACATTCTAGCTAAAATAATGAAGATAATATGAATGAACCACAGTGTTCAGTTTCTTTGGACTTGAGTTCGTTTTTTAACTATAAATACAAACAGGAAAAAGCTTACGGCTTTTTCTTCTTTTAAATAGTAAGAGACGAAACTCAAACAATCAAGTAGCTAACTAAGTCCAATGTATGGAATGGTTTGTTATTTCAGTGATCGTCTTTTAATGTAAAAATATAAATACTGTAATCTTAACTATAATGAAGTTGCGTATGCAAGTTAGTAATAGGGAAGAGTTCGATCTTTATTAACGACTTAAAAGGATCTACTCACAAACGAGAGGCTTCCAAGGAAGAAAGAACAAAGAAATGTCCCACTTTCAAGGATCTTGATTTCACAGAAAAGCATCCGGAAGGAATCCTATTGGAAAGCGAAACCTATGACGCCCTCATTAAAACGATGGAAGAGATTGCAAGGTGTTAGAGTCATTCGACATAATTGATTATTCGCTGCTTGTTGGTGTGCATAATATCTCAAAAGCAGAAAATGAGCTAGTTATTGAGGAGGCGGAAAAATATGACCAGATTGATATCAAAGACTCTCTAAGGCCACCTTTAGCGAGGTCCAAATCAATTAATCACCAGCAGCATGTTGCTAACACCACTTCCTTAGAATATGTTTCAAGCTCATAAAAAGAAGAAGAAAATGATTTCTCGTCCGGTGCGATCCATGCAAGGAATAAAAGTGGCGATCGTCTAGCCCTTTATATTGGCTATATTGATATTCTTCGGCAATATGGCATCAAGAAGAAGTTGGAGCATGGATTCAAATCTCTAATTGCTGATGGTAATAGTAATAGCGTGCAGAGTCCAGATTATTATTCCAAGCGCTTTTTAAAATTCATGAAGTCCAGAGTTTTTAGAAAAATCAACACTCTCTTGAGACATTCCCATCGAAGAAGTAAGCTGTGAACGGAAAGCAGACCCAAATTTGGGTAGAAGGTTCAGACCACAATTTGGCTTAGTTGCGCCTGCAGCTGCTGACTTAGTCCGTACCTGCAACTGTTGGCCTAGTTGAACTTGAAGTTGTTGGTTTAGCTGTACCTGCAGCTGTTGGCGTAGTTGTACCTACAGCTCTTGGCTTAATTCTGCATCATTAAATGATCGTCTTTTAATATAAAAATTTTTAACTCTATAATCTTCGAACATTCAAACCATTTATAATTTATAATGATGTATAATATAAATAATGTAATCTTCACTACAGTGAAGTTGCCTTTGCAAGTTTTTTAGTATAGGGAAGAGTTCGATCTTTATTATAAATATTGACTTTAAATATAACTGTACTAGCCTATACTATAGTTAACTGGCCTATAAAATTTAGCATAGGCAAGAGGTTATTCTTTATTATATTTTCATAAAGTGAAATTGTTACTCAAACATTTTAAATATTTTTGCAGTTTACAGAGTTTTGCACTTTTTTCTCATACCTTTTCACAGTCATAATATAAATACTGTAATCTTGACATTAGTGAAATGGCCTACGCAAGTTAGTATAGGAAGAGTTCGATCTTTATTATAAAACAGGGTAAAACCTTTGTTGCTGGAAACACTAAAAATATCTGGCCCGTATCAAGTCTTACATATTTAGAAGCAAAATATACCACTGTTTTATCCCTAGCAAAAAAAACAAGTTTACTTGGCATACAAAATTACGTCATCTACACAAGTAAACGTTAGAGTAACTTCCTGAGGGGGTACTAAGATAATTTTTTGTTACATTCGGGGATTCCCCCTTGAACAGCAGCTTGAAGAATAACCTTTAGGGTTTTCCGACTGGGGCCAATAGGTGTTTGAACGTTTAATTTTCCATTCCACATGTAAACAATAGCACTAGCAGCTTGGAGAAGGTTCCAAGAGAAAACATCTCGAAGAAAAAGAAATCTTGAAAAAAAATCTTGAAAAAAAAACATCTCAAAGAAAAAAACATCTTGAAGGAAAATAGCCTAATGTCCAATAGCTTAAAAAAAGGTGACGGTACCGGGAATCGAAGGAATATCTGGCCGTTTGTATCCAAAATGCCTCTACTACTGACAATACAGAATCGACAAGACATAATTGTGTACCCATTTTACAGGCATAACGGTTTTTCCACAGTTGGCAGTCAATAATTGGTGTACAAGCCAATGCTGTTAGAAAAAGGTTCGCATATATCTTGCAGGTATAAAATTTTTCCCCGTTATGACGCTTCATTTGCTGTCATAAGCTAAAAGATGAGCAAATGGTTTCGGAACATATCTTGCTGACGTACGGTTTTTTCTCCTGTATGATACCTCATGTGCATGGATAAATTAGAAAGATAAGAAAGTAGTTTCGTATATATCTTGCAAATTTACGGTTTTTTCAGTATGAAGTTTCAAAAGGGTATATAAGCTAAAAGTTTGAGAAAAGTGCTTGTTGTCAACCTCACATTTGAATGACATTCTACCGCCGAAAATTCCCGAAGGAGTAGATGGAGTAGAACTCTGTGAAAATGATTTTGGACAGATATTGAAGGTATAAACTTTTCTCATGTATGAATTCTCGAATGTGTGTAGAAACTATGTTTGTGACAGAATCTTTTAGTATATATCTTGCAATTGTATGGTTTTTCTCCAGTACGGGATATTCTTGGTTTGACGAAAAAGGGAATAATTTCAGCTGGAATTTCATCTTTCCATTGCTTTTTTCTATAGTTGGATGGATTTTTGTTGGAGTTGGATGGATTTTTTCTATTGGATGGATCTTCTCCTGCTTGAGTATACACCTCGTCTGGCAGTTCCTTGGACAAAATGATGTGTAAGTTTAACGATGTAAGGCATCATTCGTTGTAATTTGTTGTCCATTGCAGACAGGTTATGCAAAATTAAAACGTTGAGTGCACGCTAGTAAATTTACAACTGAGATATTACTCTCATTTCTGACGATTATATCATTTGGGGTGGAGGAGAGGTCGTGAAAGTGACCATTGGGAGGCTTCATTCTTTTGATTTCCTCTTTTCGACATTTCATGTCGTAAGGTGAAAAGCCTGAATTTTGAGTTTGTGAACAGGAATTTAAAGGATAAGTTGGGGAGAGTTTAAACTAACACTTTAAAAATTGAAAACTAAATGTAAGAAAATAAGGTTAATGACTAATAAATGATAGACGAATAGAATCGGCGGTCCAAATATGCTTGAGACAGAGAAATAAAGGACTTGTGCTGTGGACCAAATGTCACGTTGGAGGGCCCTTATAGGTCTTGAAAGGTCAGAGAAGGATATGAGCTGTTTGACATATATTTGCGGTCCAAAAGTGTCTGAAATAGAGTGCTGGGGAAAGCCCCTCTATAGTTATGGAAATCAGAGGTAAAGACCATAAGGCTCCAATTTTTTATTAGTTATTCATTTATTTATTTTCTCCCAGAGGCACTTCATATGGAAGGGGTGGTTGTATGAGCTTCGGAGGGGGCTCATTCGATTGAAAATCAGAAATTCTAGTTCCTTTATTAATTTTCCTTGCTGTTCAAGCCAAAGGGACAGAAAGTTTCCTATACATGGGTTTCGGACAAGACAGTTCCAATGGTGTACTTTTTGTTTTGATCTGACTCTTTTTTTTAGGAGTTATGGTTTTATATATTTCTTAACATTGGCCGTGATCGTCTCTTACTAGGTTGCTAACTACCGCTGCAACCCGGGTTACAAACAGGAAAAAGCCTACGGCTTTTTCTTCTTTGAAATAGTAAGAGACGAACTTCAAACAATCAAGTAGCTAACTAAGTCCAATGTATGCAATGGTTTGTTATTGTAATGATCTTCTTTTAATTTAATTTCGTACGAAAAATGATTCTATTTTAAAAACAATTTGTTTTATAATTACAAAAGGTTTCTAACTCCATTAATTTCACTTAAAATGAGCCATTAAACAACTCTCTACGATGTTCAAGTGCCAAGCTATCTGTGGAATTACTAACCTATACTATAATTAAGTGGCGTATAAAATTTAGTATAGGCAAGAGGTCGTTCTTTATTATAATGATCTGACTCTTTTTTTAGGAGTTGGGGGTTTTATATTTCTTGACATTGGAGGTGATCGTCTCTTACTAGGTTGCTAGCTACCGCTGCAACCCGGATTATTTATGAGAGGCAACCTGGCCGAGTGGTCCAAGGCACTGGTGTTAGCCACCAGTCTCTTCGGAGGCGTGGGTTCAAATCTTACCGCTGGTATGCGATTATGTTTGAAAGACTGCAGTGTGAAAAGACATCGAAAATGCAGTTTTTGGTGGAAAAATTTATTCTCTTATAGAAATAATTTATTTTAGTTACAAAAGGTTTTTAACCCAATTAATTTCCTGTAAAATGAGCTATTGAACAACCCTCTACGATGTTCCAGTGCAAGCTATCTCTGGAAACAAAGAAAAAAAAAAGAAAAAAAATATCCCGTTTAGGAAGAATGTTGTAGTAGCTGCCACTTTTCTTGATTTTCAAGCCAATATATTTCCCTTTCTGTTCAAGCCAAGGGACAGAAAGTTTCCTATACAGGGGTTTCGGACAAGGCGGTTCTAATGGTGTACTTTTTGTTTTGATCTGACTCCTTTTTTAGGAACTATGGGTTTTTATATTTCTTAACATTGGACGTGATCGTCTCTTACTAGGTTGCTAGCTACCGCTGCAACCCGGATAAAATTATTAAGCACACAAAATCCCGTGTCGAGTATCTAAAACCTAGCATAAAACAAAACTAATTTTAAAATTTTCAGGTATTTATCTTGTTTGAATTACAAAATTAGTATTATTGGTTAGACACCATAAATATTTTTGCAGTTTAAATAATAAGTTTAGTGATTCTGGACTGAAAACTAAAATAATTGCAATTATGAGACAATAATATGGAGATATGTACTTTACGGGTTACAGGATACAATAATAAATTTGAACTGAGATGAAAAAAAAATTTCTTCCAGGAGACAAAAAGCAAAACTAATTTTAGAATTTTCATGTATTTTTGTTGTTTAAATTAAAAAATTACTATTACTGATTAGGCATCATAAATATTTTTGCAGTTTACATAATAATTTTAGCGATTAAGCCAAAAAAGAAAATTTTGGTTCCAGGAGTTTCGGTTACTATTGAGACAAGTAGCTATTATTACTATAGAGTTCATTACATGGACTGTTTTATTGCTTCAAAATTCAAATATCTTTGAAAAGACTGCAGTATGAAATACATCAAAAATGCAATTTTTTTGACAAAATTGATTCTACTTTAAAAAGTATTTTATTTTTAAATACAAAAGTGACTAGATGTTGCAATTTCCTTTAAAATGAGCTATTATACAGCTCTCTATGATTTTCCAGTGCCCAGCTAGCTGAGGCAGAAAGAAAAAGCGGAAAGAAAAAAATATCCCGTTTGTGGAGAATAACGTGGTAAAAGTCAATTTTCTTGATTTTCAAGCCAATATATTTTCTTTGTTATTAAAGCCAAAGGGCGGTAAGTTTCCTTTATAGAGGTTTCGGACAAGGCAGTTCTAATGGTGTACTTTTTGTTTTGATCTGACTCTTTTTTTAGGAGTTGGGGGGTTTTATATTTCTTGACATTGGAGGTGATCGTCTCTTACTAGGTTGCTAGCTACCGCTGCAACCCGGATCCCTTATGTAAAAACTGGAAAAATACCTGAAATTTTTAAAATTAGATTTATTTTTTGTTAGGTTTTTGTTTAATAACAAGCAGACATATTTTCTTTGTTGTTAAGCAAAGAGATTTTGGGTTGCAGCTGCCGCTGCAACCCGGATACCGCAACAATCTGGATAGCTTGTAGATACACCCGGAACCACAGTATATCAGTTACTATGGGCGAGAGATCGTTCTTTACTGAAAACAATCAAGTAGCTAACTAATTCCAATGTATGCAATTGTTTGTCATTCCAATGATCATCTTTTAATGTAACTATACTATAATTAAGTGGCGTATAAAATTTAGTATAGGCAAGAGGTCGTTCTTTATTGTAAAGAAAAAAATATCCCGTTTGTGGAGAATAACGTGGTAAAAGTCAATTTTCTTGATTTTCAAGCCAATATATTTTCTTTGTTATTCAAGCCAAAGGGAGGTAAGTTTCCTTTATAGAGGATTCGGACAAGGCGGTTCTAATGGTGTACTTTTTGTTTTGATCTGACTCTTTTTTTAGGAGTTGGGGGTTTTATGTTTCTTGACATTGGAGGTGATCGTCTCTTACTAGGTTGCTAGCTACCGCTGCAACCCGGATATTCAAACTATTGCTCGGATACCATGGACTGCAGTTTACACAAGCTGCAAAGAACGCACAGGCTGATCTTGGTAAATTGAGAAAAATTTTACGAATGTTTTACCAGGATTACGAAAAATATTCAAAATTAAAGATTAAAGTTATCTCTGAAAGAATAGATTTTGTTGAAAAGTCAGCTAGAGATGCTTTCGCAAAACTTCATAGTAATATCCAAAATAAATGTTGCATGTTTAGTGAAAAGCTTCCAAGGTATGGACCGGCAACTGTGGAACAGTTTACAGATGTAAGGGAAATCTTATACATCACTGTGAATATATGGAGGCATAATTGTTCTTTACTTAGTTTCAGCTTAAATTCGATGATCGAGCCTTTATGTAAAAATCCCAACGCTGCCAGTATTTCATACCAAAGCAAACAAAGTGCTTGTTTTAGTCTTAAATTTATAATCTTATTTTAATTACTATGGGCTGAAGTTCGTTCTTTACCCGGACTACCGCTGCAACACCGCTCCACATTTTTGCAGATAAGAGCATCAAATCTATACAGTATGGTTCTCTGATAAGCTGGAACTGAAGGTGTGATTTTCATTAATATTTATGACTTTTAGGGGGTGTTTTCCCCTTTTTTCGAAAATAGGGCAAATTTTTTAAGACCCGTGACTTTTGATGAATAAGATTAAACTTAATGAAACTTAAATGTTTGAAATTAGTATAAAAATTTGATTCTTTTTATGTATCTATTGATATTAAAATCCGTTTTTTAGAGTTTCGGTTACTTTAAGACGAGTCGCTCTTACTATACAGTTCATTACCACGAATTTTTTGATTTGTGTTATACTATTTTATGTAAACATAAGTATGTTTTGCATCGTAATCTATATAATGACTCCTTTTAATACTTCAGTTACTATGGGCTACAGTTCGTTCTTTAATGTAAAAAACCAACTAATTTTAAAATTTTCAGGTATTTTTCTGGTTTGAGTTAAAAAATTAAAATTATAGCTCGGACATCATAAATATTTTTGCAATTTGCAGCTAAATAAAATTTTTATATTTAAAATTTTCAGGAATTATTCTAGTTTCAGTTAACAAATGATTTTTTTTAAACCCCCCAAAAATTACTGTATTTTAAATAATAATGGATAACTATATAAAAAAAACCTAATTGACAAAAATCATTTATGATGAACTATATCGATCCTTTATGTAATTTTCAGTTTGAAATTTAAAAAAGAAACTTGTTTATTGACATTCTAGCTAAAATAATGAAGATAATATGAATGAACCACGGGGTTCAGTTTCTTTGGACCTGAGTTCGTTTTTTAACTATAAATACAAACAGGAAAAAGCCTGCGGCTTTTTCTTCTTTTAAATAGTAAGAGACGAAACTCAAACAATCAAGTAGCTAACTAAGTCCAATGTATGGAATGGTTTGTTATTTCAGTGATCGTCTTTTAATGTAAATTTACTAACCTATACTATAGTTAAGTGGCCTATATAATTTAGTATAGGCAAGAGGTCGTTCTTTATTATAACTCTTACTAAGTTGCTAGCTACCGCTGCAACCCGGATACTTTATTATGAAATAAATTACAAACAGGAAAAAGCCTACGGCTTTTTCTTCTTTGGAATAGTAAGAGACGATCGTCAAATAATCAGGCAGCTAACTAGGATTATAATTTGTTCTTTAACATAAACTTCATTAATCGGATATTTTAATATATCCTATATGGTCTAGAGGTTGGGATAGCTCTCACCCAGTAGGCTTGAGTTCAATTTCTGTTTGGGAAATTTTTATTTATGATGATTTCTTAAGGAACATAATTAAAATTTCTTAATGTAATAAAAATAATTTGTTTTAATTACAAAAGGTTTTTAACCCCATTAATTTCCTTTAAAATGAGCCATTGAACAACTCTCTACGATGTTCCAGTGCCATGCTATCTGTTGAAGTACTAACCTATACTATAATTAAGTGGCGTATAAAATTTAGTATAGGCAAGAGGTCGTTCTTTATTATAACAACCCGGATATCATAAAACAATTAATTAGCTTTTTACACATATCTCATATGGTCTAGTGGTTTAGGATAGTTGGCTTTCAACCAATTGGCTTGGGTTCGAATCCCGGTGTGGGAATTATTTTTAAAACAAAATCAGGTGAAATTAATTAGCTAATTTTACAAGACATAGGTAACTAAGGGCAAGAGTTCGTTCTTTACTATAAAACAGGCTCGGGTTCGATTCCCGGTGTGGGAAAATTTTTAACTCTATAATCTTCGAATATTTGAACCTTTTATAATTTATAATGATGTATAATATAAATACTGTAATCTTAACTATATTAACTATAGTGAAGTTGCGTATGCAAGTTAGTATAGGGAAGAGTTCGATCTTTATTATAATTTTATATCAGTTACTATGGGAGAGAGATCGTTCTTTACTGTAATTTATTGTAAAATAATTTGTTTTAATTACAAAATGTTTTTAACCCCATTAATTTCCTTCAAAATGAGCCATTGAACATCTCTCTACAATATTCCAGTGCCATGCTATCTGTTGAATTACTAACCTATACTATAATTACGTGGCGTATAAAATTTAGTATAGGTAAGAGGTCGTTCTTTATTATAATTCTTATATAGTAATTATGACGTCACTGCATCAAAATACAGTTTTTATTGGAAAAATTTATTCTCTTTTAGAAATAATTTATTTTAGTTACAAAAGGTTTTTAACCCAATTAATTTCCTTTAAAATGAGCTATTGAACAACCCTCTACGATGTTCCAGTGCCAAGCTATCTGTGGAAAAGAAAAAGAAAAAAAAAAAGAAAAAATATCCCGTTTGGGGAGAATAACGTGGTAAAAGTCTATTTTCTTGATTTTCAAGCCAATATATTTTCTTTATTATTCAAGCCAAAGGGCGGTAAGTTTCCTTTATGGAGGATTTGGACAAGGTGGTTCTAATGGTGTACTTTTTGTTTTGATCTGACTCTTTTTTTAGGAGCTACGGGTTTTTATATTTCTTAACATTGGAGGTGATCGTCTCTTACTAGGTTGCTAGCTACCGCTGCAACCCGGATATATTTCTTAACATTGGACGTGATCGTCTCTTACTACGTTGCTAGCTACCACTGCAACCCGGATATTCAAATGATCGTCCTTTAATGTAATACGAAACTCATTTTAAAGGTAGAACTCTCTCTAATTGATTACAAACAGGAAAAATCCTACGGCTTTTTCTTCTTTGAAATAGTAAGAGACTAGCCTCAAACAATCAAGTAGCTAACTAAATCAAATGTATGTATTGGGTTTTTATTCCAATGGTCGTCTTTTAATGGAAAATTTTAATATATTGGCCTTAAATATAATAACTGTACTAGCCTATACTATAGTTAAGTGGCCTATAAAATTTAGTATAGGAAAGAGGTCGTTCTTTATTATAAAATCTTCGAACATTCGAACCTTTTAATAATTTATAATGGTCTACAATATAAATACTGTAATCTTCACTATAGTGAAGTTGTCTATGCAAGTTAGTATAGGGAAGAGTTCGATCTTTATTATAACCGGATAACTCATTTTAAAGGTAGAACTCTTTCTAATTGATTACAAACAGGAAAAAGCCTACGGCTTTTTCTTCTTTGAAATAGTAAGAGACTAGCCTCAAACAATTAAGTAGCTAACTAAATCAAATGTATGTATTGGGTTTTTATTCCAATGACTGTCTTTTAGTGGAAAATTTTAATATATTGACCTTAAAAATAATAACTGTACTAGCCTATACTATAGTTAAGTTGCCTATAAAATTTAGTATAGGCAAGGAGGTCGTTCTTTATGATAAACATTGGAGGTGATCGTCTCTTACTAGGTTGCTAGCTACCGCTGCAACCCGGATATGTAATACCCCTGGAACCACCATATATCAGTTACTATGGGCAAGAGATCGTTCTTTACTGTAACTTGATTATACTACCGCTGCAACCCGGATTAGCTCCCTAATGCAATTTCCTTGTCCAGAGGTAAACGGTGCAGTTAGGAGCCTTTCAATTTTAACTTATCTAAAACTGGTTTAGTTCGTTTGGGCTTGAGTTCGCTCTTTACTCTACGATGATCGAGCCTTTATATAAAGTTTTTGTCCCCTGCATCTTGGAGTTTTATTTATAGAAGGTTCAAAAATTCGGTCTTCGGAAGGCTTTTTTGGGTTGACTCATCTTTTAAGAAGAAGATTTGGCGTCTTTATTATCTTCTTTGCGTAAGCATTTATCTAGTATAGGCAAAAGGTCGTTCTTTAGTATATATTGTTTGTGTAGTACTGTTTTTCAACTTGCGTGCGACTTGCTTGATTGAAACCATTATGTAATTATGAATGAGAACATTTTCATCTTTGTAGTTCTTAAGTAGTAATTATGACGTCACAGCGTAATGATTTTGTTGACGTCATAGAGCAATGATATTATTTCATGACGTCTTCAGAAACAACAATATAATTTCATGTTTTTCTATTCACGTCATAGCTCTAATATAAAACTATGATGACATTCATTATTTATCTAGTAGGGTTTCAGACAAGTTAATTCTAATGATGTACTTTTGTTTTGATCTGACTCTATTTTTAGGAGTTTTGTTATATTTCTTAGCATTGGACTGATCATCTCTTACTAGGTTGCTAGCTATTGCTGCAACCCAAATTCACATATATATTTATTTATGAGAGGCAGCCTGGCCGAGTGGTCCAAGGCACTGGTGTTAGCCACCAGTCTCTTCGGAGGCGTGGGTTCAAATCTTACCGCTGGTACACGATTATGTTTGAAAGACTGGAGTGTGAAAGACATCGAAAATGCAGTTTTTGGTGGAAAAATTTATTATCTTTTAGAATAATTTATTTTAGTTACAAAAGGTTTTTAACCCAATTAATTTCCTTTAAAATGAGCTATTGAACAACCCTCTACGATGTTCCAGTGCCAAGCTATCTGTGGAAAAGAAAAAAAAAGAAAAAGAAAAAAATATCCCGTTTGGGGAGAATAACGTGGTTAAAGTCAATTTTCTTGATTTTCAAGCCAATATATTTCCCTTGCTGTTCAAGCCAAGGGAAAGAAAGTTTCCTATACAGGGGTTTCGGACAAGGCGGTTCTAATGGTGTACTTTTTGTTTTGATCTGACTCCTTTGTTAGGAACTATGGGTTTTTATATTTCTTAACATTGGACGTGATCGTCTCTTACTAGGTTGCTAGCTACCGCTGCAACCCGGATATTCCCATTTATAATGAACTATTTTGATCATTTATGTATAGTATTTAATTAGAAGAAGTTTTAACCCCATAAATTTCCGTCATTGGTCAAAAATTTGTCATAAATGACGTCATTGGTCAATATTGTATATAAAAAATTTAGTTTTTCGTAAAAAATAATTAATTGAAAAAAAATTAAGTGCAAAAGTTGCTAGATCTAGAGATTTCCTTTAAAATGAGCCATTGAACAATTCTCTACGATGTTCCAGTACCAATCTATCTGTTGAATTACTAACCTATACTATAAATAAGTGGCGTATAAAATTTAGTATAGGCAAGAGGTTGTTCTTTATTATAACTACCGCTGCAACCTAGATATTCTTATTTCTGCTACTATGGGCTAAGTTTAGTTCTTTCATGTAAAACTAGCAAAACATTTTTTAAGCCTGATGAAGATTTAACTAATGTGTCAAAAGTAAGGTTGCAAGTCGATGATTTTGTTTTGGCCTTATTATAATTGGTATGGTGAAATAATAATATGCATATGGCTCTTAAATCACACTTCTTTATGGTTCCATATGGTCTTGTGGCTAGGATAGTTAACTTTCACTTAACAGGCTCGGGTTCGATTCCCGGTGTGGGAAAATTTTTAACTCTATAATCTTCGAACATTTGAACCTTTTATAATTTATAATGATGTATAATATAAATACTGTAATCTTAACTATAGTGAAGTTGCGTATGCAAGTGAGTATAGGGAAGAGTTTGATCTTTATTATCAAATGTAATAAAAATAATTGTTTTAATTACAAAAGGTTTTTAACCCCATTAATTTCCTTCAAAATGAGCCATTGAACAACTCTCTACAATGTTCCAGTGCCATGCTATCTGTTGAATTACTAACCTATACTATAATTAAGTGGCGTATAAAATTTAGTATAGGTAAGAGGTCGTTCTTTATTATAATTTCTGGTGGAAAAATTTATTCTCTTTTAGAAATAATTTATTTTAGTTACTATAGATTTTTAACCCAATTAATTTCCTTTAAAATGAGCTATTGAACAACCCTCTACGATGTTCCAGTGCCAAGCTATCTCTGGATACAAAAGAAAAGAGAAAAAAAGAATAAAATATCCCGTTTTAGGCAGAATGTTGTAATAGCTGCCACTTTTCTTGATTTTCAAGCCAATATATTTCCCTTGCTGTTCAAGCCAAGGGACAGAAAGTTTCCTATACAGGGGTTTCGGACAAGGCGGTTCTAATGGTGTACTTTTTGTTTTGATCTGACTTTTAGGAACTATGGGTTTTTATATTTCTTAACATTGGACGTGATCGTCTCTTACTAGGTTGCTAGCTACCGCTGCAACCCGGATACTAACTACATCCAGCGACTATGACGTCATGGATCAATATTGTATATAAAAAATTAAGTTTTTCGTAAAAAATAATTAATTAAAAAAAAAATTAAGTGCAAAAGACGCTAGATCTAGAGATTTCCTTTAAAATGAGCTATTGAACAACTCTCTACGATGTTGCAGTGCCAAGCTATCTCTGGAAACAAAAGAAAAAAAAATATCCCGTTTGTGGAGAATAACGTGGTTAAAGTCAATTTTCTTGATTTTCAAGCCTTGCTGTTCAAGCCAAATTACAGAAAGTTTCCTATACAGAGTTTTTGGACAAGGCGGTTCTAATGGTGTACTTTTTGTTTTGATCTGACTGCTGTTTTAGGAGCTATGGTTTTTTTTTATTTCTTAGCATTGGACTCGATCGTCCTCTTATTAGGTTGCTAGCTCCCGCTGCAACCCGGATGTTCTTTATTATAAAATCCTTTATGCTACTATAGTTAAGTGGCCTATAAAATTTAGTATAGGCAAGAGGTCGTTCTTTATTATTAATATTAAAAAAAACCTTAACCAATCAATTACTTAACTAATTTTATTCAATGCAATCATTTTTTGTTTCAATTATCATCTTTTAATGTAATAATTGACAAACACCATTTATGATGAGCTATATCGGTCCTTTATATAAAATTTTAATCCCCTTAATTTCCTTTAAAATGAGCCATTGAACAACTCTCTACGATGTTCCAGTGCCATGCTATCTGTTGAATTACTAACCTATACTATAACTAAGCGGCGTATAAAATTTAGTATAGGCAAGAGGTCGTTCTTTATTATAATTCGTCCTTTAATGTAAAACTTGTTTATTTACATTCTAGCTAAAATAATGAAGATAATATGAATGAACCACAGGGTTCAGTTTCTTTGGATTTGAGTTCGTTTTTTAACTATAAATACAAACAGGAAAAGCCTACGGCTTTTTCTTCTTTTAAATAGTAAGAGACGAAACTCAAACAATCAAGTAGCTAACTAAGTCCAATGTATGGAATGGTTTGTTATTTCAGTGATTTACTAACCTATACTATAGTTAAGCGGCCTATATAATTTAGTATAGGCAAGAGGTCGTTCTTTATTATAATTTTTCTAGTCTAAATTAAAAGATTAAAACTATTGTTCAGACACCATAATATTTTTGCAGTTTATAACTTTAGCGATTCTGAACTAAAAACGAAAATAAATAAAAATTAATTTTTTCAATTTTTACGTCACGTCGCTCATTAAGTCATATATGGTAATTAGTACACAATAGGTTTTAGATATTACGTCATGTCACTTATTACGTCATATGTGGTTATTAGTAGATAATCGGTAAAATATTCGTTCTTTATTATACCGGATGTAACTTCACCTGGAACCACCATATATCAGTTAGTATGGGAGAGAGATCGTTCTTTATTACTGTAAATGCCCAGCTAGCTGAGGAGAAGAAAAAGCTTTCAGTTAACATGGGCTAGGTGTCGTTCTTTATTGTAATAGGAGAAAAATCAATCCCTTTATATCTTTTCAACATAAACAGTAACCTTTTCAATGTGATTATAACTACTTTATACTAGTTCTTTATTATAACTTTCTTAGGAACTATGGGTTTTTATATTTCTGAACTTTGGACGTGATTGTCTCTTACTAGGTTGCTACTTACCGCTGCAACCCGGATAAAATCACATTTAACCTCGTAAGACGTCAAATATACCACATACCTATTTTCTTTTCCCTGTTGCAACAGTTATTGTGAGATAGACTTCGGTCCTTACTATAACCGATTCTATTTTGAAGATAATTTGTTTTAGTTACAAAAAGTTTTCAACCTCATTAATTTCCTTTAAAATGAGCCATTGAACAACTCTCTACGATGTTCCAGTGCCAAGCTATCTGTGTAATTACTAACCTATACTATAATCTCTTACTAGGTTGCTAGCTACCGCTGCAACCCGGATTACTAACCTATACTATAATTAAGTGGCGTATAAAATTTAGTATAAGCAAGAGGTCGTTCTTTATTATAATTTATGAGAGGCAGCCTGGCCGAGTGGTCCAAGGCACTGGTGTTAGCCACCAGTCTCTTCGGAGGCGTGGGTTCAAATCTTACTGCTGGTATACGATTATGTTTGAAAGACTGGAGTGTGAAAAGACATCGAAAATGCAGTTTTTGGTGGAAAAATTTATTCTCTTTTAGAAATAATTTATTTTAGTTACAAAAAGTTTTTAACCCAATTAATTTACTTTAAAATGAGCTATTGAACAACCCTCTACGATGTTCCAGTGCCAAGCTATCTGTGGAAAAGAAAAAAAAAGAAAAAGAAAAAAATATCCCGTTTGGGGAGAATAACGTGGTTAAAGTCAATTTTCTTGATTTTCAAGCCAATATATTTCCCTTGCCGTTCAAGCCAAGGGACAGAAAGTTTCCTATACAGGGGTTTCGGACAAGGCGGTTCTAATGGTGTACTTTTTGTTTTGATCTGACTCCTTTGTTAGGAACTATGGGTTTTTATATTTCTTAACATTGGACGTGATCGTCTCTTACTAGGTTGCTAGCTACCGCTGCAACCCGGATCTTTTAGAAATAATTTATTTTAGTTGCTATAGATTTTTAACCCAATTAATTTCCTTTAAAATGAGCCATTGAACAACTATCTGCGATGTTCCAGTGCGAAGCTATCTCTGGAGACAAAAAAAATATCCCGTTTAGGCAGAATGTTGTAGTAGCTGCCACTTTTCTTGATTTTCAAGCCAATATATTTCCCTTGCTGTTCAAGCCAAGGGACAGAAATTTTACTATACAGGGGTTTCGGACAAGGCGGTTCTAATGGTGTACTTTTTGTTTTGATCTGACTCCTTTTTTAGGAGCAATGGGTTTTTATATTTCTTAACATTGGACGTGATCGTCTCTTACTAGGTTGCTAGCTACCGCTGCAACCCGGATGCATCTTCACACACAAAATGATGAATGACATCAGAATAGCGTGTTACAACCATAAATGACTTTATAGTAAAACTTTATGATGACATCAGTTGAAACGGCTGTTCGTTTTATACTATATGATTACAAACAGGAAAAAAGCCTACGGCTTTTTCTTCTTTGAAAAAGTAAGAGACGAACCTCAAACAATTAAGTAGATAACCAAGTCTGATGTATGCAATGTTTTGTTATTCCAACGATCGTCTTTTAATGTATTAATTAATGGCGTCATAGTCCAAGTGTCTAGCACGATCGGCCGTTAATCGAAAGGTTGGTGTTTCAAGGCCACCCGGGGTCGATTTCTTTTAGTTTGTAATTCAGCTATAACTAAAACAATGATAAAGATGATGCTTAGAACATTCCAATTGGCAGTATCGATCCTTTATGTAAAATATTTATGAGAGGCAGCCTGGCCGAGTGGTCCAAGGCACTGGTGTTAGCCACCAGTCTCTTCGGAGGCGTGGGTTCAAATCTTACCGCTCGCATACGATTATGTTTGAAAGACTGCAGTGTGAAAAGACATCAAAATGCAGTTTTTGGTGGAAAAATTTATTCTCTTTTAGAAATAATTTATTTTAGTTACAAAAGGTTTTTAACCCAATTAATTTCCTTTAAAATGAGCTATTGAACAACCCTCTACGATGTTCCAGTGCCAAGCTATCTTTGGATACAAAAAAAAGAAAGAAAAAAATATCCCGTTTAGGCAGAATGTTGTAGTAGCTGCCACTTTTCTTGATTTTCAAGCCAATATATTTCCCTTGCTGTTCAAGCCAAGGGACAGAAAGTTTCCTATACAGGGGTTTCGGACAAGGCGGTTCTAATGGTGTACTTTTTGTTTTGATCTGACTCCTTTGTTAGGAACTATGGGTTTTTTATATTTCTTAACATTGGACGTGATCGTCTCTTACTAGGTTGCTAGCTACCGCTGCAACCCGGATTATATTTCTTAGCATGGGACTGATCGTCTCTGACTAGGTTGCTACCTACTGCTGCAACCCAAATTCACATATATATTTATTTATGAGAGGCAGCCTGGCCGAGTGGTCCAAGACACTGGTGTTAGCCACCAGTCTCTTCGGATGCGTGGGTTCAAATCTTACCGCTGGTATACGATTATGTTTGAAAGACTGCAGTGTGAAAAGACATCAAAAATGCAGTTTTTGGTTGAAAAATTTATTCTCTTTTAGAAATAATTTATTTTAGTTACTATAGATTTTTTACCCAATTAATTTCCTTTAAAATGAGCTATTGAACAACCCTCTACGATGTTCCAGTGCCAAGCTATCTGTGGAAAAGAAAAAAAAAGAAAAGAGAAAAAAATATCCCGTTTGGGGAGAATAACGTGGTTAAAGTCAATTTTCTTGATTTTCAAGCCAATATATTTCCCTTGCTGTTCAAGACAAGGGACAGAAAGTTTCCTTTAGAGGGGTTTCGGACAAGGCGGTTCTAATGATGTACTTTTTGTTTTGATCTGACTCCTTTGTTGGGAACTATGGGTTTTTATATTTCTTAACATTGGACGTGATCGTCTCTTACTAGGTTGCTAGCTACCGCTGCAACCAGGATTCCTTTAAAATGAGCCATTACACTCATTATTATGATCACAAACTGTTTGATTTAATACTTAAGTTACTATGGGTTACAGTTCGTTCCTTATTGTAAAGTTATGAAAACTTTACTAACCTATACTATAGTTAAGTGGCCTATAAAATTCTGTGTAGGCAAGAGGTTGTTGTTTATTATATTTCAATATAACTATACAAGCATATACTGTCGTTAAGTTGCACATACAAGTTAGTATAGGCAAGAGTTCGTTCCTTATTATACTATTGAGACAAGTAGCTATTATTACTATAGAGTTTCATTACATGGACTGTTTTTATTGCTTCAAAATTCAAATATCTTTGAAAAGACTGCAGTATGAAAATACATCAAAAATGCAATTTTTTTGACAAAATTGATTCTACTTTAAAAAGTATTTTATTTTTAAATACAAAAGTGACTAGATGTTGCAATTTCCTTTAAAATGAGCTATTATACAGCTCTCTATGATTTTCCAGTGCCCAGCTAGCTGAGCAGAAAGAAAAAGCGGAAAGAAAAAAATATCCCGTTTGTGGAGAATAACGTGGTAAAAGTCAATTTTCTTGATTTTCAAGCCAATATATTTTCTTTGTTATTCAAGCCAAAGGGAGGTAAGTTTCCTTTATAGAGGATTCGGACAAGGCGGTTCTAATGGTGTACTTTTTGTTTTGATCTGACTCTTTTTTTAGGAGTTGGGGGGTTTTATATTTCTTGACATTGGAGGTGATCGTCTCTTACTAGGTTGCTAGCTACCGCTGCAACCCGGACTACCACTTAAACCCGGATTATGTAATAGGTTGCTAGCTACCGCTGCAACCTAGATATTCTTATTTCTGCTACTATGGGCTAAGGTTCGTTCTTTCATGTAAAACTAACAAAAAAATTTTTAAGCCTGATGAAGATTTAACTAATGTGTCAAAAGTAAGGTTGCAAGTCGACGATTTTGTTTTGGCCTTATTATAATTGGTATGGTGAAATAATAATATGCATATGGCTCTTAAATCATACTTCTTTATGGTTCCATATGGTCTAGTGGCTAGGATAGTTTAACTTTCACTTAACAGGCTCGGGTTCGATTCCCGGTGTGGGAAAATTTTAAACTCTATAATCTTCGAACATTTGAACCTTTTATAATCTATAATGATGTATAATATAAATACTGTAATCTTAACTATAGTGAAGTTGCGTTTGCAAGTTAGTATAGGGAAGAGTTCGATCTTTATTATATATCATTAAAAACAGGAAAAAGCCTACGGCTTTTTCTTCTTTGAAATAGTAAGAGACGAACCTCAAGTAACTACCCCTGGAACCCCCATTTATCAGTTACTATGGATGAGAGATCGTTCTTTACTGTAAATTAAAAAAGAAACTCGTTTTTATATACATCCTAGCTAAAATAATCAAGATAATATGAATGAACCACAGGGTTCAGTTTCTTTGGGCTTGAGTTCGTTCTTTACTATATTACATAATCCCTATTTATGTTTCAGTTAACATTGGCTAGGTGTCGTTCTTTATTGTAACTTTACTATGACAACGAACCGTTTTAATTTAATACTTAAGTTACTATGGGTTAAAGTTCGTTCCTTATAGTAAACTCTAACAAAATTTAATTAGAGTTCGTTCTTTATTGTTATGTTTGGACGTGATCGTCTCTTATTGTGATATTCATGAATGAGACCATTTACAGTTTTGACGTTTCTTATATAGTAATTATGACGTCACTGCATCAAAAATACAGTTTTTATTGGAAAAATTTATTCTCTTTTAGAAATAATTTATTTTAGTTACAAAAGGTTTTTAAACCCAATTAATTTCCTTTAAAATGAGCTATTGAACAACCCTCTACGATGTTCCAGTGCCAAGCTATCTCTGGATACAAAAAAAGAAAAAAAAAATATCCCGTTTGGGGAGAATAACGTGGTAAAAGTCAATTTGCTTGATTTTCAAGCCAATATATTTCCCTTTCTGTTCAAGCCAAGGGACAGAAAGTTTCCTATACAGGGGTTTCGGACAAGGCGGTTCTAATGGTGTACTTTTTGTTTTGATCTGACTCCTTTTTTAGGAACTATGGGTTTTTATATTTCTTAACATTGGACGTGATCGTCTCTTACTAGGTTGCTAGCTACCGCTGCAACCCGGATTATTGCTCAGATATCATAAATATTTTTGCAGTTTACATAATAACTTTAGCGATTCTAAACTGAAAAATAAGATATATTAAAAAATGGAATTTTTTGGTCTGAAACTACATAGTCAATCCCACATCGGGTAGTTAGAACCTAACCAAAAATAAAACTAATTTTAACATTTTAAGGTATTTTTCTAGCTTGTATTGAAATATTCAAACTACTGCTCAGATACCATGGATATTTTTGCAGTTTACACAAGCTAATAAGAATATTAATTTATATAATTTATAAAGAATATAAATTAATATAGGTAAGAGGTCGTTCTTTATTATATTTTCTTATGTTTGTTTCGGTAATCTTCATCATTATCATACCGTTCCCTGCTCTTTTGTCTAGCCTGCTCAATTCTTGCTTCTCTGTAATGTTCATCATTACCATACCGTTCTTTTGCTCTCTCAATTATTACTTCTCGATACGCCTGGTCGGTTGAATACCTTTTTTTTGCTCTCTCAATTATTACTTCTCGATACACCTGGTCGGTTGAATACCTTTGCTTTTTTCTTTTCAAGTTACTATCTCTGTTGTTTATGTAGTACTGTTTTTTCAACTTGCGTATAGCTTGCTTCGATCTAACCATTATTCTAATCAAGAATGAGAGAATTTTCAGTTTTGACTTTCCTTATATACTAATTATGACGTCACTCTATTCACGTCATAGCTCTAATATAAAACTATGATGATCTTATATAGTAATTATGACGTCACTGCATCAAAAATACAGTTTTTATTGGAAAAATTTATTCTCTTTTAGAAATAATTTATTTTAGTTACTATAGATTTTTAACCCAATTAATTTCCTTTAAAATGAGCTATTGAACAACCCTCTACGATGTTCCAGTGCCAAGCTATCTCTGGATACAAAAAAAAGAAAAAAATATCCCTTTTGGGGAGAATAACGTGGTTAAAGTCAATTTTCTTGATTTTCAAGCCAATATATTTCCCTTGCTGTTCAAGCCAAGGGACAGAAAGTTTCCTATACAGGGGTTTCGGACAAGGCGGTTCTAATGGTGTACTTTTTGTTTTGATCTGACTCCTTTTTAGGAGCTATGGGTTTTTATATTTCTTAACATTGGACGTGATCGTCTCTTACTAGGTTTCTAGCTACCGCTGCAACCCGGATTCCAAAGGTATGCAATTTTTGTTATTCCAATGATCGTTTTTTATTGTAACTAGGTTTCAGCCATCTCTACAGCCATGATACTATTGGAAATTACATAATCCCTATTTATGTTTTAGTTAACATGGGCAAGGTGTCGTTCTTTATTGTATTTACTTTAAAGTGAGCCATTGAACAACTTTCTACGATGTTCTAGTGCCAAGCTATCTGTGGAAAAGAAGAAAGAAAAAAAGATACCGTTTGTGGAGAATAACGTGGTTAAAGTCAATTTTGTTATATTCATTTTATATTCGTTATTATGAGTCGGACAAAAATTTCGGGGAGGGGGTTTTCAAACCCACTAAACCATCTGGATAAGTCCTTGAATGTTATTAATTTACTTTAAAATGAGCCATTGAACAACTCTCTACGATGTTCCAGTGCCAAGCTATCTATGTAAAATAAAGTTTAAATACAACTTTACCACGAACTGCTTGATTGCTTCAAAAATCAAATATCTTTGGAAAGACAGCAGTATGAAAAGACATCAAAAATACAGTTTTTAGTGGAAAAATTTATCCTGTTTTAAAAATAATTTGTTTTATTTACAAAATGTTTTTAACCCAATTAATTCCCTTTAAAATGAGCCATTGAACTACTCTCTACGATGTTCCAGTGCCAAGCTATCTGTGGAAAAGAAGAAAGAAAAAAAGATGCCGTTTGTGGAGAATAACGTGGTTAAAGTCAATTTTCTTGATTTTCAGGCCAATATATTTTCTTTGTTATTCAAGCCAAAGGACGGTAAGTTTGCTATATAGAAGTTTTGGACAAGGCGGTTCTAATAATGTACTTCTTGTTTTGATCTGAATCTTTTTTTTAGCAGTTGTTGGTTTTTATATTTCTTAACATTAGACATGATCGTCTCTTACTAGGTTGCTAGCTACGCTGCAACCCGAATCGGGCAGTTAATTAAGTCTAATGTGTGACATGGTTTGTTCTTTATTTGGTTTCAGCCATCTCTACAGCTATGGTACTGATGAAAATTATATAATCCTTATTTACTTTTCAGTTAACATGGGCTAGATGCCGTTCTTTACTATAAATCAGCTATAAATAAAACCATATTATTACTATATCATTAACTATAATTAAGTTGAGTAATCTAATCCAGTATAGGCAAGAGATCGTTCTTTATTATATTAATGGTTCCATATGGTCTAGCGGCTAGGATAGTTAACTTTCACTTAACAGGCTCGGGTTCGATTCCCGGTGTGTAAAAACTCTATAATCTTCGAACAATTTGAACCTTTTATAATTTATAATGATGTATAATATAAATACTGTAATCTTAACTATAGTGAAGTTGCGTTTGCATCAGTCTCTTCGGAGGCGTGGGTTCAAATCTTACCGCTGGTATACGATTATGATTTATGTACAAAAATCAAATATCTTTGAAAAGACTGCAGCATGAAAAGACATCAAAAATGTAGTTTTTGGTGGAAAAATGTATTCTCTTTTAGAAATAATTTATTTTAGTTACAAAAAAGATTTTTAACCTAAGTAATTTCCTTTAAAATGAGATATTGAACAACTCTCTACGATGTTCCAGTGCCAAGCTATCTGTGGATAAGAAAGAAAAAAGAAAAAAAATATCCCGTTTAGGCAGAATGTTTTAGTAGCTGCCACTTTTCTTGATTTTCAAGCCAATATATTTCCCTTGCTGTTCAAGCCAAGGGACAGAAAGTTAACTATACAGGGGTTTCGGACAAGGCGGTTCTAATGGTGTACTTTTTGTTTTTACCTGACTCTTTTTTTAAGAGTTAGGGGTTTTTATATTTCTTAACATTGGACGTGATCGTCTCTTACTAGGTTGCTAGCTACTGCAGCAACCCGGATTTTATATTTCTTAACATTGGACGTGATCTCTTACTCGTTTGCTAGCTACCGCTGTAACCCGGATACATCAAAAATGCAATTTTTTTGACAAAATTGACTCTACTTTAAAAAGTATTTTATTTTTAATTACAAAAGTGACTAGATGTAGCAATTTCCTTTAAAATGAGCTATTATACAGCTCTCTATGATTTTCCAGTGCCCAGATAGCTGAGGAGAAAGAAAAAGCGGAAAGAAAAAAATATCCCGTTTGTGGAGAATAACGTGGTTAAAGTCATTTTTTTTGATTTTCAAGCCAATATATTTTCTTTGTTATTCAAGCCAAAGGGCGGTAAGTTTCCTTTATAGGGGTTTCGGACAAGACGGTTCTAATGGTGTACTTTTTGTTTTGATCTGACTCTTTTTTTAGGAGTTAGGGGTTTTTATATTTCTTAACATTGGACGTGATCGTCTCTTACTAGGTTGCTAGCTACCGCTGCAACCCGGATAAGTGGTATATAAAATTTAGTATAGGAAAGAGGTCGTTCTTTATTATAAAATTACAAGAAGTTTTTAACCCCATTAATTTTGCTTTAAAATGAGCCATTGAACAACTCTCTACGATGTCCCGGTCCAAACTATCTGTTGAATTACTAACCTATACTATATTTAAGTGGCGTATAAAATTTAGTATAGGCAAGAGGTCGTTCTTTATTATAAACATAGGTAACTAAGGGCAAGAGTTCTTTCTTTACTATAAAACAGGCTCGGGTTCGATTCCCGGTGTGGGAAAATTTTTAACTCTATAATCTTCGAATATTTGAACCTTTTATAATTTATAATGATGTATAATATAAATACTGTAATCTTAACTATATTCTCTTTTAGAAAAAATTTATTTTAGTTACTATAGATTTTTAACCCAATTAATTTCCTTTAAAATGAGCTATTGAACAACCCTCTACGATGTTCCAGTGCCAAGCTATCTGTGGAAAAGAAAAAAAGAAAAAAAGAAAAAAAAATATCCCGTTTAGGCAGAATGTTGTAGTAGCTGCCACTTTTCTTGATTTTCAAGCCAATATATTTCCCTTGCTGTTCAAGCCAAGGGACAGAAAGTTTCCTATACAGGGGTTTCGGACAAGGCGGTTCTAATGGTGTACTTTTTGTTTTGATCTGACTCCTTTGTTAGGAACTATGGGTTTTTATATTTCTTAACATTGGACGTGATCGTCTCTTACTAGGTTGCTAGCTACCGCTGCAACCCGGACTAGCTACCGCTGTAACCCGGATTTCCTATACAGGGGTTTCGGACAAGGCGGTTCTAATGGTGTACTTTTTGTTTTGATCTGACTCCTCTGTTAGGAACTCTGGGTTTTTATATTTCTTAACATTGGACGTGATCGTCTCTTACTAGGTTGCTAGCTACCGCTGCAACCCGGATACTATGGACTACAGTTCGTTCTTTAATGTAATCTTTTAATGTAATCATTTTAAAGGTAGAACTCTTTCTAATTGATTACAAACAGGAAAAAGCCTACGGCTTTTTCTTCTTTGAAATAGTTAGAGACTAGCCTCAAACAATCAAGTAGCTAACTAAATCAAATGTATGTATTGGGTTTTTATTCCAATGACCGTCTTTTATTGGAAAATTTTAATATAATGACCTTAAATATAATAACTGTACTAGCCCATACTATAGTTAAGTGGCCTATAAAATTTAGTATAGGCAAGAGGTCGTTCTTTATTATAATTAAAATTATTTGTGAAAGAATAGATTTTGTTGAAAAGTCAGCTAGAGATGCTTTCGCAAAACTTCATAGTAATATCCAAAAGAAATGTTGCATGTTTAGTGAAAAGCTTCCAAGGTATGGACCGGCAACTGTGGAACAGTTTACAGATGTAATGGGAAATCTTATACATCACTGTGAATATATGGAGGCATAATTGTCCTTTACTAAGTTTCAGCTTAAATTCGATGATCAAGCCTTTATGTAATGAAGTTGCCTATGCAAGTTAGTATAGGGAAGAGTTCGATCTTTATTATAATCAGATGTTTTAACATATCCTATATGTTCTAGAAGTTGGGATGACTCTCACCCAGTTGGCTTGAGTGCAATTTCCGTATGGAAAATTTTTACTTATGATGATTTCTTAAGGAATATAATTAAAATAATCATCTATATTAATTTCTTTTATTACTTCATATACTATGGGCTACAGTTCGTTTATTAATGTAATAAAAATAATTTGTTTTAATTACAAAAGGTTTTTAACCCCATTAATTTCCTTTAAAATGAGCCATTGAACAACTCTCTACGATGTTCCAGTGCCAAGCTGTCTGTTGAATTAATAACCTATACTATAATTAGGTGGCATATAAAATTTAGTATAGGCAAGAGGTCGTTCTTTATTATACAAAGAGTGATAAGTTTCCTTTATAGGGGTTTTGGACAAGGCGGTTCTAATGGTGTAATTTTTGTTTTGATCTGACTCTTTTCTTAGGAGTCAGGGGTTTTTAGATTTCTTAACATTGGACGTGATCGTCTCTTACTAGGTTGCTAGCTACCGCTGCAACCCGGATCCCTTGCTGTTCAAGCCAAGGGACAGAAAGTTTACTATACAGGGGTTTCGGACAAGGCGTTTCTAATGGTGTACTTTTTGTTTTGATCTGACTCCTTTGTTAGGAACTATGGGTTTTTATATCTCTTAACATTGGACGTGATCGTCTCTTACTAGGTTGCTAGCTACCGCTGAAACCCGGAAACACGAACTGATTGACAATACTGATGGTTAGAGTTCGGTCTTTAAGTTATCATATACTGTTAATATTCTTTCTTATATGAACGTTTGTTGGTGTAGTGGTTATCACTTAACACTTTGAATTCTGCGATCCGAGTTCAAATCCCGGTGGAGGGTTTTTATGAAATGTAGTATTTAGGTTTCTGCCGTAATTCTTTCTTTTCAAAATTAAATTAATTACTATCGCCTAGAGTTAGTTCTTTCCCATATCGTAACAATATTTTTTATAATAATAATTAATTTTGTTAATTACAAAAGGTTTCTATATACAGCAGTTTCCTTTAAAATGAGCCATTACACAGCTCTTTATTATGACAACGAACTGTTTGATTTAATACTTAAGTTACTATGGGTTCAGTTCGTTCCTTATTGTAATATGGGCTGGAAGTTTGTTCTTTACTATAATTTCTTTAGGAACCTAATTAAAATTTCTTAATGTAATAAAAATAATTTGTTTTAATTACAAAAGGTTTTTAACCCCATTAATTTCCTTTAAAATGAGCCATTGAACAACTCTCTACAATGTTCCAGTGCCATGCTATCTGTTGTATTACTAACCTATACTATAATTAGGTGGCGTATAAAATTTAGTATAGGCAAGATGTCGTTCTTTATTATAAAACATTGGACGTGATCGTCTCTTACTAGATTGCTAGCTACCGCTGCAACCCGGATGGCTAGCTACCGCTGCAACCCGGATTTTTACCCCATTAATTTCCTTTAAAATGAGCCATTGAACAACTCTCTGAGATGTTCCAGTGCCAAGGTATTTGTTGAATTACTAACATATACTATAATTAAATGGCGTATGAAATTTAGTATGGTTAAGAGGTCGTTCTTTATTATAATAGCTGCCACTTTTCTTGATTTTCAAGCCAATATATTTCCCTTGCTGTTCAAGCCAAGGGACAGAAAGTTTCTCGGACAAGGTGGTTCTAATGGTGTACTTTTTGTTTTGATCTTACTCCTTTGTTAGGAACTATGGGTTTTTATATTTCTTAACATTGGACGTGATCGTCTCTTACTAGGTTGCTAGCTACCAATGCAACCCGGATAAAAATAATTTGGTTTAATTACAAAAAGTATTTAACCCCATTAATTTCCTTTAAAATGAACCATTGACCAACTCTACTGTTACTTATTCCAATGTATACAATCCTTTTTTTATTCCAATGATCGTCTTTCAATGTAACTATTTCATTTTTTACTATGGGGCGTGATCATCTCTTACTAGGTTGCTAGCTACCGCCTCAACCCGGGTAGGTTGCAAGCAAATATTGCAACCCGTATTCCAGTTACTATGGGCTATAGCTCGTCCTTTAATGCAATAACTAAGGGCAAGAGTTCGTTCTTTACTATATATATGCAATATATATTTTTCCTAATGATCGTTTTTTAATTTAATCATTTAAATATAACATGAACTATTAAAAATATTGTGTTCTTGATAGCCTGCATGGTGCAGTTGATAGTGTTTTGGAATTCTAATACAAAGTGTTCAGGTTCAGTTCCCACCGTAGGCAATTTTATTGCCAAATATTCTCTTGACTGGCACCATTTATTATTAACTATACTGATCCTTAATGTAATAATCTTAACTATAGTGAAGTTGCCTATGCAAGTTAGTATAGGGAAGAGTTCGATCTTTATTATAATTTTATATTTCTTAACATTGGACGTGATCGTCTCTTACTAGGTTGCTAGCTACCGCTGCAACCCGGACTTAACATTGAACGTGATCGTCTCTTACTAGGTTGCTAGCTACCGCTGCAACCCGGATCTCTACTATAATTACTGTAGGTTATAGCTCGTTGTTTAATGCAATACTTGTCGAAAGATGAACGTTTATAAATATTGCATTTACTTATTACGTCACATATGGTTATCTTTTAATGTATTATTACAAACAGGAAAAAGCCTACGGCTTTTTCTTCTTTGGAATAGTAAGAGACGAACCTCAAAGAATCAGGCAGCTAACTAAGTCCAATATAAGCAATTGTTTGTTCTTCTAATGATCATCTTTTAATTTGGCGTTTCTTACTAGGTTGCTAGCTACCACTTAAACCCGGATTATGTAATAGGTTGCTAGTTACCGCTGCAACCTAGATATTCTTATTTCTGCTACTATGGGCTAAGGTTCGTTCTTTCATGTAAAACTAGCAAAACATTTTTTAAGTCTGATGAATATTTAACTAATGTGTCAAAAGTAAGGTTCCAAGTCGACGATTTTGTTTTGGCCTTATTATAATTGGTATGGTGAAATAATAATATGCATATGGCTCTTAAATCATACTTCTTTAAGGTCCCATATGGTCTAGTGGCTAGGATAGTTAACTTTCACTTAACAGGCCCTGGTTCGATTCCCGGTGTGGGAAAATTTTTAACTCTATAATCTTCGAACATTTGAACCTTTTATAATTTATAATGATGTATAATATAAATACTGTAACCTTAGCTATAGTGAAGTTGCCTATGCAAGTTAGTAAAGGGAAGAGTTCGATCTTTATTAAACTCTATAATCTTCGAACATTCGAACCTTTTAATAATTTATAATGATGTATAATATAAATACTGTAATCTTCACTATATTAAAGTTGCCTATGCAAGTTAGTATAGGGAAGAGTTCGATCTTTATTATAAATTGTATGGGAAATTTTAACTTATGATGATTTCTTAAGAAACATAATTAAAATTTCTCAAGGTACTAAAAACGATTTATTTTAATTAGAAGAAGTTTTAACCCCATGAATTTCCTTTAAAATGAGCCATTGAATAATTCTCTACGATGTTCCAGTACCAATCTATCTGTTGAATTACTAACCTATACTATAAATAAGTGGCGTATAAAATTTAGTATAGGCAAGAGGTCGTTCTTTATTATAAATATTTCTTAACATTGGACGTGATCGTCTCTTACTAGGTTGCTAGCTACCGCTGCAACCCGGATAAACAGGAAAAAGCCTATTGCTTTTTCTTTATTGGAATAGTAAGAGACGACCTGGCTACAAACTATGATTATGGCATCATTGATCAATCTTTAACATGAAATGTTCTTTGCTGTAATGATTTGTTCTTTACTAGGTATCAGCCGTCTCTACAGCCATGATACTGATGGAAATTACATAATCCCTATTTATGTTTCATTTTTAATGGGCTAGGTGTCGTTCTTTAATGTATACAAACAGGAAAAAGCCTACGGCTTTTTCTTCTTTGAAATAGTAAGAGACGCACCTCAAACAATCAAGTAGCTAACTAAGTCCAAATTATGCAATAGTTTGTTATTCCAATGATCGTCTCTTAATGTAATCTTCTTTTAAAGAAGGAAAAGCCAATCGTTTAATATTGATCCCTTACTACAGGTGGATTTGAACCCGCAAACCTCGAATCATGAGGCACACTTTCATCCATTGTGCTGTAGTAAGGTATTCATTGATTTGATTTTTCCACAAATCTGTGTATATACGGATAAATAGATTTTGATAAACGTATTCTAACGGCTATACTAACTTGACTATGCCAGTTAGTATAGCCAAGAGTTATTTTATCATTATAACATTTGAACCTTTTATAATCTATAATGATGTATAATATAAATACTGTAATCTTAACTATAGTGAAGTTGCGTATGCAAGTTAGTATAGGGAAGAGTTCGATCTTTATTATAATATTTTAGCACTGATTTTTTAACTTGCGTGTAGCTTGCTTTGATCTAACCATTATGTATTCATGAATGAGACCATTTACAGTTTTGACGTTTCTTATATAGTAATTATGACGTCACTGCATCAAAAATACAGTTTTTATTGGAAAAATTTATTCTCTTTTAGAAATAATTTATTTTAGTTACAAAAGGTTTTTAACCCAATTAATTTCCTTTAAAATGAGCTATTGAACAACCCTCTACGATGTTCCAGTGCCAAGCTATCTCTGGAGACAAAAAAAGAAAAAAAAAAATATCCCGTTTGGGGAGAATAACGTGGTAAAAGTCTATTTTCTTGATTTTCAAGCCAATATATTTCCCTTTCTGTTCAAGCCAAAGGGCGGTAAGTTTCCTTTATGGAGGATTTGGACAAGGCGGTTCTAATGGTGTACTTTTTGTTTTGATCTGACTCTTTTTTTAGGAGCTACGGGTTTTTATATTTCTTAACATTGGAGGTGATCGTCTCTTACTAGGTTGCTAGCTACCGCTGCAACCCGGATACTAGGTTGCTAGCTACCGCTGCAACCCGGATGTATGGAATGGTTTGCTATTTCAGTGATCGTCTTTTAATGTATTTAGTTCCTATGAGCTAGCGTTCGTTCTTTATTTCTTAATGTAATAAAAATAATTTGTTTTAATTAAAAAAGGTTTTTAACCCCATTAATTTCCTTTAAAATGAACCATTGAACAACTCTCTACGATCTTCTAGTGCCAAGCTGTCTGTTGAATTAATAACCTATACTATAATTAGGTGGCATATAAAATTTAGTATAGGCAAGAGGTCGTTCTTTATTATTATTGTATGCAAGTTAGTATAGGGAAGAGTTCGATCTTTATTATAATATTTTAGTACTGATTTTTTAACTTGCGTGTAGCTTGCTTTGATCTAACCATTATGTATTCATGAATGAGACCATTTACAGTTTTGACGTTTCTTATATAGTAATTATGACGTCACTGCATCAAAAATACAGTTTTTATTGGAAAAATTTATTCTCTTTTAGAAATAATTTATTTTAGTTACAAAAGGTTTTTAACCCAATTAATTTCCTTTAAAATGAGCTATTGAACAACCCTCTACGATGTTCCAGTGCCAAGCTATCTCTGGAGACAAAGAAAAAAGAAAAAAATATCCCGTTTGGGGAGAATAACGTGGTAAAAGTCTATTTTCTTGATTTTCAAGCCAATATATTTTCTTTGTTATTCAAGCCAAAGGGCGGTAAGTTTCCTTTATGGAGGATTTGGACAAGGCGGTTCTAATGGTGTACTTTTTGTTTTGATCTGACTCTTTTTTTAGGAGCTACGGGTTTTTATATTTCTTAACATTGGAGGTGATCGTCTCTTACTAGGTTGCTAGCTACCGCTGCAACCCGGATAACTATAGTGAAGTTGCGTATGCAAGCTAGTATAGGGAAGAGTTAGATCTTTATTATAATTATGTATTCATGAATGAGACCATTTACAGTTTTGACGTTTCTTATATAGTAATTATGACGTCACTGCATCAAAAATACAGTTTTTATTGGAAAAATTTATTCTCTTTTAGAAATAATTTATTTTAGTTACTATAGATTTTTAACCCAATTAATTTCCTTTAAAATGAGCTATTGAACAACCCTCTACGATGTTCCAGTGCCAAGCTATCTCTGGATACAAAAGAAAAAAAAAAGAAAAAAATATCCCGTTTGGGGAAAATAACGTGGTTAAAGTCAATTTTCTTGATTTTCAAGCCAATATATTTCCCTTGCTGTTCAAGCCAAGGGACAGAAAGTTTCCTATACAGGGGTTTCGGACAAGGCGGTTCTAATGGTGTACTTTTTGTTTTGATCTGACTCCTTTTTTAGGAGCTATGGGTTTTTATATTTCTTAACATTGAACGTGATCGTCTCTTACTAGGTTGCTAGCTACCGCTGCAACCCGGATATTTACATTTTAGCTAAAATAATGGAGATAATATGAATGAACCACAGGGTTCAGTTTCTTTGGGCTTGATTTCATTTTTTTACTGTAAATACAAACAGGAAAAAGCCTACGGCTTTTTCTTCTTTTAAATAGTAAGTGACGAAACTCAAACAATCAAGTAGCTAACTAAGTCCAATGTATGGAATGGTTTGTTATTTCAGTGATCGTCTTTTAATGTAATTCTTTGGACTTGAGTTCGTTTTTTAACTATAAATACAAACAGGAAAAAGCCTACGGCTTTTTCTTCTTTTAAATAGTAAGAGACGAAACTCAAACAATCAAGTAGCTAACTAAGTCCAATGTATGGAATGGTTTGTTATTTCAGTGATCGTCTTTTAATGTAAACAGGAAAAAAAGGCGGAAAGAAAAAAATATCCCGTTTGTGGAGAATAACGTGGTAAAAGTCAATTTTCTTGATTTTCAAGCCAATATATTTTCTTTGTTATTCAAGCCAAAGGGCGGTAAGTTTCCTTTATAGAGGATTCGGACAAGGCGGTTCTAATGGTGTACTTTTTGTTTTAATCTGACTCTTTTTTAGGAGTTGGGGGGTTTTATATTTCTTAACATTGGAGGTGATCGTCTCTTACTAGGTTGCTAGCTACCGCTGCAACCCGGACTATGACGACATTCAATATTTATCTAATAGGGTTTCAATAGGGTTCTTTTTTTAACTTGCGTGTAGCTTGCTTGATTGAAACCATTGTGTAACCATTAGTTGAATTTTTATACCCCGTATCAAGTATCAAGAACCTAACAAAAAATTAAACTAATTTTAAAATTTTCAGGTATTTTTCTAGTCTAAATTAAAAGATTAAAACTATTGTTCAGACACCATAAATATTTTTGCAGTTTATAACTTTAGCGATTCTGAACTAAAAACGAAAATAAAATAAAAATTATTTTTTTCTATTTTTACGTCACGTCGCTCATTAAGTCATAAACCTATTGTGTACTATAATTAGTACACAATAGGTTTTAGATATTACGTCATGTCACTTATCACGTCATATATGGTTATTAGTAGATAATCGGTAAAATATTCGTTCTTTATTATAAAACTCAAACAATCAAGTAGCTAACTAAGTCCAATGTATGGAATGGTTTGTTATTTCAGTGATCGTCTTTTAATGTAAAAAAAATATATATACTGTAATCTTAACTATAGTAAAGTTGCGTATGCAAGTTAGTATAGGGAAGAGTTTGATCTTTATTATACTGGAAACAAAGAAAAGAGAAAAAAATATCCCGTTAAGGCAGAATGTTGTAGTAGCTGCCACTTTTCTTGATTTTTTAGTACTGATTTTTTAACTTGCGTGTAGCTTGCTTTGATCTAACCATTATGTATTCATGAATGAGACCATTTACAGTTTTGACGTTTCTTATATAGTAATTATGACGTCACTGCATCAAAAATACAGTTTTTATTGGAAAAATTTATTCTCTTTTAGAAATAATTTATATTAGTTACAAAAGGTTTTTAACCCAATTAATTTCCTTTAAAATGAGCTATTGAACAACCCTCTACGACGTTCCAGTGCCAAGCTATCTGTGGAAAAGAAAAAAAAAGAAAAAAGAAAAAAATATCCCGTTTGGGGAGAATAACGTGGTAAAAGTCTATTTTCTTGATTTTCAAGCCAATATATTTTCTTTGTTATTCAAGCCAAAGGGCGGTAAGTTTCCTTTATGGAGGATTTGGACAAGGCGGTTCTAATGGTGTACTTTTTGTTTTGATCTGACTCTTTTTTTAGGAGCTACGGGTTTTTATATTTCTTAACATTGGAGGTGATCGTCTCTTACTAGGTTGCTAGCTACCGCTGCAACCCGGATGAGCCATTGAACAATTCTCTACGATGTTCCAGTGCCAAGCTATCGGTGGAAAATAAAAAATATCCCTTTAATTATAATCTTTTTTTACTTACTATGGGTTGGAAGTTTGTTCTTTACTGTAATATTTCTAATGATCGTCCTTTTTAATCTTATTTTAAACTAATTAATAAACATTTCAATTACTATGAGCTACGGTTCGTTCTTTATTATACTCGATCTAGAGTTTTCCTTTAAAATGAGCCATTGAACAACTCTCTACGATGTTCCAGTGCCAAGCTATCTGTGGAAAAGAAGAAAGAAAAAAAAATATCCCGTTTAGGCAGAATGTTGTAGTAGCTGCCACTTTTCTTGATTTTCAAGCCAATATATTTCTCTTGCTGTCCAAGCCAAGGGACAGAAAGTTTCCTATACAGGGGTTTCGGACAAGGCGGTTTTAATGGTGTACTTTTTGTTTTGATCCGACTCATTTTTTAGGAACTATGGGTTTTTATATTTCTTAACATTTGACGTGATCGTCTCTTACTAGGTTGCTAGCTACCGCTGCAACCCGGATTTTTAAGCCAATATGAATCAATTCCTATTCAAGCCAAGGAACAGAAAGTTCCTTATACAGGGATTTCGGACAAGGTGATTCTAATGGTGTGCTTTTTGTTTTGATCTGATTCTATTTTTAGGAGATATTGGTTATTACATTTTTAACATTGGACTTGATCGTCTCTTACTAGGAGGATGCTATCTCCCGCTGCAACCCGGATTAACATGTAAAAAGATGTATTAAGAAATTTAATATCATGACTTATATGTAACTTACGCTTTATAAGTCTCCGATAGTACAGTGGTAAGTATCCCTGCCGGTTACGCGAAAGACCGGGGTTCGATTCCCCGTCGGAGAGAATTTTTAATATATTAAATTTAAAGCAATATATCTTGAATTGAAAATTTAAAAAGATACTCAGTTTAGCTACCTTGTAGCCAAATATAAAAAATTTCATATAAATTAATATAGGCAAGAGGTTGTTCTTTATTATACATTGATCAATCTTTAACATGAAATGTTCTTTACTGTAATGGTTTGTTCTTTTCTAGGTTTCGGCCATCTCTACAGAAATGATACTGATGGAAATTACAAAATCCCTATCTATGTTTCAGTTAACATTGGCTAGGTGTCGTTCTTTATTATAATTAGTATAGGCAAGAGGTCGTTCTTTATTATAATTCCAATGACCGTCTTTTAGTGGAAAATTTTAATATATTGACCTTAAATATAATAGCTGCACTAGCCTATACAATAGTTAAGTGGCCTATAAAATTTAGTATAGGCAAGAGGTCGTTCTTTATTATAAATATAACGATTCCTTAGAATACTTCAGTTACTATGGACTACAGTTCGTTCTTTATTGTACTCTTACTAGGTTGCTAGCTACCGCTGCAACAGGGATTCAGTTACTATGGACTACAGTTCGTTCTTTATTGTAATTGATTTAAAATATTCTGCATTCCTAATCCGAAATGGTCTTGCCTTGTCACACAAGCCATATTTGCCTTTTGGGAAAAGATTTGGAAACACTTTTAGATCAAGTTCTTCCTGAAATAAGTCTTCGCTCTCACCTTTTAGTTTCTTGATTTGAAACTGGTCAGTACCAAGATCTTTCATCTGCTTAAAATCTTCAATGAAGTCTTCTGGAACCGCTGAGTTGAGAGGCTGGACAGAAAAATGTTCAACCAATGTCTTTTAATGTAATGTTCAACCAATGATGGTCTTTTAATGTAATAATCTTACTTTAGTTACTATGGGCTGAAGTTCGTTCTTTACTGTAAACATAAACCCGTATTGCTATGAACTGTATGATTTGATACTGGGTAGTCATTTTTGTCACTATACGTGATATACACATAGTTATCCGAAGCAGCTTGGCCGAGAGGTCTAAGGCGTTGGTTTTAGCCACCCGTATCTTTCGAAGTGTGGGTTCAAATCCCAACGCTGCCAGTATTTCATACCAAAGCAAACAAAGTACTTGTTTTAGTCTTAAATTTATAATCTTACTTTAGTTACTATGGGCTGAAGTTCGTTCTTTATTGTAATCTGCATCATATACTGTTTGAACAATTTCTGATATTAAGTTTTTATGGTGTAACGGCTAGCACTCCTGACGATGAATCTTGAGATCCGAGTTCAAATCTTGGTGGACTTTTTTTTAAACTTTTAGCTCACTTATAATAACATATAAGTCTCTGCTGTAATTCCTTGTTTTCAAGATTGAATGAATTATTATTAATTCAGTAGAGTTGGTTCTTTACTATAAAATACTGTGAAGTACACCTGGAACCACCATATATCAGTTAGTATGGGAGAGAGATCGTTCTTTACTGTAAAATAATATTCTAATGATCGTCTTTTAATCTTATTTTAAACTAATTAATAAACATTTCAATTACTATGAGCTACGGTTCGTTCTTTATTATACTAGATCTAGAGTTTTCCTTTAAAATGAGCCATTGAACAACTCTCTACGATGTTCCAGTGCCAAGCTATCTGTGGAAAAGAAGAAAGAAAAAAAAATATCCCGTTTAGGCAGAATGTTGTAGTAGCTGCCACTTTTCTTGATTTTCAAGCCAATATATTTCTCTTGCTGTTCAAGCCAAGGGACAGAAAGTTTCCTATACAGGGGTTTCGGACAAGGCGGTTTTAATGGTGTACTTTTTGTTTTGATCCGACTCATTTTTTAGGAACTATGGGTTTTTATATTTATTAACATTTGACGTGATCGTCTCTTACTAGGTTGCTAGCTACCGCTGCAACCCGGATTTTTAAGCCAATATGAATCAATTCCTATTCAAGCCAAGGAACAGAAAGTTCCTTATACAGGGATTTCGGACAAGGTGATTCTAATGGTGTGCTTTTTGTTTTGATCTGATTCTATTTTTAGGAGATATTGGTTATTACATTTTAACATTGGACTTGATCGTCTCTTACTAGGAGGATGCTATCTCCCGCTGCAACCCGGATTAACATGTAAAAAGATGTATTAAGAAATTTAATATCATGACTTATATGTAACTTACGCTTTATAAGTCTCCGATAGTACAGTGGTAGGTATCCCTGCCGGTTACGCGAAAGACCGGGGTTCGATTCCCCGTCGGAGAGAATTTTTAATATATTAAATTTAAAGCAATATATCTTGAATTGAAAATTTAAAAAGATACTCAGTTTAGCTACCTCCTAGCCAAATATAAAAACTTTCATATAAATTAATATAGGCAAGAGGTTGTTCTTTATTATACATTGATCAATCTTTAACATGAAATGTTCTTTACTGTAATGGTTTGTTCTTTTCTAGGTTTCGGCCATCTCTACAGAAATGATACTGATGGAAATTACAAGAACCCTATCTATGTTTCAGTTAACATTGGCTAGGTGTCGTTCTTTATTATAATTAGTATAGGCAAGAGGTCGTTCTTTATTATAATGTTGTCGAACATTTTCCATTGCATCTATAAACTGTTCCACAGTTGCCAATCCATACCTTGGAAGCTTTTCGTTAAACTGACAACATTTCTTTTGGATATTACTATGAAGCTTTGCCAAAGAATTTCTAAACGACTTTTCAACAGCATCCGCTCTTTCAAAGAGAATTTTAATCTGTAATTTTGAATACTTTTCGTGATCCCGATAAAACATGCGTAAAATGTTTCTCAATTCACAAAGATCAGCCTGCATTTTCGCCATCTTCTTGTATTTCTGAATGTAATTTTTCCCTTTATCCTTATGCGTTCTTCGGTACAACCTCGCAGAGAATTTAATTTTTTCATTATAGCTTTTGTCACCCCAGTATCTACCCATTATTCTGGTAGCAACTTTTTTCTTATATATTTTTCGGTAATCTTCATCATTGTGATAACGCTCCTTGATCTTTTGTCTAGCCTGTTCAATTGTTGCTTCTCTATAAAGTTTATCATTTTGATAACGCTCCTTGAACTTTTGTTTGGCTGTCTCAATTTTTGCATGTCTATAATCTTCATCATTGTGATAACACATCTTGCTGTTTTGTTTGATTACTTCTCGATACGCCTGATCGGTTGAATACCTTTGCTTTTTTCTTTTCAAGATACTATCTCTGTTGTTTGTGTAGTACTGTTTTTTCAACTTGCGTGCAGCTTGCTTGATTGAAACCATTATGTAATTATGAATGATTTACAGTTCTGACGCTTCTTATATAGTAATTATGACGTCACGGAGTAATGATTTTATTTCATGATGACGTCATAGCGCAATGATATTATTTCATGACGTCTTCAGAAACAACAATATAAGGTCGTGTTTTTCTATTCACGGCATAGCTCTAATATAAAACTATGACGACATTCAATATTTATCTAGTAGGGTTTCAGACAAGGTAATTCTAATGATGTACTTTTGTTTTGATTTGACTATATTTTTAGGAGTTTTGGGTTTTTATATTTCTTAGCATTGGACAGATCGTCTCTTACTAGATTGCTAGCTACTGCTGCAACCCAGATTCACATATATAATTATTTATGAGAGGCAGCATGGCCGAGTGGTCCAAGGCACTGGTGTTAGCCTCCAGTCTCTTTGGAGGCGTGGGTTCAAATCTTACCGCTGGTATACGATTATGTTTGAAAGACTGCAGTGTGAAAAGACATCAAAAATGCAGTTTTTGGTGGAAAAATTTATTCTCTTTTAGAAATAATTTATTTTAGTTACAAAAGGTTTTTAACCCAATTAATTTCCTTTAAAATGAGCCATTGAACAACTCTCTATGATGTTCCAGTGCCAAGCTATCTCTGGAAACAAAGAAAAGAGGAAAAAAAATATCCCGTTTAGGCAGAATGTTGTAATAGCTGCCACTTTTCTTGATTTTCAAGCCAATATATTTCCCTTGCTGTTCAAGTCAAGGGACAGAAATTTTACTATACAGGGGTTTCGGACAAGGCGGTTCTAATGGTGTACTTTTTGTTTTGATCTGATTCCTTTGTTAGGAGTTAGGGGTTTTTATATTTCTTAACATTGGACGTGATCGTCTCTTACTAGGTTGCTAGCTACCGCTGCAACCCGGATCAGTCCTTTATGTAAACCTTACTAACCTATACTATAGTTCAGTGGTCTATAAATTTAGCATAGGCAAGAGGTCGTTCTTTATTATAATTTTCTCAGAAATTATTTTTCCTCCTTTTCTAGCCACTAAGGTGGTCTAAGTTTCCTCAACAGATTATTGGTAATGATAATAACAAACAGGAAAAAGCCTACGGCTTTTTCTTCTTTGAAATAGTAAGAGACGAACCTCAAACAATCAAGTAGCTAACAAAGTCCAATGTATGCTATGGTTTGCTATTCCAATGATCGTCTTTTAATGTAATCACCTAAACTATAGTTAAGTGGCCTATAAAATTTAGTATAGGTAAAAGGTCGTTCTTTATTATAATGTTAGCCACCAGTCTCTTCGGAGGCGTGGGTTCAAATCTTTCCGCTGGTATACGATTATGTTTGAAAGACTGCAGTGTGAAAAGACATAAAAATGCAGTTTTTGGTGGAAAAATTTATTCTCTTTAGAAATAATTTATTTTAGTTACTATAGATTTTTAACCCAATTAATTTCCTTTAAAATGAGCTATTGAACAACCCTCTACGATGTTCCAGTGCCAAGCTATCTCTGGATACAAAAGAAAAAAAGAAAAAAAAATATCCCGTTTAGGCAGAATGTTGTAGTAGCTGCCACTTTTCTTTATTTTCAAGCCAATATATTTCCCTTGCTGTTCAAGCCAAGGGACAGAAAGTTTCCTATACAGGGGTTTCGGACAAGGCGGTTCTAATGGTGTACTTTTTGTTTTGATCTGACTCCTTTGTTAGGAACTATGGGTTTTTATATTTCTTAACATTGGACGTGATCGTCTCTTACTAGGTTGCTAGCTACCGCTGCAACCCGGAAAATCAAACCAATATATTTCCCTTGCTGTTCAAGCCAAATAACAGAAAGTTTACTATATAGGGGTTTCGGACAAGGCAGTTCTAATGGCGAACTTTTTGTTTTGATCTGACTTTTTGTTTAGGAGTTATGGGCTTTTATATTTCTTAACATTGGACGTGATACGTAATGTACTTTAATATAAACTTTACCAACCTATACTATAGTTAAGTAGCCTAAGAAATTTAGTATACGCAAGAGGTCGTTCTTTATTATAATAATAAGTTTAGTGATTCTGGACTGAAAACTAAAATAATTGCAATTATGAGACAATAATATGGAGATATGTACTTTACGGGTTACAGGATACAATAATAAATTTGAACTGAGATGAAAAAAAAATTTCTTCCAGGAGACAAAAAGCAAAACTAATTTTAGAATTTTCATGTATTTTTGTTGTTTAAATTAAAAAATTACTATTACTGATTAGGCATCATAAATATTTTTGCAGTTTACATAATAATTTTAGCGATTAAGCCAAAAAAGAAAATTTTGGTTCCAGGAGTTTCGGTTACTATTGAGACAAGTAGCTATTATTACTATAGAGTTCATTACATGGACTGTTTTATTGCTTCAAAATTCAAATATCTTTGAAAAGACTGCAGTATGAAAATACATCAAAAATGCAATTTTTTTGACAAAATTGATTCTACTTTAAAAAGTATTTTATTTTTAAATACAAAAGTGACTAGATGTTGCAATTTCCTTTAAAATGAGCTATTATACAGCTCTCTATGATTTTCCAGTGCCCAGCTAGCTGAGCAGAAAGAAAAAGCGGAAAGAAAAAAATATCCCGTTTGTGGAGAATAACGTGGTAAAAGTCAATTTTCTTGATTTTCAAGCCAATATATTTTCTTTGTTATTCAAGCCAAAGGGAGGTAAGTTTCCTTTATAGAGGATTCGGACAAGGCGGTTCTAATGGTGTACTTTTTGTTTTGATCTGACTCTTTTTTTAGGAGTTAGGGGTTTTTATATTTCTTAACATTGGACGTGATCGTCTCTTACTAGGTTGCTAGCTACCGCTGCAACCCGGATTATCCGGTATATCATTTGTAATGAACCACATCGATACTTTGAGTAATCTTTATTATAATTTTTAATATATTGACTTTAAATATAACTGTACTAGCCTATACTATAGTTAAGTGGCCTATAAAATTTAGCATAGACAAGAGGTCGTTCTTTTAATAATGGATAATTATGTATAAAAAGACCTAATTGACAAATCAGTTACTATGAGCGAGAGATCGTTCTTTACTGTAATAATTAGCACTACATTACATCCTCTTGACTGACATCGATCCCTTATGTAATGCCTATATAAGTTATTATAGGCAAGAGTTCGCTCTTTATTATAATAGGGAAGAGTTCGATCTTTATTATAATAATAACAAAATTTAATTAGAGTTCGTTCTTTATTGTTATTCCCTTGCTGTTCAAGCCAAATGACAGAACGTTTCCTATACAGGGGTTTCGGACAAGGCGGTTCTAATGGTGTACTTTTTGTTTTGATCTGACTCCTTTGTTAGGAACTATGGGTTTTTATATTTCTTAACATTGGACGTGATCGTCTCTTACTAGGTTGCTAGCTACCGCTGCAACCCGGATAATTGGTATGGTGAAATAATAATATGCATATGGTTCTTAAATCATACTTCTTTATGGTCTCATTTGGTCTAGTGGCTAGGATAGTTAACTTTCACTTAAGAGGACCGGGTTCGATTCCCGGCGAGGGAAAGTTTTTAACTCTATAATCTTCGAACATTCGAACCTTTTAATAATTTATAATGATGTATAATATAAATACTGTAATCTTCACTATATTAAAGTTGCCTATGCAAGTTAGTATAGGGAAGAGTTCGATCTTTATTATAAATTTTCAAACAACTTATTTTCCTTCTTATTCAAGCAAAGGGACGGTAAGTTTGCTATATAGGAGTTTTAGACGAGGTGGTTCTAGTAGTAACGTCTTTTAATGTAAATACCCCTGGAATCACCATATATCAGTTACTAAGGGTGAGAGATCGTTCTTTACTGTAAACTACCAATGCAAACCGGATTTCGTAACATTGGACTGATCGTCTCTTACTAGGTTGCTAGCTACCGCTGCAACCCAGATTCTATGCTGTATGATTACAAACAGGAAAAAGCCTACGGCTTTTTCTTCTTTGAAATAGTAAGAGACGCACCTCAAACAATCAAGTAGCTAACTAAGTCCAAATTATGCAATAGTTTGTTATTCCAATGATCGTCTCTTAATGTAATCTTCTTTTAAAGAAGGAAAAGCCAATCGTTTAATATTGATCCCTTACTACAGGTGGATTTGAACCCGCAAACCTCGAATCATGAGGCACACTTTCATCCATTGTGCTGTAGTAAGGTATTCATTGATTTGATTTTTCCACAAATCTGTGTATATACGGATAAATAGATTTTGATAAACGTATTCTAACGGCTATACTAACTTGACTATTCATTATAATGATTCCTTACTGTAATCACTCTATTCACGTCATAGCTCTAATATAAAACTATGATGATCTTATATAGTAATTATGACGTCACTGCATCAAAAATACAGTTTTTATTGGAAAAATTTATTCTCTTTTAGAAATAATTTATTTTAGTTACAAAAGGTTTTTAACCCAATTAATTTCCTTTAAAATGAGCTATTGAACAACCCTCTACGATGTTCCAGTGCCAAGCTATCTCTGGAAAAGAAAGAAAAAAAAAAAGAAAAAAATATCCCTTTTGACGAGAATAACGTGGTAAAAGTCAATTTTCTTGATTTTCAAGCCAATATATTTCCCTTGCTGTTCAAGCCAAGGGACAGAAAGTTTCCTATACAGGGGTTTTGGACAAGGCGGTTCTAATGGTGTACTTTTTGTTTTGATCTGACTCCTCTGTTAGGAACTACGGGTTTTTTATATTTCTTAACATTGGACGTGATCGTCTCTTACTAGGTTGCTAGCTACCGCTGCAACCCGGATAAGTGGTATATAAAATTTAGTATAGGAAAGAGGTCGTTCTTTATTATAAAATTACAAGAAGTTTTTAACCCCATTAATTTTGCTTTAAAATGAGCCATTGAACAACTCTCTACGATGTCCCGGTCCAAACTATCTGTTGAATTACTAACCTATACTATATTTAAGTGGCGTATAAAATTTAGTATAGGCAAGAGGTCGTTCTTTATTATAATATTTCTTAACATTGGACGTGATCATCTCTTACTAGGTTGCTAGCTACCGCTGCAACCCGGATAATTAGCTAATTTGACAAGACATAGGTAACTAAGGGCAAGAGTTCGTTCTTTACTATAACTATGATGACTGATATTCATTATTGATCTAGTAGGGTTTTCAGACAAGGTAGTTATAATTATGTACTTTTGTTACTATATACTATATATTACCTATACTATAGTTAAGTGGCCTATAAAATTTAGTATAGGCAAAAGGTCGTTCTTTATTATATGTAATTAAAGGTAGAACTCTTTCTAATTGATTACAAACAGGAAAAAGCCTACGGCTTTTTCTTCTTTGAAATAGTAAGAGACTAGCCTCAAACAATCAATTAGCTAACTAAATCAAATGTATTTATTGGGTTTTTATTCCAATGACCGTCTTTTAGTTGAAAATTTTAATATATTGACCTTAAATATAATAACTGTACTAGCCTATACTATAGTTAAGTGGCCTATAAAATTTAGTATAGGCAAGAGGTCGTTCTTTATTATAATGCTCATCCAATTATTACTTCTCGATACGCCTGGTCGGTTGAATACCTTTGCTTTTTTCTTTTCAAGATACTATCTCTGTTGTTTGTGTATTACTGTTTTTTCAAGTTGCGTGCAGATTGCTTGATTGAAACCATTATGTAATTATGAATGAGAACATTTACAGTTCTAACGCTTCTTATATAGTAATTTTGACGTCACGGCGTAATGATTTTATTGACGTCATAGCGCAATGATATTATTTCATGACTTCTTCAGAAACAACAATATAATTTCGTGTTTTTCTATTCACATCATAGCTCTAATATAAAACTATAATGACATTCATTATTTATCTAGTAGGGTTTCAGACAAGGTAATTCTAATGATGTACTTTTGTTTTGATCTGACTCTATTTTTAGGAGTTTTGTTATATTTCTTAGCATTGGACTGATCGACTCTTACTACGTTGCTAGCTACTGCTGCCACCCAAATTCATATAAATATTTCTTTATGAGAGGCAGCCTGGCCGAGTGGTCCAAGGCACTGGTGTTAGCCTCCAGTCTCTTCGGAGGCGTGGGTTCAAATCTTACCGTTGGTATACGATTATGTTTGAAAGACTGCAGTGTGAAAAGACATCGAAAATGCAGTTTTTGGTGAAAAAATTTATTCTCTTTTAGAAATATTTTATTTTAGCTATAAAAGGTTTTTAACCCAATTAATTTCCTTTAAAATGAGCTATTGAACAACCCTCTACGATGTTCCAGTGCCAAGCTATCTCTGGATACAAAAAAAAAGAAAAGAGAAAAAAATATCCCGTTTGGGGAGAATAACGTGGTTAAAGTCAATTTTCTTGATTTTCAAGCCAATATATTTCCCTAGCTCTTCAAGCCAAGGGACAGATAGTTTTCTATACAGGGGTTTCGGACAAGGCGGTTCTAATGGTGTACTTTTTGTTTTGATCTGACTCCTTTTTTAGGAACTATGGGTTTTTATATTTCTTAACATTGGACGTGATCGTCTCTTACTAGATTGCTAGCTACCACTGCAACCCGGATATATCCGTTACAATGGGCGAGAGATCGGTCTTTACTGTAATTATAATTTGGCTTTCTCAATTTTTGCATGTCTATAATCTTCATCATTGTGATAACACATCTTGCTGTTTTGTTTTGCTCTCTCAATTATTACTTCTCGATACGCCTGGTCGGTTGAATACCTTTGCTTTTTTCTTTTCGAGATACTATCTCTGTTGTTTGTGTAGTACTGTTTTTTTAACATGCGTATAGCTTGCTTTGATCTAACCATTATCTAATTATGAATGAGACCATTTACAGTTTTGACCTTTCTTAAATAGTAATTATGACGTCACGGCGTAATGATTTTATTCATGACGTCTTCAGAAACAACAATATAATTTCGTGTTTTTCTATTCACGTCATAGCTCTAATATAAAACTATGATATCCCGTTTAGGCAGAATGTTGTAGTAGGTGCCACTTTTCTTGATTTTCAAGCCAATATATTTCCCTTGTTGTTCAAGCCAAGGGACAGAAAGTTTACTATACAGGGGTTTCGGACAAGGCGGTTCTAATGGTATACTTTTTGTTTTGATCTGACTCCTTTGTTAGGAACTATGGGTTTTTATATTTCTTAACATTGGAGGTGATCGTCTCTTACTAGGTTGCTAGCTACCGCTGCAACCCGGATCTTCGAACATTCGAACTTTTTATAATTTATAATGATCAATAATATAAATACTGTAATCTTCACTATTGTGAAGTTGCCTATGCAAGTTAGTATAGGGAAGAGTTCAATCTTTATTATAAAAAGGTTTTTAACCCCATTAATTTCCTTTAAAATGAGCCATTAAACAACTCTCTATGATGTTCCAGTGCCAAGCTATCTGTGGAATTACTAGCCTATGCTATAGTTAAGTAGCGCATAAAATTTAATATAGGCCAGAGGTCGTTCTTTATTATATTCCATTTGACGCTTTCGTTCCTCTAATTGACGTCGTAGGGCTGCAAGTTTGTGGTCAGGATTAGTAATAACATATACTTGATGAAGAACTCCCTTTTGGAGATTAACAGCAGCCTTTTGTTCTTTTTCTGCAGAAGATCTTTCCATTTCACCAAAACTGGGATGTACCATTTTTTACTTTACATGACCTTCAGCTCTAAGTTTAGTTTCATTATCTACAAATCCCCAAGGTTTGGGAAATCCCCCGAACCTTGGGGAGATTAAAAATAATTTTAATCTCTTAAATTAAAAGATTAAAATTATTGCTCAGATACCATAAATATTTTTGCAGTTTATAACTTTAGCGATTTTAAACTGAAAACTAAAATAAATAAAAATTGATTTTTTCGTTAGATATTACGTTATATCCCTTATTACGTCATATGTAATTATTAGTAGACATTCGGTAGAATATTCGTTCTTTATTATACCACTGCAACCAGGATGTGCCGTGTCGGCCGTTAACTGAAAGGTCAGTCGGGGTCGATTTCTTTTAGTTTGTGATTCAGCTATCATTAAAACCATGATACCGATGATACTTACCAAATTCCTATTTACAATATCGATCCTTTATGTATAAAATAAAATAATTTGAATTTTTTCTTTGAAAATATAGGACCACAATATAGAGATACGTACTTTACGGGTTAAACCAAAAAATTTTGGTTCCAGGATACAATAATAACTCTGAACTGAGATGAAAAAATTTTGGTTCAAGAAGACAAAAAACAAAACTAATTTTAAAATTTTCAGGTAGTTTTCTAGTTTAAATTAAGAAATTAGTTGTTAGACATGATAAATATTTTTGCAGTTTACGTAATAACCTTAGCGATTATGAACTGAAAACTAAACTAAAAAAATATGAATTTTTTCTATTTAGCGATTAAGCCAAAAAAGAAAATTTTGGTTCCAGGAGTTTCGGTTACTATTGAGACAAGTAGCTATTATTACTATAGAGTTCATTACCATGGACTGTTTTATTGCTTCAAAATTCAAATATCTTTGAAAAGACTGCAGTATGAAAATACATCAAAAATGCAATTTTTTGACAAAGTTGATTCTACTTTAAAATGTATTTTATTTTTAAATACAAAAGTGACTAGATGTTGCAATTTCCTTTAAAATGAGCTATTATACAGCTCTCTATGATTTTCCAGTGCCCAGCTAGCCGAGCAGGAAAAAAAGCGGAAAGAAAAAAATATCCCGTTTGTGGAGAATAACGTGGTAAAAGTCAATTTTCTTGATTTTCAAGCCAATATATTTTCTTTGTTATTCAAGCCAAAGGACGGTAAGTTTCCTTTATAGAGGATTCGGACAAGGCGGTTCTAATGGTGTACTTTTTTTTTTGATCTGACTCTTTTTTTAGGAGTTGGGGGGTTTTATATTTCTTAACATTGGAGGTGATCGTCTCTTACTAGGTTGCTAGCTACCGCTGCAACCCGGACCACGAACTGTTTGATTTAATACTTCAGTTACTATGGGCTACAGTTCGTTCCTTATTGTAATTTTAATGTAAATTTACCAACCTATACTATAGTTAAGTGGCCTATATAATTTATATAGTTTATATAATTTATAAACTATATAAATTTATATAGTCTAATTTAATATATATATATTTATATAAATATAGTATATAAATATACTATATTTATATATTGTAATTTATATAAATTTATATAAATAATTTATAATTATTTATATAAGTTTATATATAGTTTATATAAATTTATATAGTCCATATAATTTACATTATCGTCCTTTAATGTAAAAAAAATGAGCCATTGAACAACTCTCTACAATGTTCCAGTGCCATGCTATCTGTTGAATTACTAACCTATACTATAATTAAGTCGCGTATAAAATTTAGCATAGGTAGGAGGTCGTTCTTTATTATAATTGTTTTAATTACAAAATGTTTTTAACCCCATTAATTTCCTTCAAAATGAGCCATTGAACATCTCTCTACAATATTCCAGTGCCATGCTATCTGTTGAATTACTAACCTATACTATAATTATAATTCTTATATAGTAATTATGACGTCACTGCATCAAAAATACAGTTTTTATTGGAAAAATTTATTCTCTTTTAGAAATAATTTATTTTAGTTACAAAAGGTTTTTAACCCAATTAATTTCCTTTAAAATGAGCTATTGAACAACCCTCTACGATGTTCCAGTGCCAAGCTATCTGTGGAAAAGAAAAAGAAAAAAAAAAGAAAAAAATATCCCGTTTGGGGAGAATAACGTGGTAAAAGTCTATTTTCTTGATTTTCAAGCCAATATATTTTCTTTATTATTCAAGCCAAAGGGCGGTAAGTTTCCTTTATGGAGGATTTGGACAAGGCGGTTCTAATGGTGTACTTTTTGTTTTGATCTGACTCTTTTTTTAGGAGCTACGGGTTTTTATATTTCTTAACATTGGAGGTGATCGTCTCTTACTAGGTTGCTAGCTACCGCTGCAACCCGGAACATAGGTAACTAAGGGCAAGAGTTCTTTCTTTACTATAAAACAGGCTCGGGTTCGATTCCCGGTGTGGGAAAATTTTTAACTCTATAATCTTCGAATATTTGAACCTTTTATAATTTATAATGATGTATAATATAAATACTGTAATCTTAACTATATTAACTATAGTGAAGTTGCGTATGCAAGCTAGTATAGGGAAGAGTTAGATCTTTATTATAATTATGTATTCATGAATGAGACCATTTACAGTTTTGACGTTTCTTATATAGTAATTATGACGTCACTGCATCAAAAATACAGTTTTTATTGGAAAAATTTATTCTCTTTTAGAAATAATTTATTTTAGTTACTATAGATTTTTAACCCAATTAATTTCCTTTAAAATGAGCTATTGAACAACCCTCTACGATGTTCCAGTGCCAAGCTATCTCTGGATACAAAAGAAAAAAAAAGAAAAAAATATCCCGTTTGGGGAAAATAACGTGGTTAAAGTCAATTTTCTTGATTTTCAAGCCAATATATTTCCCTTGCTGTTCAAGCCAAGGGACAGAAAGTTTTCTATACAGGGGTTTCGGACAAGGCGGTTCTAATGGTGTACTTTTTGTTTTGATCTGACTCCTTTTTTAGGAGCTATGGGTTTTTATATTTCTTAACATTGAACGTGATCGTCTCTTACTAGGTTGCTAGCTACCGCTGCAACCCGGATATTTACATTTTAGCTAAAATAATGGAGATAATATGAATGAACCACAGGGTTCAGTTTCTTTGGGCTTGATTTCATTTTTTTACTGTAAATACAAACAGGAAAAAGCCTACGGCTTTTTCTTCTTTTAAATAGTAAGAGACGAAACTCAAACAATCAAGTAGCTAACTAAGTCCAATGTATGGAATGGTTTGTTATTTCAGTGATCGTCTTTTAATGTAATTCTTTGGACTTGAGTTCGTTTTTTAACTATAAATACAAACAGGAAAAAGCCTACGGCTTTTTCTTCTTTTAAATAGTAAGAGACGAAACTCAAACAATCAAGTAGCTAACTAAGTCCAATGTATGGAATGGTTTGTTATTTCAGTGATCGTCTTTTAATGTAAACAGGAAAAAAAGGCGGAAAGAAAAAAATATCCCGTTTGTGGAGAATAACGTGGTAAAAGTCAATTTTCTTGATTTTCAAGCCAATATATTTTCTTTGTTATTCAAGCCAAAGGGCGGTAAGTTTCCTTTATAGAGGATTCGGACAAGGCGGTTCTAATGGTGTACTTTTTGTTTTGATCTGACTCTTTTTTTAGGAGTTGGGGGGTTTTATATTTCTTAACATTGGAGGTGATCGTCTCTTACTAGGTTGCTAGCTACCGCTGCAACCCGGACTATGACGACATTCAATATTTATCTAATAGGGTTTCAATAGGGTTCTTTTTTTAACTTGCGTGTAGCTTGCTTGATTGAAACCATTGTGTAACCATTAGTTGAATTTTTATACCCCGTATCAAGTATCAAGAACCTAACAAAAAATTAAACTAATTTTAAAATTTTCAGGTATTTTTCTAGTCTAAATTAAAAGATTAAAACTATTGTTCAGACACCATAAATATTTTTGCAGTTTATAACTTTAGCGATTCTGAACTAAAAACGAAAATAAAATAAAAATTATTTTTTTCTATTTTTACGTCACGTCGCTCATTAAGTCATAAACCTATTGTGTACTATAATTAGTACACAATAGGTTTTAGATATTACGTCATGTCACTTATCACGTCATATATGGTTATTAGTAGATAATCGGTAAAATATTCGTTCTTTATTATAAAACTCAAACAATCAAGTAGCTAACTAAGTCCAATGTATGGAATGGTTTGTTATTCCAGTGATCGTCTTTTAATGTAAAAAAAATATATATACTGTAATCTTAACTATAGTAAAGTTGCGTATGCAAGTTAGTATAGGGAAGAGTTTGATCTTTATTATACTGGAAACAAAGAAAAGAGAAAAAAATATCCCGTTAAGGCAGAATGTTGTAGTAGCTGCCACTTTTCTTGATTTTTTAGTACTGATTTTTTAACTTGCGTGTAGCTTGCTTTGATCTAACCATTATGTATTCATGAATGAGACCATTTACAGTTTTGACGTTTCTTATATAGTAATTATGACGTCACTGCATCAAAAATACAGTTTTTATTGGAAAAATTTATTCTCTTTTAGAAATAATTTATATTAGTTACAAAAGGTTTTTAACCCAATTAATTTCCTTTAAAATGAGCTATTGAACAACCCTCTACGATGTTCCAGTGCCAAGCTATCTGTGGAAAGAAAAAAAAAGAAAAAAGAAAAAAATATCCCGTTTGGGGAGAATAACGTGGTAAAAGTCTATTTTCTTGATTTTCAAGCCAATATATTTTCTTTGTTATTCAAGCCAAAGGGCGGTAAGTTTCCTTTATGGAGGATTTGGACAAGGCGGTTCTAATGGTGTACTTTTTTGTTTTGATCTGACTCTTTTTTTAGGAGCTACGGGTTTTTATATTTCTTAACATTGGACGTGATCGTCTCTTACTAGGTTGCTAGCTACCGCTGCAACCCGGATGAGCCATTGAACAATTCTCTACGATGTTCCAGTGCCAAGCTATCGGTGGAAAATAAAAAAATATCCCTTTAATTATAATCTTTTTTTACTTACTATAGGCTGGAAGTTTGTTCTTTACTGTAATATTCTAATGATCGTCTTTTAATCTTATTTTAAACTAATTAATAAACATTTCAATTACTATGAGCTACGGTTCGTTCTTTATTATACTCGATCTAGAGTTTTCCTTTAAAATGAGCCATTGAACAACTCTCTACGATGTTCCAGTGCCAAGCTATCTGTGGAAAAGAAGAAAGAAAAAAAAATATCCCGTTTAGGCAGAATGTTGTAGTAGCTGCCACTTTTCTTGATTTTCAAGCCAATATATTTCTCTTGCTGTCCAAGCCAAGGGACAGAAAGTTTCCTATACAGGGGTTTCGGACAAGGCGGTTTTAATGGTGTACTTTTTGTTTTGATCCGACTCATTTTTTAGGAACTATGGGTTTTTATATTTCTTAACATTTGACGTGATCGTCTCTTACTAGGTTGCTAGCTACCGCTGCAACCCGGATTTTTAAGCCAATATGAATCAATTCCTATTCAAGCCAAGGAACAGAAAGTTCCTTATACAGGGATTTCGGACAAGGTGATTCTAATGGTGTGCTTTTTGTTTTGATCTGATTCTATTTTTAGGAGATATTGGTTATTACATTTTTAACATTGGACTTGATCGTCTCTTACTAGGAGGATGCTATCTCCCGCTGCAACCCGGATTAACATGTAAAAAGATGTATTAAGAAATTTAATATCATGACTTATATGTAACTTACGCTTTATAAGTCTCCGATAGTACAGTGGTAAGTATCCCTGCCGGTTACGCGAAAGACCGGGGTTCGATTCCCCGTCGGAGAGAATTTTTAATATATTAAATTTAAAGCAATATATCTTGAATTGAAAATTTAAAAAGATACTCAGTTTAGCTACCTCCTAGCCAAATATAAAAAATTTCATATAAATTAATATAGGCAAGAGGTTGTTCTTTATTATACATTGATCAATCTTTAACATGAAATGTTCTTTACTGTAATGGTTTGTTCTTTTCTAGGTTTCGGCCATCTCTACAGAAATGATACTGATGGAAATTACAAAATCCCTATCTATGTTTCAGTTAACATTGGCTAGGTGTCGTTCTTTATTATAATTAGTATAGGCAAGAGGTCGTTCTTTATTATAATTCCAATGACCGTCTTTTAGTGGAAAATTTTAATATATTGACCTTAAATATAATAGCTGCACTAGCCTATACAATAGTTAAGTGGCCTATAAAATTTAGTATAGGCAAGAGGTCGTTCTTTATTATAAATATAACGATTCCTTAGAATACTTCAGTTACTATGGACTACAGTTCGTTCTTTATTGTACTCTTACTAGGTTGCTAGCTACCGCTGCAACAGGGATTCAGTTACTATGGACTACAGTTCGTTCTTTATTGTAATTGATTTAAAATATTCTGCATTCCTAATCCGAAATGGTCTTGCCTTGTCACACAAGCCATATTTGCCTTTTGGGAAAAGATTTGGAAACACTTTTAGATCAAGTTCTTCCTGAAATAAGTCTTCGCTCTCACCTTTTAGTTTCTTGATTTGAAACTGGTCAGTACCAAGATCTTTCATCTGCTTAAAATCTTCAATGAAGTCTTCTGGAACCGCTGAGTTGAGAGGCTGGACAGAAAAATGTTCAACCAATGTAGATTTTGCACTTTCTGTCAGTTTCTGAAGGATTGCAGCTTCCGGTATTTCAGGTAAATTATCAACACCAACCGCTTTTTCAGCAAGACGTGCTTCAAGTATTTTATTTAAATCTTCTAGGGTGTATGCATGTGTTGTTTTATAGAGACTGTTGTTCTCTCTTAACCACAAAAGTGCTTCATGGACTTTTCTCAGATCTATTAGTGCAGTCCAAACATTCTTGTTGTAAGTAGGCTGACCATTGACAATGACTACAAAACTATCAATGTTAAGAAGTTTTTCAGGCTGAATATCTGCATTTGCTTGCACATCAACAGGTAGATATACTATTCTCCCCTTAAGAGCGTCAACAAGTTCTGTTCTAGGTCTCTTCAATGCAGTTACTTGCCCTAATCTGACGATCGTAAGACAAGGCATTACAAATCGAATCATTGCCATTTCAAAATTATTTAAACACTTTATACATTCCGGTGTACAGTCTATATGAAGGTTATTTAATACTGATCGGACATTCTCCTGACTTTTAAACATTTTCCCAGCACAGTAATCACAGACAAAGAATGAATCTATGACATCCTCTTTCCAACCTGTACATTGAATTAGTTGTTCTCTGTCATCTTTGGGTATGTCCTGTTGTAGGTGTTCTAAAATCGTGGCCATCATTACATCAAAACCTTTCTTATTTGAAAGGGATCTTAGACCTTCAATTGGTATTTTGTCTTTATCTGCTCACAACTGTCACAATGCATTGTGGGGTATACATCCCTGATGTTAGCTACCTTATCAAGGCTCTCACCAAATAATTTTATTATTGTATTTTCATCCACAGAAACTCTAATATTGCTATCACCGTAAATGAAGTCTTGACTATTATTACGACAGAGTCTACTTGACACTTCTTCTATGTAATGACTTAGTTCCTTGTACGAGCCCTCGACTTTTAGTAGATTAATATGTTGTATAATCTTACATTTTGATACTGCCTTATATACGCTATTAATGAAACAGTTCAAGACAGGTAAATGTGGAGCTCTGACATCCTTAGAGAACGCAAATAGCTCTGACATCCCTCATTTGGGCTACAGTATAACGAATGCCCATGCTTTCTTGTGTCCCTGTAATTGATTTCACAATAATCCAAGCCGCCAAGGTAGAAATTAACCACTTTGTCAGTTGAAAATTTTAATGCTATATTATTTTCAAGGATATCAAAAAGAATTTGACATAATTCAATATCCGTCGGATAGAGCTTGCAGATATCAGGGTGACATTGCCAAGTAAACTGCTGCCCAATTTTTGGGTTTGAATGTTTACTCAGATTGTTATAGGTGACTTCAGCCATCATAATTTCCTTGTCAAATCTACATTCAGAGCAGTTTTCAATAGTTGTCTCGTTCTTTTCAGGACAGTTTGCTCTACTACACAGAGAATTTTTTGCCAAATATTCAGTAGAACTAAAAGAACTTTTTAAAGCACAGTTAGAAATGCTTTTTTCTTGAGTCGGTGTTCCAGGAATTTGTTCTAAATCATTAGTCTTACAAACACATTTACTAATAACCATAACAGGCTCGTTTTTGCCATAATTGAAAAACATTGCTTTTTCTTCGCTGTTGATAGGTATGCTTGTATATATATATTGCTGCTATATAAACTGCAAATGCTCCTTCCAAAATTAATATACGAATTTTCTAAGAAGTACGCCTCCGTATATTCACTGTGTTGTCGAACATTTTCCATTGCATCTATAAACTGTTCCGCTGTTGCCAATCCATACCTTGGAAGCTTTTCGTTAAACTGACAACATTTCTTTTTGATATTACTATGAAGCTTTGCCAAAGAATTTCTAGCCGACATTTCAACAGCATCCGCTCTTTCAAAGAGAATTTTAATCTGTAATTTTGAATACTTCACGTGATCCCGATAAAACATGCGTAAAATGTATCTCAATTTACAAAGATCAGCCTGCATTTTTGCCATCTTCTTGTATTTCTGAATGTAATTTTTCCCTTTGTCCTTATTTGTTCTTCGGTACAACCTCGCAGAGAATTTAATTTTTTCATTATAGATTTTGTCACCCCAGTAACGCTCCTTGATCTTTTGTTTGGCTGTCTCAATTTTTACTTCTCGATACACCTGGACGGTTGAATACCTTTGCTTTTGGTTTTTCTTATATTTGATGCGGTAATCTTCATCATTGTGATAACTCTCCTTGAACTTTTGTTTGGCTGTCTCAATGTTTGCATGTCTATAATATTCATCATTGTGATAACACATCTTGCTTTTTTGTTTGATTACTTCTCGATACGCCTGGTCGGTTGAATACCTTTGCTTTTCTCTTTTCAAGATACTATCTCTGTTGTTTGTGTAGTACTGTTTTTTCAAATTGCGTATAGCTTGCTTCGATCTAACCATTATTCTAATCAAGAATGAGAGAATTTACATCTTTGTCGTTCTTAAGTAGTAATTATGACGTCACGGCGTAATGATTTTATTGACGTCATGGCGCAATGATATTATTTCATGACGTCATCAGAAACAACAATATAATTTCGTGTTTTTCTATTCACGTCATAGCTCTAATATAAAGCTATGACGACATTCATTATTTATCTAGTAGGGTTTCAGACAAGGTAGTTCAAAGATGTACTTTTGTTTTGATTTGACTATTTTTAGGAGTTTTGTTATATTTCTTAGAGGCAGCCTGGCCGAGTGGTCCAAGACACTGGTGTTAGCCACCAGTCTCTTCGGAGGCGTGGGTTCAAATCTTACCGCTGGTATACGATTATGTTTGAAAGACTGCAGTGTGAAAAGACATCGAAAATGCAGTTTTTGGTGGAAAAATTTATTCTCTTTTAGAAATAATTTATTTTAGTTACTATAGATTTTTAACCCAATTAATTTCCTTTAAAATGAGCTATTGAACAACCCTCTACGATGTTCCAGTGCCAAGCTATCTCTGGAAACAAAGAAAAGAGAATAGAGAGAAAAATATCCCGTTTGGGGAAATAACGTGGTTAAAGTCAATTTTCTTGATTTTCAAGCCAATATATTGCTAGCTACCGCTGCAACCCGGAAAACCAAAAAAAGTTTGGTTCCAGGATACAATAATAACTTTGAACTGAGATGAAAAAATTTTCTTCCAGGAGACAAAAAGTAAAACTAATTATAAAATTTTCATTTATTTTTGTTGTTTAAATTAAGAACTTACTATTACTGATTAGGCATCATAGATATTTTTGCAGTTTACATAATAATTTTAGCGATTAAGCCAACAAAGAAAATTTTGGTTCCAGGAGTTTCGGTTACTATTGAGACAAGTAGCTATTATTACTATTGAGTTCATTACCATGAACTGTTTGATTGCTTCAAAATTGAAATATCTTTGAAAAGACTGCAGCATGAAAATACATCAAAAATGCAATCTTTTTGACAAAATTGATTCTACTTTAAAAAGTATTTTATTTTTAATTACAAAAGTGACTAGATGTTGCAATTTCCTTTAAAATGAGCTATTATACAGCTCTCTATGATTTTCCAGTGCCCAGCTAGCTGAGAAGAAAAATCAAGCGGAAAGAAAAAAAATATCCCGTTTGTGGAGAATAACGTGGTAAAAGTCAATTTTCTTGATTTTCAAGCCAATATATTTTCTTTGTTATTCAAGCCAAAGGGCGGTAAGTTTCCTTAATGGGGGTTTTGGACAAGGTGGTTCTAATGGTATACTTTCTGTTTTGATCTGACTCTTTTTTTTAGAAGTTAGGGGTTTTATATTTCTTTACATTGGAGGTGATCGTCTCTTACTAGGTTGCTATCTACCGCTGCAACACGGATTAATGTAAAACCCCTGGATATATTAGTTACTATGGGGGATGTGATCGGTCTTTACTGTAATATATTTCCCTTGCTGTTCAAGCCAAGGGACAGAAAGTTTCCTATACAGGGGTTTCGGACAAGGCGGTTCTAATGGTGTACTTTTTGTTTTGATCTGACTCCTTTGTTAGGAACTATGGGTTTTTATATTTCTTAACATTGGACGTGATCGTCTCTTACTAGGTTGCTAGCTACCGCTGCAACCCGGATTTGTTATTTCAGTGATCGTCTTTTAATGGAAAAATATAAATACTGTAATCTTAACTATAGTGAAGTTGCGTATGCAAGTTAGTATAGGGAAGAGTTTGATCTTTATTAAACACTGCATCTATAAACTGTTCCGCAGTTGCCAATCCATACCTTGGAAGCTTTTCATTAAACTGACAACATTTCTTTTGGATATTACTATGAAGTTTTGCCAAAGCATTTCTAGCCGACTTTTCAACAGCATCCACTCTTTCAAAGAGAATTTTCATCTGTAATTTTGAATACTTTTCGTGATTCCGATAAAACATGCGTAAAATGTTTCTCAATTTAAAAAGATCACCCTACATTTTTGCCATCTTCTTTTATTTCTGAATGTAATTTTTCCCTTTGTCCTTATGGGTTCTTCGGTACAACCTCGCAGAGAATTTAATTTTTTCATTATAGCTTTTGTCACCCCAGTAACGCTCCTTGATGTTTTGTTTGGCTGTCTCAGTTTTTACTTCTCGATACACCTGGTCGGTTGAATACCTTTGCTTTTCTTGTTTCTTATATTTGATTCGGTAATCTTCATCATTGTGATAACGCTCCTTGATCTTTTGTTTGGCTATCTCAATTTTCGCATGTCTATAAACTACATCATTATAATAACGCTGTTTGTCACTATCAATTTTCGCATCTCGATACGCCTGGTCGGTTGAATACCTTTGCTTTTCTCTTTTCAAGATACTATCTCTGCTGTCTGTGTAGTACTGTAGTACATTATACGTGCTGTGTGTGTGTGTACACTATACGTGATCGTCTCTTACTAGGTTGCTAGCTACCGCTGCAACCCGGTTGCCTATGCAATTTAATATAGGCAAAAGTTCGTTCTTTATTGTATCTTTACTGTAATTCTCGCTTGAAGAATGTAGCATGTCAATTATTTTCCATTCTAGAATAACACACTGCTGTTAACCTCACTATTCTAACATACAAATTTTAAATCAAAATTCCGTTTACGCTCTTGACTAATCAGCATTTTGGAGCTCGGGCCCCGGCATGCGGCAGTCTTCTATGTATAGATTCTATATATATGAACGTGTATAAATATTGCATTCACTTATTACGTCACATATGGTTATCTTTTAATGTATTATTACAAACAGGAAAAAGCCTACGGCTTTTTCTTCTTTGGAATAGTAAGAGACGAACCTCAAAGAATCAGACAGCTAACTAAGTCCAATATAAGCAATTGTTTGTTCTTCTAATGATCATCTTTTAATTTGGCGTTTCTTACTAGGTTGCTAGCTACCACTTAAACCCAGATTATGTAATAGGTTGCTAGCTACCGCTGCAACCTAGATATTCTTATTTCTGCTACTATGGGCTAAGGTTCGTTCTTTCATGTAAAACTAGCAAAAAAATTTTTAAGCCTGATGAAGATTTAACTAATGTGTCAAAAGTAAGGTTGCAAGTCGACGATTTTGTTTTGGCCTTATTATAATTGGTATGGTGAAATAATAATATGCATATGGCTCTTAAATCATACTTCTTTATGGTTCCATATGGTCTAGTGGCTAGGATAGTTAACTTTCACTTAACAGGCTCGGGTTCGATTCCCGGTGTGGGAAAATTTTTAACTCTATAATCTTCGAACATTTGAACCTTTTATAATCTATAATGATGTATATATAAATACTTTAATCTTAACTATAGTGAAGTTTCGTATGCAAGTTAGTATAGGGAAGAGTTCGATCTTTATTATAAACTTTTCTTGATTTTCAAGCCAATATATTTCCCTTGCTGTTCAAGCCAAGGGACAGAAAGTTTCCTATACAGGGGTTTCGGACAAGGCGGTTCTAATGGTGTACTTTTTGTTTTGATCTGACTCCTTTTTTAGGAACTATGGGTTTTTATATTTCTTAACATTGGACTTGATCGTCTCTTACTAGGTTGCTAGCTACCGCTGCAACCCGGGAATTCAATGATCGAGCCTTTATGTAACCCGGATTAAAAAATTATTATCATATCTTATATGTAACTTTTATTTTATAAGTCTTCAATAGTCTAATGGTAAGTATGCTCACTTGATACCTGGGAGAAGAGGGTTCGATTCCCCGTCGGGGAGAACTTTTAATATGTTGAATTAAGAGCTCTATCTTTTCAATTTAAAATTTAAAAAAGAAACTTGTTTATTTACATTCTAGCTAAAATAATGAAGATAATATGAATGAACCACAGTGTTCAGTTTCTTTGGACTTGAGTTTGTTTTTTAACTATAAATACAGACAGGAAAAAGCCTACGGCTTTTTCTTCTTTTAAATAGTAAGAGACGAAACTCAAACAATCAAGTAGCTAACTAAATCCAATGTATGGAATGGTTTGTTATTTCAGTGATCGTCTTTTAATGTAACTTCGACTCCCTAAAGTGCTTAACTCTATAACGGTGTGCTCTATTTCCGTAGATTTTTTTTTTTTTTTTTGGTTCAGGATCGCTAAAGTTATTATTTAAACTGAAAAAATATTTATGGGGTGTGAGCAATAATTTTAATTTTTAATTAAAACTAGAAAAATACCTGAATATTTAAAAATTAATTTGACTTATTACGTTAAATAAGATGTAACAGGCCTATGAGATATTTATACATACTACTGCTGCAACCCAGATTCACATATTTTTATTTATGAGAGGCAGCCTGGCTGAGTGGTCCAAGGCACTGGTGTTAGCCACCAGTCTCTTCGGAGGCGTGGGTTCAAATCTTATCGCTGGTATACGATTATGTTTGAAAGACTGCAGTGTGAAAAGACATCAAAAATGCAGTTTTTGGTGAAAAACTTTATTCTTTTTTAGAAATAATTCATTTTAGTTACTATAGATTTTTAACCCAATTAATTTCCTTTAAAATGAGCCATTGAACAACTCTCTACGATGTTCCAGTGCCAAGCTATCTCTGGATACAAAAGAAAAAAAGAAAAAAAGAAAAAAATATATCCCGTTTAGGCAGAATGTTGTAGTACCTGCCACTTTTCTTGATTTTCAAGCCAATATATTTCCCTTGCTGTTCAAGCCAAGGGACAGAAAGTTTACTATACAGGGGTTTCGGACAATGCGGTTCTACTGGTGTACTTTTTGTTTTGATCTAACTCCTTTTTTAGGAACTATGGGTTTTTATATTTCTTAACATTGGACGTGATCGTCTCTTACTAGGTTGCTAGCTACCGCTGCAACCCGGATTCTTAACATTGGACGTGATCGTTTCTTACTAGGTTGCTAGCTACCGCTGCAACCCGGATTGCTAGCTACCGCTGCAACCCGGATTTTATCCCAATGATTGTCTTTTAATGTAAATGCAAAATTCAAATATCTTTGAAAACAATGCTGTATGAAAATAAATCAAAAATGCAGTTTTTTTTACCAAAATTGATTCTACTTTAAAAACTATTTAATTTTTAATTACAAAAAGCACTAAATGTAGCAATTTCCTTTAAAATGAGCTATTATAAAGCTCTCTATGATTTTCCAGGGCCCTGCTAGCTGAGGAGAGAGAAAAAGCTTTCAGTTAACATGGGCTAGTTGTCGTTCTTTATTGTAAAATTTCCTTTAAAATGAGCCATTGAACAACTCTCTACGATGTTCCAGTCCCAAGCTATCTGTTGAATTACTAACCTATACTATAATTAAGTGGCGTATAAAATTTAGTATAGGCAAGAAGTCGTTCTTTATTATATCTCTTACTAAGTTGCTAGCTACCGCTGCAACCCGGATTATTTTAGTTACTATAGATTTTTAACCCAATTAATTTCCTTTAAAATGAGCTATTGAACAACCCTCTACGATGTTCCAGTGCCAAGCTATCTGTGGAAAAGAAAAAAAAAGAAAAGAGAAAAAAATATCCCGTTTGGGGAGAATAACGTGGTTAAAGTCAATTTTCTTGATTTTCAAGCCAATATATTTCCCTTGCTGTTCAAGCCAAGGGACAGAAAGTTTCCTATACAGGGGTTTCGGACAAGCCGGTTCTAATGGTGTACTTTTTGTTTTGATCTGACTCCTTTGTTAGGAACTATGGGTTTTTATATTTCTTAACATTGGACGTGATCGTCTCTCACTAGGCTGCTAGCTATCGCTGCAACCCGGAAAAAAAACACATTGTGCCCACATCGTTCTTTACTCAGGCAGTGCTAGCGCGCTGCCTATGATAATAAACTGATTACACACAGGAAAAAGCCTACGGCTCTTTCTTCTTTTAAATAGTAAGAGACGAGTCTCAAATAATCAAGTAGCTAGCTAATTCCAAAGGTATGCAATTTTTGTTATTCCAATGATCGTTTTTTATTGTAACTAGGTTTCAGCCATCTCTACAGCCATGATACTATTGGAAATTACATAATCCCTATTTATGTTTTAGTTAACATGGGCAAAGTGTCGTTCTTTATTGTATATGGACTAAGGTTCGTTCTTTCATGTAAAGCTAGCAAAACATTTTTTAAGCCTGATGAAGATTTAACTAATGTGTCAAAAGTAAGGTTGCAAGTCGACGATTTTGTTTTGGCCTTATTATAATTGGTATGGTGAAATAATAATACGCATATGGCTCTTAAATCATAATTCTTTATGGTTCAATATGGTCTAGTGGCTAGGATAGTTAACTTTCACTTAACAGGCTCGGGTTCGATTCCCGGGGTGGGAAAATTTTTAACTCTATAATCTTCGAACATTTGAACCTTTTATAATTTATAATGATGCATAATATAAATACTGTAATCTTAACTATAGTGAAGTTGCGTATGCAAGTTAGTATAGGGAAGAGTTCGATCTTTATTATGAGCTCGGGTTCGATTCCCGGGGTGGAAAAATTTTTAACTCTATAATCTTCGAACATTTGAACCTTTTATAATTTATAATGATGCATAATATAAATACTGTAATCTTAACTATAGTGAAGTTGTGTATGCAAGTTAGTATAGGGAAGAGTTCGATCTTTATTATAATTAACCACTTTGTCAGTTGAAAATTTTAATGCTATATTATTTTCAAGGATATCAAAAAGAATTTGACATAATTCAATATTCTTCGGATAGAGCTTGCAGATATCAGGGTGACATTGCCAAGTAACCTGCTGCCCAATTTTTGGTTTTGAATGTTTAATCAGATTGTTATAGGTGACTTCATTCATCATAATTTCCTTGTCAGATCTAGTTTTAGAGCATTTTTCAATAGTTGTCTCGTACTTTTCAGGACAGTTTGTTCTACTACACAGAGAATTTTTTGCCAAATATTCAGTAGAACTAAACGAACTGTTTAAAACACAGTTAGAAATGCTTTTTTCTTGAGTCGGTGTTCCAGGAATTTGTTCTAAATCATTAGTCTTACAAACACATTTACTAATAACCCTAACAGGCTCGTTATCGCCATAATTGAAAAACATTGCTTTTCCTTCGCTGTTGATAGGTATGCTTGTATATATATTTTTATTGCTGCTACATAAACTGCAATTGCTCCTTCCAAAATTAATATACGAATTTTCTAAGAAGTACGCCTCCGTATATTCACTGTGTTGTCGAACATTTTCCATTGCATCTATAAACTGTTCCACAGTTGCCAATCCATACCTTGGAAGCTTTTCGTTAAACTGACAACATTTCTTTTGGATATTACTATGAAGCTTTGCCAAGGAATTTCTAGCCGACTTTTCAACAGCATCCGCTCTTTCAAAGAGAATTTTAATCTGTAATTTTGAATACTTTTCGTGATCCCGATAAAACATGCGTAAAATGTTTCTCAATTTACAAAGATCAACCTGCATTTTTGCCATCTTCTTGTATTTCTGAATGTAATTTTTCCCTTTGTCCTTATGCGTTCTTCGGTACAACCTCGCAGAGAATTTAATTTTGTCATTATAGATTTTGTCACCCCAGTAACGCTCCTTGATCTTTTCTTTGGCTGTCTCAATTTTTACTTCTCGATACACCTGGATGGTTGAATACCTTTGCTTTTGGTTTTTCTTATATCTGATGCGGTAATCTTCATCATTGTGATAACTCTCCTTGAACTTTTGTTTGGCTGTCTCAATTTTTGCATGTCTATAATCTTCATCATTGTGATAACAAATCTTGCTGTTTTGTTTTGCTCTCTCAATTATTACTTCTCGATACGCCTGGTCGGTTGAATACCTTTGTTTTGCTCTCTCAATTATTACTTCTCGATACGCCTGGTCGGTTGAATACCTTTGTTTTGCTCTCTCAATTTTTACTTCTCGATGCGCCTGGTCGGTTGAATACCTTTGCTTTTCTCTTTTCAAGATACTATCTCTGTTGTTTGTGTAGTACTCTTTTTTCAATTTGCGTGCAGCTTGCTTGATTGAAACCATTATGTAATTATGAATGTGAACATTTAAAGTTCTGACGCTTCTCATATAGTAATTATGACGTCACAGCGTAATGATTTTAATGACGTCATAGCGCAAGGATATTATTTCATGACGTCTTCAGAAACAACAATATAATTTCGTGTTTTTCTATTCATGTCATAGCTCTAATATAAAACTATGACGACATTCAATATTTATCTAGTAGGGTTTCAGACAAGGTAATTCTAATGATGTACTTTTGTTTTGATTTTACTCTATTTTTAGGAGTTTTGTTATATTTCTTAGCATTGGACTGATCGTCTCTTTCTAGATTGCTAGCTACTGCTGCAACCCAGATTCACATATATAGTTATTTATGAGAGGCAACCTGGCCGAGTGGTCCAAGGCACTGGTGTTAGTCACCAGTCTCTTCGGAGGCCTAGGTTCAAATCTTACCGCTGGTATACGATTATGTTTGAAAGACTGCAGTGTGAAAAGACATCGAAAATGCAGTTTTTGGTGGAAAAATTTATTCTCTTTTAGAATTAATTTATTTTAGTTACAAAAGGTTTTTAACCCAATTAATTTCCTTTAAAATGAGCTATTGAACAACCCTCTACGATGTTCCAGTGCCAAGCTATTCGTGGAAAAGAAAAAAAAAGAAAAGAGAAAAAAATATCCCGTTTGGGGAGAATAACGTGGTTAAAGTCAATTTTCTTGATTTTCAAGCCAATATATTTCCCTTGCTGTTCAAGCCAAGGGACAGAAAGTTTCCTATACAGGGGTTTCGGACAAGGCGGTTCTAATAGTGTACTTTTTGTTTTGATCTGACTCCTTTGTTAGGAACTATGGGTTTTTATATTTCTTAACATTGGACGTGATCGTCTCTTACTAGAATCCTAGCTACCGCTGCGACCCGGATTAACATTGGACGTGATCGTCTCTTACTAGGTTACTAGCTACCGCTGCAACCCGGATTCAAATCTTACCGCTGGTATACGATTATGTTTGAAAGACTGCAGTGTGAAAAGACATCAAAAATGCAGTTTTTGGTGGAAAAATTTATTCTCTTTTAGAAATAATTTATTTTAGTTACTATAGATTTGTAACCCAAATAATTTCCTTTCAAATGAGCTATTGAACAACTCTCTAAGATGTTCCAGTGCCAAGCTATCTCTGGAAACAAAAAAAAAATCCCGTTTAGGCAGAATGTTGTAGTAGCTGCCACTTTTCTTGATTTTCAAGCCAATATATTTCCCTGTTCAAGCCAAGGGATAGAAAGTTTACTATACAGGGGTTTCGGATAAGGCGGTTCAAATGGTGTACTTTTTGTTTTGATCTGACTCCTTTTTTAGGAGCTATGGGTTTTTATATTTCTTAACTTTGGACGTGATGATCGTCTCTTACTAGGTTGCTAGCTACCGCTTCAACCCGAAAATAATTATAATATTTTTGTTAATTAAAAAAGGTTTCTATATACAGAAACTTTCTTTAAAATGAGCCATTACACAGCTCTTTATTATGACCTAGAACTGTTTGATTTAATACTTCAGTTACTATGAGTTACAGTTCGTTCCTTATTGTAACTAGGTTGCTGGCTACCGCTGCAACCCAGATAATTGACAAACACCATTTATGATGAGCTATATTTGTCCTTATATATGATGAGCTATATTCATATGGCTTGCATAGCTAAATGCAACCCGGATGGCGTATAAAATTTAGTACAGGCAAGAGGTCGTTCTTTATTGTAAGCTAGCTACCGCTGCAACCCGGATAATAAACTGATTACAAACAGGAAAAAGCCTACGGATTTTTCTTCTTTGAAATAGTAAGAGACGAACCTTAAACAATCAAGAAGCTAACTAATTCCAATGTATACAATTGTTTGTTATTCCAATGATCTTTTAATGTAAACTTGTTTGAGTCATAAACTAGGAAGAGACTCCGGGTTACAGCTGCCGCTGCAACCCGGTTATCGCTGCAATCTGGATAGCTTGCAGCTATCCCTGGAACCAACATATATCATTAACTATGGGCAAGAGATCGTTCTTTACTGTAATTTTAGAAATAATTTATTTTAGTTACTATAGATTTTTAACCCAATTAATTTCCTTTAAAATGAGCTATTGAACAACCCTCTACGATGTTTCAGTGCCAAGCTATCTCTGGATACAAAAGAAAAGAGAAAAAAATATTCCGTTTAGGCAGAATGTTGTAATAGCTGCCACTTTTCTTGATTTTCAAGCCAATATATTTCCCGTGCTGTTCAAGCCAAGGGACAGAAAGTTTCCTATACAGGGGTTTCGGACAAGGCGGTTCTAATGGTGTACTTTTTGTTTTGATCTGACTCCTTTTTTAGGAACTATGGGTTTTTATATTTCTTAACATTGGACGTGATCGTCTCTTACTAGGTTGCTAGCTACCGCTGCAACCCGGATAATGGGTAGATACTGGGGTGACAAAAGCTATAATGAAAAAATTAAATTCTCTGCGAGGTTGTACCGAAGAACGCATAAGGACAAAGGGAAAAATTACATTCAGAAATACAAGAAGATGGCAAAAATGCAGGCTGATCTTTGTAAATTGAGAAACATTTTACGCATGTTTTATCGGGATCACGAAAAGTATTCAAAATTACAGATTAAAATTATCTTTGAAAGAGCGGATGCTGTTCAAAAGTCGGCTAGAAATGCTTTGGCAAAGCTTCATAGTAATATCAAAAAGAAATGTTGTCAGTTTAATGAAAAGCTTTCAAGGTATGGACTGACAACTGCGGAACAGTTTATAGATACAATGGAAAATGTTCGACAACACAGTGAATATACAGAGGCGTACTTCTTAGAAAATTCGTATATTAATTATGGAAGGAGCAATTGCAGTTTATGTAGCAGCAATAAAAATATATATACAAGCATACCTATCAGCAGCGAAGGAAAAGCAATGTTTTTCAATTATGGCGAAAACGAGCCTGTTAGGGTTATTAGTATATGTGTTTGTAAGACTAATGATTTAGAACAAATTCCTGGAACACCGACTCAAGAAAAAAGTATTTCTAACTGTGTTTTAAACAATTCTTTTAGTTCTACTGAATATTTTACAATAATTATTAACTAAACCCATCCTTCATATTAGTCTAATGGTATGCTTTGTAGTTCAATTGCAATAGGCTATAGTTCGTTCTTTACTATAATTACTTTAAAAATTATTTTATTTTTAATTACAAAAGTGACTAGATGTTGCAATTTCCTTTAAAATGAGCTATTATACAGCTCTCTATGATTTTCCAGTGCCCAGCTAGTTGAGGAGGAAAATCAAGCGGAAAGAAAAAAATATCCCGTTTGTGGAGAATAACGTGGTTAAAGTCAATTTTCTTGATTTTCAAGCCAATATATTTTCTTTGTTATTCAAGCCAAAGAGTGATAAGTTTCCTTAATAGGGGTTTTGGACAAGGTGGTTCTAATGGTATAATGTTTGTTTTGACCTGACTCTTTTCTCAGGAGTTAGGGGTTTTTATATTTCTTAACATTGGACGTGATCGTCTCTTACTAGGTTGCTAGCTACCGCTGCAACCCGGACTATTGGAAATTACATAATCCCTATTTATGTTTCAGTTAACATGGGCAAGGTGTCGTTCTTTATTGTAATTGCTAGCTACCGCTGCAACCCGGATATCATTACAAACAGGAAAAAGCCTACGGCTTTTTCTTCTTTGAAATAGTAAGTGACGAAACTCAAGTAACTACCCCTGGAACCACCATGTATCAGTTACTATGGATGAGAGATCGTTCTTTACTGTATCACAAGACATCTTAGTAGCAATCCTTACGCGTGCTCGAGCTTTATTGCGTTTGGTGGCATTTTTATCTCTTTTAAATAAACTTTTCTTATATTTCAGGATGTTAGCTTTATTTTTTGTGTAGTAAAGTTTTCTATTAGTAGAAATTTGGATTGTTCTATTTTGATATTGTTTTTGGTTATTCTTTCTTTTTTTCCACTCGCGTGAGACCATATTTTTTCAAGATTTAAAATTATTAAGCACACAAAATCCCGTGTCGAGTATCTAAAACCTAGCATAAAACAAAACTAATTTTAAAATTTTCAGGTATTTATCTTGTTTGAATTACAAAATTAGTATTATTGGTTAGACACCATAAATATTTTTGCAGTTTAAATAATAAGTTTAGTGATTCTGGACTGAAAACTAAAATAATTGCAATTATGAGACAATAATATGGAGATATGTACTTTACGGGTTACAGGATACAATAATAAATTTGAACTGAGATGAAAAAAAAATTTCTTCCAGGAGACAAAAAGCAAAACTAATTTTAGAATTTTCATGTATTTTTGTTGTTTAAATTAAAAAATTACTATTACTGATTAGGCATCATAAATATTTTTGCAGTTTACATAATAATTTTAGCGATTAAGCCAAAAAAGAAAATTTTGGTTCCAGGAGTTTCGGTTACTATTGAGACAAGTAGCTATTATTACTATAGAGTTCATTACATGGACTGTTTTATTGCTTCAAAATTCAAATATCTTTGAAAAGACTGCAGTATGAAAATACATCAAAAATGCAATTTTTTTGACAAAATTGATTCTACTTTAAAAAGTATTTTATTTTTAAATACAAAAGTGACTAGATGTTGCAATTTCCTTTAAAATGAGCTATTATACAGCTCTCTATGATTTTCCAGTGCCCAGCTAGCTGAGCAGAAAGAAAAAGCGGAAAGAAAAAAATATCCCGTTTGTGGAGAATAACGTGGTAAAAGTCAATTTTCTTGATTTTCAAGCCAATATATTTTCTTTGTTATTCAAGCCAAAGGGAGGTAAGTTTCCTTTATAGAGGATTCGGACAAGGCGGTTCTAATGGTGTACTTTTTGTTTTGATCTGACTCTTTTTTTAGGAGTTGGGGGGTTTTATATTTCTTGACATTGGAGGTGATCGTCTCTTACTAGGTTGCTAGCTACCGCTGCAACCCGGATACCGCTGCAACCCAGATACTAACTACATCCAGCGACTATGACGTCATGGATCAATATTGTATATAAAAAATTAAGTTTTTCGTAAAAAATAATTAATTAAAAAAAATTAAGTGCAAAAGACGCTAGATCTAGAGATTTCCTTTAAAATGAGCTATTGAACAACTCTCTACGATGTTCCAGTGCCAAGCTATCTCTGGAAACAAAAGAAAAAAAAATATCCCGTTTGTGGAGAATAACGTGGTTAAAGTCAATTTTCTTGATTTTCAAGCCTTGCTGTTCAAGCCAAATTACAGAAAGTTTCCTATACAGAGTTTTTGGACAAGGCGGTTCTAATGGTGTACTTTTTGTTTTGATCTGACTTTTGTTTTAGGAGCTATGGTTTTTTTTTATTTCTTAGCATTGGACTCGATCGTCTCTTATTAGGTTGCTAGCTCCCGCTGCAACCCGGATGTTCTTTATTATAAAATCCTTTATGCTACTATAGTTAAGTGGCCTATAAAATTTAGTATAGGCAAGAGGTCGTTCTTTATTATAAATGTATTCATGAATGAGACCTTTTGCAGTTTTGACGTTTCTTATATAGTAATTATGACGTCACTGCATCAAAAATACAGTTTTTATTGAAAAAATTTATTCTCTTTTAAAAATAATTTATTTTAGTTACTATAGATTTTTAACCCAATTAATTTCCTTTAAAATGAGCTATTGAACAACCCTCTACGATGTTCCAGTGCCAAGCTATCTCTGGATACAAAAAAAGAAAAAAAAAAAGAAAAAAAGAAAAAAATATCCCGTTTGGGGAGAATAACGTGGTAAAAGTCTATTTTCTTGATTTCAAGCCAATATATTTTCTTTGTTATTCAAGCCAAAGGGCGGTAAGTTTCCTTTATGGAGGATTTGTACAAGGCGGTTCTAATGGTGTACTTTTTGTTTTGATCTGACTCTTTTTTTAGGAGCTACGGGTTTTTATATTCTTAACATTGGAGGTGATCGTCTCTTACTAGGTTGCTAGCTACCGCTGCAACCCGGATTGCTAGCTACCGCTGCAACCCGGATAAGTGGTATATAAAATTTAGTATAGGAAAGAGGTCGTTCTTTATTATAAAATTACAAGAAGTTTTTAACCCCATTAATTTTCTTTAAAATGAACCATTGAAGAACTCTCTACGATGTTCCAGTCCCAAGCTATCTGTTAAATTACTAACCTATACTATAATTAAGTGGCGTATAAAATTTAGCATAGGCAAGAGGTCGTTCTTTATTATAAACATAGGTAACTAAGGGCAAGAGTTCGTTCTTTACTATAAAACAGGCTCAGGTTCGATTCCCGGTGTGGGAAAATTTTTAACTCTATAATCTTCGAATATTTGAACCTTTTATAATTTATAATGATGTTTAATATAAATACTGTAATCTTAACTATATTGACTATAGTGAAGTTGCGTATGCAAGCTAGTATAGGGAAGAGTTCGATCTTTATTATAATTATGTATTCATGAATGATACCAATTACAGTTTTGACGTTTCTTATATAGTAATTATGACGTCACTGCATCAAAAATACAGTTTTTATTGGAAAAATTTATTCTCTTTTAGAAATAATTTATTTTAGTTACTATAGATTTTTAACCCAATTAATTTCCTTTAAAATGAGCTATTGAACAACCCTCTACGATGTTCCAGTGCCAAGCTATCTCTGGATACAAAAGAAAAAAAAAGAAAAAAATATCCCGTTTGGGGAAAATAACGTGGTTAAAGTCAATTTCTTGATTTTCAAGCCAATATATTTCCCTTGCTGTTCAAGCCAAGGGACAGAAAGTTTCCTATACAGGGGTTTCGGACAAGGCGGTTCTAATGGTGTACTTTTTGTTTTGATCTGACTCCTTTGTTAGGAACTATGGGTTTTTATATTTCTTAACATTGGACGTGATCGTCTCTTACTAGGTTGCTAGCTACCGCTGCAACCCGGATACAAACAGGAAAAAGCCTACGGCTTTTTCTTCTTTTAAATAGTAAGAGACGAAACTCAAACAATCAAGTAGCTAACTAAGTCCAATGTATGGAATGGTTTGTTATTTCAGTGATCGTCTTTTAATGTAAAAAAATATATATATACTGTAATCTTAACTATAGTAAAGTTGCGTATGCAAGTTAGTATAGGGAAGAGTTTGATCTTTATTATACTGGAAACAAAGAAAAGAGAAAAAAATATCCCGTTAAGGCGGAATGTTGTAGTAGCTGCCACTTTTCTTTATTTTTTAGTACTGATTTTTTAACTTGCGTGTAGCTTGCTTTGATATAACTATTATGTATTCATGAATGAGACCATTTACAGTTTTGACGTTTCTTATATAGTAATTATGACGTCACTGCATCAAAAAAACAGTTTTTATTGGAAAAATTTATTCTCTTTTAGAAATAATTTATTTTAATTACAAAAGGTTTTTAACCCAATTAATTTCCTTTAAAATGAGCTATTGAACAACCCTCTACAATGTTCCAGTGCCAAGCTATCTCTGGATACAAAAGAAAAAAGAAAAAATATCCCGTTTGGGGAGAATAACGTGGTAAAAGTCTATTTTCTTGATTTTCAAGCCAATATATTTTCTTTGTTATTCAAGCCAAAGGGCGGTAAGTTTCCTTTATAGAGGATTCGGACAAGGCGGTTCTAATGGTGTACTTTTTGTTTTGATCTGACTCTTTTTTTAGGAGCTACGGGTTTTTATATTTCTTAACATTGGACGTGATCGTCTCTTACTAGGTTGCTAGCTACCGCTGCAACCCGGATTCTGGTAGCAACTTTTTTCTTATGTTTGTTTCGGTAATCTTCATCATTATCATACCGTTCCCTGCTCTTTTGTCTAGCCTGCTCAATTGTTGCTTCTCTATAAAGTTTATCATTGTGATAACGCTCCTTGATCTTTTGTCTAGCCTGCTCAATTCTTGCTTCTCTGTAATGTTCATCATTACCATACCGTTCCTTGATCTTTTGTTTGGCTATCTCAATTTTTGCATGTCTATAATCTTCATCATTGTGATAACGTTCCCTGCTCTTTTGTCTAGCCTGCTCAATTGTTGCTTCTCTATAAAGTTTATCATTGTGATAACTCTCCTTGATCTTTTGTTTAGCCTGCTCAATTCTTGCTTCTCTGTAATGTTCATCATTACCATACCGTTCCTTGATCTTTTGTTTTGCTGTCTCAATTTTTGCATGTCTATAATCTTCATCATTGTGATAACACATCTTGCTGTTTTGTTTTGCTCTCTCAATTATTACTTCTCGATAAGCCTGGTCGGTTGAATACCTTTGTTTTGCTCTCTCAATTATTACTTCTCAATACACCTGGTCGGTTGAATACCTTTGCTTTTTTCTTTTCAAGTTACTATCTCTGTTGTTTTGTGTAGTACTCTTTTTTCAACTTGCGTATAGCCTGCTTTGATCTAACCATTATTCTAATCAAGAATGAGAGAATTTTCAGTTTTGACTTTCCTTATATACTAATTATGACGTCACTCTATTCACGTCATAGCTCTAATATAAAACTATGATGACGTTCATTATTTATCTAGTAGGGTTTCAGACAAGGTATTTCTAATGATGTACTTTTGTTTTGATCTGACTCTATTTTTAGGAGTTTTGGGTTTTTATATTTCTTAGCATTTGAGTGATCGTCTCTTACTAGGTTGCTAGCTACTGCTGCAACCCAAATTCACATATATATTTATTTATGAGAGGCAGCCTGGCCGAGTGGTCCAAGGCACTGGTGTTAGCCACCAGTCTCTTCGGAGGCGTGGGTTCAATTCTTACCGCTGGTATACGATTATGTTTGAAAGACTGCAGTGTGAAAAGACATCAAAATGCAGTTTTTGGTGGAAAAATTTATTCTCTTTTAGAAAAAATTTATTTTAGTTACTATAGATTTTTAACCCAATTAATTTCCTTTAAAATGAGCTATTGAACAACCCTCTACGATGTTCCAGTGCCAAGCTATCTCTGGATACAAAAAAAGAAAAAAAAAAGAAAAAAAAAAGAAAAAAATATCCCGTTTAGGCAGAATGTTGTAGTAGCTGCCACTTTTCTCGATTTTCAAGCCAATATATTTCCCTTGCTGTTCAAGCCAAGGGACAGAAATTTTACTATGCAGGGGTTTCGGACAAGGCGGTTCTAATGGTGTACTTTTTGTTTTGATTTGACTCTTTTTTTAGGAGTTAGGGGTTTTTATATTTCTTAACATTGGACGTGATCGTCTCTTACTAGGTTGCTAGCTACCGCTGCAACCCGGATCATAGTAATATCCAAAAGAATGTTGCATGTTTAGTGAAAAGCTTCCAAGGTATGGACCGGCAACTGTGGAACAGTTTACAGATGTAATGGGAAATCTTATTCATCACTGTGAATATATGGAGGCATAATTCTCCTTTACTTAGTTTTCAGCTTAAATTCGATGATCGAGCCTTTATGTACTAACTACATCCAACGACTATGACGTCATTGATCAATATTGTATATAAAATTAAGTTTTTCGTAAAAAATAATTGATTAAAAAAAATTAAGTGCAAAAGGTGCTAGATCTAGAGATTTCCTTTAAAATGAGCCATTGAACAACTCTCTACTATGTTCCAGTGCCAAGCTCTCTGTGGAAAAGAAGAAAGAAAAAAAAAATATCCCGTTTGTGGAGAACAACGTGGTTAAAGTCAATTTTCTTGATTTTCAAGCCAATATATTTTCTTTGTTATTCAAGCCAAAGGGCGGTAAGTTTCCTTTATAGGGGTTTCGGACAAAGCGGTTCTAATGGTGTACTTTTTGTTTTCATCTGACTCTTTTTTTAGGAGTTAGGGGTTTTTATATTTCTTAACATTGGACGTGATCGTCTCTTACTAGGTTGCTAGCTATCGCTGCAATCCGGATAACCTATACTATAATTAAGTGGCGTATAAAATTTAGTACAGGCAAGAGGTCGTTCTTTATTATAAAGGGAAAGAAAGTTTCCTATACAGGGGTTTCGGACAAGGCGGTTCTAATGGTGTACTTTTTGTTTTGATCTGACTCCTCTGTTAGGAACTATGGGTTTTTATATATCTTAACATTGGACGTGATCGTCTCTTACTAGGTTGCTAGCTACCGCTGCAACCCGGATTTCTTAGCATTGGACTGATCGTCTCTTACTAGGCTGCTAGCTACTGCTGCAACCCAGATTCACATATATATTATTTATGAGAGGCAGCCTGGCCGAGTGGTCCAAGGCACTGGTGTTAGCCACCAGTCTCTTCGGAGGCGTGGGTTCAAATCTTACCGCTGGTATAATGTTTGAAATACTGCAGTGTGAAAAGACTTCAAAAATGCAGTTTTTGGTGGAAAAATTTATTCTCTTTTAGAAATAATTTATTTTAGTTACTATAGATTTTTAACCCAATTAATTTCCTTTAAAATGAGCCATTGAACAACTCTCTACGATGTTCCAGTGCCAAGCTATCTCTGGAAAAGAAGAAAAAAGAAAAAAAAATATCCCGTTTAGGCAGAATGTTGTAATAGCTGTCACTTTTCTTGATTTTCAAGCCAATATATTTCCCTTGCTGTTTCAAGCCAAGGGACAGAAAGTTTCCTATACAGGGGTTTCGGACAAGGCGGTTGTAATGGTGTACTTTTGAATTTGATCTGACTCCTTTGTTAGGAACTATGGGTTTTTATATTTCTTAACATTGGACGTGATCGTCTCTTACTAGGTTGCTAGCTACCGCTGCAACCCGGATACTATAATTAAGTGGCGTATAAAATTTAGTACAGGCAAGAAGTCGTTCTTTATTATAACTTTTAATGTAAAAATATAAATACTGTAATCTTAACTATAGTGAAGTTGCGTATGCAAGTTAGTATAGGGAAGAGTTCGATCTTTATTATAATATATAGTAAATTAAATAAAAAAAATTAGTTTTTTTAACTGAAAGTAAGGAGCGAAATTAAAACTTAAAACGAGCAGAAATTATTCCGTATATGAAAGAGGCTGTCCCCTCCTCAACGCCTCGCTCTTTACGCTAAAGTTTTTCATTGTTAAAAAAAATACAGCTGTGAGAAAGTCAAACTTTAGCGTAAAGAGTGAGGCGTTGAGGAGGGGACAGCCTCTTTCATATACGGAATAATGTCTGTTCGTTTTAAGTTTTAATGTCGCTCCTTATTTTCAGTTAAAAAACTTGTTTTTTTTACTTAATTTTTGAACGTTTTTGAAAAATACAGGTTTTGATCTTGGCTCACTGTACATGAATAATTAAAACAAAATTTGCATATTAATTTACTTTTATTTGGTTAAATGGCTTATAATTACGTGTTTTTCTATTCACGTCATAGCTCTAATATAAAACTATGATGACATTCATTATTTATCTAGTAGGGTTTCAGACAAGGTGGTTCTAATGATGTACTTTTGTTTTGATCTGACTCTATTTTTAGGAGTTTTGGGTTTTTACATTTCTTAGCATTGGACTGATCGTCTCTTACTAGGTTGCTAGCTACTGCTGCAACCCAAATTCACATATATAGTTATGAGAGGCAGATTGGCCGAGTGGTCCAAGGCGCTAGTGTTACCCACCAGTCTCTTCGGAGGCGTGAGTTCAAATCTTACCGCTGGTATAGGATTATGATTTATGCACAAAAATCAAATATCTTTGAAAAGACTGCAGTATGAAAAGACATCAAAAATGCAGTTTTTAATTGAAAATTTATTCTCTCTTAGAAATAATTTATTTTAGTTATAAAAGATTTTTAACCCAATTAATTTCCTTTAAAATGAGCCATTGAACAACTTTCTACGATATTCCAGTGCCAAGCTATCTCTGGAAAACAAGAAAGAAAAAAGAAAAAAAATATCCCGTTTAGGCAGAATGTTGTAGTAGCTGCCACTTTTCTTGATTTTCAAGCCAATATATTTCCCTTGCTGTTCAAGCCAAGGGACAGAAAGTTTACTATACAGGGGTTTCGGACAAGGCGGTTCTAATGGTGTACTTTTTGTTTTGATCTGACTCCTTTTTAAGTAAATAATCTTCGAACATTGGAACCTTTTATAATATATAATGATGTATAATATAAATACTGTAATATTAACTATAGTGAAGTTGCGTATGCAAGTTAGTATAGGGAAGAGTTCGATCTTTATTATACTATCATAAAACAATTAATTAGCTTTCTACATGTATCTCATATGGTCTAGTGGCTTAGGATAGTTGGGTTTCAACCAATTAGCTTGGGTTCGAATCCCGGTGTGGGAATTATTTTTAAAACAAAATCCGGTGAAATTAATTAGCTAATTTGACAAGACATAGGTAACTAAGGGCAAGAGTTCGTTCTTTATTATAAATATATAATTTAGTATAGGCAAGAGGTCGTTCTTTATTATATACTTAACTATAGTAAAGTTGCGTATGCAAGTTAGTATAGGGAAGAGTTTGATCTTTATTATATAAAAATATATCCCGTCTATGCAGAATGTTGTAGTAGCTGCCACTTTTCTTAATTTTCAAGCCAATATATTTCCCTTGCTGTTCAAGCCAAGGGACAGAAAGTTTCCTATACAGGGGTTTCGGACAAGGCGGTTCTAATGGTGTACTTTTTGTTTTGATCTGACTCCTTTTTTAGGAACTATGGGTTTTTATATTTCTTAACATTGGGCACGATTGTCTCTTACTAGGTTTCTAGCTACCGCTGCAACCCGGATAAAATCACATTTAACCTCGTATGACGTCAAATATACCACATACCTATTTTCTTTGCCCTGTTGCAACAGTTATTATGAGATAGACTTCGGTCCTTACTATAATAACTGTAAATACAAACAGGAAAAAGCCTACGGCTTTTTCTTCCTTTAAATAGTAAGAGACGAAACTCAAACAATCAAGTAGCTAAATCCAATGTATGGAATGGTTTGCTATTTCAGTGATCGTCTTTTAATGTATTTAGTTCCTATGAGCTAGCGTTCGTTCTTTATTTCTTAATGTAATAAAAATAATTTGTTTTAATTAAAAAAGGTTTTTAACCCCATTAATTTCCTTTAAAATGAACCATTGAACAACTCTCTACGATCTTCTAGTGCCAAGCTGTCTGTTGAATTAATAACCTATACTATAATTAGGTGGCATATAAAATTTAGTATAGGCAAGAGGTCGTTCTTTATTATTATTGTATGCAAGTTAGTATAGGGAAGAGTTCGATCTTTATTATAATATTTTAGTACTGATTTTTTAACTTGCGTGTAGCTTGCTTTGATCTAACCATTATGTATTCATGAATGAGACCATTTACAGTTTTGACGTTTCTTATATAGTAATTATGACGTCACTGCATCAAAAATACAGTTTTTATTGGAAAAATTTATTCTCTTTTAGAAATAATTTATTTTAGTTACAAAAGGTTTTTAACCCAATTAATTTCCTTTAAAATGAGCTATTGAACAACCCTCTACGATGTTCCAGTGCCAAGCTATCTCTGGAGACAAAGAAAAAAGAAAAAAATATCCCGTTTGGGGAGAATAACGTGGTAAAAGTCTATTTTCTTGATTTTCAAGCCAATATATTTTCTTTGTTATTCAAGCCAAAGGGCGGTAAGTTTCCTTTATGGAGGATTTGGACAAGGCGGTTCTAATGGTGTACTTTTTGTTTTGATCTGACTCTTTTTTTAGGAGCTACGGGTTTTTATATTTCTTAACATTGGAGGTGATCGTCTCTTACTAGGTTGCTAGCTACCGCTGCAACCCGGATTTTAGGAGTTAAGGGTTTTTATATTTCTTAACATTGGACGTCATCGTCTCTTACTAGGTTGCTAGCTATCGCTGCAACCCGGATACAAGGGACAGAAATTTTCCTATAAAGGGGTTTCAGACAAGGCGGTTCTAATGGTGTACTTTCTGTTTTGATTCTTAACTTTTTTTTAAGGAGTTATGGGTATTTATATTTCTTAACATTGGATGTGATCGTCTCTTACTAGGCTGCTAGCTACCGCTGCAACCCAGATCTTAAGGAACATAATTAAAATAATCATCTATATAATGATTCCTTTTATTACTTCATATACAATGGGCTACAGTTCGTTTGTTAATGTAATAGAAATAAATTGTTTTAATTACAAAAGCTTTTTAACCCCATTAATTTCCTTTAAAATGAGCTATTGAACAACTCTCTACGATGTTTCAGTGCCTAGCTATCTGTGGAATTACTAACCCCATACTATTATTAAGTGGCGTATAAAATTTAGTATAGGCAAGAGGTCGTTCTTTATTATATATTTTCCATTGCATCTATAAACTGTTCCGCAGTTGCCAGTCCATACCTTGGAAGCTTTTCATTAAACTGACAACATTTCTTTTGGATATTACTATGAAGCTTTGCCAAAGCATTTTTAGCCGACTTTTCAACAGCATCCGCTCTTTCAAAGAGAATTTTAATCTGTAATTTTGAATACTTTTCGTGATCCTGGTAAAACATGCGTAAAATGTTTCTCAATTTACGAAGATCAGCCTGCATTTTTGCCATCTTCTTGTATTTCTGAATGTAATTTTTCCCTTTGTCCTTATGCGTTCTTCGGTACAACCTCGCAGAGAATTTTATTTTTTCATTATAGCTTTTGTCACCACAGTATCTACCCATTATTCTGGTAGCAAATTTTTTCTTATATATTTTATGGTGATCTTCATCATTGTGATAACGCTCCTTGATCTTTTGTCTAGCCTACTCAATTGTTGCTTCTCTATAAAGTTTATCATTGTGATAACGCTCCTTGATCTTTTGTCTAGCCTGCTCAATTGTTGCTTCTCTATAAAGTTTATCATTGTGATAACGCTCCTTGATCTTTTGTCTAGCCTGATCAATTCCTGCTTATCTGTACTCTTTATCATTATCATACCGTTCCTTGCTCTTTTGTCTAGCCTGCTCAATTGTTGCTTCTCTGTAATCTTCATCATTACCATACCGTTCCTTGATCTATTGTTTGGCTGTCTCAATTTTTGCATGTCTATAATCTTCATCATTGTGATAACACATCTTGCTGTTTTGTTTTGCTCTCTCAATTATTACTCCTCGATACGCCTGGTCGGTTGAATACCTTTGCTTTTTTCTTTTCCAGTTACTATCTCTGTTGTTTGCGTAGTACTGTTTTTTCAACTTGCGTATAGCTTGCTTTGATCTAACCATTATCTATTCAAGAATGAGAGAATTTAAAGTTTTGACTTTTCTTATATACTAATTATGACGTCACGGCGTAATGATTTTATTTCATGACTTCATGGCGCAATGGTATTATTTCATGACGTCTTCAGAAACAACAATATAATTTCGTGTTTTTCTATTCACGTCATAGCTCTAATATAAAACTATGATGACATTCATTATTTATCTAGTAGGGTTTCAGACAAGGTAATTCTAATGATGTACTTTTGTTTTGATCTGACTCTATTTTTAGGAGTTTTGGGTTTTTATATTTCTTAGTATTGGACTGATCGTCTCTTACTAGGTTTCTAGCTACTGCTGCAACCCAAATTCACATATATATTTATTTATGAGAGGCAGCCTGGCCGAGTGGTCCAAGGCACTGGTGTTAGCCACCAGTCTCTTCGGAGGCGTGGGTTCAAATCTTACCGCTGGTATACGATTATGTTTGAAAGACTGCAAGGTGAAAAGACATCAAAAATGCAGTTTTTGGTGGAAAAATTTATTCTCTTTTAGAAATAATTTATTTTAGTTACTATAGATTTTTAACCCAATTAATTTCCTTTAAAATGAGCTATTGAATAACCCTCTGCGATGTTCCAGTGCCAAGCTATCTCTGGATACAAAAAAAAAAAAAAAATCCCGTTTAGGCAGAATGTTGTAGTAGCTGCCACTTTTCTTGATTTTCAAGCCAATATATTTCCCTTGCTGTTCAAGCCAAGGGACAGAAAGTTTCCTATACAGGGGTTTCGGACAAGGCGCTTCTAATGGTGTACTTTTTGTTTTGATCTGACTCCTTTGTTAGGTACTATTGGTTTTTATATTTCTTAACATTGGACGTGATCGTCTCTTACTAGGTTGCTAGCTACCGCTGCAACCCGGATTGCTAGCTACCGCTGCAACCCGGACTAGCGATTCTGAACTAAAAAAAAATAAAATAAAAATTATTTTTTTCAATTTTTACGTCACGTCGCTCATTAAGTCATATATGGTTATTAGTACACAATAGGTTTTAGATATTACGTCATGTCACTTATTACGTCATATATGGTTATTAGTAGATAATCGGTAAAATATTCGTTCTTTATTATAATTATTTAATACTAACTACATCCAACGACTATGACGTCATTGATCAATATTGTATCTAAAAAATTAAGTTTTTCGTAAAAAATAATTAATTGAAAAAAAAATTAAGTGCAAAAGATGCTAGATCTAGAGATTTCTTTTAAAATGAGCTATTGAACAACTCTCTACGATGTTCCAGTGCCAAGCTATGTGTGGAAAAGTGGTAGTAGCTGCCACTTTTCTTGATTTTCAAGCCAATACATTTCCCTTGCTGTTCAAGCCAAGGGACAGAAAGTTTCCTATACAGGGGTTTTGGACAAGGCGGTTCTAATGGTGTACTTTTTGTTTTGATCTCACTCCTTTTTTAGGAACTATGGGTTTTTATATTTCTTAACATTGGACGTGATCGTCTCTTACTAGGTTGCTAGCTACCGCTGCAACCCGGATCTCTTACTAGGTTGCTAGCTACCGCTGCACCCGGATTCAAGCCAATATATTTCCCTTGCTCTTCAAGCCAAGGGACAGAAGGTTTCCTATATAGGGGTTTCGGACAAGGCGGTTCTAACGGTGTACTTTTTGTTTTGATCTGACTCCTTTTATAGGAGCTAGGGGTTTTTATATTTCTTAACATTGGACGTGATCGTCTCTTACTAGGTTGCTAGCTACCGCTGCAATCCGGATGAGAGACAGCAGGGCCGAGTTGTCCAAGGCGCTGGTGATAGCCACCAGTCTCTTCGGAGGAGTGGGTTCAAATCTTACCGCTGGTATACGATTATGATTTATGTACAAAAATCAAATATCTTTCAAAAGACTGCAGTATGAAAAGACATCAAAAATGCAGTTTTAGTGGAAAAATTTATTCTCTTTTAGAAATAATTTATTTTAGTTGCAAATATTTTTAACTCAATTAATTTCCTTTAAAATGAGCCATTGAACAACTCTCTACGATGTTCCAGTACGAAGCTATCTGTGGAAAAGAAAAAAAAATATCCCGTTTAGGCAGAATGTTGTAGTAGCCGCCAGTTTTTCTTGATTTTCAAGCCAATATATTTCCCTTGCTGTTCATGCCAAGGGACAGAAGGTTTCCTATACAAGGGTTTCGGACAAGGCCGTTCTAATGGTGTACTTTTTTGTTTTGATCAGACTTTTTTTTTTAGGAGTTATTGGTTTTTATGTTTCTTAACATTGGACGTGATCGTCTCTTACTAGGTTGCTAGCTACCACTGCGACCCGGATCCAGTGCCCAACTAGCCTAGGAGAAAAAAAAGCAGAAAGAAAAAAAGATGACGTTGGTGTGGTTTTTGCTTACGTTGGTGTGCTTTTTAGTTTATATCAAAACTAAATTCTATTACTAATAATTGCAAAAAACTCAGCAGTACCAGGCTGTCTAAAGCTAACACATGCTCTTTCTTCATAATGAAATAGTAAAAGACATAGGTTTACTCTTAAATAGGTTTCAGATATCTCTTAAACCAAGATCCCGATGTAAATTAAATAATCCCCATTTATAGTGAACTGTCTTATTCTTTATGTAATTCTCATTTATATTATCAATCCTTTATGTAACCATATCCTAAAAATTTATTTTATAATAATAGTTATTTTTGTTACTTTAATACTTCAGTTACTATGGGTTACAGTTCGTTCTTTATTGTAATTTCTATTCACGTCATATCTCTAATATAAAACTATGATGACATTCATTATTTATCTAGTTGGGTTTCAGACAAGGTAATTCTAATGATGTACTTTTGTTTTGATCTGACTCTATTTTTAGGAGTTTTGGGTTTTTATATTTCTTAGCATTGGACTGATCGTCTCTTACTAGGTTGCTAGCTACTGCTGCAACCCAAATTCACATATATATTTATTTATGAGAGGCAGCCTGGCCGATTGGTCCAAGGCACTGGTGTTAGCCACCAGTCTCTTCGGAGGCGTGGGTTCAAATCTTACCGCTGGTATACCATTATGTTTGAAAGACTGCAGTGTGAAAAGACATCAAAAATGCAGTTTTTGGTGGAAAAATTTATTCTCTTTTAGAAATAATTTATTTTAGTTACTATAGATTTTCAACCCAATTAATTTTCTTTAAAATGAGCTATTGAACAACCCTCTGCGATGTTCCAGTGCCAAGCTATCTCTGGATACAAAAGAAAAAAAAAAGATTTTTTAACTTGCGTGTAGCTTGCTTTGATCTAACCATTATGTATTCATGAATGAGACCATTTACAGTTTTGACGTTTCTTATATAGTAATTATGACGTCACGGTGTAATGATTTTATTTCATTACATCATGAAGCAATGGTATTATTTCATGACGTCTTCAGAAACAACAATATAATTTCGTGTTTTTCTGTTCACGTCATAGCTCTAATATAAAACTATGATGACTGACATTCATTATTGATCTAGTAGGGTTTCAGACAAGGTAGTTCTAATGATGTACTTTTGTTACTATATACTATATATTACCTATACTATAGTTAAGTGGCCTATAATTTAGTATAGGCAAAAGCTCGTTCTTTATTATAAAACCCCTAGCTAAAATAATGAAGATTATATGAATGAACCACAGGGTTCAGTTCCTTTGGACTTGAGTTCATTTTTACTATTATTCGTTACCACGAACTCTTTTATTATCAATAAAACCATGATATCGATGTTACTTATGAAATTCCCATTTACTGTATCGATCCTTTATGTAAAATTTTCCAATTTTTCCAACAACAATTGTTAACAACATTTTTTACTAAGCTTCAAACAAATATATTATAATCTATAAAATAACAAATTAACAAGTTCATCCATCAGCCTGGAATTCCAAGCCTTGGAGAAATGATTTGAAAACTTTCTTTTGTGTCGTCTCGTCCCTGAGATCTTATACTCACCTTGGCTGCAGTAAGGCGTGGCTCGTCACCGACTCCAGCAGAATTCCGAAACTAAAACATTGCATCATGCAACTGTGAACACTATGTGAAGTTTATTGGTTTTAGCATCAGGTTAGGTTAGGTTGGGTTAGGTTAGGTTAGGGTGCCTATGCCAAAATATTTGTGCTAATTGTTTTTTTTTTCTGTCTAGGCTCTAAGGCTTTATCGTCTATGGCTTTACAATCCACTGTCAAATGTGTTTCTCTTTCAATTTCCAAGGTATAGAAGGCTGACTAGACACAAAAAATGAGAAAAAGCAGCGTTGCTCCGAAACAGAATCAACATTTACGGGACAGAGTGGGATATAAACTATGCACTAAAGTTCGTTCTTTAATGTAAAAATTCGATGATCGAGCCTTTATGTAACCCGGATTAAAAAATTATTATCATATCTTATATGTAACTTTTATTTTATAAGTCTTCGATAGTCTAATGGTAAGAATGCCAACTTGTTACCTGGGAGAAGGGGGTTTGATTCCCCGTCGGGCAGAAATTTTAATATGTTGAATTAAAAGCACTATCTTTTCAATTTAAAATTTAAAAAAGAAACTTGTTTATTTATATTCTAGCTAAAATAATGAAGATAATATGAATGAACCACAGTGTTCAGTTTCTTTGGACTTGAGTTCGTTTTTTAACTATAAATACAAACAGGAAAAAGCCTACGGCTTTTTCTTCTTTTAAATAGTAAGAGACGAAACTCAAACAATCAAGTAGCTAACTAAGTCCAATGTATGGAATGGTTTGTTATTTCAGTGATCGTCTTTTAATGTAAATTAATTACAAAATATTTTAACCCCTTTAATTTTATTTAAAATGAGCCATTGAACAACTCTCTATGATGTTCCAGTGCTAAGCTATCTGTTGAACTACTAACCTATACTATAATTAAGTGGCGTATAAAGTTTAGTATAGGCAAAAGGTCGTTCTTTATTATAATTATGACGTCACTGCATCAAAAATACAGTTTTTATTGGAAAAATTTATTCTCTTTTAGAAATAATTTATTTTAGTTACAAAAGGTTTTTAACCCAATTAATTTCCTTTAAAATGAGCTATTGAACAACCCTCTACGATGTTCCAGTGCCAAGCTATCTCTGGAAAAGAAAGAAAAAAAAAAAGAAAAAAATATCCCGTTTGGGGAGAATAACGTGGTAAAAGTCAATTTGCTTGATTTTCAAGCCAATATATTTCCCTTGCTGTTCAAGCCAAGGGACAGAAAGTTTCCTATACAGGGGTTTCGGACAAGGCGATTCTAATGGTGTACTTTTTGTTTTGATCTGACTCCTTTGTTAGGAACTATGGGTTTTTATATTTCTTAACATTGGACGTGATCGTCTCTTACTAGGTTGCTAGCTACCGCTGCAACCCGGATTATGTATTCATGAATGAGACCATTTACAGTTTTGACGTTTCTTATATAGTAATTATGACGTCACTGCATCAAAAATACAGTTTTTATTGGAAAAATTTATTCTCTTTTAGAAATAATTTATTTTAGTTACTATAGATTTTTAACCCAATTAATTTCCTTTAAAATGAGCTATTGAACAACCCTCTACGATGTTCCAGTGCCAAGCTATCTCTGGATACAAAGAAAAAAAAAAGAAAAAAATATCCCGTTTGGGGAAAATAACGTGGTTAAAGTCAATTTTCTTGATTTTCAAGCCAATATATTTCCCTTGCTGTTCAAGCCAAGGGACAGAAAGTTTTCTATACAGGGGTTTCGGACAAGGCGGTTCTAATGGTGTACTTTTTGTTTTGATCTGACTCCTTTGTTAGGAACTATGGGTTTTTATATTTCTTAACATTGGACGTGATCGTCTCTTACTAGGTTGCTAGCTACCGCTGCAACCCGGATTCTGGTAGCAACTTTTTTCTTATGTTTGTTTCGGTAATCTTCATCATTATCATACCGTTCCCTGCTCTTTTGTCTAGCCTGCTCAATTGTTGCTTCTCTATAAAGTTTATCATTGTGATAACGCTCCTTGATCTTTTGTTTAGCCTGCTCAATTCTTGCTTCTCTGTAATGTTCATCATTACCATACCGTTCCTTGATCTTTTGTTTGGCTATCTCAATTTTTGCATGTCTATAATCTTCATCATTGTGATAACGTTCCCTGCTCTTTTGTCTAGCCTGCTCAATTGTTGCTTCTCTATAAAGTTTATCATTGTGATAACTCTCCTTGATCTTTTGTTTAGCCTGCTCAATTCTTGCTTCTCTGTAATGTTCATCATTACCATACCGTTCCTTGATCTTTTGTTTTGCTGTCTCAATTTTTGCATGTCTATAATCTTCATCATTGTGATAACACATCTTGCTGTTTTCTTTTGCTCTCTCAATTATTACTTCTCGATACGCCTGGTCGGTTGAATACCTTTGTTTTGCTCTCTCAATTATTACTTCTCAATACACCTGGTCGGTTGAATACCTTTGCTTTTTTCTTTTCAAGTTACTATCTCTGTTGTTTGTGTAGTACTCTTTTTTCAACTTGCGTATAGCCTGCTTTGATCTAACCATTATTCTAATCAACAATGAGAGAATTTTCAGTTTTGACTTTCCTTATATACTAATTATGACGTCACTCTATTCACGTCATAGCTCTAATATAAAACTATGATGACGTTCATTATTTATCTAGTAGGGTTTCAGACAAGGTATTTCTAATGATGTACTTTTGTTTTGATCTGACTCTATTTTTAGGAGTTTTGGGTTTTTATATTTCTTAGCATTGGACTGATCGTCTCTTACTAGGTTGCTAGCTACTGCTGCAACCCAAATTCACATATATATTTATTTATGAGAGGCAGCCTGGCCGAGTGGTCCAAGGCACTGGTGTTAGCCACCAGTCTCTTCAGAGGCGTGGGTTCAATTCTTACCGCTGGTATACGATTATGTTTGAAAGACTGCAGTGTGAAAAGACATCAAAATGCAGTTTTTGGTGGAAAAATTTATTCTCTTTTAGAAAAAATTTATTTTAGTTACTATAGATTTTTAACCCAATTAGTTTCCTTTAAAATGAGCTATTGAACAACCCTCTACGATGTTCCAGTGCCAAGCTATCTCTGGATACAAAAAAAGAAAAAAAAGAAAAAAAAAAGAAAAAAATATCCCGTTTAGGCAGAATGTTGTAGTAGCTGCCACTTTTCTTGATTTTCAAGCCAATATATTTCCCTTGCTGTTCAAGCCAAGGGACAGAAATTTTACTATGCAGGGGTTTCGGACAAGGCGGTTCTAATGGTGTACTTTTTGTTTTGATCTGACTCTTTTTTTAGGAGTTAGGGGTTTTTATATTTCTTAACATTGGACGTGATCGTCTCTTACTAGGTTGCTAGCTACCGCTGCAAAACGGATCATAGTAATATCCAAAAGAAATGTTGCATGTTTAGTGAAAAGCTTCCAAGGTATGGACCGGCAACTGTGGAACAGTTTACAGATGTAATGGGAAATCTTATTCATCACTGTGAATATATGGAGGCATAATTCTCCTTTACTTAGTTTCAGCTTAAATTCGATGATCGAGCCTTTATGTGGTACTAACTACATCCAACGACTATGACGTCATTGATCAATATTGTATATAAAAATTAAGTTTTTCGTTAAAAATAATTAATTAAAAAAAAAATTAAGTACAAATAGCACTACATCTAGAGATTTCCTTTAAAATGAGCCATTGAACAACTCTCTACTATGTTCCAGTGCCAAGCTCTCTGTGGAAAAGAAGAAAGAAAAAAAAAATATCCCGTTTGTGGAGAACAACGTGGTTAAAGTCAATTTTCTTGATTTTCAAGCCAATATATTTTCTTTGTTATTCAAGCCAAAGGGCGGTAAGTTTCCTGTATCGGGGTTTCGAACAAAGCGGTTCTAATGGTGTACTTTTTGTTTTCATCTGACTCTTTTTTTAGGAGTTAGGGGTTTTTATATTTCTTAACATTGGACGTGATCGTCTCTTACTAGGTTGCTAGCTACCGCTGCAATCCGGATAACCTATACTATAATTAAGTGGCGTATAAAATTTAGTACAGGCAAGAGGTCGTTCTTTATTATAAAGGGAAAGAAAGTTTCCTATACAGGGGTTTCGGACAAGGCGGTTCTAATGGTGTACTTTTTGTTTTGATCTGACTCCTCTGTTAGGAACTATGGGTTTTTATATATCTTAACATTGGACGTGATCGTCTCTTACTAGGTTGCTAGCTACCGCTGCAACCCGGATTTCTTAGCATTGGACTGATCGTCTCTTACTAGGCTGCTAGCTACTGCTGCAACCCAGATTCACATATATATTATTTATGAGAGGCAGCCTGGCCGAGTGGTCCAAGGCACTGGTGTTAGCCACCAGTCTCTTCGGAGGCGTGGGTTCAAATCTTACCGCTGGTATAATGTTTGAAATACTGCAGTGTGAAAAGACTTCAAAAATGCAGTTTTTGGTGGAAAAATTTATTCTCTTTTAGAAATAATTTATTTTAGTTACTATAGATTTTTAACCCAATTAATTTCCTTTAAAATGAGCCATTGAACAACTCTCTACGATGTTCCAGTGCCAAGCTATCTCTGGAAAAGAAGAAAAAAGAAAAAAAAATATCCCGTTTAGGCAGAATGTTGTAATAGCTGTCACTTTTCTTGATTTTCAAGCCAATATATTTCCCTTGCTGTTTCAAGCCAAGGGACAGAAAGTTTCCTACACAGGGGTTTCGGACAAGGCGGTTGTAATGGTGTACTTTTGAATTTGATCTGACTCCTTTGTTAGGAACTATGGGTTTTTATATTTCTTAACATTGGACGTGATCGTCTCTTACTAGGTTGCTAGCTACCGCTGCAACCCGGATACTATAATTAAGTGGCGTATAAAATTTAGTACAGGCAAGAAGTCGTTCTTTATTATAACTTTTAATGTAAAAATATAAATACTGTAATCTTAACTATAGTGAAGTTGCGTATGCAAGTTAGTATAGGGAAGAGTTCGATCTTTATTATAATATATAGTAAATTAAATAAAAAAAATTAGTTTTTTTAACTGAAAGTAAGGAGCGAAATTAAAACTTAAAACGAGCAGAAATTATTCCGTATATGAAAGAGGCTGTCCCCTCCTCAACGCCTCGCTCTTTACGCTAAAGTTTTTCATTGTTAAAAAAAATACAGCTGTGAGAAAGTCAAACTTTAGCGTAAAGAGTGAGGCGTTGAGGAGGGGACAGCCTCTTTCATATACGGAATAATTTCTGTTCGTTTTAAGTTTTAATGTCGCTCCTTATTTTCAGTTAAAAAACTTGTTTTTTTTACTTAATTTTTGAACGTTTTTGAAAAAATACAGGTTTTGATCTTGGCTCACTGTACATGAATAATTAAAACAAAATTTGCATATTAATTTACTTTTATTTGGTTAAATGGCTTATAATTACGTGTTTTTCTATTCACGTCATAGCTCTAATATAAAACTATGATGACATTCATTATTTATCTAGTAGGGTTTCAGACAAGGTGGTTCTAATGATGTACTTTTGTTTTGATCTGACTCTATTTTTAGGAGTTTTGGGTTTTTATATTTCTTAGCATTGGACTGATCGTCTCTTACTAGGTTGCTAGCTACTGCTGCAACCCAAATTCACATATATAGTTATGAGAGGCAGATTGGCCGAGTGGTCCAAGGCGCTAGTGTTACCCACCAGTCTCTTCGGAGGCGTGAGTTCAAATCTTACCGCTGGTATAGGATTATGATTTATGCACAAAAATCAAATATCTTTGAAAAGACTGCAGTATGAAAAGACATCAAAAATGCAGTTTTTAATTGAAAATTTATTCTCTCTTAGAAATAATTTATTTTAGTTATAAAAGATTTTTAACCCAATTAATTTCCTTTAAAATGAGCCATTGAACAACTTTCTACGATATTCCAGTGCCAAGCTATCTCTGGAAAACAAGAAAGAAAAAAGAAAAAAAATATCCCGTTTAGGCAGAATGTTGTAGTAGCTGCCACTTTTCTTGATTTTCAAGCCAATATATTTCCCTTGCTGTTCAAGCAAGGGACAGAAAGTTTACTATACAGGGGTTTCGGACAAGGCGGTTCTAATGGTGTACTTTTTGTTTTGATCTGACTCCTTTTTTAGTAAATAATCTTCGAACATTGGAACCTTTTATAATATATAATGATGTATAATATAAATACTGTAATATTAACTATAGTGAAGTTGCGTATGCAAGTTAGTATAGGGAAGAGTTCGATCTTTATTATACTATCATAAAACAATTAATTAGCTTTCTACATGTATCTCATATGGTCTAGTGGCTTAGGATAGTTGGCTTTCAACCAATTAGCTTGGGTTCGAATCCCGATGTGGGAATTATTTTTAAAACAAAATCCGGTGAAATTAATTAGCTAATTTGACAAGACATAGGTAACTAAGGGCAAGATTTCGTTCTTTATTATAAATATATAATTTAGTATAGGCAAGAGGTCGTGTTCTTTATTATACTATCAATAAATCCTATTTATAGTATTGATCCCTTATGTAGGTTGGTTTAATACTTCAGTTACTATGGGTTACGGTTTGTTCCTTAATGTAATGAAATAAAACTCATTTAAACATTTTTAGGATTGTATCTAATTTCTTTTCATGAAGTGAAATTTTTACTAAATATCCTAAATATTTTTGCAGTTTACAAAGTTATGCAGTTTCGCTCATACATTTTGCTTTTGTTACAATATAAATACTGTAACCTTAACTATAGTTAAGTTGCCTATACAATTTAGTATAGGGAAGAGTTCGATCTTTATTATAAAAAAAAGAAAAGAGAAAAAAAATATCCCGTTTGGGGAGAATAACGTGGTTAAAGTCAATTTTCTTGATTTTCAAGCCAATATATTTCCCTTGCTGTTCAAGCCAAGGGACAGAAAGTTTCCTATACAGGGATTTCGGACAAGGCGGTTCTAATGGTGTACTTTTTGTTTTGATCTGACTCCTTTGTTAGGAACTATGGGTTTTTATATTTCTTAACATTGGACGTGATCGTCTCTTACTAGGTTGCTAGCTACCGCTGCAACCCGGATTACAAGAGGCAGCCTGGCCTTGTGGTCCAAGACACTGGTGTTAGCCACCAGTCTCTTCGGAGGCGTGGGTTCAAATCTTGCCGCTGGTATACGATTATGTTTGAAAGACTGCAGTGTGAAAAGACATCAAAAATGCAGTTTTTGGTGGAAAAAATTTATTCTCTTTTGGAAATAATTTACTTTAGTTACTAAAGATTTTTAACCCAATTAATTTCCTTTAAAATGAGCTATTGAACAACCCTCTACGATGTTCCAGTGCCAAGCTATCTGTGGAAAAGAAAAAAGAAAAAAAAATATCCCGTTTAGGCAGAATGTTGTAGTAGCTGCCACTTTTCTTGATTTTCAAGCCAATATATTTCCCTTGCTATTCAAGCCAAGGGACAGAAAGTTTCCTATACAGGGGTTTCGGACAAGGCGGTTCTAATGGTGTACTTTTGAATTTGATCTGACTCCTTAGTTAGGAACTATGGGTTTTTATATTTCTTAACATTGGACGTGATCGTCTCTTACTAGGTTGCTAGCTACCGCTGCAACCCGGAAAATATAAATACTGTAATCTTAACTATAGTGAAGTTGCGTATGCAAGTTAGTATAGGGAAGAGTTTGATCTTTATTATATTACTATTGGCGAGAGATCGTTCTTTACTATAACTCTTACTAGGTTGCTAGCTACCGCTGTAACCCGGATATAGCTACCCCTGGAGCCACTGTATATCAGTTACTATTGGCAAAAGATCGTTCTTTACTGTAAAAAAGAAAAAAATATCCCGTTTGGGGAGAATAACGTGGTTAAAGTCAATTTTCTTGATTTTCAAGCCAATATATTTCCCTTGCTGTTCAAGCCAAGGGACAGAAAGTTTCCTATACAGGGGTTTCGGACAAGGCGGTTCTAATGGTGTAATTTTTGTTTTGATCTGACTCCTTTGTTAGGAACTATGGGTTTTTATATTTCTTAACATTGGACGTGATCGTCTCTTACTAGGTTGCTAGCTACCGCTGCAACCCGGATAATTGGTATGGTGAAATAATAATACGCATATGGCTCTTAAATCATACTTCTTTATGGTTCAATATGGTCTAGTGGCTAGGATAGTTAACTTTCACTTAACAGGCTCGGGTTCGATTCCCGGGGTGGGAAAATTTTTAACTCTATAATCTTCGAACATTTGAACCTTTTATAATTTATAATGATGCATAATATAAATACTGTATTCTTAACTATAGTGAAGTTGCGTATGCAAGTTAGTATAGGGAAGAGTTCGATCTTTATTATAATAACTAAGTTTATAATTTGTTCCTTATCATAATTAGCATTGGACTGATCGTCTCTTACTAGGTTTCTAGCTACCGCTGCAACCCAGATACCGCTGAAATCTGTATATTTTTGCAGCTACCCCTGGAACCACCGTATATCAGTTACTATGGGCGAGAGATCGGTCTTTACTGTAACAGTATCTACCCATTATTCTGGTAGCAACTTTTTCTTATATATTTTTCGGTAATCTTCATCATTGTGACAACGCTCCTTGATATTTTGTCTAGCCTGCTCAATTGTTGCTTCTCTATAATCTTTATCATTATAATACCGTTCCTTTCTCTTTTGTCTAGCCTGCTCAATTTTTACTTCTCGATACGCCTGGTCGGTTGAATACCTTTGCTTTTCTCTTTTCAAGATACTATCTCTGTTTTCTGTGTAGTACTGTTTTTTTAACTTGCGTGTAGCTTGTTTTGATCTAACCATTATGTAATTCATGAATGAGACCATATACATCTTTGTCGTTCTTAAATAGTAATTATGAAGTCATGGCGTAATGATTTTATTTCATGACGTCATGGCGTTATGATATTATTTCATTTCGTCTTCAGAAACAACAACATAATGTCGTGTTTTTCTATTCACATCATAGCTCTAATAAAACTTTGACGACATTCATTATTTATCTAGTAGGCTATCAGACAAGGTGGTTCTAATGATGTACTTTTGTTTTGATCTGACTCTATGTTTAGGAGTTCTGGTTTTGCTAGCTACCTTGTAATCTAGTTTTATTTGACAAAAAAAAGATCTTTTACAAGGAATCAGGCAGCTAACAAAGTCCAATATATGCGATGGTATGTTCTTTGAATGATCGTTTTTTAATGTAATTTTAAAAATAATTTATTTTATGATTAGAAAAGGTGTTTAACCCCATTAATTTCCTTTAAAATGAGCCATTAAACAACTCTGTACGATGTTCCATTGCCAAGCTATCTGTGGAATTACTAACCTATACTATAATTAAGTGGCGTATAAAATTTAGTATAGGCAAAAGGTCGTTCTTTATTATAATTTCTTAAGGAACATAATTAAAATTTCTTAATGTAATAAAATAATTTGTTTAAATTACAAAAGGTTTTTAACGCCATTAATTTCCTTTAAAATGAACCATTGAACAACTCTCTACGATGTTCCAGTGCCAAGCTATCTGTTGAATTACTAACCTATACTATAATTAAGTGGCTTATTTGATACTAATACAATTATAATAATTGTTTGATCAGACGTTTTTTTAAGGAGTTATGGGTTTTTATATTTCTTATATTTCTTAACATTGGAAGTGATCGTCTCTAGCTAGGTTGCTAGCTACCGCTGCAATCCGGATGTACGCTAGAGTTCTTTCTTTATTGTACCTTACTGTATTACAAGCAGGAAAAAGCCTATGGCTTTTTCTTAATTGGAATAGTAATAGACGACTTGGCTACAACCTACGATTATGACATCATTGATAAATCTTTAGTATTAATTATAATCTTATTTTAGTTAATATGGGCTGGAAATTTGTTCTTTACTATAATGAATTACAAGAAGTTTTTAACCCCATTAATTTTCTTTAAAATGAGCCACTGAACAACTCTCTACGATGTTCCAGTGCCATGCTATCTGTTGAATTACTAACCTATACTATAATTTAGTGGCGTATAAAATTTAGTATAGGCAAGAGGTCATTCTTTATTATAATTAAACCCGGATTATGTAATTAATAAGTTGCTAGCTACCGCTGCAACCTAGATATTCTTATTTCTGCTACCATGGGCTAAGGTTCGTTCTTTCATGTAAAACTAGCAAAACATTTTTTAAGTCTGATGAAGATTTAACTAATGTGTCAAAAGTAAGGTTGCAAGTCGACGATTTTGTTTTGGCCTTATTATAATTGGTATGATGAAATAATAATGTGCATATGGTTCTTAAATCCTAGTGCTTTATAGTCCCATATGGTCTAGCTGCTAGGATAGTTAACTTTCACTCAACAGGCCCGGGTTCGATTCCCGGTGTGGAAAATTTTTAACTCTATAATCTTCGAACAATTTGAACCTTTTATAATTTATAATGATGTATAATATAACTACTGTAATCTTAACTATAGTGAAGTTGCCTATGCAAGTTAGTATAGGGAAGAGTTCGATCTTTATTATAATTATTTTATAATTACAAAAAGTTTTTAACCCCATTAATTTCCTTTAAAATGAACCATTGAACAACTCTCTACGATGTTCCAGTGCCACGCTATCTGTTGAATTACTAACCTATACTATAATTAAGTGGCGTATAAAATTTAGTATAGGCAAAAGGTCGTTCTTTATTATAACAAAAGAAAGAAAGAAAAAAATATCCCGTTTGTGGAGAATAACGTGGTTAAAGTCAATTTTCTTGATTTTCAAGCCAATATATTTTCTTTGTTATTCAAGCCAAAGTGCGGTAAGTTTCCTTTATAGGGGTTTCGGACAAGGCGTTTCTAATGGTGTACTTTTTGTTTTGATCTGATTATTTTTTTAGGAGTTAGGGGTTTTTATATTTCATAACATTGGACGTGATCGTTTCTTACTAGGTTGCTAGCTACCGCTGCAACCCGGATGTAACTACACCTGGAACCGCCATATATCAGTTAGTATGGGAGAGAGATTGTTCTTTACTGTAAAATGGTATGATGAAATAATAATATGCATATGGTTCTTAAATCATGTTATTTTATAGTCCCATATGGTGTAGCGGATGGGACAGCTGGCTTTCATCTAGAAGGCCCGGGTTCGATTCCCGGTATTGGAAAATTTTTAACTCTATAATCTTCGAACATTAGAAGCTCTAAACCTTTTATAATTTATAATGAACCACATCGATCCTTTATGTAACTACTTGTGACTGTTAATGCTTTAAACAGTGACTGTTACTACTTGTGACGGTGACTACTTGTGACTGCTAATATTCTAATATTCTAATATTTTAGTTTTCCTTGTGCCCACCCACCTAAAATATAAGTATTACACTGCAAGTATTAAAAATTGTTAAAAAATGTTGTCCAACATTTAAATAGTTTTCCGTTTTTTGGAACGCTCATGCTTCAGAGCCATATTTTACCACTGTCATCACTGTAATTTCGAATATTCTAATCTTGGTTCGCAGACTTGTCTTTTTATTCTTCCAAACTTTTTTTTCAAGTGTCAAAAAACAGCCTGGGCCTTGACTATTCTACTTTAATATCTTCACTGCACCTCCAGTCCTTAATTATAATAACTTTTATTTTATAAGTCTTCGATAGTCTAATGGTAAGTATGCCCACTTGTTACCTGGGAGAAGCGGGTTTGATTCCCCGTCGGGGAGAACTTTTAATATGATGAATTAAAAGCGCTATCTTTTCAATTTAAAATTTAAAAAAGAAACTTGTTTATTTACATTCTAGCTAAAATAATGAAGAAAATATGAATGAACCACAGTGTTCAGTTTCTTTGGACTTGAGTTCGTTTTTTAACTATAAATACAAACAGGAAAAAGCCTACGGCTTTTTCTTCTTTGAAATAGTAAGAGACGAACCTCAAACAATCAAGTAGCTAACTAAGTCCAATGTATGGAATGGTTTGTTATTTCAGTGATCGTCTTTTAATGTAAATCTGTGGAATTACTAACCTATACTATAATTAAGTGGCGTATAAAATTTAGTATAGGCAAGAGGTCGTTCTTTATTATAACCCGGTGTGGGAAATTTTTTAGCTCTATAATCTTCGAACATTCGAACCTTTTATAATTAGAATTATGTATAATATAAATACTGTAATCTTAACTATAGTGGTTGCCTATGCAAGTTAGTATAGGGAAAAGTTCGATCTTTATTATAACTTTATATTCGTTCTTTATTATAATTTCGAACAAGGCGGTTCTAACGGTGTACTTTTTGTTTTGATCTGACTCCTTTGTTAGGAACTATGGGTTATTATATTTCTTAACATTGGACGTGATCGTCTCTAACTAGGTTGCTAGCTACCGCTGCAACCCGGATCAGATTCAGCGTATCAAAAACCTTATTTTAGAGGTTTCAAGCTCCTATGTTCAAAAATATGGAATTTGGTATTTTGTAGCAAAATTATTTAAAAATCCAATATGTTTGAAAGGACTGCAATATGGAAAGACAAATGATAAAAGCGGAACACAAGTGATAAAACTGATAAAATGAAGTTTTTTGTAAGTGATTCTTTTTTTTATAAGAAAAGGCACTAGAACTACTAATTTCTATTCAAATAAGCCCTCTCGCAAAATTTGAGGACCTCGATACGATCCCTCCTGGAAAAACGAAAAAGGCAAATAAACACACATCCAAGATCTTTCTTCTTGCAAAAAACACCAAATTTCACATTTTTGCAGATAGGAGCTTCAAAGCTCTTCAGTAAAGCTCGCTGATATACTGAAACTGATGTTGTGATTTTATTAAGATTCTGTGACTTTTAGGGGGTGTTACGTCCTTTTTTTGAAAATAAGGAAATTTCTTCAGGCTCTTAAGTATTGATGGATATGAGTAAACTTAATGAAACTTATATATTTAAAATCTGCATAAAAATCCAATTCTTTTTGTTGTATCTATTGATATTAAAATACCGTTTTTTAGAATTTAGGTTACTATTGAGACGAGTCACTCTTACTGTACAGTTCGTTACCATCAACTGTTTGAAATTAAAAATCAAAACTAATTCAAAATTTTCTTTTATTTTTCTATTTTTAATTAAAAAAATCAAAATTATTGCTCTGACAGCACAAATATTTTTACAGTTTACATTACAGTTTACAGTTACAGTTACAGTTACTTTAGTGATCCAAAAAAGTAAAATTATTTTATTTGAAATTTTCAGGAATTACTCTAGTTTCAATTCAACAATCAGATTTTTTGTTAAAAGTCTAAAGGACGTACTATATTTAAATAACTATATCTACATGCTTTTCATTACGTTAAAAACACTATTTTGATCTTCGTATGTAAGGTGATGTTAATACCATTTGCTATTACAGTCTTGTACAGTGTTGTATCCTTAGAGAGATGTATTTCTTAGGGTTGGACATGATCGTCTGTTACTAGGTTGCAAGCTACCGCTGCAACCCAGATCAAGTTGTCTACATAACTTATTATTGGCAAGAGTTCGTTCTTTATTATAGGTTACAAAACAAAAAAAATTTGTTCCAGGATACAATAATAACTTTGAACTTAGATGAAAAAAATTTTGGTTCCAGGAGACAAAAAGTAAAACTAATTATTGTAAAAAATTTTTAAAAAAAAGTAAAAAATAACATGGGCAAGGTGTCGTTCTTTATTGTATATGGACTAAGGTTCGTTCTTTCATGTAAAACTAGCAAAACATTTTTTAAGCCTGATGAAGATTTAACTAATGTGTCAAAAGTAAGGTTGCAAGTCGACGATTTTGTTTTGGCCTTATTATAATTGGTATGGTGAAATAATAATACGCATATGGCTCTTAAATCATACTTCTTTATGGCTCAATATGGTCTAGTGGCTAGGATAGTTAACTTTCACTTAGCAGGCTCGGGTTCGATTCCCGGGGTGGGAAAATTTTTAACTCTATAATCTTCGAACATTTGAACCTTTTATAATTTATAATGATGCATAATATAAATACTTTAATCTTAACTATGGTGAAGTTGCCTATGCAAGTTAGTATAGGGAAGAGTTCGATCTTTATTATAAATTCGATGATCGAGCCTTTATGTAACCCAGATTAAAAAATTATTATCATATCTTATATGTAACTTTTATTTTATAAGTCCTCGATAGTCTAATGGTAAGTATTCCCACTTGTTACCTGGGAGAAGGGGGGTCGATTTCCCGTTGGGGAGAACTTTTAATATGTTGAATTAAATGCACTATCTTTTCAATTTAAAATTTAAAAAAGAAACTTGTTTATTTACATTCTAGCTAAAATAATGAAGATAATATGAATGAACCACAGTGTTCAGTTTCTTTGGACTTGATTTCGTTTTTAACTATAAATACAAACAGGAAAAAGCCTACGGCTTTTTCTTCTTTTAAATAGTAAGAGACGAAACTCAAACAATCAAGTAGCTAACTAAGTCCAATGTATGGAATGGTTTGTTATTTCAGTGATTGTCTTTTAATGTAAAAATATAAATACTGTAATCTTAACTATAGTGAAGTTGCGTATGCAAGTTAGTATAGGGAAGAGTTCGATCTTTATTATAAATTTAATAATTCAGTTACTATGGGTTACAATTCGTTCCTTATTCTAACTTTTTTAGGAGCTAAGGGTTTTTATATTTCTTAACATTGGACGTGATCGTCTATTACTAGGTTGCTAGCTACCGCTGCAACCCGGATTATTGCTACCCACCGCTGCATCCCGGGCTACTAACAAACAGGAAAAACCCTACGGCTTTTTCTTCTTTGAAATGGTAAGAGACGAACGTACAATAGCTGAACCTAAGTCCAATGTATGCAATGGTTTGTTATTCCAATGATCGTCTTTTAATGTAAAATTATTCCAATAATCGTCTTTTAATGTAATTTTCAAACCAAATTAGCTACTATGGCCTTGAATTCGTTCTTTACAATAATGAGCAATATCAGTCCTTTATGTAAAATTTACTAACCTATACTATAGTTAAATGGCCTATATAATTTAGTATAGGCAAGAGGTCGTTCTTTATTATAACTTCGTTCCTTACTGTAATTACAAACAGGAAAAAGCCTACGGCTTTTTCTTCTTTTAAGTAGTAAGAGACGAACCTCAAACGATCAAGTAGCTAACTAAGTCCAATGCATGCAATAACTTTTTATTCCAATGATCGTTTTTTAATGTAACATATCAGTTACTATGGGAGAGAGATCGTTCTTTACTGTAAAAAATTGCTCAATCATTGACTTTACTTTATAGGAAAGAGATTGAAAATACTGCTGAGATCCTCTGATTTTTGATTGAACAGAAAACAAAGTCGCTTCCATCTCTCCATCACGGGAATGAAGCCTGTCTATAAATTGACGAGCATTTTGATTTGGTTTCACAGTCCGCAACATATGACCAACGCTATTACACATGTAAGAGAATTCTTGCAATTGGAAGCTGTGAAAAAGAAACTGTTTGTCAAGACGAAACTTAGTATGTCTGCTAAGAAGCCTTGATTTAAAATATTCTGCATTCCTAATCCGAAATGGTCTTGCCTTGTCACGCAAGCCATATTTGCCTTTCGGGAAAAGATTTGGAAACACTTTTAGATCAAGTTCTTCCTGAAATAAGTCTTCGCTCTCACCTTTTAGTTTCTTGATTTGAAATTGGTCAGTACCAAGATCTTTCATTTGCTTAAAATCTTCAATGAAGTCTTTTGGAACCGCTGAATTGAGAGGCTGGACAGAAAAATGTTCAACCAATGTAGATTTTGCGCTTTCTGTCAGTTTCTGAAGGATTGCAGCTTCCGGTATTTCAGGTAAATTATCAACACCAACCGCTTTTTCAGCAAGACGGGCTTCAAGTATTTTTTTTAAATCTTCTAGGGTGTATGCATGTATTGTTTTATAGAGACTGTTGTTCTCTCTTAACCACAACAGTGCTTCATGGACTTTTCTCAGATCTATTAGTGCAGTCCAAACATTCTTGTTGTAAGTAGGCTGACCATTGACAATGACTACAAAACTATCAATGTTAAGAAGTTTTTCAGGCTGAATATCTGCATTTGCTTGCACATCAACAGGTAGATATACTATTCTCCCCTTAAGAGCGTCAACAAGTTCTGTTCTAGGTCTCTTCAATGCAGTTACTTGCCCTAATCTGACGATCGTAAGACAAGGCATTACAAATCGAATCATTGCCATTTCAAAATTATTTAAACACTTTATACATTCCGGTGTACAGTCTATATGAAGGTTATTTAATACTGATCGGACATTCTCCTGACTTTTCAACATTTTCCCAGCACAGTAATCACAGACAAAGAATGAATCTATGACATCCTCTTTCCAACCTGTACATTGAATTAGTTGTTCTCTGTCATCTTTGGGTATGTCCTGTTGTAGGTGTTCTAAAATCGTGGCCATCATTACATCAAAACCTTTCTTATTTGAAAGGGATCTTAGACTCTTCAATTGGTATTTTGTCTTTATCTGCTCGCAACTGTCACAATGCATTGTGGGGTATACATCCCTGATGTTAGCTACCTTATCAAGGCTCTCACCAAATAATTTTATTATTGTATTTTCATCCACAGAAACTCTAATATTGCTATCACCGTAAATGAAGTCTTGACTATTATTACGACAGAGTCTACTTGACACTTCTTCTATGTAATGACTTAGTTCCTTGTACGAGCCCTCGACTTTTAGTAGATTAATATGTTGTATAATCTTACATTTTGATACTGCCTTATATACGCTATTAATGAAACAGTTCAAGACAGGAAAATGTGGAGCTAGTGCCCTTAGAGAACGCAAATAGCTCTGACATCCCTCATTTGGGCTACAGTATAACGAATGCCCATGCTTTCTTGTGTCCCTGTAATTGATTTCACAATAATCCAAGCCGCCAAGGTAGAAATTAACCACTTTGTCAGTTGAAAATTTTAATGCTATATTATTTTCAAGGATATCAAAAAGAATTTGACATAATTCAATATCCGTCGGATAGAGCTTGCAGATATCAGGGTGACATTGCCAAGTAACCTGCTGCCCAATTTTTGGTTTTGAATGTTTACTCAGATTGTTATAGGTGACTTCAGCCATCATAATTTCCTTGTCAGATCTAGATTCAGAGCATTCTTCAATAGTTGTCTCGTACTTTTCAGGACAGTTTGTTCTACTACACAGAGAATTTTTTGCCAAATATTCAGTAGAACTAAAAGAACTGTTTAAAACACAGTTAGAAATGCTTTTTTCTTGAGTCGGTGTTCCAGGAATTTGTTCTAAATCATTAGTCTTACAAACACATTTACTAATAACCCTAACAGGCTCGTTTTCGCCATAATTGAAAAACATTGCTTTTCCTTCGCTGTTGATAGGTATGCTTGTATATATGTTTTTATTGCTGCTACATAAACTGCAATTGCTCCTTCCAAAATTAATATACGAATTTTCAAAGAAGTACGCCTCCGTATATTCACTGTGTTGTCGAACATTTTCCATTGCATCTGTAAACTGTTCCGCAGTTGCCAATCCATACCTTGGAAGCTTTTCATTAAACTGACAACATTTCTTTTGGATATTACTATGAAGCTTTGCCAAGGAATTTCTAGCCGACTTTTCAACAGCATCCGCTCTTTCAAAGAGAATTTTAATCTGTAATTTTGAATACTTTTCGTGATTCCGATAAAACATGCGTAAAATGTTTCTCAATTTAGGAAGATCAGCCTGCATTTTTGCCATCTTCTTGTATTTCTGAATGTAATTTTTCCCTCTGTCCTTATGCGTTCTTCGGTACAACCTCGCAGAGAATTTAATTTTTTCATTATAGATTTTGTCACCCCAGTAACGCTCCTTGATCTTTTGTTTGGCTGTCTCAATTTTTGCTTCTCGATACACCTGGACGGTTGAATACCTTTGCTTTTGGTTTTTCTTATATTTGATGCGGTAATCTTCATCATTGTGATAACTCTCCTTGATCTTTTGTTTGGCTGTCTGAATTTTTGCATGTCTATAATCTTCATCATTGTGATAACACATCTTGCTGTTTTGTTTGATTACTTCTCGATATGCCTGGTCGGTTGAATACCTTTGTTTTTTTCTTTTCAAGATACTATCTCTGTTGTTTGTGTAGTACTGTTTTTTCAATATCCGTGCAGCTTGCTTGATTGAAACCATTATGTAATTATGAATGTGAACTTTTACAGTTCTGAAGCTTCTTATATAGTAATTATGACGTCACAAGGTAATGATTTTATTGACGTCATAGCGCAATGATATTATTTCATGACGTCTTCAGAAACAACAATATAATTTCGTGTTTGTCTATTCACATCATAGCTCTAACAAAATTTAATTAGAGTTCGTTCTTTATTGTTATGTTAGCATTGGACGTGATCGTCTCTTATTGTGATATTCATGAATGAGACCATTTACAGTTTTGACGTTTCTTATATAGTAATTATGACGTCACTGCATCAAAAATACAGTTTTTATTGGAAAAATTTATTCTCTTTTAGAAATAATTTATTTTAGTTACAAAAGGTTTTTAACCCAATTAATTTCCTTTAAAATGAGCTATTGAACAACCCTCTACGATGTTCCAGTGCCAAGCTATCTGTGGAAAAGAAAAAAAAAAAGAAAAAAGAAAAAAGAAAAAAATATCCCGTTTGGGGAGAATAACGTGGTTAAAGTCAATTTTCTTGATTTTCAAGCCAATATATTTCCCTTGCTGTTCAAGCCAAGGGACAGAAAGTTTCCTATACAGGGGTTTCGGACAAGGCGGTTCTAATGGTGTACTTTTTGTTTTGATCTGACTCCTTTGTTAGGAACTATGGGTTTTTATATTTCTTAACATTGGACGTGATCGTCTCTTACTAGGTTGCTAGCTACCGCTGCAACCCGGATAAAAAAGAAACTTGTTTATTTACATTCTAGCTAAAATAATGAAGATAATATGAATGAACCACAGTGTTCAGTTTCTTTGGACTTGAGTTCGTTTTTTAACTATAAATACAAACAGGAAAAAGCCTACGGCTTTTTCTTCTTTTAAATAGTAAGAGACGAAACTCAAACAATCAAGTAGCTAACTAAGTCCAATGTATGGAATGGTTTGTTATTTCAGTGATCGTCTTTTAATGTAATAAGGGCAAGAGTTCGTTCTTTACTATAATTATACAGCTCTCTATGATTTTCCAGTGCCCAGCTAGCTGAGCAGAAAGAAAAAGCGGAAAGAAAAAAATATCCCGTTTGTGGAGAATAACGTGGTAAAAGTCAATTTTCTTGATTTTCAAGCCAATATATTTTCTTTGTTATTCAAGCCAAAGGGAGGTAAGTTTCCTTTATAGAGGATTCGGACAAGGCGGTTCTAATGGTGTACTTTTTGTTTTGATCTGACTCTTTTTTTAGGAGTTGGGGGTTTTATATTTCTTGACATTGGAGGTGATCGTCTCTTACTAGGTTGCTAGCTACCGCTGCAACCCGGATTTATGGTGAACTATATCGGTCCCTTATGTAAGTTGCTAGCTACCGCTGCAACCCGGATAATAAACTGATTACAAACAGGAAAAAGCCTACGGCTTTTTCTTCTTTTAAATAGTAAGATACGAACCTCAAACAATCAAGTAGCTAACTAATTCCAATGTATGCAATTGTTTGTTATTTCAACGATCGTCTTTTAATGTAAAATTACATAATCCATATTTATGTTTCAGTTAACATGGGCTAGGTGTCCTTCTTTATTGTAATTCGTTCTTTATAATATTTAATGTTCGTTCTTTACTGTAATAAAATTATTAAGCACACAAAATCCCGTGTCGAGTATCTAAAACCTAGCATAAAACAAAACTAATTTTAAAATTTTCAGGTATTTATCTTGTTTGAATTACAAAATTAGTATTATTGGTTAGACACCATAAATATTTTTGCAGTTTAAATAATAAGTTTAGTGATTCTGGACTGAAATAAAATAATTGCAATTATGAGACAATAATATGGAGATATGTACTTTACGGGTTACAGGATACAATAATAAATTTGAACTGAGATGAAAAAAAAATTTCTTCCAGGAGACAAAAAGCAAAACTAATTTTAGAATTTTCATGTATTTTTGTTGTTTAAATTAAAAAATTACTATTACTGATTAGGCATCATAAATATTTTTGCAGTTTACATAATAATTTTAGCGATTAAGCCAAAAAAGAAAATTTTGGTTCCAGGAGTTTCGGTTACTATTGAGACAAGTAGCTATTATTACTATAGAGTTCATTACATGGACTGTTTTATTGCTTCAAAATTCAAATATCTTTGAAAAGACTGCAGTATGAAAATACATCAAAAATGCAATTTTTTGACAAAATTGATTCTACTTTAAAAAGTATTTTATTTTTAAATACAAAAGTGACTAGATGTTGCAATTTCCTTTAAAATGAGCTATTATACAGCTCTCTATGATTTTCCAGTGCCCAGCTAGCTGAGCAGAAAGAAAAAGCGGAAAGAAAAAAATATCCCGTTTGTGGAGAATAACGTGGTAAAAGTCAATTTTCTTGATTTTCAAGCCAATATATTTTCTTTGTTATTCAAGCCAAAGGGAGGTAAGTTTCCTTTATAGAGGATTCGGACAAGGCGGTTCTAATGGTGTACTTTTTGTTTTGATCTGACTCTTTTTTTAGGAGTTGGGGGGTTTTATATTTCTTGACATTGGAGGTGATCGTCTCTTACTAGGTTGCTAGCTACCGCTGCAACCCGGATACTTAACTATAGTAAAGTTGCGTATGCAAGTTAGTATAGGGAAGAGTTTGATCTTTATTATATAATGGAAACAAAGAAAAGAGAAAAAAATATCCCGTTAAGGCGGAATGTTGTAGTAGCTGCCACTTTTCTTGATTTTTTAGTACTGATTTTTTAACTTGCGTGTAGCTTGCTTTGATCTAACCATTATGTATTCATGAATGAGACCATTTACAGTTTTGACGTTTCTTATATAATAATTATGACGTCACTGCATCAAAAATGCAGTTTTTGGTGGAAAAATTTATTCTCTTTTAGAAATAATTTATTTTAGTTACTATAGATTTTTAACCCAATTAATTTCCTTTAAAATGCGCTATTGAACAACTCTTTACGATGTTCCAGTGCCATGCTATCTGTGGAAAAGAAAGAAAAAAAGAGAAAGAAAAAAATATCCCGTTTGGGGAGAATAACGTGGTAAAAGTCTATTTTCTTGATTTTCAAGCCAATATATTTTCTTTGTTATTCAAGCCAAAGGGCGGTAAGTTTCCTTTATGGAGGATTTGGACAAGGCGGTTCTAATGGTGTACTTTTTGTTTTGATCTGACTCTTTTTTTAGGAGCTATGGGTTTTTATATTTCTTAACATTGGAGGTGATCGTCTCTTACTAGGTTGCTAGCTACCGCTGCAACCCGGATTGCTAGCTACCGCTGCAACCCGGATTAAAAGTACCAACTGATCCGATCCTGTTTTTTACTTCTAGTCGTGTGAGAGGCATATAAGGAGGATTACCACTTACTGGTCTTAATTGAAGAAAATCTCCCAAAAATACGCAGTTAGCATTACCCATTGGCAAATCAACTGCCAATATTTCTGATAGTCTTAAATGAATGTAGGTTAAAAGAAGAGACGAAACCATACTAATTTCATCAATAATAAAAAGTCTTGTCTCCTTAAGTGTCTTTCTCAAAGTAAGAAGTTTTTCAGTGGAGAGAGGTGTGTATTTTGTGGTGTTTTCCTGATCAATAGCTAAACTTAAACAACTATGTATTGTTAAACCATTTATGCTATGTGCAGCAATACCAGTAGGTGCCATAACTACAACGGGACAATCTTCATTCTTGAACTTGTTGCAAAGTAGTCTTCTCACGACACTGATAACCCTAGATTTTCCTGTACCCCCACATCCAGATACAATCAACTTCAAAGATGTTGCACCATTGCGCTTGGTAACTGAGTCTAAAATTTTGTCAACAACTCTCTTTTGATCAATATTGAGCGACTCATAATCATTTTTCAACCATTCTTCGGTGTCACCATTTAAAATCTGTTTGTTTGTGTCTAACAAATCCTCCATAGCATCTGCTGCTCTGTCAATGACTCCTCCCTGAATTGCATTTTCTGGGTCATCTTCAATGTTTTCATCAATATTTTCTGCCTTCAGAATTTCTTTGCACGTTCTCGGACCCTTTCTTCAAATTCTATATCGCTTTTCCTCTTAACAACAAATTTTTCATGGTAAGCTACCATGTCGGGATAGTTTACACTTTCAACACAGTAGGTTTCGTAGTTGCTATTTCCACTGACTACTAGTTCATTTTCATTTTTCCAAGGTTTAAACAATTTTAAAAGATCTCCATAATAAGCATTTTTCTTCTCGTCAGTTTCAAATGGGTTTACCTTTCTGTGCTGTATGATATACGGTTTAAAAAGCCTTTTTCTGAGGTAGAAGGACCCGTCAGTTAACATCATATTATCATCAGTACCATTACGCTCCCGTTCATACCAAGACAATAACTGAAAAAGACTGATATTTTCCATATGTTCCGGTCTTTTAGGGTATATATCAATAACCCAGTGGGCAATGTACAGATCACTACTCTGTGGATCGTTTTTTAGCAAGCTTTTCAAGCTCCTCATACCTTCTCAGTGTCCTCTTTACCTCGCTCTTTTTCGCAAGGTCAATATATCTAAATTGCCTAGAAATACTATACAATTTAGTACCAAGAAGCCTATCAGCAGCTTCAACTGCTCCAACTTGACGGGTTTTTATGGACTTCAACAAGTAGGACATAGTTCGTTGACCAAGACTTTTGCATGCATTATTTACTTCCTCCCACATTGCTTCTATTTCGACACTCTCTGCTTTTGTCATGTAATCGGTAATGTAATACGGTAATTTAGAGCCCAAATGGCCAATATATTGAACATCAATGTTTGCTTGATTAGCAATAAGTAACGCAGGAGAATAGTCATTTATATAACGCTCGTCATCTCTTCGAAGCAGATGATATATTCTTTTTCTTGGCTTTTTACGGTTTGTACCATGAGCCAAGCAGTCAAGGATGTCATATAATTCTGTTCGTTCCTTTGTAGGACGAGGAAAGCCAAACTTACAATACGTAACCCATCTTCCTCTTTTTCTCTTATTCTTTTACAGTATTTATTACAGCGGTGCACTTGATGGTCTTTGACCAGTTTGTGAAGAGTTGGACTAGTCAATCTATTTCGTATTTCACAAGTTATAATACTATTGATATACTGAATCACTTCAGACGCTGTTGATTTCCCAATAATAGGAGCATCTTCAATCCACAACACACAGTGTACATGAGGCGCACCTCGTTTCTGATACTCGATACGCCAGAAATGATCCTTAATTTTACCAAACAAAGGATTTGTCTTTGAACAAATTAGCTCATTAAATATAGGTGTCCATTTTTGGTCAAAGTGCATGGAAACTGCAATTGGATCTAGACACGTCAACTCTGCTGGGGTCATTTTTGCCACACCAGGTAAGTTCTTATGGACAGTCCGTAAATATTCAATAAATTCAGGAGAGTACCACTCAGCACATGAAACTGTCAGAAACAAAGTCGGTGGACCCAATTGCTCAATCATTGACTTTACTTTATAGGAAAGAGATTGAAAATACTGCTGAGATCCTCTGATTTTGATTGAACAGAAAACAAAGTCGCTTCCATCTCTCTATCACGGGAATGAAGCCTGTCTATAAATTGACGAGCATTTTGATTTGGTTTCACAGTCCGCAACATATGACCGACGCTATTACACATGTAAGAGAATTCTTGCAATTGGAAGCTGTGAAAAAGAAACTGTTTGTCAAGACGAAACTTAGTATGTCTGCTAAGAAGCCTTGATTTAAAATATTCTGCATTCCTAATCCGAAATGGTCTTGCCTTGTCACGCAAGCCATATTTGCCTTTCGGGAAAAGATTTGGAAACACTTTTAGATCAAGTTCTTCCTGAAATAAGTCTTCGCTCTCACCTTTTAGTTTCTTGATTTGAAATTGGTCAGTACCAAGATCTTTCATCTGCTTAAAATCTTCAATGAAGTCTTTTGGTACCGCTGAATTGAGAGGCTGGACAGAAAAATGTTCAACCAATGTAGATTTTGCGCTTTCTGTCAGTTTCTGAAGGATTGCAGCTTCCGGTATTTCAGGTAAATTATCAACACCAACCGCTTTTTCAGCAAGACGTGCTTCAAGTATTTTATTTAAATCTTCTAGGGTGTATGCATGTATTGTTTTATAGAGACTGTTGTTCTCTCTTAACCACAACAGTGCTTCATGGACTTTTCTCAGATCTATTAGTGCAGTCCAAACATTCTTGTTGTAAGTAGGCTGACCATTGACAATGACTACAAAACTATCAATGTTAAGAAGTTTTTCAGGCTGAATATCTGCATTTGCTTGCACATCAACAGGTAGATATACTATTCTCCCCTTAAGAGCGTCAACAAGTTCTGTTCTAGGTCTCTTCAATGCAGTTACTTGCCCTAATCTGACGATCGTAAGACAAGGCATAACAAATCGAATCATCTCCATTTCAAAATTATTTAAACACTTTATACATCCCGGTGTACAGTCTATATGAAGGTTATTTAATACTGATCGGACATTCTCCTGACTTTTCAACATTTTCCCAGCACAGTAATCACAGACAAAGAATGAATCTATGACATCCTCTTTCCAACCTGTACATTGAATTAGTTGTTCTCTGTCATCTTTGGGTATGTCCTGCTGTAGGTGTTCTAAAATCGTGGCCATCATTACATCAAAACCTTTCCTATTTGAAAGGGATCTTAGACTCTTCAATTGGTATTTTGTCTTTATCTGCTCACAACTGTCACAATGCATTGTGGGGTATACATCCCTGATGTTAGCTACCTTATCAAGGCTCTCACCAAATAATTTTATTATTGTATTTTCATCCACAGAAACTCTAATATTGCTATCACCGTAAATGAAGTCTTGACTATTATTACGACAGAGTCTACTTGACACTTCTTCTATGTAATGACTTAGTTCCTTGTACGAACCCTCGACTTTTAGTAGATTAATATGTTGTATAATCTTACATTTGATACTGCCTTATATACGCTATTAATGAAACAGTTCAAGACAGGAAAATGTGGAGCTAGTGCCCTTAGAGAACGCAAATAGCTCTGACATCCCTCATTTGGGCTACAGTATAACGAATGCCCATGCTTTCTTGTGTCCCTGTAATTGATTTCACAATAATCCAAGCCGCCAAGGTAGAAATTAACCACTTTGTCAGTTGAAAATTTTAATGCTATATTATTTTCAAGGATATCAAAAAGAATTTGACATAATTCAATATCCATCGGATAGAGCTTGCAGATATCAGGGTGACATTGCCAAGTAACCTGCTGCCCAATTTTTGGTTTTGAATGTTTACTCGGATTGTTATAGGTGACTTCAGCCATCATAATTTCCTTGTCAGATCTAGTTCTAGAGCATTTTTCAATAGTTGTCTCGTACTTTTCAGGACAGTTTGTTCTACTACACAGAGAATTTTTTGCCAAATATTCAGTAGAACTAAACGAACTGTTTAAAACACAGTTAGAAATGCTTTTTTCTTGAGTCGGTGTTCCAGGAATTTGTTCTAAATCATTAGTCTTACAAACACATTTACTAATAACCCTAACAGGCTCGTTTTCGCCATAATTGAAAAACATTGCTTTTCCTTCGCTGTTGATAGGTATGCTTGTATATATATTTTTATTGCTGCTACATAAACTGCAATTGCTCCTTCCAAAATTAATATACGAATTTTCTAAGAAGTACGCCTCCGTATATTCACTGTGTTGTCGAACATTTTCCATTGCATCTATAAACTGTTCCACAGTTGCCAATCCATACCTTGGAAGCTTTTCGTTAAACTGACAACATTTCTTTTGGATATTACTATGAAGCTTTGCCAAAGAATTTCTAGCCGACTTTTCAACAGCATCCGCTCTTTCAAAGAGAATTTTAATCTGTAATTTTGAATACTTTTTGTGATTCCGATAAAACATGCGTAAAATGTTTCTCAATTTACAAAGATCAGCCTGCATTTTTGCCATCTTCTTGTATTTCTGAATGTAATTTTTCCCTCTGTCCTTATGCGTTCTTCGGTACAACCTCGCAGAGAATTTAATTTTTTCATTATAGATTTTGTCACCCCAGTAACGCTCCTTGATCTTTTGTTTGGCTGTCTCAATTTTTGCTTCTCGATACACCTGTACGGTTGAATACCTTTGCTTTTGGTTTTTCTTATATTTGATGCGGTAATATTCATCATTGTGATAACTCTCCTTGATCTTTTGTTTGGCTGTCTCAATTTTTGCATGTCTATAATCTTCATCATTGTGATAACACATCTTGCTGTTTTGTTTTGCTCTCTCAATTATTACTCCTCGATACGCCTGGTCGGTTGAATACCTTTGTTTTGCTCTCTCAATTATTACTTCTCGATACGCCTGGTCGGTTGAATACCTTTGTTTTGCTCTCTCAATTATTACTTCTCGATACGCCTGGTCGGTTGAATACCTTTGTTTTGCTCTCTCAATTATTACTTCTCGATACGCCTGGTCGGTTGAATACCTTGTTTTGCTCTCTCAATTTTTACTTCTCGATGCGCCTGGTTGGTTGAATATTTTTGCTTTTCTCTTTTCAAGATACTATCTCTGTTGTTTGTGTAGTACTGTTTTTTCAACTTGCGTGCGACTTGCTTGATTGAAACCATTATGTAATTATGAATGAGAACATTTTCATCTTTGTAGTTCTTAAGTAGTAATTATGACGTCACAGCGTAATGATTTTGTTGACGTCATAGAGCAATGATATTATTTCATGACGTCTTCAGAAACAACAATATAATTTCATGTTTTTCTATTCACGTCACAGCTCTAATATAAAACTATGATGACATTCATTATTTATCTAGTAGGGTTTCAGACAAGGTAATTCTAATGATGTACTTTTGTTTTGATCTGACTCTATTTTTAGGAGTTTTGTTATGTTTTTAGCATTGGACTGATCATCTCTTACTAGGTTGCTAGCTACTGCTGCAACCCAAATTCACATATATATTTATTTATGAGAGGCAGCCTGGCCGAGTGGTCCAAGGCACTGGTGTTAGCCACCAGTCTCTTCGGAGGCGTGGGTTCAAATCTTACCGCTGGTATACGATTATGTTTGAAAGACTGGAGTGTGAAAAGACATCGAAAATGCAGTTTTTGGTGGAAAAATTTATTCTCTTTTAGAAATAATTTATTTTAGTTACAAAAAGTTTTTAACCCAATTAATTTACTTTAAAATGAGCTATTGAACAACCCTCTACGATGTTCCAGTGCCAAGCTATCTGTGGAAAAGAAAAAAAAAGAAAAAAGAAAAAAATATCCCGTTTGGGGAGAATAACGTGGTTAAAGTCAATTTTCTTGATTTTCAAGCCAATATATTTCCCTTGCTGTTCAAGCCAAGGGACAGAAAGTTTCCTATACAGGGGTTTCGGACAAGGCGGTTCTAATGGTGTACTTTTTGTTTTGATCTGACTCCTTTGTTAGGAACTATGGGTTTTTATATTTCTTAACATTGGACGTGATCGTCTCTTACTAGGTTGCTAGCTACCGCTGCAACCCGGATTGCTAGCTACCGCTGCAACCCGGATAATTACACCTGGAACCACAATATATCAGTTAGTATGGGAGAGAGATCGTTCTTTACTGTATCGTCTCTTACTAGGTTGCTAGCTACCGCTGCAACCCGGAATAGACTCCAAAAGTGTAATTAGATCTCTAGCTCTCCTTCCCTAATGAATTTGGTTGAAATTCAACGAACCCTTCTGTTAAGTGCTTTGTCGGCGAAAGATTAGGCTAGCCCTTGCTTCTTCTCCAATGAGGTCAAATCTGTCTCTGACTTTAAAAAATAATGCATGAATGGCACATCAAATGTCACATCCGACTAAGTTTGGTTGAGATCAACAAAGTTCTTAGAATTGTTTTTATGAAATTGCACAGCATAACTTGGACATCATCTTTTACTTACCACCGAGGTTTGGGAAGCTTTTCTGGTAACGTCTTGGTGTTAAAGTTTTGGGATCCCCTCTTCACATGCAAACTTCTCAAACACACAACTAAGATAATTAACCATACTTCCCAACAAAGTTTGGTTGAAATAAGGCAACTCGTTTTGGTAAGTGTAATGATAAGAATTTAGGGACCTCTTCTTCCCTACAAGGTTGGATTGGAGACGGAACCCTGAAAGGCTTTATTTCCGATAAATCCTGATTTTGACCATGATACCGACGAAACTTACAAAATTCCAATTTACAGTATCAATCTCTTATTTATTACCTGCTAATGATCGTCTTTTAATATATATACATAGATTCTCACTGCCGCGTTTCTTCTAAACATAGACTTTTTGAGCCTTTTCTTGATGTCATGACATCCAAAATGACCTTAAATTACAAGTGGTGCCCTTATAGAATTATTTTTTTATTGGACCTTTAACTTTTGCCTCGGCTTGTCTTTTGCTATTATGAATTATAGAAAAGATCGATCTGGGTAGAATGTATTATTATTTTTTTTTTGTTTAGACCAGGGCACTTTGTATCGAAGGAGTTGTTGTAGGAACTGCGAAAAGCGCTCATTCGATTGAAAATAAAAAGGACTAATGCCCTTTTTAATAGTTGAAAGTGATTGAAGGGCAACTAGTCCCCCACCCACGCCCACTCTCCCATTCGCCCATTATGTTTAAGGCCAGAACATAATTTGCACTTTATTGAAAAAATAGAAATGTTTTTACTTTCATAACTTTAATAAAAAAAATAATATTAACATTTTGATTACTAAATATCAGTATATGTATATTAAACTGACAATTCACACTAATTTTTATTTTTTCAGTAAAGTGCAAATTATGTTCTGGCCTTGGGAAGGCATAGGGGTTTTGAGCCCTACTCATGTTAATTTCTGCTTGTTTTGAGTTTGACTCGGTTATTTATTGTAATGTATAAAAAACCGAATTGACATATACCATTTATGATGAACTTTATCGGTCCTTTATGTATAACTCATTTTAATAGTAGAACTCTTTCTAATTGATTACAAACAGGAAAAAGCCTAAGGCTTTTTCTTCTTTGAAATAGTAAGAGACTAGCCTCAAATAATCAAGTAGCTAACTAAATTCAATGTATATAATTGGTTTTTATTCCAATGATCGTCTTTTAATGGAAAATTTTAATATATTGACCTTAAATATAACTGTACTAGCCTATACTATACTTAAGTGGCCTATAAAATTTAGTATAGGCAAGAGGTCAATCTTTACTGTATCAATATATCTCCCTTGCTGTTCAAGCCAAATAACAGAAAGTTTACTATACAGGGGTTACGGACAAGGCGGTTCTAATGGTGTACTTTTTGTTTTGATCTAACTTTTTTTAGGAGTTGTGGGTTTTTATATTTCTTAACATTGGAAGTGATTGTCTTGCCAAGCTATCTGTGGAATTACTTACCTATACTATAATTTAGTGGCATATAAAATTTAGCATAGGCAAAAGGTCGTTCTTTATGATACTAGCCTCAAATAATCAAGTAGCTAACTAAATCTAATGCATGTAATTGGTTTTTATTCCAATGATCGTCTTTTAATAAAAATTTTTAATATATTGACATTAAATATAACTGTACTAGCCTCTACTATGCTTAAGTGGCCTATAAAATTTAGTATAGGCAAGAGGTTGTTCTTTACTGTACCAATATATTTCCGTTGCTGTTCAAGCCAAATAACAGAAAGTTTACTATACAGGGGTTTCGGACAAGGCGGTTCTAATGGTGTACTTTTTTTATCTTCCTTTTTTGCAGGAGTTATGGGTTTTTATATTTCTTAACATTGGACGTGTTGGTCTTGCCAAGCTATCTGTGGAATTACTAACTTATACTATAATTAAGTGGCGTATAAAATTTAGTATAGGCAAAAGGCCGTTCTTTATTATATTCCAAAACCAAACTGCATTTTCTATGACGTGAAAGGCCCTTTTATTAGAAAATCTTCCATAAAATAATTTTATTTCGTGGTTCGCTAAGGTTATTATACAAACTACAAAAACATTTCTGGTGTCTGAGCAATAATTCTAATATTTTTATTAAAACTAGGAAAATACCTGAACATTTTAAAATTAGTTTCTAAAATTAGTTGGGTTCTAGATATTTTAACACGTGGTATAATTTTAACATAATTTTACAGTCTAAAATGGATTTAAAAATTGAAATATTGGATATTCATCTTAGTCGGATCTCAGAAATCCCTAAGAAAGACGTATTTGTCAAAGTAAAAATTGGAGGCTATAAATACACAACAATGTATTACGAATCACCGGAAAAATCGATAATTTATCTGATAGTAGATAAATTATTCCGAAAGATGGAGTTCCACTTGAAGAAAAGGTATTTCCTTAATCGCTATGGAAAAGGAAAAATTGGCGAAAATCATCTCATTTTAGAGTCAATTTTCGGCAAAAGACGAATGGAAATTAGAATATTCAACGGAATATTAATCCCTTACTACGGTGGATTTGAACCCACAAACCTCCAATCATGAGGTGCACTTTCATCCATTGTGCTGTAGTAAGGTTTTCATTGATTTGATTTTTCCATAAAACTGTGTAAATACGGATAAATAGATTTTGATAAACGTATTCTAATGGCAATCTTTGGAAATTTCAATTGAATCATTTTAAATTAGAGTATAGATAAGACTATGTTATTATATGACAATCAGTATCAGTTTTCAGTTCTATATATATTATTTAATATTTTAATCACTATGGCTAGTGTTTGTTCTTATAGTTATTACGTGTTTGAGTCTTAAATTACAATCTTTTTTATTTACTATGGGCTGAAGTTCATTCTTCATTATATTATTCAAGCCAAAGGGCGGTAAGTTTCCTTTATAGAGGTTTCGGACAAGGCGGTTCTAATGGTGTACTTTTTGTTTTGATCTGAATCTTTTTTTAGGAGTTGGGGGGTTTTATATTTCTTTACATTGGAGGTGATCGTCTCTTACTAGGTTGCTAGCTACCGCTGCAACCCGGAATATATAAATACTGTAATCTTAACTATAGTGAAGTTGCGTATGCAAGTTAGTATAGGGAAGAGTTTGATCTTTATTATAATTTGATCTGACTCCTTTTTTAGGAACTATGGGTTTTTATATTTCTTAACATTGGACGTGATCGTCTCTTACTATGTTGCTAGCTACCGCTGCAACCCGGATACCGCTGCAACCCGGAATATCTTCTGTCGGTTGAATACCTTTGCTTTTCTCTTTTCTAGATGCTATCTCTGTTTTTGTGTAGTACTGTTTTTTAAAATTACGTATAACTCGCTTAGAAGGCTTGTATCAAGTACCAATAACCTAACAGCAAATAAAGCTAATTTTTAAATTTTCAGGTATTTTGTTCGTTTGAATGAAAGATTAAAATTATTGCTCGGATATCATAAATATTTTTGCGGTTTACATAATAACTTTAGCAATTCTAAACTGAAAAATAAGATATATAAAAAAATTGAATTTTTCGGTCTGAAATACATATTAAATCTCACGTCAGGTAGTTATTATGTACTAGCTACATTAAATGACTATGACGTCATGGATCAATATTGTACATAAAAAATTAAGTTTTTCGTAAAAAATTGATTCTATTTAAAAAAAATTAAGTAAAAATGGCACTAAATCTAGAAATTTCCTTTAAAATGAGCCATTGAACAATTCTCTACGATGTTCTAGTGCCACGCTATCGGTGGAAAAGAAGAAAGAAAAAAATATGCCGTTTGTGGAGAATAGTGTGGTTAAAGTCAATTTTCTTAATTTTCAAGCCAATACATTGTCTTTGCTATTCAAGCCAAAGCGCGGTAAGTTTCCTTTATAGGGGTTTTGGACAAGACGGTTCCAATTTTGTTATTTTTGTTTTTATCTGAATCTTATTTTAGGAGTTAGGGGTTTTTATATTTCTTAACATTGGACGAGATCGTCTCTTACTAAGTTGCTAGCTACCGCTGCAACCCGGATGCAACCCTACAAACAGGAAAAAGCCTACGGCTTTTTCTTCTTTGAAACAGTAAGAGATGAACCTCCAATGATCAAGTAGCCAACTTATTCCAATGCATGCAATAGTTTTTTATTCCAATGATCGTCTTTCAATGTAATAACTATTTCATTATTTACTATGGGGCATTATCGTCTCTTACCGGGTTCTAGCTACCGCCTCAACCCGGGTAGGCTGTAAGCTACTATTACAACCCGGATTCCACTTACTGTGGGCTATAACTCGTCCTTTAATGTAATCAAGTAGCTAGCTAATTCCAATGTATGCAATTGTTTGTTATTCCAATGATCGTCTTTTATTGTAATTTTTAACCCCACTAATTTCCTTTAAAATGAGTCGTTGAACAACTCTCTACGATGTTACAGTGCCAAGCTATCTGTTGAATTACTAACCAATACTATAATTAAGTGGCGTATAAAATTTAGTATAGGCAAGAGGTCGTTCTTTATTATAAAAATTACAAACAGGAAAAAGCCTACGGCTTTTACTTCTTTGGAATAGTAAGAGACCATCCTCAAATAATCAGACAGCTGTTCTTTATTGTATTATTTATTTAAAATATAGGCGAGAGATCGTTCTTTACTGCAATGTTATTGTACTAATGGTGTACTTTTTGTTTTGATCCTACTCCTTTTTTAGGAGCTATGGGTTTTTATATTTCTTAAAATTGAACGTGATCGTCTCTTACTAGGTTGCTAGGTACCTCTGCAACTCGGATCAAGCCAAAGAACGGTAAGTTTGCTATATAGAAGTTTTGGAAAAGGCAGTTCTAATAGTATACTTTTTGTTTTGATCTGAATCTTTTTCAGGAGTTATGGGTTACTTTAGTATTTACTATAGGGCGTGATCGTCTCTTACTAGGTTACTAACTACCGCTGCAACCCGGATGATTACAAACAGGAAAAAACATACGACTTTTTCTTCTTCGAAATAGTAAGAGACTAGCCTAAAATAATCAAGTAGCGAACTAAATCCAATGTATGTAATTGGTTTTTATTCCAATGATCGCCTTTAATGGAAAATTTTAATATATTGACCTTAAATATAACTGTACTAGACTATACTATACGTAAGTGGCCTATAAAAATTTAGCATAGGGAAGAGGTCGTTCTTTACTGTAAATTAGATGTGTTTAAATGGATAATAGTTGCTGTTTGTACTAACCAGGGCCCAAGTACCCATGTATTGCAGAAAATCTTAAGTTTTGAACTTATTTCATATTCACCGGCACAGTTTGAGGTTGTGCAAATTGGAAGCACTGTCTTGAGAACTAGCAGTAAGTGTGCTTAATTAGAATATCTGAAAGACTCTCTTACCATCGGAAAGTGGCCAACTGAATTACTGAGTTTCAAGAGGCAGCAAGTGTTGGAATTGTTGTAGATTTTATGCCCTTTACAAGAGACCAACCTCCTAGGAGGGATGAAATTTTAGTAGACTTTGCTAAAAGGACTTTTAAATATCTCATAGGGAAACTTTTGAAACAAATAACTGATCTTCATGTTGTGGCAGACCGTTATGATGGACTATTTAAAGACATGAGGGCTGTGAAATCGTTTCTTTGAAAGGCAGTAGTGGTTTTCATGAACAGCGTGGAAACAGGCTTGGAAAATCCTTTTCAATTCAACTGAATATGGTTCTCGAGTAGCAGCAGTAGCAGTTTTACTAGTAGCAGCAGAGTAAGTAGTAGCAGTTTTACTACTAGTGGTAGTGGTAGTAGTATCACAGGATATAGTAGTAGTACTAGCCGTTACCATACCCAGGCTTGAAATCAAATCCTTTATTGTGGTAAAGCTTTCTAATTTGGTTAATTATTAAATTAGTAAAAATATATATGACGCAAATATAAAGTTTTCAAAATACCACTTTTTAAGATAAGGATACAAATCGTGGAATGTGTGGGCTTGGAGGGAACTCGCTCAATAACCAATTTCTGGCTAAATGCGTCAATTTAGCGGAAGGACGTGGTTAGGTTTTTCATATATATACCCCAATTTTTGAGACTGAAGGCAGATCTTTTGACATGCTTGCTGAACCTCTGCCCGTTTATTTTCTCATTAGAAATACCTTGGACTTTGTCTTATCATTGTAAGTGTCTAAGTTTCTTATTTATATTTTATTGTTGTTTTATTGAGACTTGTGGGCTACTTGGGACAGCCAGTCCCAGTAGACAGATTATATCAGATTATATATTATGGTAAATGAATAAAAGTATTGTATTTTAGACGACCTCTCTACGATCTATTTTTAGCTCCTCGAACATCCCCAGTCGGTACGCCTCATTGGTTCGGTCATAGCCTAAGGCACGCTACCAAAAGTTTAATTACCTTAGGGCCAGAGTTTATCTCCCCTATAAAGGGAGAATAAAGGTATCTACGACTACAACCCCCAAATACCACAAATAACGCTTCACAACAACTGGTGGTCGCTAGAAAAACTGGGTCGAGAAGGCTAGATAAAAATAGTAAATTGAAATAAAATGGCTTTACCAGAGGAAAAAATGACTTCCCTATCAACAGTACTTGAAATTGCAAAAATTATACCAGAATACGCGGGAAATTCAGATGTGGATGAATTTATCGAAAAATTAAAAATTTTCGACGAACTAACAGAATTGTTTGAAGATAAGGTCAAAGAGCAATGCGTTGCAGCCAGATTAAAGGGAAGCGTCCTTAAATATTTTGAAGCAATTAAGGAAAAAGAGCCCAAGGACATCAGTACGCTAATTGAATCTTTTAAAACAAGATTCATTGAGACAAGCATCTCCGAGAGGCTAAGAACAGAGGTAGTCACATTCGATACCTCAACTAGTATCAGGGAATATGCAGACACAATTTGTAGATCCGTGTGTTTACAATCAGAGAAAGGCGGAAATGACGAGACAGTACAGAAAGTACAACTACATAATTTTACCCAAGGGTTACCAAAAAAGTTATTAAGACTAATATTATCGCGAAAACCTGAAAATTTAGAGCAGGCTATAATACTAGTCGAAACAGAGGTAAAAATTGACGAGGCTATGAAAAAGTTTGACCAAATGTCAATAAATAACACAGGAGCCCAAGAAAATATAAAATATGAAAGAGGACAGAAAAGGGTGAACTTTGAAGAGCCAAATCGTGAACCAAAAAGGCGCGACGGAGGCCGAAAGTCGCCCGTCTAGGGAGATAGCTGACAAATTACACGACCTTGAGAGATTAGCAGCTAATAACTATAGAAAATATGGGCACCCTCCCCCACCAAAGACAGATAGTTGGGGAGCCAACAAGGATAGATCAAAAATATATAGAAATAACCAGGAAATAAACAAACAAATTAAGCGAAAATTTTATTGATATTATTGTAGCAAACCAAACCACTATGCAGCAGATTGCTGGCATAGAATACGAAAAGAAGGCCAGACGTACAAGATAAGACACCAATTCAGAACGCAGGGGGACAGATATTTAGGAAGACAGGGAACAAATAATACTTGGCAAACACCTAATAATATTCCTGAATTTAGGCCCAGAAGGCAAACATTTAACAATACCCAGGGTCAAAGTAGCAGCGCTGAAGAAAACTGGGATAATCCCAGAAATTTTTGGCTAAACAGTGGGTATTTAAACGGAGAAAAACCAGCCTGTAAGGGTCGACAGAGCTGTTTCCTTACAAAGACCCCTATATAGTTTAGAATGTTGTGATACAAATGCAGATAATAATAACCTACCGATTCTGCGTTGTTTTAAAATTGAGTGTTTTCAAAATTTACCATGTTTACTAGATACAGGCGCATCTAAATCATAAATTCGAGAGGAAGTCTTTAATAGGTTTCCTCCTAGTGTCAAAAATCGAGTAAGCAGATGCCAAAATACCCTAACATCAGTGACAGGGCACAAGCTGACAATTTTGGGAGAATGTCCACTAAAATTTAGTGCAGGGGATAAAGAAATAACAGTAACAGTAATAATATGCAAGCAGCTACCATTTCCTTGTATTCTAGGAGTAGATGGCATCAGAAAATATGGGATTGTATGGGAACCCATATCATATACAATCACAATAAACCAGGCAAATGAAAGTAATAGCCAAATTTGCGTAACAACAAATAAAGAAAGTGAAGGTTCAAATTATAACCTAAAAATAAGCGGAAAAGTCACAATAGAAGGGGGAACGACAGCTCAAGTTCTAGCTACACTAAATGAAAAAGATGGAAAGGTTAAAACGATGGATGCCGTGATAGGGGGGTACACCATAAAAGAATACCCAATGATTTTCGTGGAAAATCAAGTTATAAAAATTGAAAAGGGTATAACATACTTAAAACTATCAAATCTAAGTAATGATAAAATAAAACTGAACCAGGTAGAACTTGGATCAGTAGAAAAGATTTCAAATTCAGAAATAAAATCGCTAAAACAGTCCAGAATTAAGCATAAACTTCACTTCTAACCACGAACATTTATCCTCATTAAAACCGCAACCACAAGAAGAGTATGCAATGGCGAAAACGGATTTTTTTGCAACAATTCGATTTAAAAAATTTACCGGAAAACGTAAAAACTAGGGTGGAAAATATTCTTTGGGATTTTAAATGGACTTTTGCAAGACACAAATCAGATTACGGATTAACTCACTTAATCACACACAAGATATCAACAGAGGGCCTCCAATCAAAAAGTCACCGTATAAAACACCTTATCATTTAAAGCCATGGCTAGAAAGCCAAATAAAAGAAATGGAAGATCAGGTATAATTAAAGAAAGCATTAGTGATTGGTGCTTTCCATTAGTGATAGTCAGAAAAAAAGATAGTACCTGGAGATTATGTATAGACTTTAGAGCACTAAACGTCGTCACGGTTAAAGACATAATGAAGTTACCAAGAATTGGTTCGATTTTAGATGCGTTAGGGGGTTCAAAATATTATACTAGTTTTGATTTAATAGCAGGATATTGGCAAATCGCTTTAGATGCAGAAACAAAGCATAAGGCTACAGTAATCTTAGACGACGGGAGAACTTTCACATTTGAACGTATGCCGTTTGGCTTATCATTTAGTCCAAATTGTTTTAGTAGGCTAATGAATTTGGTGTTAAAAGATATCGAACCAGGGAGGAAAAAAGATACCTTGGCTTATTTAGATGATGTAATTCTGTTTAATGAAAACTTGGAAGACCACTTGGTCGGACTTAGAAAAATACTAGAAAAGTTTGAAAAAGCAGGCTTAAAATTAAAACCAGAAAAGTTAAAAATGGTGGTACCAAAATTAGTATTTCTTGGACACCTGATAAACCAAGGTGCTATTTCACCAAATCCAGAAAAATTTACAGTCATAGAAAATTTACAGCCTCCTAAAGATAAAAAAAGCTGAGAAAAAATGACTTAAAAATTATTCCAGTGATTCCAAAATCTCTGGAAGGAGAAGTTTTACAGATGGCACATGCAACAATTGGCTGTCACATGGGAGAAGAAAAACTATAGGGAGACTGAAAGGGAATTTTTATTTTCCAAAAATGTACTCAAAAGTAAAAGCTTTTATACAAAGCTGCCAAGAGTACGCCAAACAAAAGTCGCCACCAAAGAACCCTAGGGCTGAATTAGGTCAATACCCCACCCCTTCAGGGGTAGGAGAAATAATGTCAATAGACGTTTGTGGATCAGGGGGAAGTTTGTCCAGGTAAGGAAACAGGTGTGTACTCACCATAGTAGACCATTTTAATTCATATTTATACGCTTTTCCAATTAAAGATGAAAAGACAAAAACCATTGCGAAAGTTTTGGTCAATCGCCTATTTTTGGAACACGGGGTTTTTCCTAGAGTTTTACTTAGCAACAATGGGCCATGTTTTAGAGCCAAACTATTAGACGAAATTACAGAATATCTGGCGGTTAGACGATGGTTTACCTCGTCTTACCTTGCAGCAGCTAATGGGAAAGTTGAACGTAAGTATAGGGAATTAGCTTACATGCTGGGAATACATGCAAGAGAGGAAAATGAAAATTGGGATGAACATTTACCATTTGTAGTCTTTGCAATAAATACGGCTTTTTCACGTACTTAAAAGAAATGCCATTTTTTTTGCAACACATAAGAGATCCCAGAATTTGTTTAAATGAAATAGAAAATGACAGAATATATTACAACTTAGACCAATATAATCAAGAGATGGTAATGCGAATGAAAAAAGCTATGGAACAAGTTAAAGACAATCTGGAAGATGCGAAAACAGAACAAAAAGAAAAATAAGACAGAACAGGCAAAAATAAAACGAGTTACTGTCTAGGAGATTTGGTTTATGTTCACAAAACGAATCTAGAAGGAACAAAAAAGTTAAAACCGAAATGGGACGGACCTTATAGGATTACAAAAATTCTACCAAATAACTTAACATATGTTCTAAAACATCAGCATAAGGAAAAGGAAGAAGTAATACACCATAATAGAATGAAAAAGGGATATTTTTCAAAACCGTGGAAAGCAGAGCCTATATTTTCAGAAGAAGAAATAGAAGAAACGATCTCACCAGTATATATCAGAAGACCATATGAATTTTATGACCTTTTTAATGACCACAACAGTTGGGAGAAGTGGAAGGAATATTTAGCCCAGACTTGGCTGCAAACTTTCCACAACAAACAAGAGAAAAAAAGAAAAGTTCAATATTCATCGGATACAGGCGATGAAAGCGACATAGAAGAGCCTCAAACACAACCTACTGGTTTAAGACATTATAAACCAGAGGTTAGATCCAAAGAGGAAGAAAAATTGGAAGAAACCAAAGAAGTATCTGATTTTAATACGCTAGACTCACCTACAGTCCTAGCGCAAAAATGGCTTTTGGAACAAACGCCATCTACCAAACGCGAGCTAGCAGAATGTGACACCGAAAATTCATCGACAGAAATCGATATATTTAAACCTGGGCCATCGTCAAGAAAACCTTCTTTGAGAGAAAAATTATGGAAAACAGTAAAGAAACCAAAGGGGCAGCAAGAGGTTCCTTTGTCAGCCGCACAAGTTGCTAAAAAACTTATGAAGAAGGCCAAACATCAAGAGAAACAAAGATTGAAGATATTTGACGAGGCAACAAAACAGCATTCGAATTCAGAGCCTTGTAAGCCAAACTATAGAAACCACGGGAAAACTTGCCAATATTATAAAGAAAAAAAGCAAAAATTTGGAGTACAAAACTCGGACAAGGAAACGGAGAAAGGCAGAACAAGTGCAGCCCCCAGCAGATTAATATTTGAATAAAATAGTAATAACAAAAAAAATTAAACAAAAATAAATAAATATTAAATAAAAATCAAACGAGTATAAAAGCCACTAAAGAAATATCTATTATGAACGTCACATTCCAACGCCAAATTATTATTTCCGATCGGAAGTGACATCGTAGGTTCCTGCAACAAATTTTGTTTCCAATATGAGATAAGCCTTCGCGAGCGGTGAAATGTCCAGTTGACAAAACAAATTAGGCTTCGATTCAGAGAAAAAGGAAAATAAGTAAGGCCACGTAACTTTTAAATGGGTGTAGTAAACCTAATAAATTATACATATTTAGAATCAGCATTAAAATGCAATTCTTTTGATATGCATATTGAAAAAAAAATTATTTTTTTTTCGGGGGGGATAATTAAAAAAAAACGAAGGAGGATGGTTTTACTGAAATAGGGTCATTGGAAGCTAGCAAATTTGGAGTTGAGCTCAACCACGGCTGGCCTCTCGTTGTTAAGTACGTGCAATGCATCTACTGACCTTTGACTCTCTGAGGTGAAACTTTCAGTTGAATTTGAAAAATTGTTTTTGAAGAATTTTTAAAATAATTATAATAGGAAAAACAGCAAGAGTTTACATTAATTGCGCAATACATGTACAAGCTAGCTGTAGTCTTATTAAAATTAGTTATAGTATAATATAATAATTTTTTTATTATTAGTTACACTATGAAAAAAAAAAAAATAAAAAATAAAGACAATAATTAAGTGCTATAAAGATTTAAGCGAAACTTAGAATAAGCTTATAAAGCAAAAAAAGTGCGAGGTAAAAGAAACGAAAAGCAATATAAAAATAAATTATAACCTAAAAACTTACCAGGAGGTAAAAGCCAAGGACAAAATCCATTAAAAATAAGCCAAAAATTAACCCCATCGTCACAAGCAAACCAGAAATTCATTGTTCAAGATAATAATTTTAACTCTAGCGATGTATTGGATCTGAGAAAAAGAATTGGCACAGGAGATCCCTAGTTTAAACAATTGGTTTTTACCTGTGCCAACCCAAACACCCAAATCCCAAGCCGTCGAACCCTAACAGAAACTAAACGTATCCACTTTTTATTTAAGAATAAAATATAACCTTTCACAACAGAAAAAACTCGCAGTAATGAGCATAGATTCATTCTTGTAATTCTCCAAATTCAAGCTTATCAGTAAACCGCAGACTACGGAACAACGCATTCAAAGCTATTCAGCCTTGCCAATGGGATTACTTTCTTTCTTTCCTTGGCAAAAAGGATCGTAATTAAATCTAGAATAAAATTTGCAACCAGTATATCGTAAAAATTGCATTTTTATGAACAAATGAGGGCTAGAAAAATGCGGCGCAAAACTTAACTAAAAGTGCTCTAAAAATCAACTGGAAAATACAATGCTTTTAGAATACAAACACTTTTGGACGGAGAAACTTAAATAATTTCAGACAAATACAGGTTGCAAAAATTAGACAACCACAACCCCCACCTCTTAGAAATATGGAGATAATGAATTTGATCATAAAGGGCATTGAAAAAGAACATGGAATATATAAATATAGGCTTAAAAAAAAAGATATATTTTACTGAAAAAGCAGAAAAGACTTGAAAAAAAACCCTTAGGCTCCACTGAAATATCGAATCAAAAAAAGGGGGGTTCAAGTGAAAATATAGCCAGAAAGAAAAGAAGCCTAATCGGTATTGTAGGGGAAATCTCAGAATATATATTCGGTACGGTATCTGAGACTACGTGGAAGGAAGCTGAAAAACGAATAGGGAAAGTCGAAATAACAAATCAAAATCTTCTACACTTTGTAAGCAAACAACTAACAATCTTAAAACACCACGAAACAAGGATATCCAAAATCGAAGAAAAAGTTAATCAAACAATCAATACGCTTTCCATTTTTAAAAAGGAGATAACCAATGCAGTATTCATAACTCTAAAACGAATAATAGGAAACCAAAGTGAAATAATAGAAGATATAAAATCTTCAGATGGCTCTACAGCTATTATCTAGTGCCATCATGGAAATATCTCATGAATTTAATCAATTGGAGCTGGAGTTTCTAACACTTTTTTGCCGTAGCGCAATGGTAACGAGACGATCCCTAAATCATAAAGGATTTGATTTCAAGCCTGGGTATGTTAACGGCTACTACTACTACTATATCCTGTGATTAGGTATTATTCCTAATCAAATAGCAAAATGCAATTCAAATAAATACTAATCAAAAAACTAAAAATAACAACAATAAGAATTGCAACAGGATACATCCCCATACATCCCAATACGTCCCATCCTGTTACATCTCATATCATTTCTAGTAATGTTACTACATCCCATTATAGAACTACTACTACTACTACCATTACTACTACTTATGGTACTGCTACTTCTACTACCACTATTACTACCACTACTACTGCTGCTATTACTACTACTACTACTACTACCACTAGTAGTAAAACTGCTACTACTTACTCTGCTGCTACTAATACTGCTACTACTAATACTACTACTTCTAATAGCAGCAGTAATACTAGTACTAATACTACTGCTATAAATACTACTACTACTTTTACTACTAGTGCTACTATTACTACTACTACTGGTTTTATTACTACTACTACTGCTACTAAAAATACTACTAGTACTGTACTACTACTTCTATTACTACCGCTGTAAATACGATTAATGTTAAAACTAGGATATTTCGAATAACAACAAATTTTGAACCATAGATTTGCATAACTTAATCTTATTTGGACCAAGAACATATTTTTAACCAAACATTTGCATATTTTCTCCGTATTTCCAGCAACAACACATTTGGAACCACATATTTACATATTTTCATCTTATTTCGAGTAACAGCACATTTTGAACGGCAAGTTTGAATATTTTCCTTTTATTTTGAGTAACAACACATTTAGCCAAATATTTGCATATTTTAATCGTATTTTTAGCAACAATACATTTTGAACCACACGTTTGCTTACTTTCATTGTCTTTTGAGACACAACAAATTTTGAACCTTACATTTGTATATTTTTATTGTATTCTAGGTAACACCACAATTTGAACAAGGAAGTTGCATATTGTCATTTTGTTTTGAACAGCAACACATTTTCATAGCAAGAACAAATTTTGAACCACATTTTTGCATATTTTCATCATATTTTAAGCAATAACACGTTTTGAACAACACATCTGTATATTCTCATCATTTCGAGCAGCAACACATTTTGATTAACACATTTTCATATCTTCATCGTATTCTAAGCAACAGCACGTTTTGATGGAACAAAGCATTTGCATATTTTCATCGTCTTTTGAGCCAAAACACATTTTGAACCACTAATTTGCATATTTTCATCGCGTTTAGAACAGCAGCACATTTTAAACCATAAATTTGTATAATTTCATCGTATTTGGAGCAAAACAAAAATTTTAAAACCACACATTTACATATTTTCATTGTAATTTGACCAACAACAGATTTGTAACCACACATTTGTACATTTTCATCCTATTTCGAACTACACTGAAAAAAATGGCTATTAAACTACATGAACATATTAAAACTACACTGAACAAAATGGCTATCTCAAAATTTTGATTGGATGTGTTTGGGGAAGTGATTGAAGTGGAGAGGGGGAGCTGGTTGCCCTCCATGAGCTCTTTTGAAGTTCTTATGAAATTTCTTTCTATAAGAAGTGCCGTGGTATAAAAAATAACAATACTTTGTGCCCACATCACTCTTTACTTAGGCAGCGCTATCGCGCTGCCTAAGATATTTTGTCTTGAGATTTCAATTATACAGCAATGGAAGTGCTAATTAGACCAGGTAAGCCCCCCCCCCCCCCTAAAATTTCAGTCCATGGGCATTCATGCTAATGAGCTATCATAAGCTATTTATTATATATTCATGAGCTGTTGAGTATTATGAGCTACTTGTTGTCGTCCTTTTCATCAGAAGTATAATTTTGTATTTTTCAGTTTTCTTTTCATTTATTTCCTATACTCCTCTGTGTACATTATGTATGTATAGAGGACATAAATCAATTTTATATACTTTATTTTACTTTGGAAATCTTACTTTCTTATATTACTGTTTATCTTATGAATAAAAAAAGTGTATGATATTTGCCAAAAATTTCCAATTATTAGTAGTCCAGGCGCCAGGTATTGAAAATGTAAAACACACCACGACGGAATGGAGGAAGTGCAAGAATTAGCTTACCACCCCCCCCCCCACCCTAAGTCGACGATGCTGATTCGAAAAATGCTTAAGGCACTTGCTTGCGAGGACTGAAACACTCCGAAACTCTACTTTTTATTGTATTTTGTTGTTTCATGCAAGAAAATGCATCTTTTACAAAGTTTGAGGTACAGTTTTCCTCTCAAATACGTGATAGAAATGCCTAGACACCATAAAATGTCTTCAAAACAAGCTAATACGAATAGTTAGAAAAAAGTGACAGCAATGACGCAGTTAAAGAAACTAAACAAAGTCAGAATTAAGACTATTTATTTAATACTCACATTCCCAAATTCATTACGGTTTTTTTCCTAGTATCCTTTCATTTCAAGTCACGCACAACTATTCCTCGTCTGAATCAGCCTCGACCTGGTAGTGCTTCCCACAACAAGAGCACAAAATATCGCAACCTCTATCTGCACATGGACTTTTTTGTCCAAATCAGCTTGTTAAAAATTACACTGCTGAGCTCAATCAGCAGAAGACTTGCATGAAGGAAAAATAAAAGCTAAAACCTCAAAGGCAAGAAACCAGTGTGACATAAATGAGATAATGTCATTTGGGACAGCATCCGTGTTAATCATCATGAGAGATAATGTAACTAGCAATTTTTATTGTTACTAGTGGCTTTGGTTCGTCTTTTATTAGGTTGCAGCTACCTCTTCAACCATGATGGTTGTAACCTTTGATTATGTCGCCGCCCATCATTTGTTTGCAAAATCATGTTATGTCTGATAATATCTTTTTCACTGAATGTTGCCGTAGCGCAATGGTAACGAGACGATCCCTAAATCATAAAGGATTTGATTTCAAGCCTGGGTATGGTAACGGCTACTACTACTACTATATCCTGTGATTAGTTATTATTCCTAATCAAATAACAAAATGCAATTCAAATAAATACTAATAAAAAAACTAAAAATAACAACAATAAGAATTGCAACAGGATACATCCCCATACATCCCATTACATCCCAATACGTCCCATCCTATTGCCAGTGCCAAGCCATCTGTTGAATTACTAACCTATACTATAATTAAGTGGCGTATAAGATTTAGTATAGGCAAGAGGTCTTTCTTTATTATAATTTCAAACTCTCAAGTTTAGTATTCAACTGTTCCTGGAAAGTTTCTCTTAAATTCCTATCTGGAGTCTACTAACATCATAACTTCCCGGGAGGTAATTAACCTTCCGATATTTCAGCTTTATATTAACCGTTGATACTACTAGATGGCGATCTTTACTTTTAACATCAATAACAAGACTCCTATATACCCTAGTATCTTTTATTGATCCTGCCAGTCTTCGGTTTAATATAACATGTTTTGATCTGACTCTTTTTTTAGGAGTTAGGGGTTTTTATATTTCTTAGCATTGGACGTGATCGTCCCTTACTAGGTTGCTAGCTACCGCTGCAACCCGGATTCCAATCATCGTCTTTTAATGGACAATTTTAATATATTGACATTAAATATAAAAAATTACAAACAGGAAAAAGCCTACGGCTTTTTCTTAGTTTGAATAGTAAGAGACGAATTTCATGGAATCAATATGTGCCATGGCTTGTTCTTTACTAGGTTTCAGCCATCTCTACAGCCATTACACTGATGAAACTTACATAATCCCCATTTATAATTAGCCAGCCCGATTCCTTATATAATTTGTTTAGTGTTAAGAAATTTATTATCATATCTTATATGTAACATATTTTTGATAGGTTTCCAATAGTACAATGAGTATGTGACAAGCATACCCGCTTGTCACGCGGGTTACCGGGGTTCGATTCTCCGTCAGAGGTAATTTTTCATGTCTTGACTTTAAATATAAATGTACAAGCCTATGCTGTAGTTAAGTTGCCTATGCAAGATAGTATAAGAGGTCGTTCCTTATTATAATGACGTCACTGCATCAAAAATACAGTTTTTATTGGAAAAATTTATTCTCTTTTAGAAATAATTTATTTTAGTTACAAAAGGTTTTTAACCCAATTAATTTCCTTTAAAATGAGCTATTGAACAACCCTCTACGATGTTCCAGTGCCAAGCTATCTGTGGAAAAGAAAAAAAAAAAAAAAAAGAAAAAAATATCCCGTTTGGGGAGAATAACGTGGTAAAAGTCTATTTTCTTGATTTTCAAGCCAATATATTTTCTTTGTTATTCAAGCCAAAGGGCGGTAAGTTTCCTTTATGGAGGATTTGGACAAGGCGGTTCTAATGGTGTACTTTTTGTTTTGATCTGACTCTTTTTTTAGGAGCTACGGGTTTTTATATTGCTTAACATTGGAGGTGATCGTCTCTTACTAGGTTGCTAGCTACCGCTGCAACCCGGATTATGATAACGCTGTTTGTCACTATCAAATATTACTTTTCGATACGCCTGGTCGGTCGAATACCTTTGCTTTTTTCTTTTCAAGATGCTATCTCAGTTTTTTTTTTGTAGTACTGTTTTTTTAACTTGCGTGTAGCTTGCTTTGATCTATAGAGGTTTCCTCTCCTCTATAGGGGTTTCGGAAAAGGCGGTTCTAATGGTGTAATTTTTGTTTTGATCTGGCTCTTTCTTTAGGAGTTAGGGGTTTTTATATTTCTTAACATTTGACGTGATCGTCTCTTACTAGGTTGCTAGCTACCGGTGCAACACGGATATACTATTTGATTTATGTATCATGTTGTTAATTTTACAACTTTAATTAATGACTTCATAGTCCAAGTTGCTTGCACGATTGGACGTTAACCGAAAGATTGTTGATTCAAATCTAGCTGGGGATATTTTCTTTTAATTTGTAATTAAGCTATCAATAAAGCCATATCAGTACTATATCATTAACTATAATTCAGTTGAGTATCTAATCTATTATTATAGGCGAGAGTTCGTTCTTTATTATAAAAATCTGATTCTATTTTAAAGATAATTTGTTTTAATTACAAAAGACTTTTAACGCCATTAATTTCCTTTAAAATGAGCTATTGAACAACTCTTTACGATGTTCAAGTGCCAAGCTATCGGTGGAATTACTAACCTATACTATAATTAAGTGGCGTATAAAATTTAGTATAGGCAAGAGGTCGTTCTTTATTATAAAGTGGCGTATAAAATTTAGTATAGGCAAGAGGTCGTTCTTTATTATAACAACCCGGATATCATAAAACAATTAATTAGCTTTTTACACATATCTCATATGGTCTAGTGGTTTAGGATAGTTGGCTTTCAACCAATTGGCTTGGGTTCGAATCCCGGTGTGGGAATTATTTTTAAAACAAAATCAGGTGAAATTAATTAGCTAATTTGACAAGACATAGGTAACTAAGGGCAAGAGTTCGTTCTTTACTATAAAACAGGCTCGGGTTCGATTCCCGGTGTGGGAAAATTTTTAACTCTATAATCTTCGAATATTTGAACCTTTTATAATTTATAATGATGTATAATATAAATACTGTAATCTTAACTATATTAACTATAGTGAAGTTGCGTATGCAAGTTAGTATAGGGAAGAGTTCGATCTTTATTATAATTTTATATCAGTTACTATGGGAGAGAGATCGTTCTTTACTGTAATTTATTGTAAAATAATTTGTTTTAATTACAAAATGTTTTTAACCCCATTAATTTCCTTCAAAATGAGCCATTGAACATCTCTCTACAATATTCCAGTGCCATGCTATCTGTTGAATTACTAACCTATACTATAATTACGTGGCGTATAAAATTTAGTATAGGTAAGAGGTCGTTCTTTATTATAAAATCTTATATAGTAATTATGACGTCACTGCATCAAAAATACAGTTTTTATTGGAAAAATTTATTCTCTTTTAGAAATAATTTATTTTAGTTACAAAAGGTTTTTAACCCAATTAATTTCCTTTAAAATGAGCTATTGAACAACCCTCTACGATGTTCCAGTGCCAAGCTATCTGTGGAAAAGAAAAAGAAAAAAAAAAAGAAAAAAATATCCCGTTTGGGGAGAATAACGTGGTAAAAGTCTATTTTCTTGATTTTCAAGCCAATATATTTTCTTTATTATTCAAGCCAAAGGGCGGTAAGTTTCCTTTATAGAAGATTCGGACAAGGCGGTTCTAATGGTGTACTTTTTGTTTTGATCTGACTCTTTTTTTAGGAGCTATGGGTTTTTATATTTCTTAACATTGGAGGTGATCGTCTCTTACTAGGTTGCTAGCTACCGCTGCAACCCGGATGGACGTGATCGTCTCTTACTAGGTTGCTAGCTACCGCTGCAACCCGGATGTAACAAATCCAGCCGGTGTCTTTTTCTTTTAATTTGCAGTTCAGCTATCAGTAAAACCCTATCATTACTATATCATTAACTATAATTAAGTTGAGTATCTAATCTATTATAGGCAAGAGTTCGTTCTTTATTATAATAATTACAAAAGGTTTCTATATACAGCAGTTTCCTTTAAAATGAGCCATTACACAGCTCTTTACTATGACAACGAACCGTTTGATTTAATACTTAAGTTACTATGGGTTAAAGTTCGTTCCTTATTGTAAATATTTCAGTGATTGTCTTTTAATGTAAAAATATAAATACTGTAATCTTAACTATAGTGAAGTTGCGTATGCAAGTTAGTATAGGGAAGAGTTCGATCTTTATTATAAAATGTATGGAATGGTTTTTTATTTCAGTGATCGTCTTTTAATGTAAATTTACTAACCTATACTATAGTTAAGTGGCCTATATAATTTAGTATAGGCAAGAGGTCGTTCTTTATTATAACACTAACCTATACTATAATTAAGTGGCGTATAAAATTTAGTATAGGCAAGAGGTCGTTCTTTATTATATCTTTATTACATGATGAACTATATCGGTCCTTTATAAAACATAAATAGAACCGTATCATTACTATATCATTTACTATAATTAAGTTGAGTGTGTAATTTAGTATAGGCAAGAGTTCGTTCTTTATTATAACTTTTTGTTTTGATCTGACTCCTTTGTTAGGAACTATGGGTTTTTATATTTCTTAACATTGGACGTGATCGTCTCTTACTAGGTTGCTAGCTACCGCTGCAACCCGGATAAAGCTAGCAAAACATTTTTTAAGTCTGATGAAGATTTAACTAATGTGTTAAAAGTAAGGTTGCAAGTCGACGATTTTGTTTTGGCCTTATTATAATTGGTATGGTGAAATAATAATATGCATATGGCTCTTAAATCATACTTCTCTATGGTTCCATATGGTCTAGTTGCTAGGATAGTTAACTTTCACTTAACAGGCTCGGGTTCGATTCTTGGTGTGGGAAAATTTTTTAATAAAACACGAACTGATTGACAATACTGATGGTTAGAGTTCGGTCTTTAAGTTATCATATACTGTTAAAATTCTTTCTTATATGAGCGTTACTTGGTGTAGTGGTTAGCACTTAAGACTTTAAACCCTGCGATCCGGGTTCAAATCCTGGTGGACGGTTCTTATGAAATGTAGCTTACTTATACTACCACTTAGGTTTCTGCGGTAATTCTTTCTCTTCAAAACTAAATTAGTTACTATCGCCTAGAGTTAGTTCTTTATCATATTGTAACAATTTATTTTATAATGATATTTAATTTTGATAAGTACAAAAGATTTCTATATACAGCAGTTTCCTTTAAGTTACACAGCCCTTTATTATGGCCACAAACTGTTTGATTTAATATTTAAGTTACTATGGGTTACAGTTCGTTCCTTATTGTAAATAGCACTGAGTCTAATGTATGCAATGGCTTGTTATTCCAATTACCACGTTTTAATGTAAACAATTAACTAATCGTCTATATAATTATTCCTTTTATTATTTCAGTTCGTTCCTTAATGTAAAAATTACAAACAGGAAAAAGTCTACGGCTTTTTCTTCTTTGGAAATAGTAAGAGACGATCCTCAAACAATCAGACAGCCAACTAGGTTTATAATTTGTTCTTTAACATAAACGTCATTAATCGGATATTTTAATAAATCCTTTATCGTCTAGAGGTTGGGATAGCTCTCACCCAGTTGGCTTGAGTTCAAATTTTGTATGGGAAATTTTAACTTATGATGATTTCTTAAGGAACACAATTAAAATTTCTTAATGTAATAAAAATAATTTATTTTAATTACAAGAAGTTTTTAACCCCATTAATTTTCTTTAAATGAGCCATTGAACAACTCTCTACTATGTTCCAGTGCCAAGCTATCTGTTGAATTACTAGCCTATACTATAATTAAGTGGCGTATAAAATTTAGTATAGGCAAGAGGTCGTTCTTTATTATAAAAAATTTTGGTTCCAGGAGACAAAAAGCAAAACTAATTTTAAAATTTTCATGTATTTTTGTAGTTTAAATTAAAAAATTACTATTACTGATTAGGCATCATGAATATTTTTACAGTTTACATAATAACTTTAGTGATTAAGCCAAAAAAAGAAAATTTTGGTTCCAGGAGTTTCGGTTGCTATTGAGACAAGTAGATATTATTACTATAGAGTTCATTACCATGAACTGTTTGATTGCTTCAAAATTCAAATATCTTTGAAAAGACTGCAGTATGAAATACATCAAAAATGCAATTTTTTTGACAAAATTGATTCTACTTTAAAAAGTATTTTATTTTTAATTACAAAAGGCACTAGATGTAGCAATTTCCTTTAAAATGAGCTATTATACAGCTCTCTATGATTTTACAGTGCCCAGCTAGCTGAGGAGAAGGAAAAAGCGGAAAGAAAAAAATATCCCGTTTGTGGAGAATAACGTGGTTAAAGTCAATTTTCTTGATTTTCAAGCAAATATATTTTCTTTGTTATTCAAGCCAAAGGGCAGTAAGTTTCCTTTATAAGGGTTTCGGACAAGGCGGTTCTAATGGTGTACTTTTTGTTTTGATCTGACTCCTTTGTTAGGAACTATGGGTTTTTATATTTCTTAACATTGGACGTGATCGTCTCTTACTAGGTTGCTAGCTACCGCTGCAACCCGGATAATAACAAAATTTAATTAGAGTTCGTTCTTTATTGTTAATTAGAACTAGAACGATAGCTGACAATTTTTGAATTAGTTTTTTTTGTCTCCTGGGACCAAAGTTTTCTTTTTTGGCTTAATCGCCAAAGTTATTATGTTAACTCCAAAAGTATGTATGATGTCCAACTAATAACAGTAATTTCTTAATTTAAACTACAAAAATACATGAAAATTTTTAAATTAGTTTTTCTTTTTGTCTCCTGGATCCAAAATTTTTCCATCTCAGTTCAAAGTTATTTTTGTATCCTGATATTTTGTATCCTAATAGTTTACTTCTTGTTTTGATCTGTTACTTTTTTTAGGATTTATGGGTTACTTTAGTTTTTACTATGGGGCTTGATCATCTCTTACTAGGTTGCTAGCTACCGCTGCAACCCGGATATTGACAAACACCATTTATGATGAACTATATCGATCCTTTATGTAAATTAGGAGTTGGGGGGTTTTATATTTCTTAACATTGGAGGTGATCGTCTCTTACTAGGTTGCTAGCTACCGCTGCAACCCGGATAATTATTATATGTAGCTTACTTATACTACCATTTAGGTTTCTGCTGTAATTCTTTCTTTTCAAAATTAAATTAGTTACTATCGCCTAGAGTTAGTTCTTTACCACATCGTAATAATTTGTTTTATAATAATAATTAATTTTGTTAATTACAAAAGGTTTCTATATACAGCAATTTTCTTTAAAATGAGCCATTACACAGCTCTTTACTATGACAACGAACCGTTTGATTTAATACTTAAGTTACTATGGGTTAAAGTTCGTTCCTTATTGTAATTATACCAGATTACAAACTGGAAAAAACCTATGGCTTTTTCTTGTTAGAAATAGTAAGAGACGATATCCAGAGAATGAGCCATCAAACTAAGCCCAATATGTGCCATGATTTGTTCTATACTAGGTTTCAGCCATTTCTAAAGCTATGATATCGATGAAACCTACGTAGTCGTTATTTATAATTAACCAAACCGATTTCTAATATAATTTTTTTACTTTATTAACGAATTTATTATCATGTTTTACATGTAACTTGTATTTTACAAGTCTCTGATGGTACAGTGTAAGCATACACACTTGTTAGGCGGGAGAACGGGGTTCGATTCCCCGTTGGGAAGAAATTTTAAATTATTGAATTTAAAGCAAAGTCTTTTAAATTTTAAATTTGAAAAGAAACATGTTTAGTTACCCCCTAGCTAAAATAATGGAGATTATATGAATGAACCAAAGGGTTCAGTTCCTTTGGACGTGAGCCCATTCTTTACTAAACATCTTGATATAAAATATTTAAGTTACTATTGGCTAGAGTCTGTTCTTTATTATAAATTTTTCTAATTGATTACAAAAAGGAAAAAGCCTACGGCTTTTTCTTCTTTGAAATAGTAAGAGTCAAGCCTTAAGTAATCAAATAGCTAACTAAATCAAATGTATGTAATGGGTTTTTATTCCAATGGTCGTCTTTTAATGGAAAATTTTAATATATTGGCCTTAAATATAACTGTACTAGCCTACACTATAGTTAAGTGGCCTATAAAATTTAGTAGAGGCAAGTGGTCGTTCTTGATTATAAAATACTGTAATCTTAACTATAGTGAAGTTGCGTATGCAAGTTAGTATAGGGAAGAGTTCGATCTTTATTATAATCCTAGCTAAAATAATGGAGATAATATGAATGAACCACAGGGTTCAGTTTCTTTGGGCTTGAGTTCGTTTTTTAACTGTAAATACAAACAGGAAAAAGCCGCCGGCTTTTTCTTCTTTTAAATAGTAAGAGACGAAACTCAAACAATCAAGTAGCTAAATCCAATGTATGGAATGGTTTGCTATTTCAGTGATCGTCTTTTAATGTATTTAGTTCCTATGAGCTAGCGTTCGTTCTTTATTATAATTTCTTAATGTAATAAAAATAATTTGTTTTAATTAAAAAAGGTTTTTAACCCCATTAATTTCCTTTAAAATGAACCATTGAACAACTCTCTACGATCTTCTAGTGCCAAGCTGTCTGTTGAATTAATAACCTATACTATAATTAGGTGGCATATAAAATTTAGTATAGGCAAGAGGTCGTTCTTTATTATTATTAAGCCAAAAAAGAAAATTTTGGTTCCAGGAGTTTCGGTTACTATTGAGACAAGTAGCTATTATTACTATAGAGTTCATTACCATGAACTGTTTTATTGCTTCAAAATTCAAATATCTTTGAAAAGACTGCAGTATGAAAATACATCAAAAATGCAATTTTTTTGACAAAATAATTCTACTTTAAAAAGTATTTTATTTTTAATTACAAAAGTGACTAGATGTTGCAATTGCCTTTAAAATGAGCTATTATACAACTCTCTATGATTTTCCAGTGCCCAGCTAGCTGAGCAGAAAAAAAAAGCGGAAAGAAAAAAATATCCCGTTTGTGGAGAATAACGTGGTAAAAGTCTATTTTCTTGATTTTCAAGCCAATATATTTTCTTTGTTATTCAAGCCAAAGGGCGGTAAGTTTCCTTTATAGAGGATTCGGACAAGGCGGTTCTAATGGTGTACTTTTTGTTTTGATCTGACTCTTTTTTTAGGAGTTGGGGGGTTTTATATTTCTTAACATTGGAGGTGATCGTCTCTTACTAGGTTGCTAGCTACCGCTGCAACCCGGATCTTTTTTAATTACAGAAGGAACTAGATGTAGCAAGTTACTATTGAGACGAGTCGCTCTTACTACACATAATAAAACCACCATATATCAGTTACTATGGGCGAAAGATCGTTCTTTACTGTAAAAAATTAGGTTTATAATTTGTTTTTTAACATAAACTTCATTAATCGGATATTTTAATATATCCTATATGGTCTAGAGGTTGGGATAGCTGTCACCCAGCAGGCTTGAGTTCAATTTCCGTACGGGAAATTTTTTACTTATGATGATTTCTTAAGGAACATAATTAAAATTTCTTAATGTAATAAAAATAATTTGTTTTAATTACAAAAGGTTTTTAAACCCAATTAATTTCCTTTAAAATGAGCCATTGAACAACTCTCTACGATGTTCCAGTGCCAAGCTATCTGTTGAATTACTAACCTATACTATAATTAAGTGGCGTATAAAATTTAGTATAGGCAAGAGGTCGTTCTTTATTATAATTGCTAGCTACCGCTGCAACCCGGATTTAAAATGATCCATTGAACAACTCTCTACGATGTTCCAGTGCTAAGCTATCTATGGAATATAAAGTTTAAAATATAACCTTACCACGAACTGTTTGATTGCTTCAAAAATCAAATGTCTTTGAAAAGACAGCAGTATGGAAAGACATCAAAAATACAGTTTTTAGTGGAAAAATTTATCCTGTTTTAAAATAATTTGTTTTAGTTACAAAAGGTTTTTAACCAAATTAATTTCCTTTAAAATGAGCCATTGAACAACTCTCTACGATGTTCCAGTGCAAAGCTATCTCTGGAAAAGAAGAAAAAAAGAAAAATATTCCGTTTGTGGAGAATAACGTGGTTAAAGTCAATTTTCTTGATTTTCAAGCCAATATATTTCCCTTGCTGTTCAAGCCAAAGGGCGGTAAGTTTACTTTCAAGGGGTTTCGGACAAGGCAGTTTCTAATGGTGTACTTTTTGTTTTGATCTGACTCCTTTTTTAGGAACTATGGGTTTTTACATTTCTTAACATTGGAAGTGATCGTCTCTTACTAGGTTGCTAGCTACCGCTGCAACCCGGAAAAAGAAAAAAGAAAGAACTAGGCTTCAACAATCTCTACAGCCTTGATACTGATGTAAGTTACGTAATCCCTATTTATGTTTCAGTTAACATGGGCTAGGTGTCGCTCTTTATTGTAAAATATGACGTCATTGATAAATCTTTAACATGAAATATGCAGTTTTTTCGTAAAAAAATGATTATATTTAAAAAATAATTTGTTTTAATTACAAAAGGTTTCTAACACCATTAATTTTCATTTAAAATGCGCTGTTGAACAACTCTCTACGATGTTCCAATGCCAAGCTATCTATGGAAAAGAGATTTGTAAAATAATGGGTGTTTTGCATAACTAAGTACAATGGCCTGTTTGTACGGTCTGTTTAGCATTTTCTGAACATTGATTGGATTGCTGGGGTTAAGTTTCTTTAAAGTCTTGGCTAATTTCTTGTCAGTTTTCTGGTTTTTCTGCATTTCAGTTCTTTGTCCAGTCAGGACAATTTTCTTCTTTAAGTGATGCATCTTAGCATTGGAGGTGATCGTCTGTTACTAGGTTGCAAGCTACCACTGCAACCCGGGCATAAAAATTCAATTCTTTTGATGTATGTATTGGTAACAAAATTCTGTTTTTTAGTCTCGGTTACTATTGAGCCGGGTCGCATTTTACTTACAATTCGTTACCACGAATTATTTGAAAGCTGTTTGGATTTATTTAAAATCAAGTGTAACCTCGTATGACGTCATATATACCACATACCTCTTTTCCTTTTCCCTGTTGTATCAGTGCTATGAGATAGACTTCGGTCCTTACTGTAACTTGAGTTCAAATTTTGTATGGGAAATTTTTACTTATGATGATTTCTTAAGGAACATAATTAAAATTTCTTAATGTAATAAAAATAATTTATTTTAATTACAAGAAGTTTTTAAATCCATTAATTTTCTTTAAAATGAACCATTGAACAACTCTCTACGATGTTCCAGTGCCAAGCTATCTGTTGAATTACTAGCCTATACTATAATTAAGTGGCGTATAAAATTTAGTATAGGCAAGAGGTCGTTCTTTATTATACTGCAACCCAAATTCACATATATATTTATTTATGAGAGGCAGCCTGGCCGAGTGGTCCAAGACACTGGTGTTAGCCACCAGTCTCTTCGGAGGCGTGGGTTCAAATCTTACCGCTGGTATACGATTATGTTTGAAAGACTGCAGTGTGAAAAGACATCAAAAATGCAGTTTTTGGTGGAAAAATTTATTCTCTTTTAGAAATAATTTATTTTAGTTACTATAGATTTTTAACCCAATTAATTTCCTTTAAAATGAGCTATTGAACAACCCTCTACGATGTTCCAGTGCCAAGCTATCTGTGGAAAAGAAAAAAAAAGAAAAGAGAAAAAAATATCCCGTTTGGGGAGAATAACGTGGTTAAAGTCAATTTTCTTGATTTTCAAGCCAATATATTTCCCTTGCTGTTCAAGCCAAGGGACAGAAAGTTTCCTATACAGGGGTTTCAGACAAGGCGGTTCTAATGGTGTACTTTTTGTTTTGATCTGACTCCTTTGTTAGGAACTATGGGTTTTTATATTTCTTAACATTGGACGTGATCGTCTCTTACTAGGTTGCTAGCTACCGCTGCAACCCGGAACCACTGAAACCCGGATATTACTACATTCTGGATAGCTTTTAGCTACCCCTGGAACCACCATATATTAGTTACTATGGGCGAGAGATCGTTCTTTACTGTAAACTAACCTGTACTATAATTAAGTGGCGTATAAAATTTAGTATAGGCAAGAAGTCGTTCTTAATTATAAAAACCCTGATAACAAACAGGAAAATATTACAAACAGGAAAAAGCCTTCGGCTTTTTCTTCTTTGAAATAGTAAGAGACGAACCTCGAACGATCAAGTAGCTAACTAACTCCAATGCATGCAATAAGATTTTATTCCAATGATCGTCTTTTATATCAGTTACTATGGGAGAGAGATCGTTCTTTACTGTAATTTATTGTAAAATAATTTGTTTTAATTACAAAATGTTTTTAACCCCATTAATTTCCTTCAAAATGAGCCATTGAACATCTCTCTACAATGTTCCAGTGCCATGCTATCTGTTGAATTACTAACCTATACTATAATTACGTGGCGTATAAAATTTAGTATATATAGGTAAGAGGTCGTTCTTTATTATAATTCTCTACGATGTTCCAGTACCAATCTATCTGTTGAATTACTAACCTATACTATAAATAAGTGGCGTATAAAATTTAGTATAGGCAAGAGGTCGTTCTTTATTATAAATATTTCTTAACATTGGACGTGATCGTCTCTTACTAGGTTGCTAGCTACCGCTGCAACCCGGATAAACAGGAAAAAGCCTATTGCTTTTTCTTTATTGGAATAGTAAGAGACGACCTGGCTACAAACTATGATTATGGCATCATTGATCAATCTTTAACATGAAATGTTCTTTGCTGTAATGATTTGTTCTTTACTAGGTATCAGCCGTCTCTACAGCCATGATACTGATGGAAATTACATAATCCCTATTTATGTTTCATTTTTAATGGGCTAGGTGTCGTTCTTTAATGTATACAAACAGGAAAAAGCCTACGGCTTTTTCTTCTTTGAAATAGTAAGAGACGCACCTCAAACAATCAAGTAGCTAACTAAGTCCAAATTATGCAATAGTTTGTTATTCCAATGATCGTCTCTTAATGTAATCTTCTTTTAAAGAAGGAAAAGCCAATCGTTTAATATTGATCCCTTACTACAGGTGGATTTGAACCCGCAAAACCTCGAATCATGAGCCACACTTTCATCCATTGTGCTGTAGTAAGGTATTCATTGATTTGATTTTTCCACAAATCTGTGTATATACGGATAAATAGATTTTGATAAACGTATTCTAACGGCTATACTAACTTGACTATGCCAGTTAGTATAGCCAAGAGTTATTTTATCATTATAACATTTGAACCTTTTATAATCTATAATGATGTATAATATAAATACTGTAATCTTAACTATAGTGAAGTTGCGTATGCAAGTTAGTATAGGGAAGAGTTCGATCTTTATTATAATATTTTAGCACTGATTTTTTAACTTGCGTGTAGCTTGCTTTGATCTAACCATTATGTATTCATGAATGAGACCATTTACAGTTTTGACGTTTCTTATATAGTAATTATGACGTCACTGCATCAAAAATACAGTTTTTATTGGAAAAATTTATTCTCTTTTAGAAATAATTTATTTTAGTTACAAAAGGTTTTTAACCCAATTAATTTCCTTTAAAATGAGCTATTGAACAACCCTCTACGATGTTCCAGTGCCAAGCTATCTCTGGAGACAAAAAAAGAAAAAAAAAAATATCCCGTTTGGGGAGAATAACGTGGTAAAAGTCTATTTTCTTGATTTTCAAGCCAATATATTTCCCTTTCTGTTCAAGCCAAAGGGCGGTAAGTTTCCTTTATAGAGGATTCGGACAAGGCGGTTCTAATGGTGTACTTTTTGTTTTGATCTGACTCTTTTTTTAGGAGCTACGGGTTTTTTATATTTCTTAACATTGGAGGTGATCGTCTCTTACTAGGTTGCTAGCTACCGCTGCAACCCGGATAAAAAATCCCTATTTATTATTAATAATTACTATGGGCTTGATTTGGTTCTTTACTATAAATTTTTATGTATCTATTGATATTAAAATTCTGTTATTTAGAGTTTCGGTTACTATTGAGACGTTTCGGTCTTACTATATAGTTCGTTACCACGAGCTGTTTGACAAAATTCCCATTTACAGTATCGATTCTTTATGTAATTAATTTTCTTTAAAATGAGCCATTAAACAACTCTCTACGATGTTTCCATTGCCAAGCTATCTGTGGAATTACTAACCTATGCTATAATTAAGTGGCGTATAAAATTTAGTATAGGCAAAAGGTCGTTCTTTATTATAATTAAATATAACTGTACTAGCCTATACTATAGTTAAGTGGCCTATAAAATTTAGTAGAGGCAAGAGGTCGTTCTTTATTATAATTTTTGTTTTGATCTGACTCCTTTGTTAGGAACTATGGGTTTTTATATTTCTTAACATTGGACGTGATCGTCTCTTACTAGGTTGCTAGCTACCGCTGCAACCCGGATTAGTGGAAAATTTTAATATATTGACCTTAAATATAATAACTGTACTAGCCTATACTATAGTTAAGTGGCCTATAAAATTTAGTATAGGCAAGAGGTCGTTCTTTATTATAAAATTTGTTTTAATTACAAAAGGTTTTTTAACCCATTAATTTCCTTTAAAATGAGCCATTGAACAACTCTCTACGATGTTCCAGTGCAAAGCTATCTGTTGAATTACTAACTTACACTATAATTAAGTGGCGTATAAAATTTAGTACAGGCAAGAAGTCGTTCTTTATTATATTTAACCCCATTAATTTCCTTTAAAATGAGCCATTGAACAACTCTCTACGATGTTCCAGTGCCAAGCTATCTGTTGAATTACTCTCCTATACTATAATTAAGTGGCGTATAAAATTTAGTATAGGCAAAGGGTCGTTCTTTATTATATTCAATGTGACTTTTTTTTCGGAGTTATGGGATTTTTATTTTTCGTAACATTGGACGTGATCGTCTCTTACTAGATTGCTAGCTAGTGCTGCAACTCGGATTTCTCACTTATAAGTTTTCAAGCGACTCAAAGCACTAAGTAACTCATTTTAAAGGCAGAACTCTTTCTAATTGATTACAAACAGGAAAAAGCCTACGGTTTTTTCTTCTGTGAAATAGTAGAGAACTAGCCTCAAACAATCAAGTAGCAAACTAAATCAAATGTATATATTGGGTTTTTATTCCAACGACCGTCTTTTAGTGGAAAATTTTAATATATTGACCTTAAATATAACTGTACTAGCCTATACTATAGTTAAGTGGCCTATAAAATTTAGTATAGGCAAGAGGTCATTCTTTATTATTATTAAAATGACCCATTGAACAACTCTCTACGATGTTCTAATGCCAAGCTATCTGTGGAAAAGAAGAAAGAAAAAAAGATACCGTTTGTCGAGAATAGAATAACGCGGTTAAAGTCAATTTTGTTATATTCATTTTATATTCGTTATTATGAGTCGGACCAACATTTCGGGGGAGGGGGACTCAAGCCCGCTAAACCCTCTGGATACGTCCTTGAATGTTAAAAAAGATTACTATAGTAACTATAGTAATCTTAACTATGGTTTGTTATTTCAGTGATCTGTGATTTCAGTGATTGTTATTTCAAATGTATGGAATGATCTTTATTATAAAATTCAAATATCTTTGAAAAGACTGCAGTAATTAGAATTTCTTCATGTAATAAATATAATTTGTTTTAATTACAAAAGGTTTTTAAACCAATTAATTTTCTTTAAAATGAGCCATTGAACAACTCTCTACGATGTTCCAGTGCAAAGCTATCTGTTGAATTACTAACTTATACTATAATTAAGTGGCGTATAAAATTTAGTATAGGCAAGAAGTCGTTCTTTATTATAAAATGAGCCATTATACAGCTCTTTATTACAACCACAAACTTTTTGATTCAATATTTAAGTTACTATGGGTTCAGCTCGTTCCTTATTGTAAAAAGGCACTAGAATTTTTAGCTTTCGTTTAAATGAGCCGTCTCGCGACAATCTAGGGCCACTGGGTCGATACGATCACCCCTGGTAACAAAGAAAAGACAAATAAACACGCATCCGTGATCTTTCTTCTGGCAAAAAATACCAAATTCCACATTTTGCAGATAGGACCTTGAAACTTCTACAATAAGGTTGTATGACTTTAGTTTTTTCCTTTTCTTGAAATTAGGGCAAATTTTCTCAGACTCGTAATTTTTGATAGGTATAACTAAACTTGATGAAACTTACATACATAAAATCAGCATAAAAATCCGATTCTTTTGATGTATCTATCGGTATCAAAATTCCGTTTTTTAGAGTTTCGGTTACTATTGAGACGGGTCGCTCTTACTATACAGTTTGTTACCACGAACTGTTTGATAACAAAAAATACAACTAGTTTTTAATTTTCAGGTATTTTCCTAGTTTAAATTAAAAGATTAAAGTTATTGCTCAAATACCATAAATGTTTTTGAAGTTTATAACTTTAGCGATTATGAACTGAAAACTAATATAAAATAAAAATTATTTTTTTTTAATTTTTACGTCACTTCACTTATTACGTCATATATGGCTATTTGTACACAATCGGTGTTAGATATTACGTCATGTCACCTATTACGTCATATATGGTTATTAGTAGACTATCGGAAGAATTTTCGTTCTTTATTATAAAATGATTACAAACAGGAAAAAGCCTATGGCTTTTTCTTCTTTGAAATAGTAAGAGACGAACCTCAAACAATCAAGTAGCTAACTATTTCAAATGTATTTAATTGTTTGTTATTCCAATGATCGTCTTTTAATGTAAACTACTACGTGAGATCTTCTTGACTAACACCATTTATGATCGATCCTTATGTCCCACTATACAAGTTTGTATAGGAAAGAGTTCGTTCTTTATTTTAAAACTATGACGACATTCAATATTTATCTAGTAGGATTTCAGACAAGGTAATTCTAATGATGCACTTTTGTTTTGATCTGACTCTATTTTTAGGAGTTTTGTTATATTTCTTAGCATTGGACTGATCGTCTCTTACTAGATTGCTAGCTACTGCTGCAACCCGGATTCACATATATATTATTTATGAGAGGCAACCTGGCCGAGTGGTCCAAGGCACTGGTGTTAACCACCAGTCTCTTCGGAGGCGTGGGTTCAAATCTTACCGCTGGTATACGATTATGTTTGAAAGACTGCAGTGTGAAAAGACATGGAAAATGCAGTTTTTGGTGGAAAAATTTATTCTCTTTTAGAAATAATTTATTTTAGTTACAAAAGGTTTTTAACCCAATTAATTTCCTTTAAAATGAGCTATTGAACAACCCTCTACGATGTTCCAGTGCCAAGCTATCTCTGGAAACAAAGAAAAAAAAAAAGAAAAAAAATATCCCGTTTAGGAAGAATGTTGTAGTAGCTGCCACTTTTCTTGATTTTCAAGCCAATATATTTCCCTTTCTGTTCAAGCCAAGGGACAGAAAGTTTCCTATACAGGGGTTTCGGACAAGGCGGTTCTAATGGTGTACTTTTTGTTTTGATCTGACTCCTTTTTTAGGAACTATGGGTTTTTATATTTCTTAACATTGGACGTGATCGTCTCTTACTAGGTTGCTAGCTACCGCTGCAACCCGGATTGCTAGCTACCGCTGCAACCCGGATAATAACAAAATTTAATTAGAGTTCGTTCTTTATTGTTATGTTAGCATTGGACGTGATCGTCTCTTATTGTGATATTCATGAATGAGACCATTTACAGTTTTGACGTTTCTTATATAGTAATTATGACGTCACTGCATCAAAAATACAGTTTTTATTGGAAAAATTTATTCTCTTTTAGAAATAATTTATTTTAGTTACAAAAGGTTTTTAACCCAATTAATTTCCTTTAAAATGAGCTATTGAACAACCCTCTACGATGTTCCAGTGCCAAGCTATCTCTGGATACAAAAAAGAAAAAAAAAAAGAAAAAAAATATCTCGTTTGGGGAGAATAACGTGGTAAAAGTCAATTTGCTTGATTTTCAAGCCAATATATTTCCCTTGCTGTTCAAGCCAAGGGACAGAAAGTTTCCTATACAGGGGTTTCGGACAAGGCGATTCTAATGGTGTACTTTTTGTTTTGATCTGACTCCTGCTTTAGGAGCTATGGGTTTTTATATTTCTTAACATTGGACGTGATCGTCTCTTACTAGGTTGCTAGCTACCGCTGCAACCCGGATTTAGCCTGCTCAATTCTTGCTTCTCTGTAATGTCATCATTACCATACCGTTCCTTGATCTTTTGTTTGGCTGTCTCAATTTTTGCATGTCTATAATCTTCATCATTGTGATAACACATCTTGCTGTTTTTCTTTGCTCTCTCAATTATTACTTCTTGATACGCCTGGTCGGTTGAATACCTTTGTTTTTCTCTCTCAATTTTTACTTCTCGATACGCCTGGTCGGTTGAATACCTTTGCTTTTCTCTTTTCAAGATACTAGCTCTGTTGTTTGTGTAGTACTCTTTCTTCAAATTGCGTATAGCTTGCTTCGATCTAACCATTATTCTAATCAAGAATGAGAGAATTTTCAGTTTTGACTTTCCTTATATAATAATTATGACGTCACTCTATTCACGTCATAGCTCTAATATAACACTATGATGACGTTCATTATTTATCTAGTAGGGTTTCAGACAAGTTATTTCTAATGATGTACTTTTGTTTTGATCTGACTCTATTTTTAGGAGTTTTGGTTTTTTATATTTCTTAGCATTGGACTGATCGTATATTACTAGGTTGCTAGCTACTGCTGCAACCCAAATTCACATATATATTTATTTATGAGAGGCAGCCTGGCCGAGTGGTCCAAGGCACTGGTGTTAGCCACCAGTCTCTTCAGAGGCGTGGGTTCAATTCTTACCGCTGGTACACGATTATGTTTGAAAGACTGCAGTGTGGAAAAGACATCAAAAATGCAGTTTTTGGTGGAAAAATTTATTCTCTTTTAGAAATAATTTATTTTAGTTACTATAGATTTTTAACCCAATTAATTTCCTTGAAAATGCGCTATTGAACAAACCCTTTATGATGTTCCAGTGCCAAGCTATCTGTGGAAAAGAAAAAAGAAAAAAAAAAGAAAAAAATATCCCGTTTAGGCAGAATGTTTGTAGTAGCTGCCACTTTTCTTGATTTTCAAGCCAATATATTTCCCTTGCTGTTCAAGCCAAGGGACAGAAACTTTACTATGCAGGGGTTTCGGACAAGGCGGTTCTAATGGTGTACTTTTTGTTTTGATCTGACTCTTTTTTTAAGAAACTATGGGTTTTTATATTTCTTAACATTGGACGTGATCGTCTCTTACTAGGTTGCTAGCTACCGCTGCAACCCGGATAATGTGTCAAAAGTAAGGTTGCAAGTCGACGATTTTGTTTTGGCCTTATTATAATTGTTATGGTGAAATAATAATATGCATATGGCTCTTAAATCATACTTCTTTATGGTTCCATATGGTCTAGTGGCTAGGATAGTTAACTTTCACTTAACAGGCTCGGGTTCGATTCCCGGTGTGGGAAAATTTTTAACTCTATAATCTTCGAACATTTGAACCTTTTATAATCTATAATTAGTTATAATCATAGCATATGGCTCTTAAATCATACTTCTTTATGGTTCCATATGGTCTAGTGGCTAGGATAGTTAACTTTCACTTAACAGGCTCGGGTTCGATTCCCGGTGTGGGAAAATTTTTAACTCTATAATCTTCGAACATTTGAACCTTTTATAATCTATAATGATGTATAATATAAATACTGTAATCTTAACTATAGTGAAGTTGCGTATGCAAGTTAGTATAGGGAAGAGTTCGATCTTTATTATAAACCATTATGTAACCATTAGTTGAATGTTATGTCACGTATCAAGTATCAAGAAACCTAACAAAAAATTAAACTAATTTTTAAATTTTCAGGTTTTTTTCTAGTCTAAATTAAAAGATTAAAACTATTGTTCAGACACCATAAATATTTTTGCAGTTTATAACTTTAGCGATTCTGAACTAAAAACGAAAATAAAATATAAATTAATTTTTTCAATTTTTACGTCACGTCGCTCATTACGTCATATATGGTTATTAGTAGCTAATCGGTAAAATATTCGTTCCTTATTATAAAAAAAAGAAACTTGTTTATTTACATTCTAGCTAAAATAATGAAGATAATATGAATGAACCACAGTGTTCAGTTTCATTAGACTTGAGTTCGTTTTTTAACTATAAATACAAACAGGAAAAAAGCCTACGGCTTTTTCTTCTTTTAAATAGTAAGAGACGAAACTCAAACAATCAAGTAGCTAACTAAGTCCAATGTATGGAATGGTTTGTTATTTCAGTGATCGTCTTTTAATGTAAACGGCGTAATGATTTTATTGACGTCATGGCGCAATAATATTATTTCATGACGTCATCAGAAACAACAATATAATTTCGTGTTTTTCTATTCACGTCATAGCTCTAATATAAAGCTATGACGACATTCATTATTTATCTAGTAGGGTTTCAGACAAGGTAGTTCTAATGATGTACTTTTCGTTTTGATCTTACTCCATTTTTAGGAGTTTTGTTATATTTCTTAGCATGGGACTGATCGTCTCTTAGTAGGTTGCTAGCTACTGCTGCAACCCAAATTCACATATATATTTATTTATGAGAGGCAGCCTGGCGAGTGGTCCAAGACACTGGTGTTAGCCACCAGTCTCTTCGGAGGCGTGGGTTCAAATCTTACCGCTGGTATACGATTATGTTTGAAAGACTGCAGTTTGAAAAGACATCAAAAATGCAGTTTTTGGTGGAAAAATTTATTCTCTTTTAGAAATAATTTATTTTAGTTACTATAGATTTTAAACCCAATTAATTTCCTTTAAAATGAGCTATTGAACAACCCTCTACGATGTTCCAGTGCCAAGCTATCTGTGGAAAAGAAAAAAAAAAGAAAAGAGAAAAAATATCCCGTTTGGGGAGAATAACGTGGTTAAAGTCAATTTTCTTGATTTTAAAGCCAATATATTTCCCTTGCTGTTCAAGCCAAGGGACAGAAAGTTTCCTATACAGGGGTTTCGGACAAGGCGGTTCTAATGGTGTAATTTTTGTTTTGATCTGACTCCTTTGTTAGGAACTATGGTTTTTTATATTTCTTAACATTGGACGTGATCGTCTCTTACTAGGTTGCTAGCTACCGCTGCAACCCGGATTAATGTAAACTATACTATAGTTAAGTGGCCTATAAAATTTAGTATAGGCAAGAGGTCGTTCTTTATTATAAATAATATGAATGAACCACAGTGTTCAGTTTCTTTGGACTTAAGTTCGTTTTTTAACTATAAATACAAACAGGAAAAAGCCTACAGCTTTTTCTTCTTTTAAATAGTAAGAGACGAAACTCAAACAATCAAGTAGCTAACTAAGTCCAATGTATGGAATGGTTTGTTATTTCAGTGATCGTCTTTTAATGTAAAACCGGATACTGTGAATCAGTTACCACTTGGGTTTTCTTTTATGCTATATCATTACACACAGGAAAAAGCCTACGGCTTTTTCTTCTTTGAAATAGTAAGAGACGAACCTCAAGCAACTACCCCTGGAACCACCATTTATCAGTTACTATGGATGAGAGATCGTTCTTTACTGTAAATTCTTCTTTTAAATAGTAAGAGACGAGTCTCAAATAATCAAGTAGCTAGCTAATTCCAAAGGTATGCAATTTTTGTTATTCCAATGATCGTTTTTTATTGTAACTAGGTTTCAGCCATCTCTACAGCCATTATACTATTGGAAATTACATAATCCCTATTTATGTTTTAGTTAACATGGGCAAGGTGTCGTTCTTTATTGTAATAATTAAAAAATTTCCAAGTGTTTTTCTAGCTTTACTTAAATATTGAAATTATTGCTCAGACACCACAAGTATTTTTGCAGTTTAGATAATAACTTAAGTGATCCTGAACTGAAAACTAAAATAAGAAAAAAACGATTTTGTTATGGAGATACACATTAAATCACGCGTCAGGTAGTTAGAACCTAACAGAAAATTAAACTAACTTTAAAATTTCCAGGTATTTTCTAGTTTTATTTAAAAATTTAAATAATTGCTCATATACCATAAATATTTTTGCAGTTTACATAATAACTTTTGCGATCCTGAACTAAGATAAACTGGTTTGCCTGTTATTAGCCGGAGTCGAATTGTGCTTGGACAGGCTTATGAAGCAAGATTGTGTGTTTTTCGTCAACCTGCAGCTTCTATAGAAACTAGTAGAATTTAATCACTTTTTTTCGTGTTTTCTCATCTGTTCCTAAAAAAAGAAATTTATCCCTTTGTATCTTTTCAACATATTGTAAACAGTATCCTTTTCAATATGATTTCTGCGACACAAATCATCACTCGCGTCTCTGGATCGATGCAGACTTGATAGTATTCAGGCGAAAAGCCTCGTCATTTCTGTATTTGAATTGGACGTGATCGTCTCTTAGTAGGTTGCTAGATACCACTGCAACCCGGAAACCGTTCGAACCTGTATATTTCTAGTTTGAATTAAAACATTAAAACTTTTGCTCATGCACCGTAAATATTTTTGCAGTTTACATAATAACATTAGCGATTCTGAACTGAATGCTACCGCTACCCCTGCAAACCGAATCATGGTGTAATGGTTAGCACTTAGGACTTTAAGTCCTGTAATCTGAGTTCGAATCTCGATGGATCGTTTTTTTAATTTTAAAATTAACTATACCGACTGTTTATATAATTGTACAGTTATAACAGGCAAGAGTTTGTTCTTTATTATAACTATGATGAACTATATCGGTCCTTTATGTAAGTTGCTAGCTACCGCTGCAACCCAGATAATAAACTGATTACAAACAGGAAAAGCCTACGGCTTTTTCTTCTTTGAAATAGTAAGAGACGAACCTCAAACAATCAAGTAGCTATTCCAATGATCGTCTTTTAGTGTAAAATATAAATGAACCACAGGGTTCAGTTTCTTTGAGCCTGAGTTCGTTTTTTTACTGTAAATACAAACAGGAAAAAGCCTACGGCTTTTTCTTCGTTTAAATAGTAAGAGACGAAACTCAAAAAATCAAGTAGCTAACTAAGTCCAATGTATGGAATGGTTTGTTATTTCAGTGATCGTCTTTTAATGTAATTTTAATGGGCTAGGTGTCGTTCTTTATTGTAATCCAATGTATGCAATGGTTTGTTACTCAAATGATCGTCTTTTAATGTAAAATTATTCCAATGATCGTCTTTTATTGTAATTTTCAAACCAAATTAGTTACTATGGCCTAGAATTCCTTCTTTACAATAATGAATAATATCAGTTCTTTATGTAAAATTTACTAACCTATACTATAGTTAAGTGGCCTATATAATTTAGTATAGGCAAGAGGTCGTTCTTTATTATAATGTCAGTTAATATTGTCGTTGTTACTATAAACTACATTAGATCCTCTTGACTGACATCGACCTTTTATGTATTGTTCTTTACTAGGTTTTAGCCATCTCTACAGCCATAATACTGATGGGAATTACATAATCTCTATTTATGTTTCAGGTAACATGGGCTAGGTGTCGTTCTTTTCTGTAATAATAATATTTGACCAACACCAATCATTATAAGCTATATAGGTCCTTTATGTAACAATATATTTTCTTTGTTATTCAAGCCAAAGAGTGATAAGTTTCCTTAATAGGGGTTTTGGAAAAGGTGGTTCTAATGGTATAATTTTTGTTTTGATCTGACTCTTTTCTCAGGAGTTAGGGGTTTTTATATTTCTTAACATTGGACGTGATCGTCTCTTACTAGGCTGCTAGCTACCGCTGCAACTAGGATGAAAAGTTAACCTAGGCTAGATGTCGTTCTTTATTATGCTCCAGCAACCCCTGGAACCACCATATATCAGTTACTATGAGCGAGAGATCGTTCTATATAATAAATACAAACACGAAAAGCCTACGGCTTTTTCTTCTTTTAAATAGTAGCTAACTAAGTCTAATGTATGGAATGGTATGTTATTTCAGTGATCGTGTTTTAATGTAATTTACTATAAACTACCACTACAACCTGGATCTTTTTCAGTACAACCCAGATATATAGAATGTAAACCTGATTACAGACAGGAAAAAGCCTACGGCTTTTTCTTCTTTGAAATAGTAAGAGACGAACCTCAAACAATCAAGTAGCTAACTAAGTCCAATGTATGCAATGGTTTTTTATTCCAATGATCGTTTTTTAATGTATCAATTTCATTTCTTACTATGGGGCAGGATTGTCTCTTACTTGGTTGCTCACTACCAACGCAACCCGGATACCAGTTACTATGGGCTATAGTTCGTCCTTTAATGTAAAATTCATTATTTATCTAGTAGGGTTTCAGACAAGGTATTTCTAATGATGTACTTTTGTTTTGATCTGACTCTATTTTTAGGAGTTTTGGGTTTTTATATTTCTTAGCATTGGACTGATCGTCTATTACTAGGTTGCTAGCTACTGCTGCAACCCAAATTCACATATATATTTATTTATGAGAGGCAGCCTGGCTGAGTGGTCCAAGGCACTGGTGTTAGCCACCAGTCTCTTCAGAGGCGTGGGTTCAATTCTTACCGCTGGTATACGATTATGTTTGAAAGACTGCAGTGTGAAAAGACATCAAAATGCAGTTTTTGGTGGAAAAATCCCGTTTAGTATACTGGAAACAAAGAAAAGAGAAAAAAAATACCCCGTTTAGGCAGAATGTTGTAGTAGCTGCCACTTTTCTTGATTTTTTAGTACTGATTTTTTAACTTGTGTGTAGCTTGCTTTGATCTAACCATTATGTATTCATGAATGAGACCATTTACAGTTTTGACGTTTCTTATATAGTAATTATGACGTCACTGCATCAAAAATACAGTTTTTATTGGAAAAATTTATTCTCTTTTAGAAATAATTTATTTTAGTTACTATAGATTTTTAACCCAATTAATTTCCTTTAAAATGAGCTATTGAACAACCCTCTACGATGTTCCAGTGCCAAGCTATCTCTGGATACAAAAAAGAAAAAAAAAGAAAAAAATATCTCGTTTGGGGAGAATAACGTGGTTAAAGTCAATTTTCTCGATTTTCAAGCCAATATATTTCCCTTGCTGTTCAAGCCAAGGGACAGAAAGTTTCCTATACAGGGGTTTCGGACAAGGCGGTTCTAATGGTGTACTTTTTGTTTTGATCTGACTCCTGCTTTAGGAGCTATGGGTTTTTATATTTCTTAACATTGGACGTGATCGTCTCTTACTAGGTTGCTAGCTACCGCTGCAACCCGGATTTTTTTGTGTGTGTAAGATTTTGTGAGTGTGTAAGTTTTTGTGTGTGTGTAAGTTTTTGTGTGTGTGTGTAAGTTTTTGTGTGTGTGTAAGTTTTTGTCTGTGTGTAAGTTTTTTTTTGTGTGTGTAAGTTTTTGTGTGTGCGTAAGTTTTTGTGTGTTTTTAAGTTTTTGTGTGTCTGTAAGCTTTTGTGTGTGTGTGCAAGTTTTTGTGTGTGTGTGTGTAAGTTTTTGTGTGTGTGTGTGTGTGTAAGTTTTTGTGTGTATGTAAGTTTTTTTTTGTGTGTAAGATTTTGTGTGTGTGTAAGTTTGTGTGTGTGTGTGTGTGTGTAAGTTTTTGTGTGTGTGTAAGTTTTTATTTGTGTGTGTGTAATTTTTTGTGTGTGTGTGTAACTTTTTGTGTGTGTAAGTTTTTGTGTCTGTGTTTGTAAGTTTTTTTTGTGTGTAAGTTTTTGTGTGTGTGTGCAAGTTTTTGTGTGTGTGTACAAGTTTTTGTGTGTGTGTGTAAGTTCTTGTGTGTGTGTGTGTAAGTTTTTGTGTGTGTGTAAGTTTTTGTGTGTGTGTGTGTAAGTTTTTTTGTGTGTGTGTAAGTTTTTGTGTGTGTGTAAGTTTTAGTGTGTGTGTGTAAGTTTCTGTGTGTGTGTGTGTGTTTGTATGTTTTTTTTTTGTGTGTGTGTGTGTGAGTTTTTGTGTGTATGTTGAATTACTAACCTATATTATGATTAAGTGGCGTATAAAATTTAGTAATGACAAGAGGTCGTTCTTTATTATACACAGGAAAAAGCCTACGGCTTTTTCTTCTTTTAAATAGTAAGAGACGAGTCTCAAATAATCAAGTAGCTAGCTAATTCCAAAGGTATTCAATTTTTGTTATTCCAATGATCGTTTTTTATTGTAAATTACCATGAACTGTTTGATTGCTTCAAAATTCAAATATCTTTGAAAAGACTGCAGTATGAAATACATCAAAAATGCAATTTTTTTGAAAAAATTGATTCTACTTTAAAAAGTATTTTATTTTTAAATACAAAAGGCACTAGATGTAGCAATTTCCTTTAAAATGAGCTATTATACAGCTCCCTATGATTTTCCAGTGCCCAGCTAGCTGAGGAGAAAGAAAAAGCGGAAAGAAAAAAATATCCCGTTTGTGGAGAATAACGTGGTAAAAGTCAATTTTCTTGATTTTCAAGCCAATATATTTTCTGTGTTATTCAAGCCAAAGGGCGGTAAGTTTCCTTTATAGAGGATTCGGACAAGGCGGTTCTAATGGTGTACTTTTTGTTTTGATCTGACTCTTTTTTTAGGAGTTGGGGGGTTTTATATTTCTTGACATTGGAGGTGATCGTCTCTTACTAGGTTGCTAGCTACCGCTGCAACCCGGATGACAGTATTTTATACCAAAGCTGATTATAATCTTGTTTTAGTTACTATGGACTGAAGTTCGTTCTTTACTATAATTTATTATAAAAAATATTACTTTTCTTTTGCTAAATGGATGTCTTTACAAATTAACTACAAATTAACAATTTAGAAATTAACTAGCAAAAAATTTTTTAAGCCTGATGAAGATTTAACTAATGTGTCAAAAGTAAGGTTGCAAGTCGACGATTTTGTTTTGGCCTTAGTATAATTGGTATGGTGAAATAATAATATGCATATGGCTCTTAAATCATACTTCTTTATGGTTCCATATAGTCTAGTGGCTAGGATAGTTAACTTTCACTTAACAGGCTCGGGTTCGATTCCCGGTGTGGGAAAATTTTTAACTCTATAATCTTCGAACATTTGAACCTTTTATAATCTATAATGATGTATAATATAAATACTGTAATCTTAACTATAGTGAAGTTGCGTATGCAAGTTTTTTAATGTAACAAATCCAGCTGGTGTCTTTTTCTTTTAATTTGTAGTTCAGCTATCAATAAAACCCTATCATTACTATATCATTAACTATAATTAAGTTGAGTATCTAATCTATTATAGGCAAGAGTTCGTTCTTTATTATAATGAATAACAAAGAAAATATATTGGCTTGAAAATCAAGAAAATTGATTTTAACCACGATATTCTCCACAAACGGCATCTTTTTTTCCGCTTTTTTTCTCCTCAGCTAGCTGGGCACTGGAAAATCATAGAGAGTTGTATAATAGCTCATTTTAAAGGAAATTGCTACATCTAGTGTCTTTTATATTTAAAAATAAAATAGTTTTTAAAGTAGAATCAATTTTGTCAAAAAACTGCATTTTTGATGTATTTTCATGCTGCAGTCTTTTCAGAGATATTTGAATTTTGAACCAATCAAACAGTTCATGGTAATGAACTCTATAGTAAAAATTTAAATAGGCTAGAGGTCGATCTTTACCATACTATAATGCCTTATGTATGATATCCTAATGATCGTCTTTTTGTAATTCTTTATGGTTCCATATGGTCTAGTGGCTAGGATAGTTAACTTTCACTTAACAGGCTCGGGTTCGATTCCCGGTGTGGGAAAATTTTTAACTCTATAAATACTGTATTATAATAATAACAAAATTTAATTAGATTTCGTTCTTTATTGTTATGTTAGCATTGGACGTGATCGTCTCTTATTGTGATTCCCCGACGGGGAGAACTTTTAATATGTTGAAGTAAAATCTTTTAATTTAAAACTTAAATACGCTACAAGTCCATTATGTTCCATGGTTTTTTCCTTATTAGGTTACTGCCATTTCTACAACCGTGACACCGATGAAGTTTGCATAATCTCAATTTATTATTGATGATCCTTTATATAAAATACCTTAGAGAAACAACTTTCAAAAGCTATTTGCTTCAAGTTATCTTGTGAATAGATTATTTCAATTAACATGGGCTAGAGGTCGTTCTTTACTATATAATAACTTTAGCGATTCTAAACTGAAAAATAAAATATATTAAGAAATGGAATTTTTTGGTCTGAAACTACATAGTCAATCCCACATCGGGTAGTTAGAACCTAACCAAAAATAAAACTAATTTTAACATTTTAAGGTATTTTTCTAGCTTGTATTGAAATATTCAAACTATTGCTCGGATACCATGGATATTTTTGCAGTTTACACAAGCTGCAAAGAACGCACAGGCTGATCTTTGTAAATTGAGAAAAATTTTACAAATGTTTTACCGGGATTAAGAAAAATATTCAAAATTAAAGATTAAAATTATCTCTGAAAGAATAGATTTTGTTGAAAAGTCAGCCAGAGATGCTTTCGCAAAACTTCATAGTAATATCCAAAAGAAATGTTGCATGTTTAGTGAAAAGCTTCCAAGGTATGGACCGGCAACTGTGAAACAGTTTACAGATGTAATGGGAAATCTTATACATCACTGTGAATATATGGAGGGATAATTGGTTTTACTTAGTTTCAGCTTAAATTCGATGATCGAGCCTTTATGTAATACTAACTACATCCAACGACTATGACGTCATTGATCAATATTGTATATAAAAAATTAAGTTTTTCGCAAAAAATAATTAATTAAAAAAAATTAAGTGCAAAAGGCGCTAGATCTAGAGATTTCCTTTAAAATGAGCCATTGAACAACTCTCTACGATGTTCCAGTGCCAAGCTATCTGTGGAAAAGAAGAAAGAAAAAAAAATATCCCGTGTAGGCAGAATGTTGTAGTAGCTGCCACTTTTCTTGATTTTCAAGCCAATATATTTCCCTTGCTGTTCAAGCCAAGGGACAGAATGTTTCCTATATAGGGGTTTCGGACAAGGCGGTTCTAATGGTGTACTTTTTGTTTTGATCTGACTCCTTTGTTAGGAACTATGGGTTTTTATATTTCTTAACATTGGACGTGATCGTTTCTTACTAGGTTGCTAGCTACCGCTGCAACCCGGATAACTTTAAAAATAACTACCGCTTGGAACCGGGCTTTAATTTACAAACAGGAAAAAGCCTACGGCTTTTTCTTCTTTGGAATAGTAAGAGACGATCCTTAAATAATCAGACGGCTAACTAGGTTAATAATTTGTTCTTTAAAATAAACTTCATTAATCGGATATTTTAATATATCCTATATGGTCTAGAGGTCGGGATAGCTCTCACCCAGGTGGCTTGAGTTCAATTTCCGTATGGGAAATTTTTACTTATGATGATTTCTTAAGGAACTTAATTAAAATCTCTTAATGTAATAAAAATAATTTGTTTTAATTACAAAAGATTTTTAACCCTATTAATTTCCTTTAAAATGAGCCATTGACCAACTCTCTACGATGTTCCAGTGCGAAGCTATCTGTTGAATTACTAACCTATACTATAATTAAGTGGCGTATAAAATTTAGTATAGGCAATAGGTCGTTCTTTATTATAAATTATTTTTGATTACAAAAGACACTAGGTGTAGCAATTTCCCTTAAAATAAGCTATTATACAGCTCTCTATGATTTTCCAGTGCCCAGCTAGCTGAGGAGAAAGAAAAAGCGGAAAGATAAAATATCCCGCTTGTGGAGAATAACGTGGTTAAAGTCAATTTTCTTGATTTTCAAGCCAATATATTTTCTTTGTTATTTAAGCCAAAGGGCGGTAAGTTTCCTTAATAGGGGTTTCGGATAAGGCGGTTCTAATGGTGTACTTTTTGTTTTGATCTGACTCTTTTTTTAGGAGTAAGGGGGTTTTATATTTCTTAACATTGGACGTGATCGTCTCTTACTAGGTTGCTAGCTACCGCTGCAACCCGGGAAGAGAAATTACGTAATCCCTATTTATGTTTCAGCTAACATCGGCTAGGTGTCGTTCTTTATTGTAATTGATTTTTCCACAGAACTGTGTATATACGGATAAATTGGTTTTGAAAAAGGTATTCTAATGGCTATACTAACTTGACTATGCAAGTTAGTATAGCCAAGAGTTATTTCATCATTATAATGACGTCATATACACCATATACCTCTTTTTTTCTTTTCTATGTTGCAGCAGTTACTATGAGATAGACTTCGTTCCTTACTATAATTTCCCTTGCTGTTCAAGCCAAGGGACAGAAAGTTTCCTATACAGGGGTTTCGGACAAGGCGGTTCCAATGGTGTACTTGGACTAGGTACACCTTAAAACAGTTTTTAAGTCTGATGAAGATTTAACTGTTGTGTCAAAAGTAAGGTTGCAATTCGACGATTTTGTTTTGGCCTTATTATAATTGGTATGGTGAAATAATAATATGCATATGGTTCTTAAATCATACTTCTTTATGGTCCCATTTGGTCTAGTGGCTAGGATAGTTAATTTTCACTTAGGAGGACCGGGTTCGATTCCCGGTGTGGGAAAATTTTTAACTCTATAATCTTCGAACATTCGAACCTTTTATAATTTATAATGATGTATAATATAAATAATGTAATCTTCACTATAGTGAAGTTGCCTATGCAAGTTAGTATAGGGAAGAGTTCGATCTTTATTATATAATTTCCTTTAAAATGAGCTATTGAACAACCCTCTACGATGTTCCAGTGCCAAGCTATCTCTGGATACAAAAGAAAAAAAAAAAGAAAAAAATATCCCGTTTGGGGAGAATAACGTGGTAAAAGTCTATTTTCTTGATTTTCAAGCCAATATATTTTCTTTGTTATTCAAGCCAAAGGGCGGTAAGTTTCCTTTATGGAGGATTTGGACAAGGCGGTTCTAATGGTGTACTTTTTGTTTTGATCTGACTCTTTTTTTAGGAGCTACGGGTTTTTATATTTCTTAACATTGGAGGTGATCGTCTCTTACTAGGTTGCTAGCTACCGCTGCAACCCGGATTATTATAATTACATAATCCCTATTTATGTTTCAGTTAACATGGGCTAGGTGTCGTTCTTTATTGTAATTTTCAAGCCAATATATTTTCTTTGTTATTCAAGCCAAAGGGAGGTAAGTTTCCTTTATAGAGGATTCGGACAAGGCGGTTCTAATGGTGTACTTTTTGTTTTGATCTGACTCTTTTTTTAGGAGTTGGGGGGTTTTATATTTCTTAACATTGGAGGTGATCGTCTCTTACTAGGTTGCTAGCTACCGCTGCAACCCGGATTTATGGTGAACTATATCGGTCCCTTATGTAAGTTGCTAGCTACCGCTGCAACCCGGATAATAAACTGATTACAAACAGGAAAAAGCCTACGGCTTTTTCTTCTTTTAAATAGTAAGATACGAACCTCAAACAATCAAGTAGCTAAACTAATTCCAATGTATGCAATTGTTTGTTATTACAACGATCGTCTTTAATGTAAAATTACATAATCCATATTTATGTTTCAGTTAACATGGGCTAGGTGTCCTTCTTTATTGTAATTCGTTCTTTATAATATTTAATGTTCGTTCTTTACTGTAATAAAATTATTAAGCACACAAAATCCCGTGTCGAGTATCTAAAACCTAGCATAAAACAAAACTAATTTTAAAATTTTCAGGTATTTATCTTGTTTGAATTACAAAATTAGTATTATTGGTTAGACACCATAAATATTTTTGCAGTTTAAATAATAAGTTTAGTGATTCTGGACTGAAAACTAAAATAATTGCAATTATGAGACAATAATATGGAGATATGTACTTTACGGGTTACAGGATACAATAATAAATTTGAACTGAGATGAAAAAAAAATTTCTTCCAGGAGACAAAAAGCAAAACTAATTTTAGAATTTCATGTATTTTTGTTGTTTAAATTAAAAAATTACTATTACTGATTAGGCATCATAAATATTTTTGCAGTTTACATAATAATTTTAGCGATTAAGCCAAAAAAGAAAATTTTGGTTCCAGGAGTTTCGGTTACTATTGAGACAAGTAGCTATTATTACTATAGAGTTCATTACATGGACTGTTTTATTGCTTCAAAATTCAAATATCTTTGAAAAGACTGCAGTATGAAAATACATCAAAAATGCAATTTTTTGACAAAATTGATTCTACTTTAAAAAGTATTTTATTTTTAAATACAAAAGTGACTAGATGTTGCAATTTCCTTTAAAATGAGCTATTATACAGCTCTCTATGATTTTCCAGTGCCCAGCTAGCTGAGCAGAAAGAAAAAGCGGAAAGAAAAAAATATCCCGTTTGTGGAGAATAACGTGGTAAAAGTCAATTTTCTTGATTTTCAAGCCAATATATTTTCTTTGTTATTCAAGCCAAAGGGAGGTAAGTTTCCTTTATAGAGGATTCGGACAAGGCGGTTCTAATGGTGTACTTTTTGTTTTGATCTGACTCTTTTTTTAGGAGTTGGGGGGTTTTATATTTCTTAACATTGGAGGTGATCGTCTCTTACTAGGTTGCTAGCTACCGCTGCAACCCGGATAAAGCTTGGCCCAGAGGTCTAAGGCGTTGGTTTTAGCCACCCGTATCTTCGAAGTGTGGGTTCAAATCCCAACGCTGCCAGTATTTCATACCAAAGCAAACAAAGTACTTGTTTTAGTCTTAAATTTATAATCTTACTTTAGTTACTATGGGCTGAAGTTCGTTCTTTACTGTAATCTTTTAAATAGTAAGAGACGAGTCTCAAATAATCAAGTAGCTAGCTAATTCCAAAGGTATGCAATTTTTGTTATTCCAATGATCGTTTTTTATTGTAACTAGGTTTCAGCCATCTCTACAGCCATGATACTATTGGAAATTACATAATCCCTATTTATGTTTTAGTTAACATGGGCAAAGTGTCGTTCTTTATTGTATATGGACTAAGGTTCGTTCTTTCACGTAAAGCTAGCAAAACATTTTTAAGCCTGATGAAGATTTAACTAATGTGTCAAAAGTAAGGTTGCAAGTCGACGATTTTGTTTTGGCCTTATTATAATTGGTATTATAATACCGCTGCAACCCAGATACTAACTACATCCAGCGACTATGACGTCATGGATCAATATTGTATATAAAAAATTAAGTTTTTCGTAAAAAATAATTAATTAAAAAAAAAAATTAAGTGCAAAAGACGCTAGATCTAGAGATTTCCTTTAAAATGAGCTATTGAAAAACTCTCTACGATGTTCCAGTGCCAAGCTATCTCTGGAAACAAAAGAAAAAAAAATATCCCGTTTGTGGAGAATAACGTGGTTAAAGTCAATTTTCTTGATTTTCAAGCCTTGCTGTTCAAGCCAAATTACAGAAAGTTTCCTATACAGAGTTTTTGGACAAGGCGGTTCTAATGGTGTACTTTTTGTTTTGATCTGACTGCTGTTTTAGGAGCTATGGTTTTTTTTTATTTCTTAGCATTGGACTCGATCGTCTCTTATTAGGTTGCTAGCTCCCGCTGCAACCCGGATGTTCTTTATTATAAAATCCTTTATGCTACTATAGTTAAGTGGCCTATAAAATTTAGTATAGGCAAGAGGTCGTTCTTTATTATAAAAAAAATAAATTTTTTGTAGAAACCCCCCAAAAATTACTGCATTTTACATAATAATGGATAATTATATAAAAAAAAACTAATTGGACAAATACCATTTATGATGAACTTTATCGGTCCTTTGTGTAGATTTATTTTTTTCAAAAATAAATTAGTTACTATGGACTAGAATTCGTTCTTTACCATAACAAACTATATCAGTCCTTCATGAAAGCTTTATTAACCTGTACTATTGTTACGTGGCTTATAAAATTTAGTATAGGCAAGAGGTCGTTCTTTATTATAAATTAATTAAAAAAAAAAATTAAGTGCAAAAGACGCTAGATCTAGAGATTTCCTTTAAAATGAGCTATTGAACAACTCTCTACGATGTTCCAGTGCCAAGCTATCTCTGGAAACAAAGAAAAAAAAATATCCCGTTTGTGGAGAATAACGTGGTTAAAGTCAATTTTCTTGATTTTCAAGCCTTGCTGTTCAAGCCAAATTACAGAAAGTTTCCTATACAGAGTTTTTGGACAAGGCGGTTCTAATGGTGTACTTTTTGTTTTGATCTGACTGCTGTTTTAGGAGCTATGGTTTTTTTTTATTTCTTAGCATTGGACTCGATCGTCTCTTATTAGGTTGCTAGCTCCCGCTGCAACCCGGATGTTCTTTATTATAAAATCCTTTATGCTACTATAGTTAAGTGGCCTATAAAATTTAGTATAGGCAAGAGGTCGTTCTTTATTATAAATTTTATTCCAGTGATAGTCTTTTAATGTAAAACCTATACTATAATTAAGTGGCATATAAAATTTAGTATAGGCAAGAGCTCGTTCTTAATTATAAATGGAAATTAAATAATTTTTATTTATGTTTCAGTTAACATAGGCTAGGTGTCGTTCTTTATTGTATATTTTTGTTTTGATCTGACTCCTGCTTTAGGAGCTATGGGTTTTTATATTTCTTAACATTGGTTATTAGTACACAATAGGTTTTAGATATTACGTCATGTCACTTATTACGTCATATATGGTTATTAGTAGATAATCGGTAAAATATTCGTTCTTTATTATAATATAGTAATTATGACGTCACTGCATCAAAAATACAGTTTTTATTGGAAAAATTTATTCTCTTTTAGAAATAATTTATTTTAGTTACTATAGATTTTTAACCCAATTAATTTCCTTTAAAATGAGCTATTGAACAACCCTCTACGATGTTCCAGTGCCAAGCTATCTCTGGAAAAGAAAGAAAAAAAAAGAAAAAAAATATCTCGTTTGAGAAGAATAACGTGGTAAAAGTCAATTTGCTTGATTTTCAAGCCAATATATTTCCCTTGCTGTTCAAGCCAAGGGACAGAAAGTTTCCTATACAGGGGTTTCGGACAAGGCGATTCTAATGGTGTACTTTTTGTTTTGATCTGACTCCTGCTTTAGGAGCTATGGGTTTTTATATTTCTTAACATTGGACGTGATCGTCTCTTACTAGGTTGCTAGCTACCGCTGCAACCCGGATGTATTCATGAATGAGACCTTTTGCAGTTTTGACGTTTCTTATATAGTAATTATGACGTCACTGCATCAAAAATACAGTTTTTATTGAAAAAATTTATTCTCTTTTAAAAATAATTTATTTTAGTTACTATAGATTTTTAACCCAATTAATTTCCTTTAAAATGAGCTATTGAACAACCCTCTACGATGTTCCAGTGCCAAGCTATCTCTGGATACAAAAAAAGAAAAAAAAAAGAAAAAAAGAAAAAAATATCCCGTTTGGGGAGAATAACGTGGTAAAAGTCTATTTTCTTGATTTTCAAGCCAATATATTTTCTTTGTTATTCAAGCCAAAGGGCGGTAAGTTTCCTTTATGGAGGATTTGTACAAGGCGGTTCTAATGGTGTACTTTTTGTTTTGATCTGACTCTTTTTTTAGGAGCTACGGGTTTTTATATTTCTTAACATTGGAGGTGATCGTCTCTTACTAGGTTGCTAGCTACCGCTGCAACCCGGATTATAATAATAGAGTTCGTTCTTTATTATAATTATAATAATGCAACCCGGATTGACAACCCAGATTATGTAAACCCTGATTACAAACAGGAAAAAGCCTACGGCTTTTTCTTCTTTGGAGTAGTAAGAGACGACTCTCAAAGAATAAGGGAGCTAACTAAGTCCAATGTATGCAATGGTTTGTTCTTCTAATGATCGTCTTTTAATATAATATTTTTAACCTATTAATTTCCTTTAAAATGAGCCATTGAACAACTCTCTACGATGTTCCAGTGCCAAGCTATCTGTGGAATTACTAACCTATACTATAAATCAGTGGCGTATTAAATTTAGTATAGGCATGAGGTCGTTCTTTATTATACAAAAGAAAAAAAAGAAAAAATATCCCGTTTGGGGAGAATAACGTGGTTAAAGTCAATTTTCTTAATTTTCAAGCCAATTTATTTCCCTTGCTGTTCAAGCCAAGGGACAAAAAGTTTCCTATACAGGGGTTTCGGACAAGGCGGTTCTAATGGTGTACTTTTTGTTTTGATCTGACTCCTTTGTTAGGAACTATGGATTTTTATATTTCTTAACATTGGACGTGATCGTCTCTTACTAGGTTGCTAGCTACCGCTGCAACCCGGAAAGAAAAAAAGAAAAAAATATCCGTTTGGGGAGAATAACGTGGTTAAAGTCAATTTTCTTGATTTTCAAGCCAATATATTTCCCTTGCTGTTCAAGCCAAGGGACAGAAAGTTTCCTATACAGGGGTTTCGGACAAGGCGGTTATAATGGTGTACTTTTTGTTTTGATCTGACTTCTTTGTTAGGAACTATGGGTTTTTATATTTCTTAACATTGGACGTGATCGTCTCTTACTAGGTTGCTAGCTACCGCTGCAACCCAGACAAGGTAGTTCTAATGATGTACTTTTGTTTTGATCTTACTCTATTTTTAGGAGTTTTGTTATATTTCTTAGCATGGGACTGATCGTCTCTTACTAGGTTGCTAGCTACTGCTGCAACCCAAATTCACATATATATATTTATTTATGAGAGGCAGCCCGGCCGAGTGGTCCAAGGCACTGGTGTTAGCCAACAGTCTCTTCGGAGGCGTGGGTTCAAATCTTACCGCTGGTATACGATTATGTTTGAAAGACTGCAGTGTGAAAAGACATCAAAAATGCAGTTTTTGGTGGAAAAATTTATTCTCTTTTAGAAATAATTTATTTTAGTTACTATAGATTTTTAACCCAATTAATTTCCTTTAAAATGAGCTATTGAACAACCCTCTACGATGTTCCAAAGCCAAGCTATCTGTGGAAAAAAAGAAAAAAAGAAAAAAATATCCCGTTTGGGGAGAATAGCGTGGTTAAATTCAATTTTCTTGATTTCAAGCCAATATATTTCCCTTGCTGTTCAAGCCAAGGGACAGAAAGTTTCCTATACAGGGGTTTCGGACAAGGCGGTTCTAATGGTGTACTTTTTGTTTTGATCTGACTCATTTTTTAGGAACTATGGGTTTTTATATTTCTTATCATTGGACGTGATCGTCTCTTACTAGGTTGCTAGCTACCGCTGCAACCCAGATAGCTACCGCTTCAACCTAGATATTCGTATTTCTGTTACTATGAGCTAAGGTTCGTTCTTCACTGTAAAATCAGTGCAAACCGGATACGACAACTCCTTCGATACGAAGTGCCTGACTGAAGAAGAAAAAACACATTGTGCCTACATCGTTCTTTACTCAGGCAGTGCTAGCGCGCTGCCTATGACAATAAACTGATTACACACAGGAAAAAGCCTACGGCTTTTTCTTCTTTGAAATAGTAAGAGACGAGTCTCAAACAATCAAGTAGCTAGCTAATTCCAATGTATACAATTGTTTGTTATTTCAATGATCGTCTTTTTTTGTAAATATTGCTCGGATACCATGGATATTTTTGTAGTTTACACAAGCTGCAAAGAATGTACAGGCTGATCTTTGTAAATTGAGAAAAATTTTACGTATTTTTTACCGGGACTACAAAAAATATTCAAAATTAAAGATTAAAATTATCTCTGAAAGAATAGATTTTGTTGAAAAGTCAGCTAGAGATGCTTTCGCAAAACTTCATAGTAATATCCAAAAGAAATGTTGTATGTTTAGTGAAAAGCTTCCAAGGTATGGACCGGCAACTGTGGAACAGTTTACAGATGTAATGGGAAAATCTTATACATCACTGTGAATATATTGAGGCATAATTGTCCTTCACTTAGTTTCAGCTTAAATTCGATGAACGAGCCTTTATGTAACTAGCTACCTTGCAACCCGGAAATATTACATTTCTTAGTATTAGAAGTGATCCTCTCTTGTTATGTTGCTAGCTACCGCTGTGACATGGATCTTAAGTGATAATATCTTCGTTCTTTACTATAATTTTTGATTAAATAATGCACTATAACTTTTAATTTCCGTTTGAATGAGCCCTCTTGCAACATTCTATGACTACTGGGTCGATACAATCCCCCTTGTAAAAAGATAAAATAAATAAACACGCACCCGTGATCTTTCTTCTGACAAAAAAAAAAAATTTCCATGTTTTTGTAGATAAGAGCTTGAAAGCTCTACAGTAAGGTACTCTCATGCGCTGAATCTGATCGTGTGATTTTCATTTTGATTTTATGACTTTTAGGAGCTGTTTCCCTTTTTTCGAAAATAAGGCAAATCTTCTCGGGCTCATAACTTTTGATGGGTTTAACTATGCTTCATGAAACCTACATATTTAAAATCCACTTAAAAATTCAATTATTCTGATGTATCTATTGGTATCAAAATTCCGTTTTTTAGAGCTTAGGTTACTATTGAGACGAGTCGCTCTTACTATACAGTAAGTTACCACGAACTGTTTGATTAAAAAAATGGGCGAACCAAGTCACTTCTATGACCTGTTTTTATCTTGTTTTTAAAAAAAATCAGCAGAAATAATTTCTCACGGATAATGATTTTGTTCAATGCTTAAAAACAGGATAATTTTGCAATTATCAAAAATTGTAGTTAAATCAAACTTTTAATTTTTTAACATCAGTATTTCAATGACATTTTCACACTTATACGGAACAATTTAAGATTTTCATGCATGGAGAAGTTTAATATTGAACTGCTCACATAACGAAAAAACTGGAAATCGCAAAAAATATTTTTATATAATTTAACAAGGTATTACAATAATTCAGAAGCCTTTTGAATCGGCTGTGCTGGCATTCGAAAAGGCGGTTCTAATGGTGTACTTTTTGTTTTGATCTGACTCATCTGTTAGGAAACTATGGGTTTTTTTATTTCTTAACATTGGACGTGATCGTCTCTTACTAGGTTGCTAGCTACCGCTGCAACCCAGATCTCTACGATGTTCCAGTGCCATGCTATCTGTTGAATTACTAATCTATACTATAATTAAGTTGTGTATAAAATGTAGTATAGACAAGAGGTCGTCCTTTATTATAATTTTTATATTTCTTAACATTGGACGTGATCGTCTCTTACTAGGTTGCTAGTTACTGCTGCAACCCGGATAAAAACGATCTGATAGACAAAACTGATGGTTAGAGTTTGGTCTTTAAGTTATCATATACTGTTAAAATTCTTTCTTGTATGAACGTTTCTTGGTGTAGTGGTTAGCACCTAAGACTTTGAATCCTGCGATCCGAGTTCAAATCCTGGTGGACGGTTGTTATTATATGTAGCTTACTTATACTACCCTTTAGGTTTCTGCTGTAATTCTTTCTTTTCAAAATTAAATTAGTTACTATCGCCTAGAGTTAGTTCTTTACCACATAATAATAATTTGTTTTTATAATAATAATTAATTTTGTTAATTACAAAAGATTTCTATATACAGCAATTTCCTTTAAAATGAGCCATTACACAGCTCTTTACTATGACAACGAACCGTTTGATATAATACTTAAGTTACTATGGGTTTAAAGTTCGTTCCTTATTGTAATATTCACGCACAATTTATCGTTATCTATTATTTGCCATTTGAATTCTAAGAGCAGCAGCTTTTCAGACAATTTATGAAATGTAAAAGAAAATAATAAGACGACCATCATTTCTTGGTGTTTCATAAAACTTCTGTCGATGTACTGTGTATTCATGTATTGATTCAATTGCTTTTTCATATTTAGACTCCAAGTTTTGCTTCTCGAAGCGTTGGTCTCTACCAGAGATTTGGAATTCTTGAAGGAATTTCAAAGCGTTTGTATGTCTTGTCGAACTCTTCGTACTTTGGAAAACATTTCAGGGTAATATGTGGTTAAAATATCTTTATCAAGTGAATCTCGAAATATTTCTAATTCTTTTATTTTCTTGTATATATTCAAGAATTCCTTGTTTTCTGTGGGTTTAACTTTCATACCTTTCGAAAGTGTAGTGGTAGCTGTAGTACCAGATGTAGCAGTTGGTGCAGCAGTAGGTATGGGTGAAGTAGTGTTAGCTGAAGTGGTGGTAGCTGTAGTAGTAGGTGCACCAGTAATTGTTGTGGAAAGTGTAGTGGTAGCAGTAGTACCAGGTGTAGTAGTTGGTGTAGCAATGGGTGTGGGTGACTTAGTGTTAGCTGAAGTGGTGGTAGTGGTAGTATCATACAATAACGAGGCTGGAATATAGGTGTTGTTTTCTGTAGGGTCAATCTTCTTGTCTTTTGGATCCTGTGAGTGCACAAGAGCACGAACAGTAATGCTACATGGAGCAGTATCAGGAATAGGAGTAGCCGAAGCAGTAGTATTAAGAGTTTGGTTAGAAGTAGGAATAGGAGTAATAGGTATTGTTTTATTAGAAGTAGTAGTAGTAGTAGTAGTAGCAATTGTAAGAATAAAATTTGAAATGGAAATTTTAGTAGAAGGTCTATAAGCAAAAGTGGAAGTTGTAGGGACAAGAGGAGGAAAAGCTATAGTTGCAGAACTACGGTTAGGGGTAGTTGTAAAAATAGAAGGAGTAGTTGTAAGACCAGCAGCCGCAGCATTAGCGGTGGAAGTAGTAGTAATAGAAGTAGTAGGAAGAGGAGTAGTGGCACTATCAGTATTAGAATGAAGAGTAGTAGTAGTACTTGGACTAGCAGCAGCAGCAGTAATAGTGGGAGTAGCAGTAGAATCAGTAGTAGTAGTAGTAGTAGTTGGACTAGCAGCAGTAGTAGTAGTAGTGGTAGTAGCAGTAGAAGCAGTAGTAGGAGCAGTTGTAATAATATGAGCAGTTGGAGCAGGAGGAGTAGGGACAGCTATGGAAATGGGAATAGTAGTAGGTGGACTATTAGTAAAAGAGGAGGTTATAGGAATAATAGAAGGAGAAGCTTTAGTCGGAGAAGTAAGATTAAGGGTAGTTGTAGTTGCTGCTTCTCTCTTTCTTTCGATCTCTTTCTGTTTTTCTTCTGCATCTTTCTGTCTCTGTATCTCTATCAGGCTAGGTTTTGTCCGGTTTTTTCCGGTTTTCAGGTTTTTTCCAGTTTTTTTTTTGGTCTATCAGGTTTTTTCGGGTTTTCTGGTCTATCAGGTTTTTTCAAATTCTGGATCCTAACTTGGTAGTTATTTTCTTCTTTAGAATAAGTGTTTCTACTAATTCCCATTTTGATTCACAAACAAAATTATACTTTCTTCATCTTTATAGAATTTGTAAGTTTGTATACCGTCACACTGCCCAGTGAACCACTTAAATTGTCCAAAATCATTTTTCTCAATTGTTGAACAATCTTGATGTTTCGCTAATTTGTAAGGATGATGATTGCTCCACCGTGTATCTTTCTTGTCCTTCGCTTCTCGTACTTCGCTTCCGTCGAGCCATTTTAATGGTGCTTTGTTGTAGCTTCGATCATTACAGATAAAACATTCTGTGTGATGTCCTGCTTTTCCTCTTCTCATACCTATCCATGTTTTCTCTATATTATTTTCTTTCAAAACGTTTACTAGGTTATTGTGACGTTCAACATCATGAATTATAGGGAGTGTAGAGGTGGAGAAAAATTTTTTACATTTTTCTTGTGCATGATCAAAAATTTGTTTATCATCTTTATATAGTTTGTAGCAGACACATTCCTTTTGTTTTGAATTACAGCTTACTTTGAGTTTATTTTCAAGACAAAAATTAATCGCTCTTTGGTCCCAAGCAAACGCTATTTGAAAAATAAAAGTATGTAGATCATAAAGATATAGTTCATTTTAAAATTATTCATTCTTTTACTTTGTCTCATGAGACTATAATATCTCTTCAATTTAAAAGGTTCCACCCGAAATTGACACGTCAAGTACTTTAAATCCAACAAAAAAGAAACCAATTTTAAAAATTTTTAGGTATTTTCTAGCTAAAATTAAAAATTCCAAATTTTGCTAGGGCACCATAAATATTTTTGCAATTTACCTAATAACTAGTGATTCTGAACTGAAAATGGAAATAAAATAAAATTCATTTCGTATTTTATTTATCGAAATAAATCTACATGTTAAAGAATAGCTCACTTTAGAATGTCTTGAAAAGACATGCTCATTAGAAAAGAAATTCGGTAATGATGTTTTTCTAACAGTGAATTCTATTAAAGTCCAAACTTTTATTTTTTTAAAGGTTTTCGATTCGTTGTAATCCCTTGTTAAAATATATACAGATATTTTTGCAATTACCAGTTTTCAACTTTTTCCACAACTTAATTTCTTTTCATACTGTGTTTTTTAAATATATTTGATTATTGAGTCGTGTCCGATTTCAAACAACGATTTCTACTAAGCTTCAAACTTTTGGTTTTACTTTTTAAGGTTTTTAATTGTTGTAATTTCATGTCAAAATAGAGAATAATCATTTGTAATAATTACAAATTTTTTTTTTGGGCCTCCCAACTGACATCATATAACTGGTTATATTCCAAAAAATTTTCTATTTTAATGTTTTTGAATTTTCGTAATCCCTTGTTAAAATATATACAAATGTTTTTGCGATTACCAATTTTTTACTCTGTGCGTAATTTAATGTCTTTTCATACTTCTGTTTTTTTTAAGATATTTGATTATTGAAGATAATCCAATTTCTAACAACGATATGTACTAAACTAGAGAATTTTTATTTTCTTTTGTGAGGTTTTTGAAATGTAGTAATCTCTTGTCAAACTAGAGAATCATCATATGTAATAATTGCAAATTTTTATTTTTCGGACCTTGCTATTGACATTATATAGCTGGTTGCGTTCAAACCTGTAAGTTTAATAACGTAGCGAGTTGATTTTATCTAACAAAAAACAAACTAATCTTAAACTTTTCAGGTATTTTTTTAGTTTATTGTAAAACATCAAACTAACTGCTCAGGCACCGTAAATATTTTGCAGTTTATGTTACAACTTCAGCGATTCTAAACTGAACTTAAAAAATGAACTTTTTTATGTCCTAAAAAGGCTTTGCTTATTTTAAAAGAAAAGAAATTCGGTAAAGATTTCTTTTTTAACAACAATTCCTACTATGCTTCAAATTTTTGGTTTTCTTTTTAAAGGTTTTTGAAAAGTTATAATGTAGTTAAAATATATATAAATATTTTTGCGATTGCAAGTTTTTGCTCTTTACACAATTTAATGTCTTTTCAAAGTTTAAAGAAATTTGATTATTAAATCATATCTGATTTCAAACAACCATTTCTACTAAATTCCAGAAATTGGTTTTCTTTTTTAATGTTTTTAATTTGTTGTAATCCCTTCTCAAAATAAATACAAATATTTTTACAATTTTCAGTTTTTGCTCTTTAAACAATTTAATGTAAACTTTTCCATGCATGAAAATTTTCAATTTTTCAATATAAGTTTGACATGAGTAGTATAGCATCAGTAGACGAGAAAGATAATCAGTAGATCAGTAGACGTATAAAGCAATCAGAACAAGTTATATTCGTACCAAATTGGTATACAATACAAAAGATACAACGCATAAAGCAATCGGAGCCGGTTATATTTGGACCAAATTGGTATACAATACGGAAGATACATCGTATATAGCAATCAGAACCAGTTATATTCGGGCTAATAGTTGTAGGCAATACGGATGGCACTTCGTATAACGAAATCGCGACACACAGTCCAGTTATTATTATAAATTTTAAACCTGTAATTGCTAAGCATTAAAGGCTCTTAACTCATGAGTTGAATATTCAGATAAAACCAGATGAATATAATAAGAATATTTTTTTATTTGGATTGAATGAAACAGGTACTGGGTTTAAATAGCTTACCAACTAGAGGTAAGCCTGAGGGAATGATGAATCCCACGTCACATCATGTAAATGTCAGAATAGGATTAGCTTATATTCATCCTTCACAAGTCGATTGATTTGATTGATCTAGCTTCACTTCTTGGCTGTGGTCGGTATAGTACACAAGTACCAAGTGAGGAGTGCAGCCAATATAAAATATTACTGCGGTTGCTATTATACACAAGTACCAAGTGAGGAATATAGCTAATATAATATAGGGTTTAGTATTTTTCAGATATGATAATTCAATTAAAGTTTCCATTCAATTTTTTTTTCTAAATCCTTTTTTTTTCAATGCACAGGATAACTTTCACGGCCAATAATCAGGTTAGCCCATTGGTGGACTGTCTTAATACATATAGTGTTCAACAAAATGGAATTTTTAACACCTATCAGTTAGACGCTCGTAAAATAGGGGTTACGAAAGCATAAAGTAAAATTGAGGAGTATTTATGCCAATAACCTGTTTTTATCCAATTCAACAAACTAAAATTATCCTATGGTAGAGTTGCAATCCTCCCAACTTTTTAAATTCTTAGAGCCAGTCAAAAATATAGCCAGGCGATATTTGCAAGTGTATTATTTACCCATAAAATACACATAACCAGTTTTTCTTTTTTAACTGATTGCAAAGAGCAGCACTGAAACTTAAAACAAACAAAAAATATTCCGTATCTGAGGGAGATACTCTACCCCCTTTTTGGGTAAGAGAATCTCCCCTGGGGGAAGAGAATTATACATCGAATGCTACTGTGGAAAAATGAGTGTTGGAGGGGGCTCTGTTGCCTTCTATTTCATTGGTCATTTAAATATGTTACTAGAACTTTTAACTTCCATTTGAATGAGCCCTCCCACGATATTCTAAAACCCCTGGGTCCATACGATCAACCCTGAAAAAAAAACAAATAAACACGCATCCGTGATCTTTCTTCTGCCAAAAAAAAAATTCCACATTTTTGCAAACTGGAGCTTGAAACCTCTACAGTAGGGTTCTTTGATACGCTGAATATGATGGTGTGATTTTCATTAAGGTTTTTATAACTTTTAGGGGGTGTTTTCCCCTTTTTTTGACAATCAGGCAAATTTTCTCAGGCGCGTAACTTTTGATGGGTAAGACTAAACTTGATTAAACTTATACATTTGAAATCAGCTTTAAAATTTAATTCTTTTGATGTATCTATTGGTATTTAAATTCTGTTGTTTTAGTTTTGGTTACTATTGAGCCGGGTTAATCCTTGTTTAGAGTTTGTTACCACAAAATGTTTGATAAAAACTAAAAAAAAAGTAGTTTTTCTTTTTTTATGGCAAGTCACTCATTTCGTCATATATGGTTATTCTTGTCGAAAGATAAACGTGTGATAGTAATCCATTCACTTATTACGTCATATATGGATATAATTAATACCTTTGTATCTTTTCAATACGTTGTAAACAGTAACCTTATCAATGCGATTATAATTACTTTATATTCGTTCTTTATTATAATCATCTTACCATTTCATCTTACTATACACTTTGTTACCATAAACTGTTTGACTATCAATAGAACCATGATATCGATGTTACTTACAAAATTCCCATTCACAGTATCGATCCTTTATGTAATTTTTTGGTGGAAAAATTTATTCTCTTTTAGAAATAATTTATTTTAGTTACTATAGATTTTTAACCCAATTAATTTCCTTTAAAATGAGCTATTGAACAACCCTCTACGATGTTCCAGTGCCAAGCTATCTCTGGATACAAAAGAAAAAAAGAAAAAAAAATATCCCGTTTAGGCAGAATGTTGTAGTAGCTGCCACTTTTCTTGATTTTCAAGCCAATATATTTCCCTTGCTGTTCAAGCCAAGGGACAGAAAGTTTCCTATACAGGGGTTTCGGACAAGGCGGTTCTAATGGTGTACTTTTTGTTTTGATCTGACTCCTTTGTTAGGAACTATGGGTTTTTATATTTCTTAACATTGGACGTGATCGTCTCTTACTAGGTTGCTAGCTACCGCTGCAACCCGGATTAGCCACCAATCTCTTCGGAGGCGTGGGTTCAAATCTTACCGCTGGTATACGATTATGTTTGAAAGACTGCAGTGTGAAAAGACATCAAAAATGCAGTTTTTGGTGGAAAAATTTATTCTCTTTTAGAAATAATTTATTTTAGTTACTATAGATTTTTAACCCAATTAATTTCCTTTAAAATGAGCTATTGAACAACTATCTACGATGTTCCAGTGCCAAGCTATCTCTGGATACAAAAGAAAAAAAGAGAAAAAAAAATATCCCGTTTAGGCAGAATGTTTTAGTAGCTGCCACTTTTCTTGATTTTCAAGCCAATATATTTCCCTTGCTGTTCAAGCCAAGGGACAGAAAGTTTACTATACAGGGGTTCCGGACAAGGCGGTTCTAATGGTGTACTTTTTGTTTTGATCTGACTCCTTTGTTAGGAACTATGGGTTTTTTTATTTCTTAACATTGGACGTGATCGTCTCTTACTAGGTTGCTAGCTACCACTGCAACCTGGATTAGCACATAAGACATTGAATCCTGGGAACCGAGTTCAAATTCCGGTGAACGGTTCTTATGAAATGAAGCTTACTTATGCTACCATTTAGGTTTCTGCCGCAATTCTTTCTTTTCAAAATTAAATTAGTTAATATCGCCTAGAGTTAGTTCTTTACCATATCGTAACAATTTGTTTTATATTAATAATTAATTTAGTTAATTACAAAAGGTTTCTATATACAGCAGTTTCCATTAAAATGATCCATTACACAGCTCTTTATTATGACCATAAACTGTTTGATTTAATACTTAAGTTTCTATGGGTTCAGTTCGTTCTTTATTGTAATTTCAGACAAGGTAGTTCAAATGATGTACTTTTGTTTTGATCTGACTCTATTTTTAGGAGTTTTGAGTTTTTATATTTCTTAGCATTTGACTGATCATCTCTTACTAGGTTGCTAGCTACTGCTGCAACCCAAATTCACATATATATTTATTTATGAGAGGCAGCCTGGCCGAGTGGTCCAAGGCACTGGTGTTAGCCACCAGTCTCTTCGGAGGCGTGGGTTCAAATCTTACCACTGGTATTATGTTTGAAAGACTGCAGTGTGAAAAGACATCAAAAATGCAGTTTTTGGTGGAAAAATTTATTCTCTTTTAGAAATAATTTATTTTAGTTACTATAGATTTTTAACCCAATTAATTTTCTTTAAAATGAGCCATTGAACAACTATCTACGATGTTCCAGTGCCAAGCTATCTCTGGAAACAAAGAAAAAAGAAAAAAATATCCCGTTTAGGCAGAATGTTGTAGTAGCTGCCACTTTTCTTGATTTTCAAGCCAATATATTTGTCCTTGCTGTTCAAGCCAAGGGACAGAAATTTTACCATACAGGGGTTTCGGACAAGGCGGTTCTAATGGTGTACTTTTTGTTTTGATCTGACTCCCTTTTTAGGAGCTATGGGTTTTATATTTCTTAACATTGGACGTGATCGTCTCTTACTAGGTTGCTAGCTACCGCTGCAACCTGGATCTTACTAAGTTGCTAGCTACCGCTGCAACCTGGATCTCTAACTAGGTTGCTAGATACCGCTGCAACCCGAATGGGGTATTACATTTTTTAGTATTGGACGTGATTGTATCTTACTAGGTTTCTAGCTAACGCTGTTATACATAAAAAAATATTTTTGTTAATTACAAAAGGTTTCTATATACAGCAATTTCCTTTAAAATGAGCCATTTCAAAGCTCTCTATTATGATGATTAATGAAAACACATCATCTATATAATGATTCCTTACAGTACTTCAGTTACTATGGAATAAAGTTCGTTCTTTAATGTAATTCTTTTCGAGATACTATCTCTGTTTTTTTTCGTAGTACAGTTTTTTCAACTTGCGTGTTGCTTCCTTTGATCTAATTCAATTCAATTCAATTCATCTAACCATTATCTAACCATTATGTATTCACGAATGAGACCATTTACAGTTTTGACGTTTCTTATATAGTAATTATGACGTCACGGCGTAATGATTTTATTTCATGACGTCATGGCGCAATGGTATTATTTCATGACGTCTTCAGAAACAACAATATAATTTCGTGTTTTTCTAATCACGTCATAGCTCTAATAGAAAACTATGATGACATTCATTATTTATCTAGTAGGGGTTCAGACAAGGTAGTTCTAATGATGTACTTTTGTTTTGATTTGACTCTATTTTTAGGAGTTTTGGGTTTTTATATTTCTTAGCATTGGACTGATCGTCTCTTACTATGTTGCTAGCTATTGCTGCAACCCAAATTCACATATATATTATTTATGAGAGGCAGCCTGGCCGAGTGGTCCAAGGCACTGGTGTTAGCCACCAGTCTCTTCGGAGGCGTGGGTTCAAATCTTACCACTGGTATTATGTTTGAAAGACTGCAGTGTGAAAAGACATCAAAAATGCAGTTTTTGGTGGAAAAATTTATTCTCTTTTAGAAATAATTATTTTAGTTACTTTAGATTTTTAACCCAATTAATTTCCTTTAAAATGAGCTATTGAACAACTATCTACGATGTTCCGGTGCCAAGCTATCTCTGGAAACAAAGAAAAAAGAGAGAAAAAAAATATCCCGTTTAGGCAGAATGTTGTAGTAGCTGCCAATTTTCTTGATTTTCAAGCCAATATATTTCCCTTGCTGTTCAAGCCAAGGGACAGACATTTTACTATACAGGGGTTTCGGATAAGGCGGTTCTATTGGTGTACTTTTTGTTTTGATCTGACTCTTTTTTTAGGAGTTAGGGGTTTTTATATTTCTTAGCATTGGACGTGATCGTATCTTACTAGGTTTCTAGCTACTGCTGCAACCCGGATCTTCTTTGAAATAGTAAGAGACCAAACCTCAAACAATCAAGTAGCTAACGAAGTCCGATGTATGCAATGGTTTGTTATTGTAATGATCTTCTTTTAATGTAATTTCGTAAGAAAAATGATTCTATTTTAAAAATGATTTTTTTTATAATTACAAAAAGTTTTTAACCCCATTAATTCCCTTTAAAATGAGCCATTAAACAACTCTACGATGTTCCAGTGCCAATCTATCTGTGGAATTACTAACCTATACTATAATTAAGTGGCGTATAAAATTTAGTATAGGCACGAGGTCGTTCTTTATTATAAAATTACTGCATTTCACATAATAATGGATAAAAATATAAAAACAAAACTTATTGACAAACATCATTTACGATGAACTATATCAGTCTTTTATGTAATCATGCGGGAGAATGTGGTTCGATTCCCTGTCGGGGGAACTCTTATTATGTTGAAATAAAATCGTTTAGTTTAGAATTTAAATAGGCTAGAGGTTGGTCTTTACTATACTATGCTAGCTACCGCTGCAACCTGGATTTAGTCACCTCTTAGCTAAAATAATGAAGATTATATGAGTGATTTTTTAAATAAAATATTATTCACCAATCTCTGAATTGACTATTTATTTTAAATTTTTCAGTTAGTATAGGCTAGAGCTCGTTCTTTATTTTAGATATTTTAATTACGACTACATGAGATCCTATTGAGTAACACCATTTTTGATCGATCCTTATGTCCCGCTATACAAATTTGTATAGGCAAGAGTTTGTTTTGATCTGACTCCTTTTTTAGGAACTATGGGTTTTTATATTTCTTAACATTGGACGTGATCGTCTCTTACTAGGTTGCTAGCTACCGTTGCAACCCGGATGTGCACACATCGTTCTTTACTCAGGCAGTGCTAGCGCGCTGCCTATGATAATAAACTGATTACACATTGGAAAAAGCCTACGGCTTTTTCTTCTTTGAAATAGTAAGAGACGAGTCTCAAACAATCAAGTAGCTAGCTATTTCTAATGTATGCAATTGTTTGTTGTTCCAATGATCGTCTTTTATTGTAAAACTTTCTACGATGTTCCAGTGCCAAGCTATCTCTGGAAAACAAGAAAAAAGAAAAAAAATATCCCGTTTAGGCAGAATGTTGTAGTAGCTGCCACTTTTCTTGATTTTCAAGCCAATATATTTCCCTTGCTATTCAAGCCAAGGGAGAGAAAGTTTACTATACAGGGGTTTCGGATAAGGCGGTTCTAATGGTGTACTTTTTGTTTTGATCTGACTCCTTTTTTAGGAGCTATGGGTTTTTACATTTCTTAACATTGGACGTGATCGTCTCTTACTAGGTTGCTAGCTACCGCTGCAACCCGGATCTATTCAAAGGTATTTGATTGTTAAAGCAAGTCCTATTTCTTACAACGATTTCTACTAAGCTTCAAACTTTTGGTTTGCTTTTCTAAGGTTTTTGAATTGTTGTAATCCCTTGCTAAAATATATACAAATATTTTTGCAATTACCAGTTTCTTATTCTGTAGGCAATTTAATGTCTTTTCATACTGAATCTATTCATAAATACACAGAACTGTTTGACTATTTAAACCCTGATTACAAACAAGAAAAAGCCAAAGGCATTTTCTTCTTTGGAAGAGTAAGAGAAGAACCTCAAAGATCTGGCAGCTAACTAAGTGCAAAATACGTAGTGGTTTGCTCTTCTAATGATCGTCCTTTAATATAAAATTTTCTATTCACGTCATAGTTCTAATAAAACTGTGACGACATTCATTATTTATCTAGTAGGATTTCAGGCAAGATGGTTCTAATGAGGTACTTTTGTTTTGATCTATTTTTAGGAGTTCTGGGTTTTTATATTTCTTAGCATTGGGCGTGATCATCTCTTACTGGGTGGCTAGTAAGTGACGCGCCTCCGAAGAGACAACCAGTCTCTTTGGAGGAACGGGTTCAAATCCCACCGCTGGTATACGATTATGACGTCATTGATCAATCTTTAATATGAAATATGCAGTTTTCGTATAAAAGCTGATTCTATTTTAAAGATAATATTTTGTAATTACAAAAGACTTTTAACCCAACTAATTTCCTTTAAAATGAGCCATTGAACAACTCTCTACGATGTTCCAGTGCCAAGCTATCTGTGGAATTACTAACCTTAACTATAATTAAGTGGCGTATAAAATTTAGTATAGGCAAGAGGTCGTTCTTTATTATATTTTTGATCTGACTTTTTTAGGAGTTACGGGTTTTTATATTTCTTAACATTGGACTTGATCGTCTCTTACTAGGTTTTTAGCTACTTGAGCCTCTAGAGGTCGTTTTTTATTATAATTCCTCATATAATTATTAGTGTATTAATGAAATTATTACCATGTCTTATATGTAACTCATATTTAATAAGTGTTCGATAGTCCGTTGGTGAGCATAAACACATGTCATGCGGGAGAATAGGGCTCGATTCCCCGTCGGGGAGAACTTTATTATGTTGAATTAAAATCGTTTAATCTAGAATTTAAATAGGCTAGAGGTTGATCTTTACTATATCATAAAAATTGTTATCATTGTAAAAAAAAACAATCCATTAATTATCTAGAGATTAAAACTATCAAAGAGCCAATATCAAAAGAAAACAATTAAAAGCAAAACGTAAGTCAGTTTTTTTAAAATTTTAAGAAAAATATAAAAACAAAAGACATACAAAAGCTTATTTACCTGTTCAACGTTGAGAGTACGAATATAGTCAATCGCTGCTTGGTACTCTGTTTTATCCTCAATAAGAATTTTCAAAGCTGCATCGTATCGACCATTGGTTTCAGCAACCTTAAGTGCTTCATCAATATAACCAGCATGTCGACAGATCTTGATCGCTGTTTCCACGTCATACCCAAGTTTGGTGTCTTTCTATATATATAAACCTATACTATAATTAAGTGGCGTATAAAATTTAGTTTAGGCAAGAGGTCGTTCTTTATTATAAAAACTAGCAAAAATTTTTTAAGTCTGATGAAGATTTAACTAATGTGTCAAAAGTAAGGTTGCAAGTCGACGATTTTGTTTTGGCCTTATTATAATTGGTATGGTGAAATAATAATATGCATATGGTTCTTAAATCATACTTCTTTATGGTCCCATATGGTCTAGTGGCTAGGATAGTTAACTTTCACTCGACAGGCCCGGGTTCGATTCCTGGTGTGGAAAATTTTTAACTCTATAATCTTCGAACAATTTGAACCTTTTATAATTTATAATGATGTATAATAAAAATACTGTAATCTCAACTATAGTGAAGTTGCCTATGCAAGTTAGTATAGGGAAGAGTTCGATCTTTATTATATAGCCTGCTCAATTTTTACTTCTCGATGCGCCTGGTCGGTTGAATACCTTTGCTTTTCTCTTTTCAAGATACTATCTCTGTTGTCTGTGTAGTACTGTTTTTTAACTTGCGTGCAGCTTGCTTTGATCTAACCATTATGTAATTCATGAATGAGACCATTTACGTCTTTGTCGTTCTTAAATAGTAATTATGAAGTCATGCCGTAATGATTTTATTTAATGACGTCATGCCGTTATGATATTATTTCATGACGTCTTCAGAAACAACAACATAATGTCGTGTTTTTCTATTCACGTCATAGCTCTAATAAAACTATGACGACATTCATTATTTATCTAGTAGGGTATCAGACAAGGTGGTTCTAATGATGTACTTTTGTTTTGATCTGACTCTATGTTTAGGAGTTCTGGTTTTGCTAGCTACCTTGTAATCTAGTTTTATTTGACAAAAAAGATCTTTTACAAGGAATCAGGCAGCTAACAAAGTCCAATATATGCGATGGTATGTTCTTTGAATGATTGTTTTTTAATGTAATTTTAAAATAATATATTTTATAATTAGAAAAGGTGTTTAACCCCATTAATTTTCTTTAAAATGAGCCTTTAAACAACTCTGTACGATGTTCCATTGCCAAGCTATCTGTGGAATTACTAACCTATACTATAATTAAGTGGCGTATAAAATTTAGTATAGGCAAAAGGTCGTTATTTATTATAACTACCGCTGTAACCTGGATTAAAATGAGCCATTGAATAACTCTCTAAGATGTTCCAGTGCCAAGCTATCTTTGGAATTACTAACCTATACTATAACTAAGTGGCGTATAAAATTTAGTATAGGCAAGAGGTCGTTCTTTATTACATTTAAAGTCTAAACAAAACTTCTATTAATATCTACTACATGAGATCCTCTTGACTGACACATTTTATGGTGAACTGTTTCGATCCTTTATGTAAACTTGACTTTAAATATAAATGTACAAGCCTATGCTGTAGTTAAGCTGTCTATGCAAGATAGTATAGGCAAGAGTTCGTTCCTTATTGTAAAAATCTTACCGCTGGTAAACGATTATGTTTGAAAGACTGCAGTGTGAAAAGACATCGAAAATGCAGTTTTTGGTGGAAAAATTTATTCTCTTTTAGAATAATTTATTTTAGTTACAAAAGGTTTTTAACCCAATTAATTTTCTTTAAAATGAGCTATTGAACAACCCTCTACGATGTTCCAGTGCCAAGCTATCTCTGGAAACAAAGAAAAAAAAAGAAAAAAATATCCCGTTTAGGAAGAATGTTGTAGTAGCTGCCACTTTTCTTGATTTTCAAGCCAATATATTTCCCTTTCTGTTCAAGCCAAGGGACAGAAAGTTTCCTATACAGGGATTTCGGACAAGGCGGTTCTAATGGTGTACTTTTTGTTTTGATCTGACTCCTTTTTTAGGAACTATGGGTTTTTATATTCCTTAACATTGGACGTGATCGTCTCTTACTAGGTTGCTAGCTACCGCTGCAACCAGGATTGTTCTTTACTGTAATTCCTCATTTTAAACCAAAATCATTTGACCGTACTAACACAAATCAGGTCCGTATACAAGCTGCTTTATTCGCTAGGGAGAGAACTTAGTATAGGCAAGAGGTCGTTCCTTATTATAAAAAAAACATTTTTAACCCAATTAATTTCCTTTTAAATGAGCCATTGAACAACTTTCTACGATGTCACAGTGCCAAGCTATCTCTGGAAAACAAGAAAAAAGAAAAAAAAAATATCCCGGTTAGGCAGAATGTTGTAGTAGCTGCCACTTTTCTTGATTTTCAAGCCAATATATTTCCCTTGCTGTTCAAGCCAAGGGACAGAAAGTTTACTATATAGGGGTTTCGGAAAAGGCGGCTCTAGTGGTGTACTTTTTGTTTTGATCTGACTCCTTTTTTAGGAGCTATGGGTTTTTATATTTCTTAACATTGGACGTGATCGTCTCTTACTAGGTTGCTAGCTACCGCTGCAACCCAGGAAATTACATAATCCCTATTTATATTTCAGTTAACATGGGCTAGATGTCGTTCTTTACTATAAATTCTTAACATTGGACGTGATCGTCTCTTACTAGGTTGCTAGCTACCGCTGCAACCCAGATATTCTTTACTACACATTTTAACACTTAGGTTACTATTGACTATAGTTCGTTCTTTAATATAACCTGATTACAAACAGGAAAGAGTCTACTTTTTTTCTTCTTTGAAGTAGTAAGAAACGACTCTCAAAGAATCAGGCAGTCCAACGTATACAATGGTTTGTTCTTCTAATGATCATCTTTTAATATAATTTTACTATGAGCTGAGGTTCGTTCTTTACTGTAATAACTTTAGCGATTCTGAACTAAAAACGAAAAAAAAATAAAATAAAATTTTTCAATTTTTACGTCACGTCGGTAATTAATTCACATATGGTTATTAGTACACAATAGGTTTTAGATATTACGTCACGTCACTTATTACGTCATATATGGTTATTAGTAGATAATCGGTAAAATGTTCGTTCTTTATTATATCTTTTAATGTAAAAATATGAATACTGTAATCTTAACTATAGTGAAGTTGCGTATGCAAGTTAGTATAGGGAAGAGTTTGATCTTTATTACATAAATCAAATGTATGTAATGTGTTTTTATTCCAATGATCGTCTTTTTAATGGAAAATTTTAGTATATTGACCTTAAATATAACTTTACTAGACTATACTATAGTTAAGTGGCCTATAAGATTTATTATAGACAAGAAGTCGTTCTTTATTGTAAAAACAGGAAAAAGCCTACGGCTTTTTCTTCTTTGGAATAGTAAGAGACGATCCTCAAATAATCAGGCAGCTAATTATGTTTATAATTTGTTCTTTAACATAAACTTCATTAATCGGATATTTTAATATATCCTATATGGTCTAGAGGTTGGGATAGCTGTCACCCAGCAGGCTTGAGTTCAATTTCCGTACGGGAAATTTTTACTTATGATGATTTCTTAAGGAACATAATTAAAATTTCTTAATGTAATAAAAATAATTTGTTTTAATTACAAAAGGTTTTTAACCCAATTAATTTCCTTTAAAATGAGCCATTGAACAACTCTCTACGATGTTCCAGTGCCATGCTATCTGTTGAATTACTAACTTATACTATAATTAAGTGGCGTATAAAATTTAGTATAGGCAAGAGGTCGTTCTTTATTATAATGGCGTTTAACCGAAAGGTTGGTGGTTCAAACTCACCTGGGATCATTTTATTTAATTTGTAATTCAGCTTTTAGTAAAACCATATCATTACTATATCATTAACTAGTATATGCTTATTAAGTATAGTTAAGAGTTCGTTCTTTATTATATTTTAAATACAAAAGTGACTAGATGTTGCAATTTCCTTTAAAATGAGCTATTATACAGCTCTCTATGATTTTCCAGTGCCCAGCTAGCTGAGCAGAAAGAAAAAGCGGAAAGAAAAAAATATCCCGTTTGTGGAGAATAACGTGGTAAAAGTCAATTTTCTTGATTTTCAAGCCAATATATTTTCTTTGTTATTCAAGCCAAAGGGAGGTAAGTTTCCTTTATAGAGGATTCGGACAAGGCGGTTCTAATGGTGTACTTTTTGTTTTGATCTGACTCTTTTTTTAGGAGTTGGGGGGTTTTATATTTCTTGACATTGGAGGTGATCGTCTCTTACTAGGTTGCTAGCTACCGCTGCAACCCGGATTATTATAATTGGTATGGTGAAATAATAATATGCATATGGTTCTTAAATCATACTTCTTTATGGTTCCATATGGTCTAGTGGCTAGGATAGTTAACTTTCACTTAACAGACCCGGGTTTGATTCACGGTGTGGGAAAATTTCTAACTCTATAATCTTCGAACATTTGAACCTTTTATAATTTATAATGATGTATAATATAAATACTGTAATCTTAACTATAGTGAAGTTGCCTATGCAAGTTAGTATAGGGAAGAGTTCGATCTTTATTATAAAATTATGACGTCACTGCATCAAAAATACAGTTTTTATTGGAAAAATTTATTCTCTTTTAGAAATAATTTATTTTAGTTACAAAAGGTTTTTAACCCAATTAATTTCCTTTAAAATGAGCTATTGAACAACCCTCTACGATGTTCCAGTGCCAAGCTATCTCTGGAAAAGAAAGAAAAAAAAAAGAAAAAAATATCTCGTTTGGGGAGAATAACGTGGTAAAAGTCAATTTGCTTGATTTTCAAGCCAATATATTTCCCTTGCTGTTCAAGCCAAGGGACAGAAAGTTTCCTATACAGGGGTTTCGGACAAGGCGATTCTAATGGTGTACTTTTTGTTTTGATCTGACTCCTGCTTTAGGAGCTATGGGTTTTTATATTTCTTAACATTGGACGTGATCGTCTCTTACTAGGTTGCTAGCTACCGCTGCAACCCGGATTTACGATGAACCATATCTATCCTTTTATGTACTTGTAGCTACCCCTGGAGCCACCGTATATCAGTTAGTATTGGTGAGAGATCGTTCTTTACTGTAAAAGAATTGTATTTACTAAAAAAATCCCTTTGCAAGAATAAGAGAATGAATAAAGATTAAGTAGGGTATGGGGATCGATCCCACGACTCCAGACAGAGCTAATTCTCTTACAACGCCATACCTAATTTAGTATAGCCAAGAGGTCGTTCTTTAGTATAATTCAAGCCAAAGGGTGGTAAGTTTCCTTTATAGGAGTTTCGGACAAGGCGGTTCTAATGGTGTACTTTTTGTTTTGATCTGACTATTTTTCTAGGAGTTAGGGGTTTTTATATTTCTTAACATTGGACGTGATCGTCTCTTACTAGGTTGCTAGCTACCGCTGCAACCCAGATATTTTTAGGAGTTTTGGGTTTTTATATTTCTTAGCATGGGACTGATCGTCTCTTACTAGGTTGCTAGCTACTGCTGCAACCCAAATTATAAGAGGCAGCCTGGCCGAGTGGTCCAAGACACTGGTGTTAGCCACCAGTCTCTTCGGAGGCGTGGGTTCAAATCTTACCGCTGGTATACGATTATGTTTTAAAGACTGCTGTGTGAAAAGACATCAAAAACGCAGTTTTTGGTGGAAAAATTTATTCTCTTTTAGAAATAATTTATTTTAGTTACTATAGATTTCTAAACCAATTAATTTCCTTTAAAATGAGCAATTGAACAACCCTCTACGATGTTCCAGTGCCAAGCTACCTGTGGAAAAGAAAAAAGAAAAGAGAAAAAAATATCCCGTTTGGGGAGAATAACGTGGTTAAAGTCAATTTTCTTGATTTTCAAGCCAATATATTTCCCTTGCTGTTCAAGCCAAGGGACAGAAAGTTTCCTATACAGGGGTTTCGGACAAGGCGGTTCTAATGGTGTACTTTTTGTTTTGATCTGACTCCTTTGTTACGAACTATGGGTTTTTATATTTCTTAACATTGGACATGATCGTCTCCTACTAGGTTGCTAGCTACCGCTGCAACCCGGATCTTAAGTAGTAATTATGACGTCACGGCGTAATGATTTTATTGACGTCATGGCGCAATGATATTATTTCATGACGTCATCAGAAACAACAATATAATTTAGTGTTTTTCTATTCACATCATAGCTCTAATATAAATCTATGATGACATTCATTATTTATCTAGTAGGGTTTCAGACAAGGTAATTCTAATAATGTACTTTTGTTGTGATCTGACTCTATTTTTAGGAGTTTTTGTTATATTTCTTAGCATTGGACTGATCGTCTCTTACTAGGTTGCTAGCTACTGCTGCAACCCAAATTCACATATATATTTATTTATGAGAGGCAGCTTGGCCGAGTGGTCCAAGGCACTGCTGTTAGCCACCAGTCTCTTCGGAGGCGTGGGTTCAAATCTTACCGCTGGTATACGATTATGTTTGAAAGACTGCAGTGTGAAAAGACATCGAAAATGCAGTTTTTGGTGGAAAAAATTTATTCTCTTTTAGAAATAATTTATTTTAGTTACTATAGATTTTTAACCCAATTAATTTCCTTTAAAATGAGCTATTGAACAACCCTCTACGATGTTCCAGTGCCAAGCTATCTCTGGATACAAAAAAAAGAAAAGAGAAAAAAATATCCCGTTTGGGGAGAATAACGTGGTTAAAGTCAATTTTCTTGATTTTCACGCCAATATATTTCCCTTGCTGTTCAAGCCAAGGGACAGAAAGTTTCCTATACAGGGGTTTCGGACAAGGCGGTTCTAATGGTGTACTTTTTGTTTTGATCTGACTCCTTTGTTATTAACTATGGGTTTTTATTTATATTTCTTAACATTGGACGTGATCGTCTCTTACTAGGTTGCTAGCTACCGCTGCAACCCGGATTATAATGACCTATATCGATCATTTATGTATTGTATAAGAGTTCGTTCTTTATTTTAAGGGTTTCGGACAAGGCGGTTCTAATGGTGTACTTTTTGTTTTGATCTGACTCCTATGTTAGGAACTATGGGTTTTTATATTTCTTAACATTGGACGTGATCGTCTCTTACTAGGTTGCTAGCTACCGCTGCAACCCAGATAGGACTTTGAATTCTTTGATCTGAGTTCAAATCTCGGTTGACAGTTTTTATGAAATGCAGCTTACTTATACTACCATTTAGGTTTCTGCCGTAATTCTTTCTTTCAAGATTAAATTAGTTACTATGGCCTAGAGTTAGTTCTCTACCATATCGTAACAATTTATTTTATAATAATAATTATTTTTTTAATTACAAGAGGTTTCTATATGCAGAAATTTCCTTTAAAATGAGCTATTACACTGCTCTTTATTATGACCTAGAACTGTTTGATTTAATACTTCAGTTACTATGGGTTACAGTTTGTTCCTTATTGTACTTTTCTTTTTTCTTATATTTGATTCGGTAATCTTCATCATTGTGATAACGCTCCTTGATCTTTTGTTTGGCTGTCTTAATTTTTGCATGTCTATAAACTACGTCATTATAAAAACGCTGTTTGTCACAATCAATTATTACTTCTCGATACGCCCGGTCGGTTGAATACCTTTGCTTTTTTCTTTTCAAGATGCTATCTCTGTTTTTTTTTGTAGTACTGTTTTTTAACTTGCGTGTAGCTTGCTTTGATCTATCCATTATGTATTCATGAATGAGACCATTTACAGTTTCGATGTTTCTTATATAGTAATTATGACAACTAGGCGTAATGATTTTATTTCATGACGTCATGGCGCAATGGTATTATTTCATGACGTCTTCAGAAATAACAATATAATTTCGTGTTTTCTATTCATGTCATAGCTCTAATATAAAACTATGATGACATTCATTATTTATCTAGTAGGGCTTCAAACAAGGTAGTTCTAATGCTGTACGTTAGTTCTGATCTGACTCTATTTTTAGGAGTTTTGGGTTTTTACATTTCTTAGCATTGGACTGATCGTCTCTTACTAGGTTGCTAGCTACTGCTGCAACCCAAATTCACATATATATAGTTATGAGAGGCAGATTGGCCAAGTGGTCCAAGGCACTGGTGTTATCCACCAGTCTCTTCGGAGGCGTGGGTTAAAATCTTACCACTGGTACACGATTATCTTTGAAAGACTGCAGAATGAAAAGACATATAAAATGGAGTTTTTAATTGAAAAATTTATTCTCTCTTAGAAATAATTTATTTTAGTTACAAAAGATTTTAACACAATTCATTTCCTTTTAAATGAGCCATTGAACAACTTTCTACGATGTTCCAGTGCCAAGTTATCTCTGGAAAATAAGAAAAAAGAAAAACAAAATATCCCGTTTAGGCAGAATGTTGTAGTAGCTACCACTTTTCTTGATTTTCAAGCCAACATATTTCCCTTGCTGTTCAAGCCCAGGGACATAAAGTTTACTATACAGGGGTTTCGGATAAGGCGGTTCTAATGGTGTACTTTTTGTTTTGATCTGACTCCTTTTTTAGGAGCTATGGGTTTTTATATTTCTTAACATTGGACGTGATCGTCTCTTACCAGGTTGCTAGCTACCGCTGCAACCCGGATATCATTCTTTAATGTAACAACCCGGATTCCAGTTACTATGGGCTATAGTTCGTCCTTTAATGTAAATTTTGTTTGGCTGTCTCAATTTTTACTTCTCGATACTCTTGGACGGTTGAATACCTTTGCTTTTGGTTTTTCTTATATTTGATGCGGTAATCTTCATCATTGTGATAACTCTCCTTGAACTTTTGTTTGGCTGTCTCAATTTTCGCATGTCTATAAACTACATCATTATAATAATGCTGTTTTCACTATAAATTTTCGCATCTCGATACGCTTGGTCGGTTGAATACCTTTGCTTTTCTCTTTTCAAGATACTATCTCTGTTGTTTGTGTAGTACTGTTTTTTTAACTTACGTATAGCTTGCTTTGATCTAACCATTATCTAATTATGAATGAGAATATTTACAGTTCTGACGCTTCTTTTATAGTAATTATGACGTCACGAAGTAATGATTTTATTTCATGACGTCATGGCGCAATGGTATTACTTCATGACGTCTTCAGAAACCACAATATAAGGTCGTGTTTTTCTATTCACGTCATAGCTCTAATATAAATCCTCTTTCCAACCTGTACAATGAATTAGCTGTTCTCTGTCATCTTTGGGTATGTCCTGTTGTAGGTGTTCTAAAATCGTGGCCATCATTACATCAAAACCTTTCTTATTTGAAAGGGATCTTAGACTCTTTAATTGGTATTTTGTCTTTATCTGCTCGCAACTGTCACAATGCATTGTGGGGTATACATCCCTGATGTTAGCTCCTTATCAAGGCTCTCACCAAATAATTTATTATTTTATTTTCATCCACAGAAACTCTAAAATTGCTATCACCGTAGATAAAGTCTTGACTATTATTACGACAGAGTCTACTTGACACTTCTTCTATATAATGACTTAGTTCCTTGTACGAGCCCTCGACTTTTAGTAGATTAATATGTTGTATAATCTTAGATTTTGATACTGCCTTATATCCGCTATTAATGAAACAGGTCAAGACAGGAAAATGTGGAGCTAGTGCCCTTAGAGAACACAAATAGCTCTGACATCCCTCATTTGGGCTACAGTATAACGAATGCCCATGCTTTCTTGTGTCCCTGTAATTGATTTCACAATAATCCAAGTCGCCAAGGTAGAAATTAACCACTTTGTCAGTTGAAAATTTTAATGCTATATTATTTTCAAGGATATCAAAAAGAATTTGACATAATTCAATATCCGTCGGATAGAGCTTGCAGATATCAGGGTGACATTGCCAAGTAAACTGCTGCCCAATTTTTGGTTTTGAATGTTTACTCAGATTGT